>JAWNPJ010000011.1:2875000-3535510 GCA_035047585.1 Drosophila monieri
CGCCCCCTCGCCATATCGGATATCCTTGCCGCCCACACTCAACGCTCTGTCACTCAACGCTCTTGGGCGCAAATTTCGCCATTTCCACCCTCGCTAATGTGCAAATAAAAATGTTAAAAGGGTCCTGTAGCACTCAATTACACGCCCTGGTGACCATTTCTCCTCTGCCTCTGCCTCTGCCTCAGCCCTCGTCCGCGTTCGCTTTCACTGCTCCAGTGTGCGTGACTTGTAAGTGTGTGTGTGTGTGTGTGTATGGAAAGGCTCCTTGCTGAGTAGAGAAAACATTATGGCGCGCGAACGGAAGTTGCCATCTTGTTGATGGCAGTTAAAGATAAGCGAAAAAACCCAAGCAGGACGCAGGTTTTTTTTATATTTCTCTCTCTCTGTATGCTCAGAAGGGTATATGAGTTATTAGCACGAAAAATACTGCTGAAACTAGGTTGCCTGCTTAAATTTAAATAAAAAAAACTTTTACATCTATTTATACGACTAAAAAGATTTAATATCATTTTTTTAAATCTACATAAATTAAAGTGTGTATATTTTTGAAACCATCTATTTAGGGCATCTCAGTTTCGAACTCAATATTCTAAATAATTTTTTTTACGACACTCTATCTCTTTTTACCGTTGTGTCTGTTAGATTTTCATGCTTTTCCGCGCCGCTCGCTGCTTGGCTGCTTTTTATTGCCTGCATTTTATGTTATTTGTTTCTATTTTTTGGCTTCCCTTTTTCGATTTTCTGCGACCGCCATGTTGGCAGTTATTTCTCCATTTCCCCCACTCGGCTACCGTCGCCGTTTCCGCTTCCGCCGCCCCAAGCCACCCAGAGCTCGTAATCCTCCTTCTGTCTTTGGCATTTAAGTTTTATGGCTGTTTGCTTTGTTATTTTTCGGAATTTTTTCCACTTGGCAGTGGGTCTCCTAATTTGCAATTTTGTATGGAGACATGGACGACGACGCCTTAAAGCGGTTTTGTCATGTCATTTGGTAATTGGGTGGCAGCGGTTGGCACTTTATATATTTCGCCGCCAGTTGGCAGCGCTTTCATTTCCGTTTCGGTCACACATGGTCACACTGGTCAGGGCTACTCGAATGATTTCCTTCCGAATAAGGAGTGGGGCATTTTTGTGACGACAGCCAGCTCCCCATCTAATTTCGTAGCAGGGGAGCGAGCCGGCCTACTCACCCATCGCCGATAAATTTTTCGTTTAATTTTGTCAGCCTTATTTGGCCAAATTAAGTGGCCCATAAAGTCCACATTTTTACAGATCGTAAAACAGCGCAGATATCGAACTTCAACGCAACCGCAAAACATTCGATCGGGTGTATAAACAAAATGTCCGTTTAAAATCAATAAATTATTATTAAATTATGACTTAAGCGCATGCTAATTTCTCCGCTTTGTAGCCACAAAAAACAGGACAGCTTCCCTGCTGCGTTTGTCGTCGCATTCTCGCAATTTTTAAAGACGCCCTTTATTCGCAATGTAAATGCATAAAAATTTCATAAAATTAAACTCGTGCCCATAAAACTGACACATTAAATGCCAAAAATTAAATTGGCAAGATACAATTTAAGGAAATGATAAAATTATCAGACAATCGCGGCGTTTTTGGGTGTGTTTTGGAAGTTTTCTCTCCGTGCAGACTGGATTAAGTGAAGAAAAAACGATATATTCTATATCCCCTTTAAAGTCCACAATTCACTGCTCATCCCAAAGAAAAGTAAACAAAGATCTCAATTATGTTAATAAGTTTCACGCCCTTCCACTAGATTTGGCAAACGCCAGAGCCAAAAGCGCAACCCTTAAGCCAGGATAGAAAAAAACGATAGACAGCATCCTTTATGGCCACCACCTTTCACCCCGAAAGGCGCCCACAAGGCAAACTCCATTCAACACCAATTAGGGATGATAATCGGAAGCCGGGAAACGCAAACGCAAACAGGAGGGTGGCAGGTGGATGGATGGCGGAGTTGAGTTGTCGTCGGTCCACCCCGTTGGAGTGTCATTTGTTATTGAGCTGAGAACCAAAAAAAAAAGTTGACTTTACTCCCCGGGTGTCATAAATACATCCCACAGCATAGACAAACAATCAACAATTTATGCGACTGCCTGGAGAGGATGAGTGGGCCACTTGAGAGGGTGGTGCAGTGTGCTCTTTGGGTGGTACTGGGGTGGTGCTGGGGTGGTGGCTTTCCCTGCTAAATTGCTCAACAACGGGGGCGCATGTTAAACATGAATTATGAGTTGTTATTGAGATTGATGTTGTTGTTGCTGGGGTGCCATGGGTATTGCTCTTGTTTAATGCACTGAAAAAAAAACTAAGCTTCAAAATACTTCTATAAAAAAATGTTTAAAAATATGTACCAAAAATATCTACACTTGTGTAGGGTATAGGTTGCCCTTAAAGAAATCAAAAACTACCCAAAAATGTATTAAAACACTTTTGTATTTTTGCAAGTGTCCTTTTTGGCAACTCTATCTAGCAACCTTCAGAGTTTCCTTCCTGCGAACCAGCTTTGCTTTGTTTTGTTTGTGGTAATTTCATTGAAATCATGTTGAGTAATTGGTGCTGCTGCTGTTGCTGAATTTTCGGGGGTGTATAAATAAACCGAGGGTGACTCTTACCCCTTCCAAACCGACACGCAAGCCCTTATCCAACCACCCACCACCCCGTCGACTCGGAGGTTTAAGCCACCGCTTTATGCGGTTTGTATTTATTGCCCGTTTTGCCGTCACTTGTCCCCCGTAATTGTAATTTTGGTTGTATTTGTGCTGGCATTATGCTACACATGTAACGTGTATCTGATGGATACTCTCAGCCACTCGGAGGGTGGTGCACCATTAGCCCTCAGTGGTTGCTGGATAGCTCCGGCTGGTTGTTTGCTAATTTGGCCATAATTTGTGACTGTTTATTTATTTTAGCCGCTCGGAATTAATTTCCAGCATATTGTGACTGAGATGAAGTTCTTTTTTACACATGTTAACATTGCCCACAGGGGTGGATTGGAAATATATCCTTTCCGTAATGACTTTGTTTGATTTTCTATCCTTGCGCTCCAAGACCTGTTTCTCCCTGAGTTATACGCACACATGCCTTAAACGTTCGTGTTGAAAAATGTGATGTTTAATTTCGCACATTAAAATCTGAAAATTATCAGACACGAAAACCCATAAACCCCACACCGAATGCCCCTCCTTCCCGCCCCCTGTTCCTTTATTAGCCCCCCAACCAAAAAATGAAACGGACAACAAAAACCAGCTAAGATGGTGGGGAGCAGGGCAGCAGAATGCAGTGAGTAAGATTAAAATCTTCTCAGAATTGTGTGGACAAAGCCAAGAGGCAAAGCCACATAAATGAGCAAGGAGCGGACATGGGGGATGGGGGATGGGAGAGAGGGGTGTTGTGGCTGCTGCTGCAACTTGGTGGCAGACAGGGCCAAGCCAAAGGAGTCAAATCGATATTGGCAATGAGAGACGGAGGCCAGACACTGGCTAAAACATGACACTGGAATTTCAATTTGATTTCAGTTTCAGAATCTCAGCTTGAAGCTTTCAAAAACATTTAGGAACAAACTTCTCTATACTTAATTTATTTAAATAATTTATTTTGTTTATAATAATTTATTTATATTATTTTTGATTTTTTGTCTCAGTGCACGGTTGGAGAAGCTGGCATGTAAACAAATCGATTTGTTTCATTGATGACATTCTTGGCGAGATTTTTTGCAAAATGTCATAAAGTTTATGACTTAAGTCTTTTGTTTGGCTCTGACTGGAACGGAGCCCGGGTTCAATGGAGGGAGGCTCTGAGTCTTTGAGCCTCTGAGTCTGAATTCTGATTTCTGAATGCGAGAGCCTGGGCCTGAAAATATCATTATTAAACTGATCGAAGTGGCAGCGAATGTAACCGGTTTGCCATTAAAATCATCAGGCCCAGCGTCTGGGCCTCAGAAGTGTCCCCACAGCCCGTTTGGCATTCACACCTACAAAAGTGTCATGCGTTTGGCATTTAGCGTGCGAGCTGGTCCGAGTTGGCTAAAAAAAAATCACCCCTCAGAGTATCAACCACTACAAACTGTGTAGTATTTTTTGCGCATCCACAAATTTAACGATTAAGACGTGTTAAATTGTTAACAAGCCACTTGCAGTTATTGCCAATAAGCTGCAAATTTACGAGGCTTGGCCGAGACTGTTTCTGGGTTTGGTTTTGGATTCGATTCCACTATGTGGCTTGTGGGTTTGGCTTTGGTTTTGGTTGGGCTGGATGCGGTTTCATCTAGCCCGGGGTCGCATCCATTTGCATGTGAAAGATGCCCCGGCTGCAGTGTCGCATTTGTTTGGCTGACAATTGGAAGGAGACCTCCTCTTTTTGTAGCTTTTTCTTCGCCGGTGGTTGAGCCATTTGAAATGCGTGACAAGCTCGGTGGGTTGCCTTGTATATCATGGGGTTTTATGGGCTGGGCCTAGAGAGGAGAAAAAACATTTTAGTCTAGGCTAGGATTCTAGTTCATGTATTGAGTACTTTTTTGGCCACTATTGCATCTATGATTGGTAATCTTATAAACCAGTTTTTAGATCCATCAATACGGCTTAAAACTCAACTATAATGGCCAACAAAAAGAAAGCCCCCGCTTATCTAGAGCATCGGATGACAAAATCCGAAACCCAAATCCCATCAATATTGGACCAAATCTTCATCTAAGGCCCGCTCATAGATCAGTCTTAGCCCGGGCTTATTGCAGTTTAAACAGGCACCGATATAGACATAACACTGCCGTTGAATGCCCACATTTAGATGCATAAATTAGGGCACTCCAACTATGGCCAGAACCGAAACATCCAGCTAAGATATCCATCAGTGCTTGGCCCTATTTTTTGGGCGTAACTTGCATATAAACGGTGCTAATAACACATTTAAACTGGTCAACAAATTACCGTTTCCCCAGTGCCTCGGCGAGGCATTTGTTATTCGATTCGTTTAAATGTGTTTTCAACAAATTTTCATGCAAATGATATGGATGCTTTGAATGCTAAGCCCCTTTCTGGTTCCCTACAGTGCTACGTCTTTAGCCACGGTTTCCCGAAATCTGGCTTTAAAACGTATCTTAGTTATAGTTTAATATTTTGGTTAAACATAGGTTTTGGCATCTCAAGTCCCCTATCCCGAAGCTCTGGAGGAACAGATGACCAGCATCTGGCTCAGACAAAGCGACGACGGCGGTCCGACTCGGGCGGGCTCATTTGTCGTGGCCAGGTTCCAGCTTTTCATGAAAACTTTTCGGCCATAAAGTCTGTCAGTCGGCGGACAAAGCGGCCAACTGCTGAAAAGAAATTTTATGGAGCCGGGAAATATCAACAGCGTCGCATTGTCCCCGGATATTGATTTCCAAAGGTGTGACGACCTCTTTTGTCCCCCTTCGATTTCGGAGCGATAGTGCTGGGGGGGCGATTTATGAATGAAATTCAGACCCGGGCGTGGATATACTTTATAGACACAGAGTCTGGCCAGGGTTTTGTTCGATGAGTCACAAGCGGCTAACGATTTGTTTGCCTGCTGGGCGTTTGTCTGTGAAAGTGTAATATTGTGACACTTTTCATTGTCCCCGAAATTTTCATTAGAATGGAAATGGTAATACAGCACTGAGCTCTGCTTAGCGGCCAAAATGGTTCTATTCGGGGCTGGGTCTGGCCAATTGTTGTTGCATTGCTTTCCAATTAGCGGAGCAAAGCCAAAATTTATGTTGCATTTATTACATAATTTGTCCAATTTTATGTCGAGGCTCAAGAGTTTTACGAGGCACGTTTTGAGGCGCTGCCAGGCATTGTCTCCGACCGCTTTTCCTTTTCCTATCTGCTATCTGCCATCCGAGAGTCTTGGCCAAGGTTTTTCCAATTTCAGTGCCGGATTAACAGGGATTTTCCATGCTGAATGCTCTGCTAGGGATCTGCTTTCCATTGCCGTTGGTTCTCCGTTTTGTGTGACGACATTTTTCAATTAAGAAAGGATCACAAGGCGCTTAGTAAGGCAGTTTGGCTTTGGAGCTCGGAAGCTGGGGAGCTCCAGCTAGAGAGCTTCTTCTCTGCCGAAGCTCGCTTTTAATTAATTACTGTAACTGGCTTTTTGTCTCCTTAGCCCGGAGTCTGCCAACTTTGTGCCAGCTGCACTTACGGCCAACTTAAAGTAGCTGCCACTTGAAGTGTTGCCAAGTTTTGAAAGGGGTTCGAAATCGATTTTTATTCCGTTTGAAGGCAGAACGTTAACGGGAAACTTGTACCAGAACTAAGGCAGTTAGAACAAGTCTACTGCCCGACTAGGCTAATCACACTAATTACTGCAATTGCCAATTACGTGAGCAGTTCCCGAGCATCGCAAATCAGCTCCGTGTGCTTTTATTTTCGCTCAATTATCTAATTAACTTGTTAACAGTTTCTCAATAGCCAGATCTAAAAATATATGCATATAATTGCCCTGTTGTTGTGCACCTCATAAACAATTAGCGACATTGGCGACTAATTCGAATTGTTTTGAAAAGCAGCAACAATTTCGTTTGTCGTCGCATAATAAATTAATCACAGTGTGCATGTGCAAAAATTAATAAATAAATAAATGAATATGAATAAGAATGATGGGAGAGAGATGCGACTGGGTAAGGTGAATGGCAAGGTAACTTATTAACGTACTTAGGGGCTGACTGACCACACGACGGCTACGTAATAATTAAGAAATTTACAAACGATTTATCAACTTAATTAAACGTTGGCTGACCATTGCCGTTGGCTTTCATTATAAATGGCATGAAACGATTCGAAACACTGAAGCAGTGATAGATGGCCAATGATCGAAATCATTTCACACGATCATATGATCAAATGAGCGTAGAGACCCATGGAGCTAGCTATGTACATATAAAAATAAAACTTTCTGTTGATTGTGATTGAGGCTGTTGCTAATTTGCCAACTACTTTGGGTTCATTCAATTGATATTTTGTTTGAGTGTGTGGCGAAAGCTGTTCGACTTCGACTTTGACTTCGACTCGAAGTCAGACTCACATTCAAAGTGAGAGTAGCTTGGCTAAGACAATGAACTCGGCTGGAAATTGAAATGAAAATGGCATACTGCCAGTGCCTGGAACAGATGTCTGTAATTAAGTAAATGTGGAAATTATATGCTAAAACGCGAATAAACACGGCTGGTTGAACGATTGATCTATGACATGATTTCGCTTGGGTGAGTGCCCAGAGATTGGCTAACGGATTAAGTTGAGTAAGCCAAGTAGGAATTATGAAATGGCTAAAATAGTCTAGACTAGACTACACAGATAAATAACTGTTGCAAAGGCCAACAGGATGGAAATGATATAAACATTTATGATCTAGTTCATATATCTTTATGTATAAAGGGGAGGCTTTATTTTTTAGCCTCAACAGCATATGGCTAGCATCCCACCCTCTTGATCCACCCACTCTCAGGTTTTCAGGCCTATCATCCAATAATCATCATCATTACGGACGCCAAATGCTTTTAGTCATCTGGCTTTCCACTTCATCTCTTACCAAAAACCAAAAACCGATATTCCTATTTCGGAAATAAGCCCATTTCCGAGATACTCGTACTTCTGGCCATTGAAAGCTTATCGGAAGAGCAGCTGAAACTAAATGCTTGCGATAAAACTAATGAAAATGCGTTTTCTAATTGCACATTAGGCAAAGTGAAACGATTGCCCCTGTAAGTGGAAATCCAGCACGCCAGTCCGGAGTCCGGACTCCGGGGGCAAGAGAGATCTCAAGTGCAGCTTCTGTTTGTAGGACGCACGTGCGATGTTTATTTTTTTTTTTAAGGTATCTCTTTTTATAAAGTGGGTGTGTTGCTGTTGTTGTGGACTTTTTGATGTATCGTGCTGGGCTTGGAATTTTTTTTTTGTGCCGTGCTTTACGCACCACTGACCGCCATTAATTTTAATTTGTGCGTCAAACGTAAACGCAAAACGCCTTCGACTCTTGTTGGTTTAGCCGGTGGACGGTAAGCGAAAGTGAGATGGCAAGCCGGGAGGTGAAAGAGACAGGTATAGGCTGAAGCGGGATGGGAGATGGGAAAAAACAATTGCACACAATCATTTTCAATTTACTGTCATTATGTGCAATTTGTCAACCAAGTCCACAAAGCAGTCAGTCAGCCATGTGTCTGTGATTTGTCCAATAGGCAGGGGTGTTGTCTAAGGGGGTCACCGACAAGCCTCCGAATGTGTTCAATACTATGAATTTTCATACTCTTTTGATCTTTAGATTACTCTTCAAGACCCCTTCTTGGGACACCCCTGCCTATATGCAAATGACCACCCATGCCTGAATGAACTCCCTCCCATTTTTTGTGACCCCTGCTCTCGGATTCAATAGTATTGTTTATTTATGCTGCTACTTTTTCTATTCGACGAATTCGTGACGAAAAGTGATTGAAAGTAAACAATAAAAGCGACACTAGCCCGTCACTTTCCACTTCCACCTCCATCCAAACATCCAAGCCAGAAGCGAATTTCTTTTGCATTTTCGGTTGGTAAGAGCTGGAAGGGATGTGGGGAGAGGAGTACTTGACTCAGAGCCAGCCTTTCATTTGGCTAACAATTTGTACTTTGCGTTTTTTGTATCTGTTTGCTAAATTGGCCAATTGCGATTGGTAACAGCCGCACAGCCGACATGCCAAACAATTTAATTCAATTAAATATTTTTTCGTTGACTGCCTGTCGTTTGTTATTTAGCGACAGTTGCTGTAGTACTGCCGGCTGCCTCAGCGGCAATTGTTTTATGTGAAATTTGTCACACTGTCATGTGCGTTGAGAAAGAGAGAAAGGTATATTGGGGTAGGGAGAGAGTGAGATAGATGGGGAAAGGCCACCAGGTGGACAGCGAACAATTTGCGCCACCTGAATTATTCAAAATTTCAATGGAAAATGGCGAGAAAATTAGCCCTACTTTGGCATCACAAGAAGCCAATTGACTTTGACAAGTGCTTTAAAAATTCATTATCGTTTCTGGGAAAATCGGTGACAGTTTAAAAAGCTGAGATTCAAAATGTTTCAAACATCTGGACTTGATTGGGAATTTTAAGTGAAAGGTTTATGGCTAATTGAAGTTTAAAATTATCTCTTTTCATTAGTTGACTTCCGATGGGTCTTCAGAACCTTAATTTGAGGTCTAGACCCGCATCCCAAGACTCATTCATTAATTTTTATTTCCCAGAATCAAATCGCGGCTGGGGCTATCAGTATTTTCAACTCACCTCTCTAGAAAGGTTAAAGACTTGGGTTTTTAAGCAAACTGACCTCTCGACTTTCCTCCGAAATCACCTGTGGTGTCAATATTTCAACACTGCCAGCGGTGTTGAAGCTCTCTGTCTCCGGTTTGTTGATTTTTTTTTTCGGACACTCGGATTTTCTCTTTTTGTGTGTCGAACAGATTTTTGATTTATTGATTGAATTGAATTAATCAACAAACTTATGAGTCAATATATTGTTTAAACAAAGCCAGACACAAAGGAGAATAAAGCGAATGCAAATTAATCATATGTCAAGATCACGATCGCTCGGATCGGAGAAGTCTGCTGCTGTTTCTGCCCCCCTCTCTTTCACATCCCACTCCGCCGTCTCTTTCCAAAGTGATCATCGTGGCTGGGATGATGATGATGACGAACCAACTGACAGTTGTTTGACGTGCCCCAGTCAGTTTCTCTGTACAACGGCGAGGGGAAAACAATTAAGTGACGCCAGACAAACAAGTTGTAATTTTTTATGGAAATGCAAAAAAATAAGACAGGCCAAATGGGGAAAAGATCAAATCGTCTGGAGGCAAGTGGGTGCAGCATATGGCCCATAATTAAAAGGTTAACTTGATGTAACTATTACATTGGAAGTACACTTGGAGAATATAAACAGAGGGAGTTCAGTTTTAGGGACTAGTTGCGAAGAAGAGTTATATTTATGAAAGGTATTGGTACTTTACCTCTTCAAGACCTCTTCTCTATTAGATGGTAGTGATAGTAGTACTATTATTATTACAGGAAACAATGATTGCATTAAATAGTAATATTATTTCAAGTGATGCCTTTCCTCTTAGCCAACAAGAAACTGCAACAGTTGTGCCAGAGTGTGGTTCCCTTTTCATTCTGTCTGCTTTGTCTGATGTCATCTCTGACATTTTTACATTGTAAATGTTGACACTTTACCACACACAGACACCAGGCAATGATCTCGTTGCAGTTACATGAATGATCACCACAAATTGGCATGAGGAAGTCAGAAAATTGTCACCCGGCCAGCAGCTTTCCTCGGGAGATTTTCCTTTGGGAGTTTTCATTGACACCTCGTAACGTGGCGGCAAGTTCTTCGCCGCCGTCTTCGCCGAAGACTGATGAGGCCCGCTTTTATTTTTAGGTGCGATCGTGAATGACTTACCGTCTGAATGAGTGAATGATGAGCAAATTTATCGCGGCATTGTGTCAAACTGTTTTTGGTTTTCGGTTAGAACAGCCAGCCATGTGTGTGGGCCTGACATCACACCCAGAGAGTGGTTCCCCTCCCTTTGACTGGCCCCCAGACACGTGTAGTTGGGAGATCTCCTCCAGCTTGTTCTGGTTTGTCTGACAAGCGTTTAATTATTTTGGCTTGATTGCCGACACCGTCCCCACATAGAGGCCGATCCATTCATGTTCAGTTGCGCCCAATTTTCGATGTTGTGTGCTGGGTGGCGGTGTCACATCATTGACACGATCACAGCTGCTGTAAGTTGAAGTTACAACATCTCGAGATCATTTGGCATGGGGAGTTGAAAGCTCTGCCAAGAATAAGTTTCCAGGAAATAACACAAGCCCCACTAATACATCCCTTAATAACAGTTCTTCAGTCTTTTTACTTAATACTCTTTTAAGGGTTACCGTGGTCCTTTCGGTCAAATAATTATGCACATATTTCAAGTCAATCATTTTTCTCACGTTCACGTATCGATTTTGGTTCCAGGGGCTGCTCCTTCAAAGTTTAGCCGCCAACGCCCACAAATATGCGAGACCCTCCCATGATTGATGAGCATCTTGCGTACAAATTAACACCGGAATTACTCCTCGTGCACTGCCGGCCAAGTTCGGCAAACTTCCAAGCCATTTCGGCTCCACCCAGAAAACCAAAAAAAATGTAAGAAAAAAACCGACAAGAGATGCGTTTTGGACCATTTCAAATGATGCCGACTTTCAATTAGGCAAAAACTTGGCAACCTGGAAACCGAAAGACAAAAGGCCGCCTAAGTCGAGTTGAAAGTTAATGAGACGACGACGACTGAGTTTGGCCCGAGGTGCGATCGTGACTTCGAGTGAGTCCAATGAGTCGAATGAGTGAGCCGTGAGTCATGCCGCAAGTTAATTATGAATATGCAACTAAATCATTACATTTTAAGCCAGTGTCAAAGGCGCAGCTGGAGATGCAAGTTGGTCCCCATGATTCGCTTGATTAATCGCCGTTGGCCAGGCCAGATCCTAGGTGCCTCTTATTAATTACGCCAGTTCCAAAGCCAGACCCAGTTCGAGGATCGAGTGGATGTCCCAAGTGGAGGCCGAGATCCCGGCCAGCGAGAGACGCGTGCTCGAGGCGTGAATACCATCGTCAACAAGCTAGCACCTCTCGCTCTGAATTATTGCTGAAATATTTTCTGATTTATTGGCAGCAACTCGCTTGTTGCACTTGGCACGCCATATGCGTGTTGACTTTTCCAAGAGAGAGATAGAGAGGAGGTGCCACTGGGAAAAATAAGAAATTAAAACTAAATAAATTGTCTTTGTGGAGGCTACAAGCTCCTCAGTGTGGGTACTTTTTCCCAGTGCTATTGCAACCTTGTTGCAATTAGTTTTTGCATCACCACCCAGCGCGTATTGCTGGAGTATCGTCTTACCTTTTAGCCAGCCTTGAACTGGCCTGGTCCGAGAAGTCCGAGACCCTAAATCTGGCTCTGTTCAGCCGAATGACTCGTCTTGGCAGCCCGGGCAGTTCAGCTGGGGCAGACTTCCGTGTAATTAAGTGGCGTTCACAATGCGCTCCACCACCCATTGTGTGCTGGATTCCAGACAGCTCCAAGTCTGCCACAGATCCTCCACCTCCATCTCTTCAGGCTTCTGGTCTCGACCAGGCCGGCAAACAAATTCTTTGTGAAGGCTCAGACAAGCGAGTGCACATGACTTCAGCGAGGAGTCTTCGCTGGAAACTGGATTTTGGCGCCAGTTTGCCACAATGGGTAGAAAGTGTTGTCTAAACAAGGTTTCAACGAATTGGCTAATACCCTAAAAATTTAATCATTAATAGAATACTAACCCTGCTAAGCTGGAAGCAAGTTCCTTTTTCCTAAATAAGGTTATCGAAAGTTATCCATGAAGTGTGCAGATGGCTTCTTCGACTTCTTAAGTCCTTAGTTAGGGAAACCAATGAAATAGAAACCTACAATGACAGACTCATTCAACCGGACCTGGGACACTGCAGAAAATATGATAAATTGGGCGCTAACTCACAGACCAGAGGCAGCTCCTCCTCTAACAAAATCTGGTAACCATTCTATTGCCAGAGTCCGGCTCCAGTTCTCTGTGTGGCTGTAATTTGAGGCCATTTTGGACCATGGCTGCAAAATAAAGTTGTCAGCTGCTCCTTTGCACGAAATGCAAATGATGGCAGACAGACAGTCCCCTCCCGGCCCGTCCCCCAACTAACTTGGCCAAGAGTATGGATAGGAGAGAGCACAGTGTGCTGTTAATTTTTGGTACGTGTCTTGCAAATTAGACTATCGTGCCTCTTGGCTGCTGGCTAGCTGGCCTGCTGAAAAGTTTCTAGAATTTCAATGCCGCTTAATCGATGGGGCATCCACGAAAACTTTGCCAACCGGTTGCCACACACACACTCCAGAGTGTCCACTTCGAGTGTCCAGAAACCAGAAGCTCTGCGGAAGCACTTAAAGTTGATGAAACGGGTTTCCGGGGGGCAGGTTAGTTAACCTATTGGAAGCACTGGTGGCATTAGAAGTGGAGCATATAAAAATCAATACTTATACTACGATTGAAAACACTTGGCAGGAATTGGGTCATTTTTAATACTATCCCTGATGTCTATATGATAAAGTCGTAACCCTTCTAAGATAGTTTATGGGCCTTGTGAGTAATAAAAATTAAATGACTTTTTACCCTTTCATTCACTGGACATGTAACTGCAATTTTATTTACTTCCTACTCCAAAACAAATGTCATATGGACAGCTCATTAACGCCAAAGCCGGAGCCAAAGCCAAGGCAATTGTGTCCGAACCCTTCCACAACAAAGTGCATGTGTACTTGGCACTTTTATTGATATTGCTTCTATCGATTGCCGCTATAAAATCGATCATTAGCGCTCTTAATTTGCAGCGACAAAGAGCGTAGCGCGTTGATGGCAACGCTTCAACAGTTTCTGGTTCGAAACAGGCAAAAAAAATAGTAAAAAACTATGTGATATACAAGACACCTTTCATGAAAAAATATGACATGTTAGTATACTACTGTCTATGAATTGTACCTTAAAGACCAACAAACCAATACTCAAATGTAATATATTTTTCTCTCAGTGCAGCTGATACCAGTTTCATTTCCACAACTGGCGGAAAGGGTGCAACGGTCATAAAAATTAAAAGCAAATTACGAACAACTGCACAGCAGTTAACTCGACAATATTAGCACAGTTCGCAGCGGGTCGATAATGTCGATCAATCGATTGACTGAATGACACCGAACCTGGCGCTGACCAAGCGCGACCTTTTGTCACTTCATAGTCTAGAGGAGGGGGAGGGGCTAGGTCGAGGGGGGAGGACGGTAGGATGGGGTGATGGACGCACCTTAGACGCTGACGCCGACTTCCGTTTGGCATTGAAGCGCAACCGTTTCAGTTTCATCAGAAGAACAAAACAAGTAGGAAAGGGTGGAGATAGGGTAGGACTTGCTGGTACCTATTCTTAATTATTTATTAATTTTAAAGTTCCTATATGTTTATATTTAGTCAAGCAAATGTCTGAAAAAAGTATATAAAAGTTATTTTTAATAAAAGTTTTTTTAGTGCCTAGTCTTCATTTTAAACCCTTTTTACTATCCCTGCATCTTTAGAACTTGGCTTTAATATATCTTAACTGTGCTACCCACTAGTTCTATCCACATACCCTGTAGTCTGCGAAAGAGTTAAGCCGTATGGCAACAATTTGAGTGCCTAATGACGCAGAGTAATGAAGTCGCAGCCGCGCCCCAAAAACAGACTCTGTCTTGGTCAACCTCCACCCCCAAAAGAAACTACACAAGAAAAAGTATTAGTTACAGGATTATAGATAGATATAATATTCTTATTAAAATCTTGAAAAGTTAGTAAGAGATTAGAGTCTAAAAAGATGGAGCACCCTTTTTCAAAAATGATACTTATGTTCCTCTGATTCCATTTTTCTCAGTGCAAACCCAACCAAACTCAACGGAACTCAGCACAACCCAGTCGGACGACCCAACCCCTTTTTTCGCGCTTGATGTGTCGTTGATTTGCCACTGCTTCCAGAGACTGGTGCTAAAAATCGTCACAGCTGCGCAACGTACCGAATTGAATGACTTAATGTGCAGCATTGTGTCATCAATATCCGCTCGTATTGGCTCCGTTCTGGGCAGGTTTTTCTGGTCAACTGCCCGTGACAAAAGTGTGAATTACGCCGGGCTCTAGCACCAGATTTCCACTTGAGTCCCAGCCGGAAACTGGGCTTCTTTTCATGCGACCCGCACTGTCGTCGCTTAGTGTCTGCTCCCATTCCCCGATTTATCCCCACGTCCTTCCTTCCAGTTCACTCTTCTCACTCGCTATCTAATCCTTCTCCTTTTGGCCCCTTGAGTGACATTTGACAGTCAGTCAGTGTCAAGTCATCAATATTTACTTACGCCGGGCGGGCTATTCCATCACTCTGTTACCTCTCAGCTCTGGGGGCTACTCTCCGTAGACATCGACCTCTCGGGCATCTCGGGGTCTTGGCATTTGTCTGTGTCTCTGTCTAATCCTTATGTAAATCTGTCAAATTAGATGCGATTAGTGCAAAGTGAAAAGTAGTTGCCAGTTCTCTGAGCCCTCGCCTCACACGAGCCGACATCAGCGGCCGTCGCTGGTGAGCGGATTTTCCTATTTGGCCGACTTGTTGATGGCCGTCAAAATAGTTGGAGAACTCTTTGAATCTTAATTCTTAGCTTCAAAGTCAAGGGGATTGAAATGTTGAAAATTAACAAGGTGTGGGCGGTAGAATAGGTCTTGGGTCTAGGGGGCCTTATAGGTTTTCAAGACCCTTTCCGTTTCAAGAAAACTATTTTTTCCCACGTGCCTGCCTATCGGAACTTAAAATTTAAGCCGTGAAGCAATTGTCACAGCTAATAAAATGCAATTTTCATTTAAATTAATTTCCAAATTCCCACGTAGGCAGGACTGCGAACAAAAAACCACCTCAAGAAGTCCTACCCCAAAAAAGTTGAAAACTTTTAACTGCCTAATGCCAAACAAATTGCTGGCAAATCGAATCGCTTAAAAATCGAGTGATACAAAAATGGATTCACGCTCCCCGCCGTATGCCAAACGAATCATTTCAATTTGCCGGATGGGAAAAAACCGGAGTGGTGGGAGGAGGACGTGTGCTTAACAATTGGCAACACCACAAGCGACCTTCACCCCACACAGTTGCCACACAAAGCCAAACAACAACCAGACAGACAACGACAGGCTCATCATCATCGGAATCAGAATCAGAGTCAGGAACAAGAACAGAAACAGGACCAGAATCAAAGTCAGAGGAGTGGGAGTCGCGGTATCATAATGACACTTTCCGCCGAAGCGCAACTGTGACAAAATTAATTTTCAACTTGACTGCATCCGGACGGGATTTGGATTGGGACTGGGACTCGGATTGGGTACGGCCGAGGGATTTTGAGTTCACCCTCGTCCTAGCCCTCGTCCTCTGTTGATGATAATGAGACCATAGATAACGTAATTTTATGTTCAACCCGAATTTCACAAATAGTTGCGCGAATTTTCCCTCTTTTTCCCAACCCAACATAAGCCCGTACCCGTATCCGTAGCCGTGTCCGGGGCTCTGGGGTTGTGTATACCCGGTTCCGGGTCCAAAGCACTCACAAGTCAACAACAGCAGTCACTGCGGCAGTGCCACCCCTTTTTCGCTGTTTTCAGCTCAACTGAAATGGACTTTCGGCCCTCGGGCCACGCCACCGCACTGACAAATTGTTCCGCTAAATAAATCACGATTCATGATTATCGCCATGAAATCGAAATTTTCTGCTTTATTTTTCATGCCTCGGAACAAGTTATCTAATGTGCTTTTAAATGGGGAAAGCGAGAAGGGCCGAGGGGGTGCAGTGGCTTAAACGAATAGCTGAATTATTGATTTGGGTTTGATTTTTGATTAGACCTTCCCAAAGACCTTTTTCGGTAGATAGTTTTAATCTAAATTCGGTCACTCATAGGTGCTATGAAATTTTTATCAAAGAGTCCTGTAATTACAAGGCATTGTGGTAAGAACTAGAGAGATCCTTATGGATTAACTCAATCAACTAATATTGTTATTCTTATTTCTTGAACTCCAATTAACTTTTGCCTTCAGAAAGTCAGAAAGTCGATGTCAAGGTTAGTCTGAATGTTTTAATTTTTTTCCTGTAACAACACTCAAATCTGAAAAGAGCCAGTGACAAATCCTGAGAAAGTTGCCCCGCCGAACAATGCAACTCATCATCGTCAGCAGGGTGACTTGATTCGATCATCCCCTAAGGAGCAACCCTCCGGGTATGGCCTTCGAAAAGGCAACCGCAAACAAGCCCGATGTCCTGTCATATTTGCTCATTTAACGGGCTGACACATCAATGTCACATCAAATTGTAGCAGCAGCCAACCAAAAACGAGCCTCCGGCTGGAAAAATCTCTGGCGAACAAAAAAGCTGACAGCTAATCCGATGGCAATTATAATGCCATAACGATCCATAGTCTGGACCCCGATTCACATTCAGATGCTGACTCTGGTGGTGATGGTGATGCTGGTGTGAAGGAAACCCTCAATTCGTCTAATTGAAGTTAAGCAGAACCAGCATTTTTTTGTGGTTCTGGCCACGAAAGCTGTCAAAACTGACATGACAAGGCGAACGAATCAAAGGAACATCAACGAGCAGCCGCAATAATCAGCGCTTTGTGTAGGGGCGTGTTTTCTCCTTTCGGGTTCTTTTCTGGGCGGAGAAGGGGGCTAGGGGCGAAAGGGCAATTTCCATTTTTGGACACTTGACATGCATATGAAAATTCTGACACGTCAACGCGCAGTGGTTTCGAAATCCCTTCCAGGTCGTAATTGGAAACGTTACTAATTCTACGATTGGAGTTTTTGGGGACAACTCGTAGGCATCATCTGCTTGTGGGGGCAGCTCCCGCCCACCTCACACCCTCGAATATTGATTGACACGTTTGACAAAAGTGGCGATTATGTGTGCGCCTTCGATCTGGTAATTCCCATTTCCATATCACTCATTGTGACAGCCAGCGCACAGTTCTACGAATATCAATTGACAATTGTCGGTGCCCTTTGTGGGGATTTCCTCTATTAGCATATCAAAGGGTGCACTCTGTACGGACTTGGTAAGAGTGTCATTAAAACCGGGCTAGTTGGGTGGCCGGCCGCACTGCGCCGAATGGGGTCACCAATTAGAGTAAGACCTAAGTAAATCAATCACCTCGGACTGGTAACGCAGCTCCAACACATGGTGCACTGGGAGAAACGTAAAGTGGATGATTAGCGGCCAGACTCGTTCTTCTCCTGAACCTCCCCTGCCTCAGGTATCCTGTCTGGCTGTCGCTACAAACGCCAGTCCAATTTGTTACAACGCATTACACTCATCCGACTGATGTCTGATTCTGTTTGGCTCCGACTTGCTACGCATTCCAGGAGCTGCACAAGGTATCTGCACCATGTTGCCCGTCGTTGGGTAAGCCCCTGCGGATCGGATCGGATCGTACCGGATCGGATCACATCACATTGGATTGATTCGGCCCGGGGAGCTTCGTTCGGGCCAAGCTCCCAAGTAGCCCGTAGCCAGCCAGAGGCGGAGACGAACAGAAATCCATTCATCAGTGGCAAATTTGTTGGTGGTACGAATCCATCATGTTGCCAGTGAAAGATCGTTTGTCGCTGATCATCAGCTTAAAAATCGCGCAAATGACGAGCGTAAGACACGAGATGTGGTCTCATGTCTGGCCGTCTGTTGGTGGCTCACTGCTGCGGCTCCCAGTGGTTGTGGTGGCTCAGCAGTTACCGACTTAAGCTGACAACAACATCCCGAGGAGCGGGAGAAAGCCTCCTCCGATCTGTGAGCTGTTTGCTCTTTTAACTGGTTTCATCTCAACTCGAATGCGTAAGTTAATGAGGTATGTGGTTTCTTGGACAAAATGTGGGTTACCCTTCAGGGGTTTTCAGGATATTTAGATAAAATATTTAATATTTGAAATAATTAATATTTAATGCTTTATCCATTTAAAAATTTGTATTTTTATATTTCGATTTTATTGATAGCACATTCCACAAAACTTATCATTCGAACCCTTATTTAAGATACCATTTTTTGGTAAACAGCAAAGTAGCTACCACATATTGGAATTCCCCCCAACTGTGCTGCCACAAATGATGTTGATTTTTATCAAAACTTATTGGGAAAATGTAATTTTTCAAGCCTTACATGTGTGAAGGCAGCAGAGATTTGGCCAATGGCTTACAGGCTGATTTTTTTGTCAGTTGAGAAGTCTGGAAAGCATGTTCCTGCACTGGAAACAACTATAAGAATTTAAGACCTATACCATTTATAATTTTTGTGGAATTTTTCTCAGTGCTCTTGCGAGTGGCTGTGCATTTGAGAAATCAGCACAGTGCCGGACAGCTATAAATACTCGACCATACAAAGCCTACCTGCTGGCAGAAGGGAAAGAGGCCGGAAGGCAGCTCAGTCTGCCGGCTGTCCATCAATTTGCAACTTGCTGTGCAAATATTCAGCAAGTTTTATTTGGCACAGCCGGACGGGGAGACATCCATGTGTGGTCCTGTGACTGCAGGAATAAATTTTCATTAAAGGGCCCAATTGATTTAAATGGCTGCAATAGAAATGAAACCGAGCTCCATATTTCACGCGACACGTAATGCCCCTTTTTATTTCAAAGGGACGGGTATTGTTGGTTTTCACTCACTTCGGATATAGAAAAGGTGAGTTAACCAACTAACGAACTTCTAATAGTTGGGGCAGAGATTAATCTTGCCGACAACTGGTCCCCAGATGAATCAAAATGAAAACATAAAAGCGATTTAAAATCGATTAACCCGATTTGCCGACATGCAACAGGTTCAGCCTTCAATTTGGGTCTTATTATCGAAAAAGCGCGGCTAAAAACAAAGGCTGCAAATTGCCTGGGACAGCGATGCGATCGCTGCCCAGAATCGGGAGTCTCAAATCGGGAATCTCTGGGCTCCCCCAAAGACAGGGCATTCAGCGGGGCAAACGCCTACCGCAGAGTCTTTTTCGTACACCTTTTTTTCGAGAATTTCTTCTTATTTCATCGTCCGGGAAAGAGGTGAGAAAATTGTTGATTAGCTTCTATGGAGGCAGCAGTTCCAGCCACCCCTCAGTCCTCTGTCCCCCCTGGACATTCATTCAGTCCCGTTTTCGGGCGATCTTGATGAAGATCAACATGCCAGCGGTGGGCGTGGTCGTATATGACTTTGATTTCTGTCGGCATTTTCGCTTTGGACTGACCATGAACGGAACGCATCGTTCCCCGATATGCTGGGAATAATAAATGAGGAAAATATACGAATTTATGGATACCCTTATTGCAAAAAATGAGAGATAGTGTTTAAAGTCAAACGTGAGATATCATACTTCTGGTATACCCTATTCTTTTCCGTATACTTTTTCCATAACTGGGGGATGTTCCTCCCATTTCCTATACCATTCCTATTGAGTTTGCAGATCCCAGCCCCCTTCTGAATGTCCAGTAATCACGCCATATCCTAGTTGTTACATTCATTTGCATATACTCTGCCGATCTCCGTGGATAATTATGCACCAGACAAACGCTTCGGATTTTCGCCCTGGAACTGCTGCCCACTACTATCACTTACCGCGCTCAACGCCCCGATCCGATCGAGGGGGCCTTCGCCTCGCAATCAGAATCAGAATCTGAATCGGCGGCCAGATTGCCGGAGAGGGCTAATAATAAATTCGAACGCGTGCAAGCGCATGCCACCTTGGCCCCTAGTGGCAGAGCCTCAACCACCGGCACCTTGCAACCGGCGAGGCTGCCACCGCACCGCTGTTGCCACCGCTCTGGGCCCAAGGTGGGGCCTGGGAAGGGGAACTGCCTTTGGTGGCAGCCGCTCTATAATTATCTCAAACTGAAATTAACCGTCGAAAGAGTCGGGAAGATTATGTGCAGCGCATCGAGATTGAGAGCCGGGCAAGTGCACCGGAAAAAAAATGATCCATTAGATTACGAATTTAATAAAATGCATAAAATAATACATAAACTTTAGGAAAGAGTTCCGAACAACTTCATCAATCCCTTTACAGTTCCATTGACCAGCAAATGCACTTCAATCATGTAATCCCCTTCAGGAAAGGGGAGAATGGCCGTCGCACGATGATTGATAAAATTGGAAGGAAGCTTGTCGAGAATAATGTCACCCTGAAATACGTAATACTCCAGTAATTGCAATGAGAAAAAATAGTAATTACTTACACTCAAAGGGCATGATCGATTCATTTTTAAGTAGGACGAGAATGAATCATAGAAGAACTTCATGACATGACTCGAATTTGGTTTTTTGAAGAATGAGCAAACGCCTACAGTGACATTGTAGAGAAACGGCTTGTATCCATTGAATCGTTTTAAAAGAGCCAAGTTAACCTGTTTCATTACAAAGGCTATTGGATTATAGTCTTAAGAACTTGCGGTTATGGTCCTACCTTAATCTTTTTTATTGCCTTTTGGTTCAATTTAAACTTTGCGGATATGTATTTGTAGCTACGGTTGACTGATTTAATTAAACAATATTCGAATTCCCCAAACTCTCTGTCTAGCGTTTCGCAGACAATATTTGTGTACTCCCAACTGGATAAAATCTGTAAAGTGGATTATAATAAATATTTCAAGATATATAATATTAAAGTTACCTGAGTACCCAAATCCATAAATAGTAATAGGAAAACAGCCAACACCGATTTTGAAAACATATTGAACCTCCGGGGTAAAATACGACACTAATTTCATTGCCAGAAAATAACTATTCCTAAACATGACTGCCAACAATATTGATTGAAAAAGTAATTTAAAAAAGCTTAGTACATTATATTTACACAATTTTATAAAATTATTTTTCGATATTTCATCTTCAAAATTTGTGTGTTTAAAGAGTGAACAAATCAACTGGACTGTACATAGTAACTTATTCCTAATATTAAATATGTTAGAAATATAAATGAAAGACTCGCGAATCGGGCATTGTTTTGGACCTTTCTGATTTTATTCAATAGAGTTGCATAGAACTTTATAATAGCTCTTGTAGTGCCACAATTAAGAATTTAATAAAATGCATAAAATAATACATAAACTTTAGGAAAGAGTTCCGAACAACTTCATCAATGCCTTTACAGTTCCATTGACCAGCCAATGCATTTCAATCAGGTAATCCCCTTCTGGAAAGGGAAGAATGGACGTCGCACGATGATGGATAAAAGTGGAAGGATGCTTGTCGAGAATAATGTCACCCTGAAAAACGTAGGAGTATTAATTGCAATGATACAAAATATTATTTTACTTACACTCAAAGGGCATGATCGATTCACTTCTAAGTATGACGTGAATGAATTATAAAAGAACTTCATGACATGACTCGAATTTGGTTTTTTCAAGAACGAGCAAAGATCTACAGTGACATTGTAGAGAAACGGCTTGTATCCATTGAATCGTTTTAAAAGAGCCAAGTTAGCCTGTTTTATTACAAAGGCTATTGGATTATAGTCTTAAGAACTTGCGGTTATGGTCCTACCTTAATCTTTTTTATTGGCTGTTGGTATAATTTGAATTTTGCGGATATGTATTTGTAGCTACGGTTGACCGATTTAATCAAACAATATTCGAATTCCCCAAACTCTCTGTCTAGCGTTTCGCAGACAATATTTGTGTACTCCCAACTTGATAAAATCTGTAAAGTGGATTATAATAAATATTTCAAGATATATGTATATCTTATAACATTTAAGTTACCTGTGTACCCAAATCCATAAATAGTAATAGAAAAACAGCAAACACCGATTTTGAAAACATATTGAACCTCCGGGGTAAAATACGACACTAATTTCTTTGCCAGAAAATAACTATTCCTAAACATGACTGCCAACAATATTGATTGAAAAAGTAATTTAAATAGAAGGTAAATGGGGGGTATTAGATCAACAAACCATTAAAAGGTATTTCAGTTGATTGTTTTTAACTTTGGATAATCTACTTTTAAAAGTCTAGTCTAAAGGATTTAAAATCAATCAATTTTTTTAATTTTAAAAAAACATTACATATGTTACATTGAATTCTCCAAAGACTTTTAAAGTTTTATTTTTTTCTTGACAAAAACATTACATTCTATCAGATAATCATGAACAATTTTTTTCAGTGCATCATAAATGCAGAAAGGGTAGCGTATCGCATGCTAGACGCGTTTTGAATGGCCCGAAGAATCGCCGGGGAGAAAGGGTGAAGAGTCTGGAGATGAGACATTCTCTCACCTCGCCGCCGCGATGCTTGTGCTAATTTATTGCGCGTTAATATCGACAGGAAGAGATCCAGAGCTGCCCCCAAATCCCCCCCACCAGCTCCCTTGAACGATTATAGTCCACTCTAATTGAAATGCCCGGCTGGAGGTACGCTTCAAAGAGTCTATCTCTTATCGGCAGCGTCACACTTACCATACACATGTTACACGGACGGATACCGGGGCCGGTTCTCTGGCACCCAGTCCCCGGGTCTCATTAGCAGAATTACAAGTCATTACCCGACGAACTGACCGAGCAATTTGGTCTCGGACTCGCACTCGGACTCGGACTCGGCAATTATAAGTAAATTAACTTTTTGGCCCAAGTATGAAGATTAGAATCTAGGGTACCACCCGAGCTCGATGTATGATTGATGGATTGCCCATATCAATGACAACTCATCTGGCCGCGGGGCTGGGGGAAGTAAGCTAATGAAGTCATAGCCAAGGCGGTTCCAACAATTTGTTTATATTCCAAAAGGGAAGTCAAAGGATCAGTATATTAAGGGATTATGTGCCAGAGTATTCCACCCTAGTCTTCTAATTCTAGGTATAAAGTATTATAAACATTGTATCCTCTCTCCATAAGATTAACCCATAAATAAAATAAAACTCCTTCTTTAGAAAGGTGTTTGCCTTTAAAAGCAATCACTACTCCTTATTGAATTGAGCATTTCGCACCAACCCAAACCCAAAAACACTAAAAATCACAAGCTGCACTTAGTTTAATTGGATATCAGGGCCAATTTCAATTAGTCCAACAATTTGGCACGCATTTAATTGCACCGAAGCCCGAGCAAATCCTTGACAGCACCAACGAAATCCCAAATTGCAATAAAATGTATTAAAAACGAGAGGCTTGGGCCAGACAATAAAAACCCCCTTGTCCGCCACCGCCGCCACCGCCCAGCTCATTTAACATTTTACCATAAAAATGTTGAAAAACAATGGCGTCGCTATGAGGAGACACCTCCCCCTGAAGAGCCCCCTTCCGGGGCTTATCTCTCGGCCACATTCTCACTCTCCTGGCCACATTAGACAGCCACGTGTCTGGGTCATTATGCTGAAAGTTACACGAACGTGGCGTCGGCGTTGACGTTTGCTTTTTTGTTTTTACATTTCGGAGCCGGGCTCGAGGCGAGGCAGCAATTTCTACGCAACAACCGGGGAGGTGTCCAACCCTGCCCCACCCACCGTGAAATTGTTTGCACTGAAACAACAATTTTTATTTTTAATATTAAAAATCTTCACAATTCCAGTGTCTTTATTCTTCAAAGTGTCTCCAAGCAGAGTCCTAGCAATTGTTTTTGATTTCATTTTTATTCAATCTTTTTTTTTCAGTGTAAACTCCAGCTTGTAGCACAATTTGTAGCTGTCAGTGGGACAGAAGGCCAACAAGACAGGGACTTGACACGTGTGTGAGTGTGTAAGCGAGTGGGCGGGTGTCAGTGGCTTAGTTAGCCAACAGCCGCCTGACGGTCCATTGGCGATTATCGCCCAATGTGCCACCTCCCCACTCCCCGTCCAGCTTGCCGCTGATTTTAAAAATTAGAAACGGATTTGGAGTTGCGCAGAATGTGGCTCAAGTCGGAAACAACATAATTGTTAATTTTAATGGTCTATGAAAAGCGGGGATTATTGGGATTTCCGCAGATGAGCGAGCGTTGGTCAGGTTGAGGGATAAGGGGTGCGTGTGGCAGGATTCGAATGACAAAGTCGGATAATTGAAATGATATCCGCTAGGGGTAGCTAAGCCCTACTTACAGGATTATCTAATAGAGCGATACTATTTCCATTCAATTATTTACGTTTCCCAACCACAAACGATCAAGAAAATGATAAAGACTTCCCAGAGTTCTCGAAATAGAAATTCTAATTTGTCTGATACCTTGTCACTGAATTTCTCCGAATTTATTTTCCAAGTTCACTGCCACTCCGCCCCGAAACTCTTGATATGCGAAACCCAAAGCTCTCCGCCGTGCTGCCGGCTCTCTGTCAATGTCAGAAGATTTCCGAATAAATAATTCCCAACTAACGAACCGAGGCTCCCTAAGCATATATCATCGACTCGTATTACGCTGACACTTTCTGCTGCCAGCTCGTGTGAGGTCCTCGCCCAGGAGTCGCATTTTCGAGCTGAAAATGTTGCGGCAACATGTGTCACTAACATGTCAATTAGATGCCCCAAAAACTTGGGGCTGCCACCGGAGTGGGGGCTGATTTTTTTCCCGCTAAAATTTCAGGGGGAGAAAGGTAGACAGGCACTCTGACAGGAACTGTAGTCCCGAATGTAGAACAAAAAAGAAAACGCTGAAGTGTGAACAATTTGTGGCCAGGATCTCCTCCCCGGCACGGCACTCAGTTAATTAAGAGAGCTGGTCGTACACATGGCCCACCCAATGGGGAATGTTTTGATTTCTCCGGCTGTACGGCTACGAGGCGCTCCGGCTGTCTCTCTCATAATTATTTTAAATTAATGACAATATGAAAATGTGACGTCCTGGTCCCCGATCTGGCGCCATTTAAGCGCCCCGTTGCCATAATTTATTAATTGTCAACTAAATTTGACATTTCCAATGTGTTGGCAATCAGGCGGGGCGGTGGCTGAACGATTGGGGACAAGGCATTCAATTTGAATTTGTTTGTGGTGTGTCTCGGGAAATTCCTTTCCCTTTTTTATTATTTTTTTGTGCCTTGGTGGCTTGTCGAAGTGTGAGAATTATGCATTGCATCCAAGATCCAGTGGTTCTCGATTTTTGGGTGGAATGTCATAAATTTCGACGCGCTCATTAGCGTTTGCGGTCCGCCGGTTATTTATACTCCCGGCAAGGAATATAGTAGCTATATAAAGTCATTTTGAATTAAATATGGAGGAATAAAAAAAAACTTCTGTATTAATATCATTTAAAGCTCGAGCTTCATGGCCTTTTCATAAATGTATTCATGTTGCAGCTGCCACTTGTGTGGCCCATCGAAAATTTTCGAAACCTCGTGCGCAAAATATGACGTTGGAAATAAACTGAAACCACAAGAAACGAGAACATTTTCATAATAATTTAATGGCCGTGTTTGAAATTCAATATCCCCCCGTTGGAACTGTGTTGGCTGTCACTTTCCACATTGACTGCGACATAAATAATAATTTATTTGGTTAGTGCCCATAAATGTTTCATTTGACAATTTCTCATCTAATTTTGCACTAACTGGGCGACATTAATCAAGCATGATTTTTACGAGTCCCGGCCACTATTTATAGTTCATCGTCATCATCACAGGCCGACATGTGTTTTTTCCTCCCCCGCTCTGGCGTTGCCCCTTTTTGGTGGAACAGGTGAATTTTCCCCCCCGTTTGGCACTGGAAATGCACATTAATTTCCTTCAGCGTTCATTTATCAATTTGTCTTTGGCCGAAGTGCAGCGGAGTAGCGCGCTTTCTGGACGAATATTTGTAATTAATTAACCCTGAATGTAAACTACAATAATTTAATGCCTACCGTTGTCCGGCCTAAAGGAACACGCGCCCCATAAAATTCTATTAGCCGGCCTGAATCGATCTGTAGTAGAGGGTTTAGCTGGAAAAGCCGCATGGGGTCTGCGGCCCAAAGAAGTACAGGGACAGGTGCCTCTGGCTAACACGAGCGGTCCAAATAAAAATTAACTGAAAAGTTGATACCTCATTGGGTGTGGAGTAATTAATTACATTTCTTTGTTTACTTTTCAAGTCAAATTATAAATTATTTATTTTTTAAATTTTAGTGCCACTGTTTAGACCACACAAAGTTCGCAAAAGTAAAATAAATTGTTGGCATTTCGAGCGAATCAATTGGTTTGTCACTGCATCAGGGAAAGTGTCGATGGCAAAGCCAAATAGTCTTTAGCTTGCATCTGCTGAGAAATCACAAGGTGCGTAAATTTAGAACAGAAACCACCCAAGTGGCGGCGAGTGTCAATTCGTGAAAATTTCACAAATTCCAATCGATGTGAATAATCAGAATTGGCGGCGACAATAACAATTGGGAGTGCTCTTTGATGTGCAAAGTAAAATGTCCCTGACATGTGCAAAGGAATAAAAAAGAAGCCAAGTGATAGCGAAAATAAAAGAGAAACAACGTTGTTGAGTGACAAACAATTGCAAGTGAAAGGCGGGTCGGGGGCGGGGCGGAGAGTTCCCCAGGGGTGATACCAAAAGGGTGAAAGGCAGGGAGAGCCACCAGGGGGAGGTGGCATGCCGGGTCGGTTGTGCAGAAATCTTGCTCTTTTTAATCGGTTTTTGCTTGGTTTTGTCTCGTGCGACTTTTAATTAAGTATATTGCCTGCAGCCGGGAAAAAGCAACATCTGCTGCTTCTTCTTGGGCCAAAACTAATTTCTTTCTACACAGGAAACTGTTTTTGTTGAAATAAGAGTGATTTCTTGTTTATAATTTACGAAAAGTATGCTACAAAAAATGTACTCCTATTTGTGACACTTTTCCTGTGTTAGTTAAGCCTTTCAGTGTTGGTAAGTGCTTTATGAACAGCGTGTGTTAGTAAACGCTTTAAAATATTGTATTTTTCATAAGATAGTTGACATTCTGCTTAAGTTTTAAAAATTTGTCTTGCAAACTCCCTTTATTATTTAATAATTAAATATTTTTTTCAAGTGTCGAAGCACAGACACAAACATACACCGACACACTCAATCCTGGCTCCTTGTGGCTCATTTATTTGAGTGCTGCAATTGTTAACAAGCTACGGACAACTTGCAACTTGTCTGCTGCACTACCATCTTGTTTTGTCCTCCTCCCCTTCGACCCCTCCCCATCGTCCTTTCTCCTTCTCTGGGCCACAGGCATGTCGCTCTCTCTGTCGCTCCCTTTTTGAGTGCGTGCGCTGTAGTTAAAGCTTTCAACATTCTGCTGCCATTTTTGCCAAGCAACGCCCTCAATCATCCGCCTGCTTAGCACTCAAATTTGCGCTCAGTTTCCCCTCACTGGAAGTGCTTGCTCTCTCTCTGTCCTCCTGGCCGCTTCCATCTCGTTCTCGCCCATCTGAGCTTAACCCCCCCCGCCAAAATGGCCGCCTGCAAAATTTTTCGCTCACTCAAAAACCCGTCGCCGGTTTTTCTCCTTTCCGGTTCTGATTTTGCTCCTTCGCTTTCATTTCTCTTTCGTCGCAGCTGTCGTTCGCATGGAAATTCTTGGCTCGCTTTCTCTCCATCCATCCCGTGTTCTATATAGTACTTAATTTATAAAAAAAAAATAAACCTTTGATCTGACTGACTGAAAATTTCGCACCTGATTAAAATGAAATTTTATTTAAATTTTTCACTCGCTGATTATTTTGATTATTATTTCGCCCTGCTTCGTCGCACATAATTCACAGGCCATAAAGAAAGTGTGAAGGCGATGAAAAACATGGAGGCCACTATAAAAAATCTAGGAAATTTATGATGGCGAGTGTAGTTTTTTAACTTTGCTGCTATGGGGCTGGTCATTAAAATCACTTCGTGGCCCATTGAAGCGTGTGCTTGCGGAAAATGTGAAAAATATAAATCTGGAAAATTATTTAAATAGATCCCAGTCATGGGATATGTTCTGAAAAGTTGTAGAACAAATAATAAAGTCAATATCAAACTTATGAATTTTGAGGATTCTGATTCTATAAGATTCTATAAGAATCACAATTCTATTTACTTTTAGAAGGCAAATATATATTTTTTCGCCATAAAATATTTACTATGATTTATATTCATCCTAGACACTTGATTTTTTTCACCCCCTCCTACCACATCAATAAATAATATTTATGATCTATTACCATTTTGGCATAGGTTTTATATAACTTTCAGAAAATGATTAGACATCTGATTAAAGTCAATAACGAAATAAGCAAGGCAATTAAGTCGACTGCAGCTGACGCCCCCACAGTATCCACACTTTTGGGAAAGAAGCAGCAGCAGATGCCTGGTATCCGTAAGATACATTTCATTCTGTGCGGTCGCATGTGCGAAAGTGCCACTCAAGTTTTGCCAGCCTCCGTCTGTGGCCTGAGTGTGTGTTGCACGAGTGTGTGTGTGTGCGGTTGTAATTAGTGGCAAAGCTGCTGTCGCCGTCTGCAGTTTTTGTCTCCGTTCTCGGCTTTGGCCTGTGCCTCTGCCATCCAGATATGCCAGCAAAAGATGAGCTACAAATTTCTCAAATGTCAACACCAAACTCTCAGACCCACACTCTCAGTCTTCTATACCGACAGATACTTTCGTAGTCAGTGAGTGTGTGCTTCAGAATGTATTTTCGCATCTGGCCCCAAATGAAATGAACATTTTTCATGGTCTTATTGCATTTGTTAATACCCAGTTGTCATTTATTAATAGTCAAGTTTTCCATGCGGATGCTGTTGCTGCTGCTAGTGGCTGCTGATATTGATGAAGACTTCAGAAGATCAATCAGCAGGCAGTTCATTTGCTGGCAACAGTTAGCCCATATAAGTACACTCAGTACTGGCTTGCAGGGAACACTTTCCGTTTATCGGGAGGATCTCGTCTTGGGCACTTCATTAGCCGGTTGACAGCTGCTAATGAACCTTTCAAAGCCCAACCTCCTTCTGTGGCAAGTTCATTGAACGATTCGGGAGCGTGCACGAAATTGCATAACTAATTTACAATGGTATTAGTTTTATTTGAAGTGGATAGGGGCTAAAGAAGAGTCCTTGATACCCTTTAAAATAGGAATTGAAAATAATTTAAAGTTTTTAGCAACTACTAGATGGTAAAATATTTATCCTAACACTTTCTAAGAGAAAAAATCACTATACCCTTATTAGGTCACTTCCCTGGGTATCATTATTTTCTGTCCCTTAACCAGAAAGCATATCCTTGCAGGACCAACTTAAATTGCAGCGATAAGCTTTAAACTGCGAGCACTTCCGGCACTCTTTGCCCGGACTCCTTGGATAAAAATATGTATAGTACGTATAGCCCACATAGAGAGTGTGCATACAATGTGTACATATATTGTCCATGTACTTGGCTGTCCGGCCTGGAGAGTGTTGGCAAGGATATGCTTAAACATGCAAATTTTCAATATGCAGACAAAACAGACACAAGCACAACATGCATGCCTGCCCAGAATCGGTGGCCAGGGGGCCGGATGGGTGGATATTTTCACTGGCGGAACGTGAAATGCAATTGGGGGCATCCCAAGTACCAGTCCCAGTCCCACTTCCATCCTGCTGCCCTGCCTGCCGCCCAGGCATTCGATGAAATTGCCCGATTGTGTTGAAGTGTGATGTAGGCTTCGCTTGTTGGCCAGGCCAAGAGGCCTTTGGCACATTTCTGTGTCGTGAAATTAATTTCTCCACTCCGGTCTTGTTAAAAACTGCACTCTCCACTCGGACTCTGCTGCCATTTACAATGTATGATGTGTGTGTATGGGCCATAAAATTACCATAATTAAACGGGGTCTCAGCCATCATTTTAGGCAGTTATGCCCAGCACTTGAAGTCCTTCCAAAGCCCATTTTTGGGTCTTAAAAAGTCCTTAACAAAGCTTAGCAACATCTAGTAATTAATTTATTATAGTTGTGCTGAAACCATGGTTAGGTCTTGTAGTTCTACTTCAGAAATCATTGTTAGTTCTGGATCTATAACCACCATTTATCATCTCAAAGCACATGTTTCTCACTTATAGGCCACTTCTATAGCAAAAGCCTTATAAAAAGATGCCAAATCATGTAGCTGACCGATTCGTTGAGAAATGAGCTGCCTTTGGCTAAAAGTATCTTCTTTTGACAAGCTGACGTTTGTTGTTTCCCGTGTTCGGGCCATGTTAGCTCTTTGATAAATTGAATCTATTTGATGGTATAATTAACTCATGTTCATGGTTAATGCGAATGCTAGCCGACTCTGTAATTAAAAGTATGGTTAACACGGGGAAATAGTTAAGTGGATCACGACATGATTGTCATAGAGTTGACAAAAAAAAAGCATATAGTGGGTGGCATAAGCCTCTCTCTCAGAAGAAATGTATCTGTTTTTTAAATAAATCTCCACCTGAAGGTAGAGATCCTTGAATTTATGTAAAATAAAAACCATCCCCTTGAGCTAGAGAAATACCCAAAAAATAATTTAGATAAAGGTTAACATAATTCTGATAAGGAAGCCACAGAAATTTATATGCTCGCACCTAACTGCAAATTGTGTGTAATGAGCTAAACGGAGTCCACCCTTACCTGTACCTTGCCCTCACCCTTACCTGTACCTTTAACCTTTCACCTTTTTTTTCTCTTGTTGTTCTCCCTCGCACTTGGTAGCACCTTTCATGTTCTCTAAGCCCCGAAGAAGACATAAATTTGTTAGCGCCTGCCTGGTCAAGATCCCGAAACTCATCCTCTGGGGGGTGTGTTTTTTATTTTGGCTCCTGTTCCATGTTTCAGTTCCTTTTCCGAAAAAAAATTAGTAGGAAAGAGTGATAAGGCTGGGCCGCCCTCGAGATCGGTCGCCGGAGATAGGTTGCTTCATATTTATGTTGGAAATTAGGCAAATTTTTAGTGGCGAGATAATTTGTGTACGACTTTGTCGCAGTGAGTGAGAAGTTATTAGAGAACCCAAAAAGTGTCCATGTTTTTTGTGGTTTAATTTTAGGCTCTTTAGCTGTCCCTTAGAACTTGTAATTACTCCATGTAATGCATGTATTTTTCATAACAATATGACACTTTCTCACAATCCCAACAAGCTGCCAGACTCTGTTAATTAAGCCATTTAGAAAGTGGCTAACCGCAGAGAAGAAATAAGTTTGGCTTGTTGGTCAAAAACGATTTTTTAATTGTAAGCTTCAATGCGTATAATTATTGGTTAGGTATCGGTTAGGTAAAAAGCCTCTACTCAGAGCTTATATAAGCCATATTTAAATGTTGGCCCAGCCCTCAGTCACTTTGGTTTCTGACCCTCTTTTCGGGCCCCGCATGCCGCATGGCCCATGGGCAAGAAAATTAAGTTATTAACTGTGATGGCTTGGTTTTGGCTGAAATGCGTGTTTGGTAAGTGGTTGGTAGCGATTGACAGAATGGCTAACGACTGGAATGTCAAATGTGAGAAAATCAATCAATGATCAAGTTAGGTAGAATATTACAGAAGAAACTTTCACATTGCAATATGATAATCAATATTCACAAGCCACCTATCTAGTCACTGTCTAGCCGGAACCCTTTTTCCCAAACAACACTTTAAAATGTTAATGGCCGTGTAAGAGCGGCTAGAACTTAAAATTAATAACAAACGTCCGTGGAGCAGACATACATCATTAGAAATTGATGACGCATGTCGCGTGTAACTGCATCCATTGTTGATGGCAATGGCATGCAACCCTTTCGTTTAGCGGCAGCAACTGCAGCAGCGGCCGCAGACAACTCCCCTGCCATTGGAAACGGACTAAAACACGGACTAGTAATTAATTAGACGTTCATAAAGAGCACAAAATTCTATAAATTATATTTCATTGCTTGGCATAAATGTCGCTGGCCGCCATGCGCGACTGCGCATCACGTGCTGCAGGTTGCAGCTCCCAACTTGCAACCAGCAACCAGCAACTAGCAACCTGCAACGGGCAACCCCACCCATCAGCGGTATCGTATCGCAAAGCAAGTTATTAATCGTCGGCCATATTTTGAAAAACATTTATTGTCCTACAATGGCAATTGCATGTCTGCATCCAAATAGAGAAAAAATATACAATAAATAAACGCCTTTCGCTTTGTGTTATAAATTGTTTATTCAGTTTCGCTTCTTTTCTCTTTTTGCACATAATTTAAATAAGTGTTTAGAGTAATTGATTTTGCATTTGTTTAGGGGGGCATCAGAGGGTCTCTAGGAGGCTTAATTCAGCGTGAAACTTTCACAATAATTCGCGGCTTTTAGGAACACATGGGACGACAACAAAAAACACAGCAATTGAGGGTCTAAGGGGGGGTACGCATGTCTCTAGGCCTAATTAAATTAACTAATACTGTTATAATGCTACAAAAATTACAATACATTGAAACCGATAAAAACGGTTCTCTAGCTTAGCATCACATGCAACATCGAATGCATCTTTGGATGTTGCAGCAACATGAACGGGGTTATTTACAAAGGACATTCTAATTCGTTCAACAACATTGCACATACATTTCGCTGATATTCTGATGAGGTCTCTAGGATGCAAGATTGTTTTTAGGATTTCATATTAATTATCTATTATATTTTGCAACTATTGAGGATTTTTTTAATCAAAAGAAGAAAGAGTAAGCCTTTTATTTTTCAAAGTTATTTTCAGTTCTTGCAACTTAGAGATCACATCAGAATGGTTTTCTTGGGTGGGGTTGCAGGGTGAGTGGTTGGAGTTTTGGGTGGTTCTGTTAATATCTTTTAGAAGAGCTATCCAAAGTCCTAAGGACTCTCGGCCCGGTTCGAGGCTGGCGGCGAGGCCTGATGCTGAGGCACCTGGTAAGGACTAAACCGCTGCGGATAGTGATTCAGATGGGGTCGAGCCCTCAGATCCGGCGACGCCGAGCCACACGACGAGGTGGGCGTTGCGGGGGCGGGTGGGGCCACGGCTGCCGGCGGCGGTGGTGTTCGGTTGGCGCCCGCTGCCGCCAAAGCCAGGGCCGCCTGCTGGTTGGCGCTCGCCAAGAATCCGGCCGTGAGCTGGGGCCACTGCTGCTGCCACATGCCCAGCTGAAAGGCGCTCAGGGGCGGGGCTGGCGGAGGGGGCGGCGGTGCGGCAGATCGCTGGTAGAGGTGTGGCAGCAACATCTCCGTGTACGGCGATCGCCCGAACATCTGCAAGTGTTGCCGGGCTTTCTCCAGCAGTGCCAAAGAGGCGGCATCCGCCTCCTGCGGCGTCAGCTGGGACATCAGAGGATCCGGAAAGAATCGCAGAGGAGCTGCCCTCATGTGCTGGTCGAAGAAGAACGCGTCCATGGGATCCCTGGAATGAAAAAGAATTTAATGACTTAAATATCTATTAAGAGTTAAAGGAAAAAAATGGCCAAAGACTGAAAATTAAGTGACAATCGTTGGGAATTAGTGACTAAACGTCGGAGCTGCAGACATTTCGACTCGAAAGAAGCTCCGGCAAAGGCTGGAGATCAGAACTCGATGAGCAACTTGTTGCTGCTGCCACTTCAGCCAGAGCAATAACATAATTACGTTGAAAGTAACTGCCAATTGCCGACACTAAACAACAGGAACAACAACACCAGAAACACCAGCAACATGAGGCACATTCACTCATTATTTTCGTGTTTTCATTTCATGTACGAATCGGCTTCAAAGTTAAAAGCGCCGATCTGTAATTTACGCCACTTAAGCCGCCGCCGTGCCGGCTACAACAGCAATGTTGCTGCCGCTGCTGCAAGAAGTTGTTGCTGATGTTGCTGTTGCTGGCGGCAGAGAATTTGCTGCTGCTGCTGCTGCGTTGCTTTGCTGTCTTAATAGTCGCAACACTTTGAAGTCGCTGTCGAAAAAAGGGCAGCAGCCCTTTGCTCCACAGAAAGAGGAAAATATGTTGCCTTTGGCCGGATCCTTTTGGGATCAATGCCAACATGTTGCTGGCTATCGGAAATGTTGCTAGTTAAGGGAAGTCATTTCATTCAGTTGTAATTGAGATTACTACTAGTATAGAATCTTAAAACTTTCTAAAATATCAGCACCAAGTGCCATAAAACGAACCTTCTCTTTGTTAATCAGACACTCCACTTACAACCTACAATCATTGAAGTATCAGCTTGATCCAATTGGCCACATATGTGGCACGTTGCATGCTAATTGAAGAATCAGCAGGAATCGCTGCCAAGACCGCCACTTTCACACATTTTCGCTAATCAGCGGCAAGTCGGGCTACTGTATCGCCTTTACTCAACAGGCCATCGTAAATTAGGCCATAAATCAGACATGATACCATAAAAAAGCGTAAAAAAACGGGGCCAACTACACACGTCGATGGGATCTGCAGAATGGGGGCAACACTTACCTATCAAAGTCGGTAAGACGAGACGAATCGCGAAATCCTTTCGCAAACGGATTCGAATCGATTTTCAGTTTCGTAATCAATTGATTCTGATAGGCCGTCACGGCCGTGAACACGGTCTCCGGGAAAACGAAGGTTTTATGGTCCATGTCCTGCAGCTCCTTGGGGTTGCCGGGTATGCTCTGGCCATGGCTCAGTCGTACCAAATGGATCCTGGGCTGGTATCGGTGCATTGAGTTCAGCACGACCTGTAAGGACACAAGAATGGAAGGAATTCAGGGAATGCGAATGTTTGTTGTGCCCGGCCTTATAAAAAATGTACGGCCATAAAAGAGTAGTCGCCGTTTGTTTTGACTGTCCTCGCTGGCTCTTCCCATCCACATCCTTTATGGCCGTGATAAAAACGGTAGCAGCCTCGTAAACAGAGCGTCGCCTTTCGGCCCGAAAATCCAGGGGGCTCCAAGGGCTCTAGATACCGAGTTCGCTTGTATTTGCCACCAAATTGCCAACAATTTTCATTCATTTTTGTGCGCGCGCAATCCCATTTGCATATGTGCATGCGGTGGCAACCCTGGCTGACCCCTTTTGACCCCGTGGCTGCCGCGAAGACAATGCCAGAAGGCCAAGACAAGACGGTCGCGTCTTTATGTGTTTTTCTCGAGGCCCAAATTATTCATAAGCGAGTGTGGAGATGGTTCCCAGGATATGGAGTGGAAGTTGCATTCTCTTCTAGTCTTGTTAGATTTCTTCTTAGATTTCTTAGGGAAGTCCTCTATCGAATCTCTACCATATTGATTTTCCTTTCAGGACATTTGTCTTACCAACTTTAGCTTCTATCCCCCCCCTTTCCAAACGCTCCAACTCACCTGTCCACTCTTGTCCATTTCGTTGTTTGTCAACTTCACCTTCTCGAAGGACACGACCTGCTTGCGCAAAGCCTCCGGGCTGATGGGGCTGTCCGGATGGGCGTAGATGCGGGCGGGTGGCGGCGGGTCGGCTTTTCCGGCCACCAGCCAGGAGCTGCGGTGATAGGCGTAGCGATATCTCCGCGAATCCAGCGGCACAATGTCCAGGAGCACGGCGTACCGGTCCGGCGGCTGAATTTGCCTCAAAGGACCCGAGAAACTCACTCGGACGGTGGGAAACATGCGTCTGCAAGGGCAAAAGGGGAATACCATTTTCAGTAAATGCTCTCAAAGCCTAGAATCGTGAACTATTTTTTTATTGCTGGCCATTGTGTTGCGGCGGCCGAAACAAAGAAAAGGTGGTTAGCCCGCCAACACGGCATGTAAATAAGACGCATATTTAATTTTATGACTTTTAGCACGTTTTCGACACATTTCCGCAAGCGATGTCGTCGTCCTCAGAGCAGGACGACCGCCCAGCAGGTGGTGGGAAGGGGGTGTGGGCGGCCCTCTCCATTGCCACCTTCCACCCAACTACCAATTCTCCTGGCAGTCCTGGCCAAGTGTAAATGACGCTAATGACCCAGCCTAGTTTTATGTCATTTGTCTCTCCGACCAAAAACATGAGGTCCTTTGTATTAAATGTCCTTACTCAAAATGACATTGTGGTTTTGTTAATTTGGATTAATTATCTTAAAGTTAAGAAACTAACTAATAGCCTATTGATTACTTTAACTTCTTTAAAATGAATCCAAAGCTCTAAAAGGACCAACATGCAAACCCAATTTGTAGTCTCATTAAGAGTTCTCCTTCATCCTGGCCTAATTCGAGTCTTGTTCGTTTATTGTATGTTTACAACCCATTATTGTAAGGGGGCGTGTTCAGTGTCACCATGATGGTTTCGGCCACAATTGCCAACGTCAGGTGACTAACTGTTATGGCCGAGTGTTTAGCGCAGTCACAGACCAAAACGAGTCCCTGGAATCACACTTTTAATTGTGATTAGTGCTGTAAGCAGTTGTACTTCCAGTTTGCAGTTGCATGCCACAATTAGCACCATTGTAGCGGGCATTTAACGTGTTCCGCTTATCTCGATATCTGCACGGAGTGACTGACTTACAAGCTGCACTCGAGCCTGACCGCCAAGCGGCCTCAAGCGGAAGCCGCCAAGCCGGAAGCTTCCATTTTGTTTTTAGCCTCAAATAGGCAATAAGGAGTATTGCACTTACAAGCTTATTCTAAACCTTTTTCAGTAAAAATAATATTAAATATTATTGATATTCGTTTTCCCTTTTATTTTCATTGCTTAATGGATCAACTATTTTTTTTTCTCAGTTTATGAAACATTAACACTTTCTTGACGTTCTTGACCAACCTGCTAATATCCGGCATAAATGTGTGAACGCAGCTCCATTGCCACTCTGCCACGCCCTGTTTTGATGGGCCATATCTAATGCCGCCCCCGCTTTTATTTGTTACTTTTGCTGCGAGGCGGAAATGTCGTAAATCATATTCCAGAATTTACATACCCATTTTACGAGTCCAAGAACAGCCCGCGGGCTGAGCCACTCCCCTCGGCCACAGCCACTGCCCGTTCGGTTTTATTTTTTCGTTGGGGATTTCGAGTTTAGTTTGCCCGCTGGTCGAGCTTATAAGTGTGGATTTTATGTATTTGTTTATGGGAAAATTAGGGAAATGGCTCTTACTCAGTTTTTTGGAGCGCGGCGAGAGCTTAGGTGCCAAAGGTTACAATTATGAAGTTTACACACCATTTGCCATGGCCAGAAACCCTCTTGGGGTGGCTCTCGGTTTTCAATTAGCCGTGCCGAACCACATACATATACTGGATTGTATAGAGTGGAGTGTATGCTCGGATATGCGGCGAATGAGCGGCCAATTCATTATCAACACCTTTGTTACAGCAAATTAAGCCGCAAGGTCTAAATTAATAAAATGCAAATTAGCCAGCGATGAGGAGAACAAAGCGAAACACAACCAACCCCCAAAACACACTCTCCACATTCGTAAGAAACTATAACTTTGATCTTATCGCCGGCTGACAACACTCCCCCAGTTCCCTATCTTTTATTAGTTGATTAATTCATAATTCGGCGGGGACTGCACCTTTCGGCCAGCCAGGGGATTAACTTGTTCCGATATCTGTCCGGTCTTGGCCATTTCGGCTGATAAATGATCCACCTCAGCTGCCCAGAAATATTAATGAAGTTGTGGAAACTATTTTAAAGGAAAATATAGTATTTCTCACTGCAAGGGGTTGCTGTTGCAGTTGCAGTTGCACCATGAAAATTGCAATTGCCACGCATCCTTGGCTGCAGGACTACTGTCCTACAATTGAATAGAACCTCGACTAATATCCGTGAAGCGTTTGTCGCAAAATATTGACAAACTCTGGGCATCTTAACCCGCTGGGCGAGGGGTCAACAAACAATTAGCCCGCCCATCCAACTGCTGACTTTCCGGCCATTGTTCTGGGCCTCGGGAAAAATGCCCAAAATGCCAACCTCAAAACCGCTGACAGCGTGACAAAATCGCAAACCACGTGATATTTTATTTCAACAACCGCAGAACCAAACTATGCAGAAAAATATGCTCTAAGAAAGGGATCCTAACCTGACGATCACAGGACAGGTAAAAAATCAACTCCTGCTTTGTTTCGGCTTTGGTTGTAAATCATCCTTAAAGCCTCTCTTGCTTCCGACCGAAATGTGTTGGCCATTTGAGGCAGTTCCTGTTCGCTTTTCACGGTTTCGTTCTGATGAGAGCCACGCATGCGCATTTGCATGTGAAGCCCCCATTTTCCATGCAGTTCAAATGAGAAGTTAAGGGGTTATTTGTTTTCCTTATTTTCTTATTTATGTCTGCAAGACTTCTAGATTATTGTCTAAAAGTTTTATGTCGATCGGAGTTATCCTTATGGAAGAATCAGTGCTCTCTAGGATTTTTAGACAGGTCTTCGAGATATAATAAATTAATACTTCTTTTTATTTTTTCATGAATACCTCAATACCTCTTATTGAGTGAAAAACTTGCAACCCTAGTTTCTAGTCCTTTATAATTTCTAGTCTTTATTTCATACCTCAAATAAAAATATATTTTTTACCTTCAAATGTTTGCACATTAGTGTAATTTTCTCACTACAAATTTCCTGTTTTATTGCGTTTTCTGTTCTGCGAAAAAAGAATATGAGACCCCATGACAGACTGCAGTAAGACATGCCACCAAACGGACTTCAAAGCCCCCAGTGGAGGTTTTTTCTGCATTTCAGAATGTATCACTCGAATAAAAAGTCCCGCATTGCCACACCCACTTGGCCGGCTGGCCCGCCCCTTTCGTGGACATGTTTAGCTAGCAAACGACGTGCTGACATAGATGGATATCGGGAATGGGAATTATTCAGCTTCTGTTTCTGTTTTTTGCCTCCTCTTACCAATTTTTTGCATTCGAGTTGCATGCGTCCGTCAAACCCGCACAAATGTAAATAAGCCGCAGCAAGTGTCGGCCGTTCATCGGTATCCTTTGACTAATTACAGGGCCCGAAAAAAGGAAACACAAACAGAGAAAGAAACAGAGCCAGGAGTCGGCACAGGAACACGAAACGAACTGGGCCCAAACGGCACAGGACATGCAAATGTGTTGTTAGCGCGACAATCGGCAGCTATTACATTGCAATTTATACTTTGTGCGGATTTGAGGCATGGGGCTAGGGCCCGAAAGCCAGGGCAGGGCCAGGGCCAGGAGCCAAAGGAGTAAATTTGTTAATGTGTCGTAAATGCGAGCAACGGGTGGAGGAGGACTCTTAATATTCAGAAGGCGGGGGGGAGATCTTCCGGGCCGCCTGTTGACGGCCTGGCCAACAAAGGGTTAAGCCATACTGAGGCCAAACAAACAAAAGTTGCCAAGCAGAAAAAATAGAAGCCTAGGGATTTGGAAGAGTCGAACTTGAGTACCTATTATTAGCCTCTAAAGGCTTGAAACTTTAATAGGCTTTCTAAAAGTTAAATATTGGAATTAAGACTTCTTTAAAAGATATATAAGATATCAATGAATAGTCCTTAGATCCTTTATTAATAAATATTTTATAGAATCTACATACATGTATTTTATTAATATTCAAATTCTAATATAAAAACTATTCAAATAGCCACAATAACTTAGGGTAAAAATAGAAAATAAATATCTCGATGTATCATATAGTACTACTAGGATTTCTAAACCTCCATCCTACATCTAGCAGCCCAATATACCCCATTCTGAAACAAGCAAAACCGAAACAGAAAAAGTCAACAAACGCAGAAGGGAGCTCCTAACTACCACCTAGCGACTAATGCGCATTTCGCATGTTATCTGGCCAAGAGTGAGAAGAAGGCCAAAATAAAGGAAAACAAAAAGTTCTTTGGCCCAAAACTGTTATGTTTCATGTTTCCTTATACGTTTCGTTTTTATTCGCATTTCAGAACTGAAGCCCCCACCCCCTCTGACACTGCTGCGAAAATATATCCAAGCAATAATTTCTTCAACTTTTGTTGAGTTGCCAATGAAAAGTCGTTTAGCCCGGTGTTTATATTTATGTACCCATGTGTAGGCCAGCCAAGTCTGTCTTACCAGACTATTTCCACTACCAGAAACAGAAAACAGCTGACGAAACGAGATGGTTTTTGGTGTTTTCTTTTTTTTTTTTTGGTAGCTAATCGAAAATCGACGGCAAATTATTTCGATGCCTTGTCAATCAAATTTGCTGGCCAAGTCGGCTGTTGGCCGTAAATGAGGAACTAACCAAAAGGTTGTTGATATTTTCCAGTTTAGATGGAGGGGCGGCGCTGGGGGCCGTGGCAGGGGTGTGGCTGATAGCCCCCGATACGCGATGTGAGCTGGGAAGTTGGACCTGGGAGTTGGGCCTTTTCGTTTGGGTGAAAGGCGCATTAAAGTTTTATTGATTATTCGTTCGAGGACTATTCGTGGGCAGCTTTGAGTGGCCAATTGCCGGGGGCGGCATTATGGTTATGACCCGGAATGGAACCCCTCCTCCCAATGGCCAGGTTTTCCTCCTTGCGGGCCGACAGGCCTCCGGAAAATTGAATTCCAACGAAAGTTTAATGAAATAAAATGCATGCTGGTGATGCAAGTGGACCCATGGGGATTTTGGCAAACACAATGTGATCGATTATCGGTACGTTTCTTTCAATAAACCCGATAAGTTAATTCTTCCAATTGCCGGTGAATGTGTTTAACTGAATTGGTTTGCCTCTGCCGACGAAATGAATTAGGAGACTAATATTAGACTTAATTGGGGGGTTTCTCTTAAAGGTTTTATGGAAATCCTACTCAGGATTGAGCTTAAATATAATTTATTTATGTATTTATTTAGGTGCCCCCCTTATCCTTTCCAACCCACTCACTTAGAAGCTAAGCCCCCCTCAATTAAGACGCCATTGCACTCACCTGCCCGACTTGGTAATGATCATCTCAGTGCCCAATTCATGGAACTTATCCCACAGCTCCTTCGTCTCCAGGTGGCACTGGACGGGCGTGAGATCGTCGCAATTGCACGAGCCCAGAATCTTGGGCGTGGGCAGCTGTGGGCGTGGCAAGATGCCACGAGGGGGGAAGACAATAAAGAGGGAAGTCAAGTAAGGCGCTTGTAATGTTGGAGTTTCCCTTTGCGTTACCTGCGCTGGCGACTCCTCCGGCGACAGGCGCTCGATTTCCTCGGGACTCTGTGAGGGCGGGGGCGGCGAGGGCGTGGCTGCAGCTCCAGCTCCAGATGCAGCAGCAGAACGCCCTCGATGGCTGCTTGATTTGCCGTGATTGCTGTTGCTGTTGCTGTTGCTATTGTTGGTGTTGCTGTTGTGATGATTGTGATGTTGGCGTTGTTGCTTGTTTGCCGTTGCGTGGTGATGTGTCTGTTGCCATTGCTGTTGTTGTTGATGTTGCTGTTGTTGCTGCTGATGTTGCTGTGCAACACGCAATGCCTGACGCGCTTGCTGCTGCGCCTGCAATGCTGCTGCTGCCGCCGCCGCCGCTGTTGCTGCAGTGGCTGCCGCTGCTGCTGCTGTTGCCGACGGCGTTTCCGAGTCGCTGCAGTCAACCACATCAACGTCAACATCATCGTCCACATCCTGGCCCGAATATCGTTCCACAGATGCGGGACCTACACGTTGAAAAATGTATATTTTTTACAAAAAGTTGCTTAAAGATTTAAGAAGTATGTATTTAGGTTTTTTCTTATTATTTATTGTAAAATTTTAAAAATTAACTAGCTTAGTCACTATTTATAGGCCTAAAAGGTATAGTATTTAGATCATTTCCATCATAAAGAAAATTGGTGGGAAATTATGGCTTTTTAGGGGACAAAAAGGCTGATGGGATAATTATAATCACTTCTAATCCTAATTCCTTGTTCCTTGTAATAGTTTGTATAATAATTTATTTCCTGTGCATTGAAAACAGAGACATCAAAGTGACTCGTTGATGTGGGAGTTGCTGCTTGGGCTGCAACATGTTGCATGTGCCCGATGACGAGGCGCTACAGCATCGAGAATCCAGTTCGCGACCAGATGCATTTCGCAGATTACGCCAAAAATTCAATTATTTGCACAAAATGCTATTTCATATGTTTATTTCCAGAGTATACTGTGTACGCGACTGTGTGCACTTTGGCATTGCAATTGCCCATGCTGGGGGGGCATGTGCCAGAGATGGGTGGCAGGCTAATGAATGCATCTGTTTGCGCTTCTGTCTCTACCCAATTATGGCGTCTAAATAGTTTTTCGTCCGCAACAGAGCGAGATACGCGAAAACACGTAGATACATATACATATGTAGGTAGTTATATACGCGATTAAATGTATATATCTCTGCTTTGCTTGTCATGTCATCCCCCGGACGCCCCCTTGCATTCAAATAGGCTTTGATTATTTTATTGCCGCGCATTTGCCGCAATTATCAAGTCATCAACGTTGCATTGTCATCAATATATAATTTATATGGCGGAAAAAAGAGGGCAAAAAATGTGCAAAAATATAGAAATATAATACAGATGCGACACTTTTTTAGTGGAAAAATTATGGATTGGAGAAAAGTATTACTAAGCAATCGATTAAATTGAATTTTTTTATGGCAGCAGATGTGTTTCTGGGATAAAATAGTTTCAGAAAAAGATTATAATCTGAGGTATTCATATTCTAAAATACAATTTTTCATTTAAGTATTTATAAACTATTTTTTAAAGCTTATATCTTAGCTATTTCTAAAGGATTATCATAAAAATAGTTTTTAAAATATTTAAATTATTTAAAATATGCCTCGATTTCCAGACAATCCCATAACTTTGGATGAATTTCAACATGTTTTGATTCAGAAATCTAATCAAAAGAATATTTAATAAGTAGAGGTTGGGAAAAATAAAAAACCAAGACTTCAACTAAAGAATACATAATTTTGTATATTTTATAGTTATCTGTTTACCAAATCAATTTATTGAGTAAGATCATTAAATAAAATCTATTTGGATGAAGAAATCAAACTCTTTTGATAAAAGAGTACTATTCTATATTCGATACAAAAAATTATACGTTCAAAGATCGGCCAGAGCATCGGAATATATGGATGTTAACATCATCCCGATATGGGAGCCTACAATCGGCCAAGAATTGGGCTCAAGTATCAGCCAGGAATATTCTACGGGCTACCATTTGTAGGATTTCCCATAAAAAATATCAAATAAAAGGGCGAATCTCTAACTTAAACTCCCTCTAATACCAAACGATAAAATCAAATGGTTATAACCTTCTATTCATATTTAGTACATCTCCTAGTTGTGGAGTCGGGGGGAACTTGGGAATTACTTTACTCACTCAGACTCCGCTCGGAAGGTTCGCGGCTGCTCGGGGCGTTTCCGCCGCGCGCCATAATCGCCGCAATTGAGAAATCCGTGGCGAAGGAAATGTTGTGCTGATGCTGCTGATGATTATGATGATGGTGATGATGATGATTGTTCAGCGGATGATGATGGCTGCTGCCGCCGTTGGCGATATTCGCTGCTGCTGTGGCGATTTGTTGTTGCAGCTTCGATTTAAAATTCTGCGTCTGTGGTGGCGACGGCGGCTGCGTTTGTTGGGGCTTTGTGTTGGCCGGCTGATTGCTCAAAAGCATTTTAGGGCCTGGTTTGTCCGAATTCTGGTCCAATATGGTATCTTTGTCTCTCTTCAATACTAAGCCTTATAATCCTTGTGTTGCTGACAGGCTGATTAAAAAATTAAATTTCAATTCAGCTTTTATTCTTGGCTAATTTTAATTTATTTTTCATTCCAAAACTAATGTAAATCACTGAGTATTTTTATCAGAATTCTCATATGTCTCATTTTTGTTTCAAAACACCATATGTTTTACTCAAAAAAAGCATCTAAGCTTCTTCATAATATATTTGTAAATAAATAATATTTTAATTTTAACTAAGAAATTGTTTAGAATTTAATAAACTGTTAAAAGTTTGTTTTGAGTTTTTTGTAAGTTTGAAATTATACCGCATTTCGACTGCTACGCTTTTCAAAACACTACGACTTTTCGAGTTTACGCCCGTGTTTTTGTGAGGCCGTGCCGGAATGAAAAGAGACGGAAAGGATAGGATTTCCGAAGCGCCGTCGCTGCTTCACAGTCACGCAGCTGACCATTGAATGAATCCCAATTCGCTTTTCGCCATGTAAACGCCAAAAGCGCCAAAGCCAAAGCCAAAAACGCAACGCAAAAATCAACAAAAGCAAAAGCAACAACTATTGCGGTGGCGGCGGCAGCGTTGCCGGCAGATACGCTGGCTGAGGCAGCGGCTGACCCCCAAAACGGATAACAACAACAGCTGATGCGTCTTACGGCAGAAGGTTTTCAACACCCCGTACATAACGTAACGTAAGGCATTACGTACCCGCCCCGTTCGACCAAATTTGCTTGGGAGCGACAAAAAATTACGCATACGTCACGTAAGCCACCGCAAGCTTAACCGCAAGCGAAAAGGAACAGTTTTCAATTATGACGTTGAGCGATGGGTGTGCAAGCAGGATGCACATACCAGCGCATTCCCATGCTGCAAGCAGCGACGTCAGCATCTACGTCGGCGTCAGGGCATTACTCATTTCCATTAGCATTTCCCATTCCCATTTTCCAATTCGAACACATTCCCATGCACTCAAAATGTGGCAGTCCATAAGACTACAATGAGTGGGAGCGAGAAAACAGCTGTGCACCGTTTGAGTGAGAGCGTTTGAGCCAACTTCGGTCTCTTTTCCGCCAAGAAGAGAGGGAGCGAGAGAGAGAGCATGGCAGCCAAGTTCATAAATTCGTCATTTTGTTTTCGGCTGTTGACAGTTCCCCCATTCGTTGTTGTTGTTGCCATGGCGAGTGTATGTGTGTGAGTGAGTGATGTATGGGCACGGGGGTGTGTTCTCTGCATTTCTACAGTTCCTATTCCTACTATTAGGTCTTTCCGTTTCATTTCCATTTCGTTTCCGTATTCACCAAACCGAATTGAGTGTAAGTTATATGAGTGAGTGAGTTTTGAGTTTTTTTTTTGTGTTTTTTTGTTGATTTATTTCACTGAAGTTGGTTTTAAAATTAATAAAAAAAAAATCTTCATAAATAAATAGTTTCTTTTATGTATTCTGAATTAAGTAACAAAATCATTTTATCCCAAAAACTTATTTTTAAAAGGAAGAATACTTAAAATATAATAACAGATACGAAGTATTTAAAAATATAACAACTATTTCATAATCCCTATAAAGATTTCGATCCAATACTTTAACTGTAACTTTCGTATACTTCTCCACAAAAGCAACCGTTCCACGACTTCAAGGACAATGGCTGACGTCCAAACTTATCTGAGAAAGTGTCTCCTGGGCGGAACCCCAATTGTTAAATCATAATTGAATATCTGGCTTCCTGTCACTCCTTCCTCCCTCCCACCAGCGTATGTAAATATTTTTAATTTAAATGTTTGCTTAAAAGAAACAACAGAAGATGGACGGAAAAAAATGCGACGATGGCGTGTGAACGCACCAGAAAATTATAGACCAGGGAGAAAAAAGAGGGAACCGAAGGAAAAGGAAGGTGGGGTGGTGCCACCATCTTGTTTCCCTCCATCAGACTTTTTTCACAATTCGTCAGCTGCGCCCTTCGTCCTTCTAGGATGATGTCCTTTTCTTGTACACTTTGGGAAAATTATTAAAGATAATATTTTTAAACATTAGTTCCTTTAACTCTTCTATAAAATTAAAATAATAGTTTCTTGCCCTGCTCATATATTTTTAATATTTTATCTATTATAAATTTTTAAAAATAATTTTTTTAAGGTGTTGCCTTGGTCCTTGTGGCTGCGGTTTCATTTGCATGCGATTCGTGGTTGCCAGCCGATGTGGCGCACAATTGAGCCACTAATGGTGATGTTGATCGGTGGTGCGGTGGAGGGAGTTGCTCAGAAAGGAAGGACTAGCGGGGCAAGCGGTGGGGGGAGGCATGGCTGGCAGGGGAGGAACTCAGACAGGGTGGGCCCTTTTCCTTCCTTTGTTTGCTTTGTCGCGGCTCGGTGACAATTTTTCAATGATTTGTTTCCTGCCCTGAAATCTCATTTGCATATGCCACCATATTTTTTCAACTTTCCAGGTTTTTTTTCAGTCGTGTGTTTGGTGCCAGAGCCCTGTGCCCTGTTTTATATTTTTTAGGGGAGTGAAAAATTGCAATCGCTTTGTTTTTGTTTCGGCGTGGCTTGGCTCCTTCTGGTTTAGGCCATTTGAATTTGATTTAATGAAATTAAGAGGGCGTGTTTTCCAAATTGTCATTTCTTTTAATAGTTTTTGGGCCATTTTCACTGGAATTTTCCCACTAATGAAGTTGGTAAAAGAGTTTCAGGTTAATTAGAAAATTTATACATTTTTCAGCGGCTAGAAAGGAAGAAATTTAAATAAATTGGTAAACATTTCCCTTAAATAGCTTTGTTTTTTCTTGAGGTATTTGCATAACTTCTCTTTATTTTTCCCTGCTCGGAGAAAATCAAAACAAAGCACTTTAGTCTTATTTATGAACAACATTCCCGAAATCTATGACCAATCCAAGCGAGGATATGGGAAATTCTGGGGGTAAGGTAGAGCCAATCAAGCACATATCTTCAGAAGCCATTCCTATTCCGATTCTCATTGAACGGGATGGAACAGTTCTGATATAACCGAAATTTTTGTTTACGCTTTGACGGGATTACGGCAAAGTCGACAGCCGCAGAATGGATCCATTCCGGTGTTTTTGTGTTCCCCAATTGTATCTGGTGTTGGTGCTGCTGCTGTCGCTGGCTATTAGTTTTTATTTGGGAAATTGTACTATTTTCCTTGCGTTTGCTTCTTTTGTCCACATACGTGCACTAAATGGCCAATAAGCGGGCGAGCGGGGCAAAAAAATGCTGAAACTAAGCCGCCGAAGCCGTGTCAGGACATGGCCATCTAAATGCACATGGCGGCCATATTGTGCCAAAGGATATATCAATTTTATTGCCGCCCGAAATCGAAACAAACTGAGCCAGGACACCATGTGTGCCTAGGATTGGCTTCACATTTTTTTTTCTTTGTTTGTTTGTTGTTATCTTTCTCCTGTTATTGTTGCATACAAATTGCGTAGCAAATTGTTTTGTTTTTTTTTGGCGAGTTCTGCCTTAATCCTTTGGGCCAAGGCAAACAGAAAAATAATAATTGCAAACAATTGTGTTTTATGGCCGGGAATCCTTGAGAAGGCGGCGAAGTGCGAGCGAAGCGTGTCACCTGAAGGCAGGTGCGGCCCGAAAGCCAAGGACACCGGCAATTATCCTTGGGCGAGGGAGTCGCAGACGAGCAGAGCAAATCAATTACGAGAAGAGCAATGCAACAAGAAGAGATCTCTGCCTAATTTGATTTCATTACCGCGCCCACAACTGTACAAAATTGTGCACTGAAAAGAATTCTTTAATAAAGACTTCATGAAATACAATTCAAGTTTATAAAAACTCGAAGTCATACTCCTCAGTGTACACAAAAGAAAATCCTTGTGGCCATATCCAGGGCGGAGCTGTGCCCGAGCTTAATGCGAAAATTAATCGAATCGGGATCGAAGCTGGCTCGCAGCTTTGGCAACGCCTCCCAGCTGCAGCAGCACAACTTGCCACAAAAACTAGCCACATTCCCAAGCACCAACTACCGAAAGCGTTGAAAACACTTTGTCGGCTCACAGATGCGTTGATAATATGGTAAAATTGGCAATGAAGCACGCCCACTGTTGCCACGGACCCTGAACCCCGTGTTCCAGATGCAGATAAGCTCAGATGCAGATACAAATGGATAGGCTGGAAGAGCAGAGATACAGATACAGAGATACTCAGGCTAGCTGGCATACAGTATGCAGATACATTTGTTTTGGCCGCACGACTGTTTCCTGCCACATGGTAATTGCCACATCAAATGTGCTAGCTAGCTATGCGGCAAACGTTTCTATCCGATCCGATCCGAGAGATCCCCCGAAGATTAACGATCTTCGGTGTAAACCACATCCTGGCTGACGGAATCTCAGCCTCCCCAGTTCGGCGGAGAAGATCAAATGCTGGAGGAGCAATTGAAATTATTATTAACACGCGTTCCGTTTGCTGTCAAAATTTATGAGCTCAACTTGCAGCAGCAATTGTTGATGCTGTGCCTCCTGTCGATGATTAAGTTGGGGAAGTTAATTGCTACACTGGGGGAAAAAAGGGGACAAGACATCTACATAAATAAATGGAAGCAAAATAAAAACCTCCACTTGACTGATTGGAGAGTAATGATCTATAAATCTTGTTGCTTTAGATAAGCTAGAAATTCTTATAATTATTTTTTTTATAATTTTTCTCCATGTGCCAAAGCTGCAAATTACTTGTTCAACATAAACAAAACGGTTTAGATCAAAGAAGCGAAGAACCAGGCAGAAGACTGGCTGCCGTATTCTCCAGAGGTGGGGCAAAAAATTTAAACCAGAGGTGGGCAAAGCCACACACCGAGACAATCATCAATGGGACGAGAAGAATGTGCCCACATCCAAGCCACCCACACGATGAAGAGCTCAGAACTTATTAAATATATAGGCTTATTAAATATTAATAAATTGCCATCGAATGACTCGGAGTTGGATTTCTGGACAGGGGCCGGGCAAGTCCCGGGATCTGTGAAAGAGATCTTAACACCGAAACCGAACAATGGAACCGACAGACACAATGTCAGCTCGACTAGTCAGGTTTTCTATTGTGTCCCCAGTCGAGAGACACAGGTTGTTCTTGGCCAATAAAAATAAAAATCTCTTGTCATTGTCGCTGTCAAAACTGTGATCACACCTTGCTGGCCCATTGTCGTTGGCCGTGTGATTAATGCGATTTATATCGCAAGGACATCCCATACCGATCCCGATCCCTGGAAAACGCCAAACGAAAAACAATGGAAATCTTGACAAGCCCTGGGAGAAGAATACGGAAAAAAGGTGTAATTTCGAGGGGAACCTGACTTGGTGGAAGCTGACTGCAGCCCAAGGTGTGAAAGATCAACGAGGGGAAGAGTTCGCTCCCCCGCATTCTCAAATAATACCTGTGCGTGGGATATGCAAGGTGATCTTATCACTGCCAGAGACACTCTGTCTCCCAAGAATCGGAAACCCAAAATCCCGGCGAGAACAAGGCGACGCTGATTTGTCTGGCTTGGAATCTCTCTCTGGTCTTTGGTCTTTCCTAGAAGCCTCGCCTGCGCCATCTGCATTTTCGTATCCACGTCCATGTCCATGTCCATATCGAAGGCAATGTCGATGTCATGACAGTGCGAAGTTTACCAGGAACCAATCATTGCCGGGCGCCTATTGCAATTAATCACAGGGCGGTGCAAAGCTCCGACTGATGGCCGCCAAACACGCTCTCGGATGCAGGCTGTGCAAATTGCTGTCACTGCACAGTGGGTGTGGTTGCGCAAGATTCGAATTAAATTTCTAGAACTTTATAAGCACATGTTCTTAATAGGTTATCAAGGTTTTAGAGTTTGTGAAAATCCACAAAATACCCACATATATAGTATATTTAGAATTTATATAGTTCAGTCATTATGGTATACATATATGGAACCATGACGTATCTATATCTTTCCCAATTGTCACTCAATTCTTAAGCGGAATACCTTAAACAATTTCTATATAGATTCTCCATCATTCTGCATTAAAATCTAAGAACAAAATATTTTTCAGTTTTTTTGTGAAATTTTCTGGGGGATCCCCTTCGAAATCACGAAAAGTGCATCAAAGGACAATATGGCCACCAGCGATGGCTATAGCTTGGCCAATTTTCATCCCATTCTTGAGCGGAATACCTTAAACGATTTGTGGATACATTCTCCGTCATTCTGCATTAAAATCTAAGAACAAAATATTTTTGACATTTTTTGTGAAATTTTCTGGGGGATCCTCTTCGAAATCACGAAAAGTGCATGGAAGGACTATATGGCCCCCAGCAAAGCCTATATCTTGGCCAATTTTTATCAAATTCTTGAGCGGAATACCTTAAATGATTTTTAAATTGATTCTCCGTCATTCTGCATTAAAATCTAAGAATAAAATATTTTTGACATTTTTTGTGAAATTTTCTGGGGGATCCCCTTCGAAATCACGAAAAGTGCATGGATGGACTATATGGCCCCCAGCAATGCCTATATCTTGGCCAATTTTTATCAAATTCTTGAGCGGAATAGCTTAAACGATTTGTGGATGCATTCTCCGTCATTCTGCATTAAAATCTAAGAACGAAATATTTTTCAGTTTTTTTGTGAAATTTTCTGAGGGATCCCCTTCGAAATCACGAAAAGTGCATCGAAGGACAATATGGCCACCAGCGATGGCTATAGCTTGGCCAATTTTCATCCGATTCTTGAGCGGAATACCTTAAACGATTTGTGGATGCATTCTCCGTAATTCTGCATTAAAATCTAAGAACAAAATATTTTTGACATTTTTTGTGAAATTTTCTGAGGGATCCTCTTCGAAATCACGAAAAGTGCATGGAAGGACTATATGGCCCCCAGCAAAGCCTATATCTTGGCCAATTTTTATCAAATTCTTGAGCGGAATAGCTTAAACGATTTGTGGATGCATTCTCCGTAATTCTGCATTAAAATCTAAGAACAAAATATTTTTGTGATTTTTTGTGAAATTTTCTGGGGGATCCCCTTCCAAATCACGAAAAGTGCATGGAAGGTGTATATGGCCCCGATTGTGGAGCGGAATACCTTAATTGATTCTTAAATCGATTCTCCGTCATTCTATCAAAATGTAGGAAAAATATATTTTTTAGACTTGTGCGTAAAATGTGCGTAAAATGTGCATAAAAATCGGTCAACAATTTTCCATATTTTGAGTGAAATATTCTGGATTTTGATCCACGGTTCGCAAGCTGGATGCGGAGGACGCCGCCATCTTGGCAATGGCCACCAAGTCAGCGACAATTACGTTGGAACACACGCGTTGACATGCAGCACGCGATGCGGATATGAAAGCCATGCAATGTGTGCATAAGTCTGCCTCCCCACCAACCCCTCAGGACCCGGGCTGCTCCCAAAAATCTCAAGCCGAAAGAATCAACCTCAACCTGTCAATGGCAAATTACATGGACTGGGTTGGTCCGCCGATCCGAGCGGGGCTTGGCCCTTGCGACAAAAAAGATGCAATCGGGGAAAAAATTTCACTGGGCCGCTCCGGCTCAAATAGCTCAACTGGCAACGGGGAGGGGCGTGGACCACGCCCACCATTGAGCAGGTGCAACCCGCAATTAACTATGGCCAAGTTCGTGCGCGACATTCGTTGTTTTTTCCGTCATGTTTTGTGTGGGCACCCCCCTTGTGGTACACCAATGCAAAATGAAGCTCTAAACTTTAACAAATTCACGCAAGCAATTTTTCATTTCGGTTTTTTAGTCTCTGGTTTATGGCAATTATAGTTTCTGGGATAACATGGCAAGGAAAACAAAGGCATTGTCCACGAACCTCCCACATGCCACCACGACCATCCACCATCAGGTGACAATATTAATTTTTTTCTGCCAAAGTCGAACGTGCAATTAGAGCGCCAACGGCTGCCATTTCGATAATTTTGGGCTTTGTTTATACTTTTTTGCAGAGGCGTCAGAAAACAATTAACATTTTGGCTATGTACATCGTTTCTGTCTAGAAATAACCCTCTAATTTAATTGCCAGCTCCACCCCTGAATCGTATTATTTAGAGATCTACTACCATACCAAAACCCCATATAACGAATCTACATTTGTCATGCAATGAACGCCATTGGAGGAGTGTAAATGTGCGATATGGGCGGCCATTACATCTAAAAATATACAATAACCATCATTTCCGAGGATTGCTAATCATCATTTGGCCTAATTGTCGTCTGGTTGCCGGTTTGTTGCTCAATCTAATTGCTCAGCTCTCGACCAATATGCACAATACGTGGTTTAGAGGCTAACCATTTAAAAAGTATGACTATTGTTGCGAAATTGCTGGAACATATTGTTGTGACGATGCTTGTAAAATCAATTGGATAATGCAAATTGAAAAATTGTTGTCATATAGACAGGAAGTTTCCACTCATTAGTCTTGTCAGGCATCGTGGGTATTCATTAACCGGTTAGGGTATAGTTTCAAATCAAAAATGTATGTTTTTTATAATAAGAACAGCACAGTAGTTATGTTTTGACTTGGATTTTTCGGTCATTTCTAAGCCCTCCTTTGCTGTCCTTCAGAGACGTCAAATTAGCGGAAACATTGGCACATGGAAAACGCCCCTTGATGTCCTGTCCGTAGCCCTGCTAATCGAATTTTGATCCCGGACTTTGGGGGGCCGCGACAAGTGTCGCAAAAAGTGCGCGAGACATTTAGACAGCTGCCAGATGCAATTTCGCGGCCCGGTCTAAACAAAAACTTTGCACTTTGCGGTCAAAATAATGCTTTGGCTGCCACCTAATGACACTCGACTTGGGCGCCAGCTGTCCGTACGGAAAAAGGAGGAGCACGGAGCCCGGATCATGCTATTCCTGAGGCTTAGCCCGCCTCGACTTGACGTTTATATTTGTGGCAGTCAATGTGATTGATGTCTATGTCTCCAGTTCGGGCCTCAAGCCCCGCTACTGGCCCTGTCCGTGTTGTATTAAGTTGTAAAGTCATTTTGTGACAGCTTTATGAGCCAACATGTGACGCGTCCTGCCAGGACTTAGGATGGCGGCTTGCACTGAAATAAGAAGCTATGCTATTTTAGATCTAACATTCATTTGATGGCTTTTCAAAGACTGTTTTATCGCTTATTTTTTTGTCAGTGAAGCAAAAGACATGGGAACACCACTTTGGTGGCTTAATCATTTTCTTGGCAGCGACAACTATTTTGGCCAAAAACTAATTTGAAGTTGCTGGCTGTCCCGGCTCGCAATTTCATTTACAAATATGGCAGGCAAATGCAAATGTCGCTCTATGAACTCGTCCTGCCGTGATGTCCTGCCCCCTTGGCCCTCTTTCCCCCATACATCCGTTTGTTTGTCCTTTGTTTGCATTTCGTTATTGTCTACATAGCAGAAATCATTGTCATTTCCACACGCAAAAGTCATTTGGCACATGTGACACCCTTTTCTGGCTTAAATTGCTTTGCCTGATTTTTTTCCCCGAGCCCGGATTGGTGGGCGGTTGGAGGGGTGTCACAGCCGCTGTTATCCGTTATCCTTTGCCTTGGTATCCTTTCAAACCGTGGCAACATTTGCACATGCATTTGTAGTCAATATTACACGCTGGCAGAAATATTTGCCTAAATTAAGAGCTTTCTCACAGAATGGCTTTTATTGCACTCCTTCCATTCCAATTCTGTTTTTTTTTTTGTTTTGTTCAATCACAGTCTACAACCCACTAACAATCTGACTGCTAACTGCTTTTTCTTAACGCTCTGTTGGAGTTTTATTAACCCAGTTGAAGTGTTTTTCATGCAGCTCTCCTCTCTGCGTAAATTGCGTAGAAATATTCGAATGTCAATTCGCAAAATGCCGAGAGCTGGGCTTAAGAAAGCGTGTCCATGTGGCAGGCAAATTAAAAACTATATATGGGTTGTTACAAAAAAAAAGAGTTGAAAAAGTTAAAGAATTTAATTCCAAAAGTTGCCTCTAAAGAACTCTTTCGAATTGTCCTTTTTATTATGCAACAAATAACATATACGCATTTCCACTCCTAATCGGCTGACCATCGAATGTCATATTCCGCAAAACCGAATAAAAAACTTAAATATGAAAGGAATAAACTTTGGGGTGGAACGTGGCGGCCATAAACTTAAACTTTGGCAATGCTTATCTCCGGAGAAATTGTGGATATGCAAACAACGGACAGCAGAGTTTTCAAAACTTAATGTGATTTTCTATTTATGGGATTTTTTTCGAAAGCCCAACCCCAATCTGGATCCTGGCATGCCAGCAACTCCCACACACACGTCGTCTAATCCGGCATATGGACTTGCGTTAAACTTTCTGCAGCAGCAAAGAAAAAATGAGTCCTGCCCCTCGCCCTGCTGTTATGTAAATCCTGAAGAGATAAGGCGTTGGAATAGCACAATGACAGCCGCAGGAATTGACCAAATGGCCGGGACAGGGCAAAAACTTGAGCGGTTTAGGCCAGGAGGCTGGGGGCCGTGTGTGGGATACACGTAAAGTTATTTCATAAGTTTAGCAAATCACGAACCCAGGCTACAAACAACCAAAGTAAAGATCCCGAAAGGTAGAGGGGCGTCCAAGTACAGAGATCCCTCCATAAAGGTAATTTTTAGACATAGGAAATCTAGAAATACTTTGCTAGAAAACCCATACCATTTTGACGAAAATATGCTTCATAATATTAAATTTTTATTAAAAATGTATATGAAACTTATCAAAGTTCCACTCTATCCGAAATGTCGTCTTTTTGCAACTGCTTATTGGTCCAGACACGGGTCGCATATGCTATATGGAATGGTGGGTGGCTGGTGGGGCATCCTTGTTCTTGTTATTGCTGCGGTGATTTAACATAAAAAGGTAAACAACAAATGGACACAGGACAATGGGGGGAAAGTTTTGTTTTATTAGTTTTTTCTTTTGTCCCGAGCTGTTTTATTATTAGAGCAGGACACACTGGCCATTCTCGCATGACTTGCAAGTTTTCTGCTGACCAATGTCGTAATGGCAATGGCACGATTTGGGGGACGATATATCCTTGAGGAGGAGGTCCTGCCGCCTGTCATGCGTTCAATTTCGAAATGGTTTCGCATAATTTGCAAGACACCCAAGTCCAAGTCCAGGACCAAGAGCAGGACCTTCGGACCATTTGTGCTCAAAACTGCGTACGAAATCCATTTCAAAATTAGTTTTTCCTTCATCTTTTCTCTTCTCGTTGATACCGTGTTGTTGTGTGGTATTTTATGACAAATTTACCTGAATTGATTACATTTTTTGTTATTTCGGTTTTTGGGCAACAGCTTAGGCGCATTAGAGAACGGCTCCGTTTCTGGGAAAATGGGGCAGAAAGGTTTATGTTTGGGCAACAGCTTGAGTTAGTGGAAGGCTTAAGTGGACCAGAGCTTAGTGGCTCCACCACAGATTTGTCATCGAAAATGAAATAAGAAAATGGCCACAATATATTAGACATCTCATAGCAATACTATTTAAACGTTTCCAGTTTAAAGATTCCTTTTTTGTAAAACCTGTTCAGACTTCGAACAGGAGTTCACAAATTCACGCCAAGTCACCTGAAAATCAGCAACAGACCACCCAGACCCCATTGACACCAGACAGCGGACAGTGATCACTGTACAGTGAACGATCGCCTGCTAAGCCAACCAGTTACCATATAAAGCATTTCCAAGTGCCTTCAGACTGAAGCTCGGGCATTCATATATCAGTTTCGTATCCATTCGTCATGGCTGCTTAATGAGACCCGAGTTGAGTGAACGACGAGGCTATAAAGCCGATATATATTTATTTACGGACATTTACACTGGAAAAAGTGAAGAATTTAATTCTTTAACAAATGCTAATTTTAATAAATTATTGTTCCACTCTTATGAGGTTCTCCTTCAAGTCTTTGGACATTTTTTAGAATTTCTTTATCCATAAAATATTTATTTTTTTCGCCTTAACAGTTGGAAGCTGACATTGCGTTGATTGACGTCTCGCATTTAAATATCTTACCCGTTTTTTTTGCATTTTTTATTTGCTGTCGCTTCGGTTGGGTTTTTGTGGTGGAACTTACTGCCAACAGTTGGCTAACAGCCATGATCTTGGCTCGGGGCGTAGCATATTAGTCAAGATCTTCTCTTCACTTTTCACGCTTAGTTCCCCGGACCCCGTTCTCGATGCCCGATCTTTCGATCTCGATCTCCATCCCTCATCTGCGGCTACCGAGCCGCCTGACATTTAATTCTCGCTTAATCACTGTCCGGCAAACGGTATTCCCGAATGTTTCCTGCTGTTTTCCGCTGCTTTGCTGCTTCGACATGTGCCTCCAACTTGACAGGATCAGGACTTATTAATAACAAGCCCAGTCAGCCAGCCACACATGCCCTGAGCCTGTCAAATGGGAATTTCATGCCCGCTCCGGATTCGTATCAGAAACCGAAAAGAAAGGAATTCAAGCAGGATGAAAGTCAGAAGAAATGCGCCCACGAGTCACTTTGACAAATTAGGCTCATTTGTTGGCAAGTCGCGGTCAAAACAAAGGACAATGCGATAAGGATCGTTGAGGGAATAAATTGAAAGAAGGGCTATTACAAAGGTGGATTTAATTTAATTCCCAAAAGGTGCAGTTACTGACTAGTTCGAGGGGTTGCTGCTATCTGACATTTGGCCAGTCCTAATACTCCAAACACTTTTTAGAAACTACAAAACGTCGTAATGCCACCCACTTTGTTATGGAAATGTGTGATTTTTTTATCTTCCCCTGACTGTTAGTTATTACTGGAAGCCATTATCCCTCAAGATCGTGCCAAAAATAGAGCTCTCCATTGTCCAGTGTGATAAATGAATGTGGCACGACACCTTGTTTGCTCAAGTACCCCCGAGTACCCAAAACCGAAAACCACAATATGCCACAATAGCAGATTTTCAGCTTTTCAACGAAACCAAAAATGGGACAAACCCGGATCGATCGAGTGACTTTTTGCCAGTTTAACACCTTTTGGCATTTTCACAATACCTTCTCGTTTGGCAAGCTGTGTCAATACGGAACAAAAAGTCACAAACAAGTTTCACGTGAATTCCAGGGGCTGGGTCCTGGGCCTGCCAATAGAAGTCCTCTTCTATTTGCACTAATGAGCAAATGCAATAAAAACGGGCCAACAAAACGCAAACAAACCCTGCAATTGTTTGGTCCTGCTGACTGCAATTGTTACCCAACCACACGAGATGCCAACACACACACCAAGGACCAAGCACCAAGGACGATGACGATCCTTTATTTGAGGGGAGTGACAGATCCCGGGAGCAGGAGATCTCTTTTGAATGTGCGATGGAAAATGACTGTTTATGTTCTCGCTTGGCTTGTGAAGTTGCTCGTAAATTATCCACCAGGAATGGGATCAGAGCAGAGAGTCCTGTCAGTTGGCAGCTGTGGTCCTATCTCAGCCTTAATTAGCAGGCCACTTTATTGTTTTGACACAGCCTCAGTACCACTTCCAGTACTGTTTCGTCATCAGCTTGAGCTCCAGTTACCGTTGCCCGAGGCATCGAACATCCTTTTCGCTGTTTTCCGCTGCTTTTCACTGTTTCTCACTGAGCTGGTTCTCGGTTTGGGCCCCCCTTTCTGGCCATTCGCGTGCAAATCCCACTCGAGTGCTTCTCGAGGCCCGCCTCCTCCTGCCTATTTATGCGTTGACTTTTGCCTATAGTTATGGCTCGCACATTACGCCGATTAGAGTGCGGCCCGCTATAATTACCAACGACAACAACTATGACGACGTCCCTGGGATTCTCGACAGCTTTAACTGGTCTTGAGAGGTTGTTTTTTATTTCGAGGGTTTTTAGATACTCTTAAAAAATAAATAATAGATGTTCGGTATTGGCTTTTTGAGTTACACTTTAGCATAAAGTTCTCAAAAAAGGGAAAGATAATATTTTTGGTAAGAAAGCTCTACTAGATACAATGTGTAAGAGATCACTTTCATTCAGTAAACTATTAAACCAATATTTTAAGGAGATTAAGTCAAACTTTTTTATTAAAATTTTATATTAATTTAGAAAAGGTGTTTATTCTTTTAAAGGATTTTGAAAAATCAAGTCTGAGTGATGTAATATATTTTCCAAAACTTATCCTTAGAGATCCCCGCTTGCATTACATTTCTAACCCAAAGATGACCCCAAAGTTTTGGGATAATACCCCAATATTTTTATACCTTATTTATTAGCCAAGTACATGGGAAAAGCAATATACTTCTAGAATCCCATTAGGCCACGAAAATTGCCTAGCGGTGAGCTGCAGACAAATTTACAACGCAATCACAGTGCAGAGCCTCGGCAGCGTTCGGTGGTGTTGCGCTTTTTTGTGTGGTGCATGCTCTTTGTGGTTCGCCTGCCGAGTGCTGCCGACTGGGGAGTTTAAGATTAAACACATTTTGCATTTAATTTGCCATAATTATGGCAGTCAAAGGAGAGTGCGGCGGGGCAGGCAGCCGGCAGCCGTTGATGGCGCCAAATTAAGTTGTAAATGAAGTTTTGGCGTCGCTTCGCTTGCACCACCAGGCGTCAAAATATGTGGTTCTCCGGCGGTGGTTGCATGCAGGCACTATACACCACCACCACCACTCTACCAAATTCTAAGCTGTGAAACGCAACTTGGTCTCAACAATTTTCGGTTATTAATTTGACTTTGGTGGTTTGGTGTTCGTGTGAGTTATTTTCGTTCGGTTCGAAATTAATGTTGCTCAATTAATTTGCGCCACTAAACGTTTTTCTGTCTCTCCGTATTTTTTATTTTTTTCTCAGCTTTAAAATTTATGTGCGGTTGGTGTTCACTGACCAGCATGCAAGTGGCACTGGGGCCACACATCTAGGTCTCTGGGGATCTAGAGATCTGGTGGTTTCTCCTATTTTGACAGCTTAGTTTGGTCACGGATCTCGGCAGAGACAAAGTGCTTTTTGATAGGTGTGTAAATGTGCCAGAGGAAATATGTGGAGTAGACCTCCAAGTCCAAGGGAATCGGCTGTTATTTATTGGCATGGTATGGCCTTTTAATCATTTACTTAATTTTTGTGGGATGTCAGATAATGTTAATTGAAATAAGTGGAGTGGAATTGAAGAAACCTTCGATTAAAAGTTTAGTTAAGGTAAGGCTACATTTCTAGCTTAAACCAAATATCCCTGAAAAAAAGATCTTGGGATAGTAGTTCTCTCATAATAGGAGAATCTAGTAGACCACTATGTTCTATTTTATTTTAAATACTGTTTTAGAAAGAAATCCCCTTTTACTGACTTGATTCGTTCAGAAATAATTGCATAATTTTTGTCCTACCCACAACATACCATTGAATCGTTAATTTCAGCACTTTGACTCTTCATTATGCACTGACAATTACCCATGAGTATCCATTTCAGTGCTCCGCCAGGAGGCCACTCGTGTGTGAATGCAATTGTGAGCTGCAATTGCCATTGCGATTGCGATTGCGAATGTGAAATGCATTTTTCATCACTCGAGCAGTGCCAACTGTTTGGCGGGGAGGAAAAAAAAAACAATGAGAAGAAGAAAACTTCCTCTGTTGGAGAAAACCTGTTAATTATTAACAATTTTGCCAGCCTGCTGCGTGACCGTAATTAGTTTCATTTCCATTGAAAAGCTGCGGCAATTAAAAAATAAATACACATAGCCCGACACACGCATATTTCGAACTGTAGACTGAAAACTGCAAAGTGTTGCCAACTTAGCGTACAAAATTATGACAAACACCCGTTGTGCCCCACAGATCCCGTCCAGAGAGAGAGATCCATAAAGGCCAACTCCACCACATATATGCCAATGGATCCGAGGAAGTGGCTATATGTCGGCAGTGTCGAAAGCCCTGGCAATTAAAATTCAAATTGCATTGCAACGGAATTAATTGCAGTGTGTCATAAAGCGGGTATGCAAAAAAAAAGAGAATCCCCCATCCCCCAGTGTGTGGGAAGTGACCTAATTATGGTTGAAAGAACGGTCTGTAAACGCTCGAGGGACTACAGTAATGATTCGCTAATATATGCTGTAAGGTGTCATGGAGAGCAATTGTAGGAATGCCAGCTTATTCTCATTAATGTATGGAGTGTGCTTTTATTAACTTGTAACCTTTTATTAAATAGTGTGTTTTTGATTTTAATTATTAAAGCCTACAGTTCAGTTGTAAAATTTATATTAAATATCTCTGAGTGGGTCTCTGTTTCTTCACACACATCTTGGCGCATAAACACTTGGCGATTTGTTTCGCAGCAAATTGAACTTCTGTATCCTTGGCAGGGAGGACATCTCCAGCCCACCCATCCAGGGCACCCATCCGCTTGCCACTTAGTGCTGCATGCAAAGCAATTTAGCTGAAACAGCTGGGTCCTTCCAGCGCCACGTTCAACATTTATATCGAAACAAATCCCTTCCGCAAGTTTATAAAAAAACGTAAAGAAAAATATGGAAAAAAAATCCCACATAAATGAAAAGTGGAAAAAATACAAATAATAAAGTTCGCTTGTCAGTTTAGCAGCCATTTTGCGGTTCCACGGCAACTTCTCCACCTGCCCCGCCCCCCATTTCCCTGAAGCTACCCACCTGAAGTTCGACGAAGGTTCTCCACCGCCTCTTGTCCTGCCACATCTTGGGTGCTTATCCGCAATTTCTTTCCGCTTCGTGCTCACCTTCCTCCCAAGTCTTGCTCGTAAACTTTTTTATGGCACCCACTGTTGTTGTCTCTTCCGGGCGCTTTGATAAATCTGCCTCAATTTTCCATATCGTGGGGGCGTGGCAGCGGTTGCTGGCCTATTGCTTTATTTACCCACCTTTCACCCCCCCTGACCGCTTGGCCACCACCCTCCGACTCACTTCATGAAAGACAAGTTTTATGTCAATTTTTTCTGCTTACTTAGTGGGCGATGTTAGTTGAAGGGGAGAAGAGTGGCCCTAAGCCCGATTTAGCCCTCATTACGGCGGAGTGGTAGCGGGATTTGCTTTATTACAGTTTAATTAAATTTACCCCAAACCGGACCAATTGGTCCTGGCTGCGGCTGCGGCTGCGTCTTTGGCCAAACGACTCAATTACGCAGTTAATCGTAAAAAAATCCTTGCACTGATTTGTTGCAGCTGAAACCGAAGAATAAGGCTCGAGGGGCGAGGCTCTAGCCAGGGTTGCTGAACGCATGTTTGGGCCATAAAACGGCGGCACTCTCGCCGGCTATTATTGCTCTTCGAGAGCTGGGAGTTGGGGGAGTGTTGGCTGTTGGGTGCTCCGTTATCCTGCCATCCTGCGTGGCCTCAGGTGCGCTCACTGGCGAGTTGATCCATTTATGGCCATCGTTTGGCCTTTTTTCTACGATTTTTCTGGCATTTACTTTTTTCCTGTCGTTTCTTCATCCAGCTACTTTTTTTCTACCCTTGAAGGACGAAATGCATTTGGTATGCTGGGACTTTAAAAGGAACTTAATACTAAATAAATCCCTCGATTCTGGAAATAGTTTAAGCTTTGGTTCTAAAGGCAATAGTTTATAATAAAATATACTTTCTTAAAAAAACTAGAAGAACATTTTGGAGTATTTTGAAATATTCTTAAGAATACTTTCTCTCACATTTAAGAAGCATTTAGGAAACATTTCAGAAAGTAAACTCCCTTATAAGAAGTATCAGCTCTTCGAGCCATGCCTTTTGACCATTCCTTTGAACATCATTTAAAGGATATGCGGCTAAGACGCTACATGACCACAATGAATGGATGGAGCTCCCTCGACTGCTCGGCTCGGGTGTATTAATTTGTCCTGATGTGGCTCCTGGAAGAGATTTACGAGCGAATCTCATGGAAAATGCAGGCTGCGCGGAGAACCCTTTGTTAATCAAAAGGACACACGTGGCCGGATGGCTCTCGACTTGATTACACTCACGGCTGCCGCAATTAAGCGTATCTGGACCCGTTCTTGTGGCCATAAATCCGGACACCAATCAGAAGTCTCTCGACCAGGCTGGGGCACGTTCCAAGAACCCCATCCACCCTCTGCAGATCTTAGGGATCCCCTCGAAAAGACAGCTAATGCTTCGGGGAAATTGTTTACCTTTCGACTGTGACGAGCAAAGAACCACTAAGCCTTTTTAATTTGCTTATGCAAATGCCGAGTTGTTTACTTTTTGACACATGCGCGACTGTCATAATTTAGCTGCCAGGGGTGTCCTTCCTTTGCCGTATGAATATGCAAATTAGGGGCCTGACAATGTTAATCCCTGCTAGCTGCTGCAATTATGAAACCGAGCAAACAAACCAAACGGCGTGCAAATGTGACAGGCTTTCGTTGGAATCGGAATCGGAAACGGAGAACCAAATGGAAATATCAACAGAAAGGTGGTGTCGAAGGGAGTTATTTATGTAAAAGGTAAACGGTTTTCCGATTTGAGTCCCATATCGATTTTATAACATTTGAGCATAACCTTTTTTATCCATTGTATGACAAGATGAAAATATTTTATAAAAAACAACTCCACCCTTTGCAATCATTCTCGCTAATAGCCGCCAATTAAAATAAATAACATTAGGCCAGAGTTAAATATCTAAAGAACTTCATCGGGATTTTTGGCTGCCCGCCCTGCCCGCAGTACCAATACCGATTCAGACGGTACCGGTTAAGCCCACTTGGCTATTTCACACCTTATTTATTGACCATTTATTCGAACTCGGTTCGCGTTTCGTGCGCTTTCGGCATTTATGTCAAGCGGTCCAAAAAAGACCGCCACTCTAGATGGAGCATCTTTGATAAGGTCTTCGGGGGGCTGGCCACACTGGCCCACGGTTTTGGCCCAGGACTTGGTCTCGGAGTTGGAGTTGGAGCCGGGCCAAAAACAGGCGGCAACCTGGCCGCACTCGCAAGCGTTAATGTGAATTATTAATAAGACAAAAGGCAGCGGCAAAAAGCGGCCTCTTTTGATGATTCCCCGGTTCTCAATCGGTTGGCCAAAAAAAAAAATATATGCCCACGACTTTAGATTGGCACTGAAAGAAATCTTAAATACAGTTTATTCCAATATTCCCAGGTATATGAATTATAAATATCATTTATTAATTTTTAAGCTTTCAAGATCCTTTTCAAGGCCCATCTAAGTTCTCAAGTTCAAAGCCCATCTACTACTTGACGTATCTGGGAGTTAGTTGCCTTTCTCTCACTGTAATCCCAATCCTCAGCTGCATCCCAGCTTCAGTTTTCAGCTCCGGAGTCCGGACTGACGGTCTAATCAAGATGGCGCACAATTGCAGCGGCGTTCGCTCTTTGGCGCGAAGCAAACTAATCAGGCGGTGAGATTTAAAAATTAACGTGGCTCAAAGGCGAGGAGCTGCTGCTCCGTGTTGCCATGTTTCCATGGCCCAATGGAGCCCGAAGTCTGGAGCTCTGACTCTGCCATTGCAGTGAAAGTGTGTGTTCGGATGCCTTTCTTGTATTTTTTTTGGTGGCCCGTTGATTTAGGCGCATTGCCGATAAGCAACAGCGAACACATTAAAAATGCATAAATCAATGCGATAAACATGATTTGCCGCATGTTTTATTGACTATTGTTGCCGGCTGACCCCCTGCCTGCACCCCTACACTTTTTTCCCAACTCCCCCTTGGAGCTTTTGTTGTTTCGGCCTTTTTCCCCGACTGTCAATGGGCATTTTCCTTGGCGGTTTTTATTTGCCGGCACGATTGTGGCCCACAGGGCTATGCCACATAAATATGTTTGGGTTCTTTGACTCCTCAAATCGATGAATGGGGGATTGTCATTGAAATTGCTTCTTGGTAATTAGAATTTTATAAGTTTAATTATATTAATTGGTTAGATAACAGGACTGAATATGTTGCATTTTGTTTTGAATTGTATGAGATTTTGGTAATAGCTTTTATTATTCATTTTAAAAGCATTCAATTTTTAAGATCTATTAAGAACCTTGTTCTTGAGCAGCCCATAACTCTTTATAGTCCATATAAAAAATATATAGGAACTTCAAGGCCATAATTAAAGAAGATTTCCCATCAAGAAAACTATGATAGATCTCCTAAGTTTAATTGAATTTAGTTTTTAAATAAAGAAACCCTGAAAGAATGATTCCCTGACTAGTCCACAGCTCCTTGTACGGTTTTCAAATTGAAATAAACAAGATGCCAAGATATTTTCATATCCACATGACCAGGCCTCTGGAAAGTCAAAATAAAGAAAAGAAAAGCCACTCGATGATGGTCGAGTGTCTGTATGAAAAGCACTCGAAAGATTTTTCCGCGACTGGCGCGCAAATAAATTGAAAACTCGTTAAAAATCCATAATGCTTGAGGCGGCACTCGGAAAATGCGACTGCAACTGAAGGGGGAAGTCGGAGTACGGAATGAAATGAAAAGCATTTTCTGTCCAGGCACGGCCACAATTCAATTCGATCCAAGGCGATACGATTTGATTCCATTCCACTTTATCGCAGACCGCCGCTGCTGGGCCATAAATCTGGCAAGTGGCTTTTCCCAGTGCACTTGCTTAATTAATAATTTTATGGCATTTTAATGGCCGGCCTAGCCAACAACAGGGAATTAATCAACAGCGTGATCCATTGCGCTAGTCGAACCACTCTCTGGGGACTGGGCAGGGCAGGGCTGGGCCAGGCCACCGCATCGACCACAGTGATCCCGGCTAGGCAACACCACCACCAACTATGTACTTACCAGCCAGCCAATCCATTGATCTTGTCCGCAGCCACCACTACCTCCCACTCCCTCATCCGCCAATAGTTACCCATTCTAGCCGCGTTTATCAGCGATAAATCTCTTTGTGTTTGCGCCGGCGCAAGTGAATTGAATTGAATTAAATTTTAATTAATTTTATCTGCACTTTGTGCCAAACACGCAGCATCCAACCGCCCTCAAAATCACTTCCCGTCCGATCGTTGTAATTGTAGAAAATTGAAAATTATCCACCCAGCCTCTGTCTGAGGCTTTTCTTTGATCTCTTTGGGGGGAGAAGACCTTCTGGTTTCTGTTCGATCGGGCCAATGGAATTTCTTTAAGCAAATCGACGCCATGCTTAAGCATTTTGGCAGTAAATTTCAAAAGAAATTGATAATATTCATTATGCCATCTGCGATGCCCATCCTTTCTCTTTTTGGTACGGGCCGTCTTGTTTTTCTCATTCCAGCCTTCAATGGCAACAATTTGCGTAAAATTTTTATGGCTTAAGATTTTACGATGAATTCCCATCAACTTGTTTGTGGGCTGATTTTTATTTTAGAGCGAATCATTGTGCAATTTTTTGAGTCATTCTGAATGCGTCAATGGAGGGAAATGAATATATCTGAGTATTACATTTATACTAGAATTTTTGGAATATTTTTATGAGTAATATTTACTATAGATCTATTAGCTATAAGCCCACATTTGACTCTCAACAAGATCACACTTTGGTAGTCTTTACTTGAAAAGCCTTGGCCGACACTCGTTAGCTTTCTAACCCAATTCAAATGTCATTTAAATGTCAAAAATGCTCGCCGCACTTCGATTTGTTAACAATGGAAATACATTTGCGTGGATTCCGTTTGCGGTGCTGGGGGGCATTCAGAAATCAGCTTTCAATCGCAGACGAGCCGCTGAATGTTGAAACAAATTTGCGCTTAAATTGTCAATATGACGGAGACCTCGATTGGGACCAGCCCCTGACCCTCTAACCCCCAGGCACCCTCTGGCACCACCCGATCCAAAATGGACATTAAAAGCGCCGCTAATTGTCAAAAATTGTTCGACTGGTACTGGTGCGTGTGTGGATTTATCTTCAATTCGTTGGGCCGGCCAAATCAATTGGCTAAATGTGTGGGGTCTGAATAGGGGTAAACGTTTTCGCTTTGATTTCCAAACATTTTTCGTTTCTGTCTTTTGGGAGGGGGAGGTGGCTTGGAATATTGCGTGACAGTTTGTTGAATAATTTACGAATTCACTGGCCCCTGAACCGGGACACTCTGAATGGGTTTCTCTTCTGAGCACTTTCTGGCCCTGTCTATTAACTTTTTGTTTGTTATTTTCACGCGCACCTAAACACACGCAACAATTTCGGGTATCTAATTGTCCGCATAACTGTGTCTGGGTAGCTACCCAGCCCGGAGGGAGCAACTATTTACATAAATGTGGAAATAATTAAACATGACACAAAAAAAAAACCCACAACGCCGAATAACTTTTCACATCGACGGGAAAATGCTGTATTTTGGTCAGCAATTAGTTGGTTTAAATGCCGCATAAAAGCAAGGCCCAGAAAGCTTGTCAATTACGCGTAAAATGTCAACCCGGGGCTCTGAGGAGAGGGACGATCGTCAGACGATCCCCTCTCGATGCGATTCCACTGCGCATGCGCAACACTTTTGGATAAACTTGGCCCAAACACGGAATCAGATACGACAGGGCCGTATACACTGTATAGTATAATAATTTTAATGAACGGTTCCGACAGCCGGAGCGATTGTAATCGTACTTAATAATATTTACAGTGGTAATCTACCCGAGCGATGATGGCGCAAGGTGTCGCCTCCGAAATGTAACCTGTCGCCTGCCCCTGCACTGAGCGGAAACTTCTTCCCCCAATGACTCCTAGTAGAATAAAGAATACAATTTAGTTTACTCTGATAAATATTTGTGTCAGTGCTACAGTACCGTTCGATATCCTCCCAAGCCCAAAATTATAGCATAGATAGAGGACTACCTGAAATAATTGCCGGGGCAGCTGTGGCAGCCAAGGAAGGAAGGAAGGATGGATGCCACTCCAGTGGGGCGTTCTGCGGTGGCACACAAAAGAAATAATTTGGCGTTGATTGCCATGTACGCGGCCATGTGGTCAACACCCAAATTTGACACCAAAGGTCTCCGCGCTCCGATAAATTGTGAACGATAAGCCCGATAAAGGGCCAAGACGCAGAGGGCTAACACAACTTGTATATTTTTCTTAATTTGTTTTCTTGTCTCCTTACGAAATCAATGAAGGTAGCTGAAGGCTGTTGAAGTGTTTCATAATAAATGTAGATTATACAACTTAGTAGCACCTGAAATTTATGAATTAAGTAGGGAGTATTTGGAGGAACTAAAGAAAGGGTTACTGCTCAAGAAAGTATAGGAATCAACATATTTAAATTTAATTTAAAACCCTTATTCAGAATTTTCTTTATCTTTTTCCTATATCCTCTTTTCCCACACCTTTGAATAGGCCACGTCCACCGACCACTTCCTACCAGTATTTACTTTGATTCACAAAGATTTCACCCTAGGGACTTGGAATCTCCTTCCGAACCGCAAAGGATAATAAAGATTCCAAGTTAAAAGAGGCGCGCGCACAGTAGCCTTTGGGTACCGTTAGTGGACAACCCGAATGCACCGTTATTTCCGATAATTTAGCGGCCAAATTCAAACAGGACTCAAACAGGACAACTGGGAGGCGGTAAAGAGCATACAATGTGCTCTGCAGCATCTCCAGACAATGAGGCCCAAAGCGGAGTCATTAATAAACAAAGAAGCTGTAAGTAAATATCCTGTAAGGATATTCCATATGTCTAGGGGTGCGTGAGTGTGTGCCTACAGTTGCGGTCAGGATAATAGCTCTCGGTAGGACTAGGTTGGAGGCTATAAGGGCTATTATTCGGTTTGTTTTATACATTTTATGTTAAAATGTTAAAATATATAAAATAAAAAAATTAAATTAAGTCCTATAAAATTACTGCTATTATTTTAACCCCTGGTGTAATGAATCTTGCAGCATAGGACCTCATAAAAATGCCTTACTTATGGCTAGTGATATTTATGAATATATATCTGGGAATAAACACGGCCACTTGGGTTTTCGATTCTCCATTCCGCATTCTGGGTTTTTGGTTTGTTTTGTCTTCCTGTTTGTGTTTTGCCTTGTGTCCTGTCACTTCAGACAAACAGGAGACAAAGCGGCGTCGTTTTGTTTTGGACACACAGTGCCTGAGGGTAAGATTCCGGCCAACAACTGCATCGCAGCGGGAATCCTGGCCAAGACCACATGTCGACAATAGCGCCCACTCCTTTCTCCGATCTCCGCGAACAGGTGTGAAGAGAGCGGCATGTGGGTGCAGCAGTTGCTAAAAAAAAAAAGACTGTCAATGCATTAATTTTAAATATTATTTTGGCATATCGGCTCCTTAATAAATGAAATTCACATTGTATTGTTTGCGAACTCGGCGAGCCTTTCGACAAATTGTTTCCGTTTTTGCAGTGTCATTTTTGAATAATTAATTATTGGAAATTATGGATAAAGGATTTCATACGAGAAGGATATTTTCTTAATAAATCCATATTTTATATATTATTATAAGCAATCTTTTCATCAATAAACCTCTTTACTAAACAGTTTAAAAATGGCTTTGCAACTAATTCCTTTTAAAGTTGACTTTAATATTTTTGCATTTATTTTCAGACACCAAAAATGATTTCTGAACAATGCTGAATCACAGGTCATTTGACAATCTGTGGCATTGTTCAATCCATTTCCGAAGCCATAACAAATGACACCTTTAATCATTGCATATTAACGGACTAAGCCCTGACCGAGACCCGCACTTCGGGCGTCTGATTTATGGCCCAGACAGCGACATCCAACCAAAAATAACCCATTAACTAAATCCGCATTTAATAAATGCCAGTCAGCCATCCAGCCAGCCAGCCAGCCAGCGGCAGCCAGTAAGAAGGTAAGACAGGCCCAGAGCAAAAGGGTTAAGATCGGGGACGGCCCAAAGTGGCTCAAAGAAGAGCCACCAAAGTTGGCAGTTACATGTTACAAGACCAGCAAATTAATCACGCTGACGACTGCGACGTGGTTGATGATATTGGTCGACTGATGCTGACATTGAGGAGCTGCCAGCCGCACAAGCCATCAGTTAGCCGAAGCCGGGCCAAGAATCCGAGTGTTCAAGTAACCAAAGTATCCCACTGTGCCGGGGGGCATCAATCTGCGGCACAGTCTCAGTCTCAGCCTCAGCTTTTGGGGCATGTGACATGTGTGGAATGCAGCCAGAAATCGGAATCAGAAGCGTTGACATGACAACTGGAGATGAGAGGGCCCCGATAAGGACAACAACTTTCTATGGCACAAGCATGGAAAACCTTTTTAAAACCAAAGCCCTTCTTGCCCAATTTTGAGGTTCGAAACTCTACAGAGAGAACATTTTTCAAATTAAAAAGGCTTAGACATAGAGGCTAGATAGGTAGAGGCTTTGTGCAGTTGGAGTTAAATATTTCTGTAGGAAAAGTCCACTTTTTTTCTTTCTGTGCATACCCACATCCAATCTTCGGTCACGCAGTCAGCACCGAACTCAACTTTGACTTGTTTTCACGCCATTGTGATCATGTTGGTGACTCGTGCGCCTAATTTCAACAATTTCTACGGTTTCGAGTATTTGAGTATGGAGTGTGGACTGTGTAGTATTTGAGTATTTATGAAATGCATTGCAATCAGTTTCTAAGTTGGCTTTAAATTGAACCTCGACTGAGGTCGCTGTCATTGATTGATTGGCCATCGGTTATGGCGTTTCGAAAGAGCTTTTCACTCAACTCTTGTTAGACGTAATGGATCGCCGGGCATTACGTAAATTCGTTTCTTGGTAAATGATGCTGACAAGGCATTTGATTAACACGATTAATTGCTGATAAAAATGTCTGACAGTTTGTTTTCTCTCTGCTGGAAATTTATTGCTCACTACCGGAGATACGTAAACGGGGAGTATTTAAAATAATACAGTAAAAAAACACCATTTAAATAAAAATATATATTGGTTTATTTCTTGTATTAATCCTTTTTCTAAGTCCTGTTTTTCTACTCTATTTATCAAACTTCTCCATTAATAATCCTGTGACAGGTATACATAGATAGCCAATTTCCACTGTAATATATAAATATTAATTGAAAAATCTCATATTCCTCAGTGGCAGACATTGGCAGACATTCCTCCCCGCCCACCTTTCAATTTATTATGAAAAATGCATTTCTCATCGCAGCTTCCGCATAAATTCATCAGTGGCAGTGGTCCACCTCTTCCCCTGCCATTTGTCCAGCACCGCTTGGCGCTATTCGGTGGCCAGTGGCCACCACCCCATCCAGGGGGGACCGATGGGCATCCCGTAGCGGCGTGGCAGCGTGGCGACCACCCAGGATCGGAGGAGAGATTCAAACGGTGGCAGCCGGCAGGCAGCAGCTGTCAACTATCGCACACGACTTGTCCTTGTCAGTCAATGGATTGGCATTCGCCTGCCATGGAAGGTGGCCGGGAAGTGGGGGGGCCCAGGATGGAGGACAGGGTCTGGATCAGAAGTATTTTCTATATTAAACTTTCACAATTTTTGACATACGGCCAGTGAAATTGGTATGCAAATTGGCGGTGAAGCAAAAGCAATTTTTTGTTTTGGGAATACGAAAGGGAAAACCAGAGATTCAGATCATGAAAATCCAATATATAGTATTTGCCAAGAAACTAATTTAAATCTCTTGAGAAAGGAGAATACGTATGCCGTCAGGTTACAACCTCTCACATTTGTAGCCGTAACAACCAGAGAAAATTCAAAATAATTTCATGCAAGCCACAACGAATGCTTCCCCCATGTACCTAAGACAGCTCGGATAATTTCATATTTGTTAAAAAACAAAAGCAGGAGAATGTATGTATGCTGAGAAAATGGATAAATCCCCTTAAATGCATAAGGAGATTCGGAGTGAGAAGCGAGCCAAAACCGATCTTCCGCTTAACGTGCAGTCACAGATAATTATTCTTTCAGATACACGTTCACACAATGCGAGTCGGCTGGACACATGTGGCATCGTTTTACATTGGGATGTGGTTAAAAATTGGGCAGAAAGCGTGCTTAATTGCGAAGAAAGTTCCAGCGGGAAATTAGATGAGACTCTCAGGCCCCGGAGAAGCGAACCAAATTGCCGGGGAAATGACACTGGACACGCCTACTCGGGGTACGCCGGGGATAAGGGCAAGTGCACGGAGGCGTGAAGTAAAAAAGTGTGAAAAACCACACAGATCCGAGCCATCCATCCATCAGGGATGTGTGGTTAATCCCATTTTAGGGATATCACAACTGGAGCTACGTAATTTTAGTAAAATTAATTGCATGCCTCCGGTTGGATGGCATTTTCTTCGTCGACTTTCCGCATCAATGGCACTCCGGACAGGAAAACTGATACCAAGATGAGGGAAAATTTTAAGTACATCTAACATGTTGTTATGCATTTTAGATTTCAGATTGTATTCTAGTTACTTGGCATCGATTTAGAGATCGCTATTGGACAGTAATTGCACTGAACCCCGCGGAAGACTTCAAGCAGCCATTTTCCTCGTCGAACAGTCTTACACTTATTTTTTTTTTTGGATCTGTGGGCGTTTCTTGTGCTCCATCTCTATCGCTGCCTCATTGGCACTGATTCGTTCAGCTCGCCAAAAGCTTAAACCGACAAAAACGAAAATACCAACAAATTGTAGACTTTGCCAGCAACTCGTTCTGAAACTGGTTTGCAGTCTTTCGGGGCAGGAGGCTCTTCAGCCTCGTTTCGGAATCACCACCAGCCACAGCATCAGCAGCTCTTTAGCGCTCGTTCCCAAAACCAATGTGTTGGACCAGACCTCCCTCTCGATCGGGCTAAAAAGGCAGAAAGCCAGAAAGCCCAAGAAAGCCAGTAAGCAGCAGAAACCAGATCGCAACCACCAGTTGGTGGAGTACTTGTTGGGTAGTTGCTTTTGTTGTCCCAAGTTTGAGTGAATCTTTTTATGGCTCTGCCCACTTTTGAGGCCGGTTTCGGACGGAGGTGGAGTGAGTGGGTTGTACTTGAAACGCAGAAAGCCAAGCGATGATCCACCGACGGGTTTCCTCCACACAAAGTCAGCCAATTGGCTTCGTCATGAATAGACTTTGTAAACTAATTTTGGAGTCTACATCAGTAATTTAGCACAAAAAACTTCGTGTAATCCCCACCTAAATCAGTCTATCTGTTATCCATTGAAAATCATATTCAAAATCACTTTGCTTCCAAAAGATCAAATGTTTATCTAAATTGACACTCACGGCTGGGCCTAGCAACCTGTAATTTGGCATGTAAAATCGATAATCATTGGCAGCAATGCCAGTGTACCGCCCACACAACGGTCTTAGGCTGGGCGTGCCGCTATCGGGGGGCCTGTAAAATTGTAAACAAAATGATTTGCCATAAAATTATCATAATACCTCTCGAAATGCGCCAACAACATGTTGTCAACGGCTTGGAGCTCTGGCCCCACCATCCAGCACATCGAAAACTGAAAACAGCAAAATACAACCGACATCATCGAACATGGCCACGGGCATTGTGAAGTCTCTGCCATCAAAAGTGTCCATAAATTCTGGCCCACACACAATTGAACTTTAGTCAAGCCCCAAAAAAGCACCACAAACGAAATCAAACTTCAATTTTGGGCCGTAATTATGAGCGAACAGCAGCGTCCACAAAATCGACGCTCGAGATGAGCTGGAAAATTTACATGCAAATCGGATTTTGGTGCTGCTGAGTTTTTCAGGTGCTGGTTGATGCTGCTCTCTGTTGAAAGAAAAAATACCCGACACATAGCTGGCAAACTGCTTGCCGCATGCAACATCAAAGTGGAAATTAAATGCGCGGTAATTTGGCAAAAGGCTCAAAGGATGCCGGCCGTGGCATACACGTAAGTGGGTGCGGAGTGAGGCAGGGCTGGGGCTGGGACTGGGGAGCGGGCCATGTTGCCTTTGCCAAGTTGCCGCCAAACGTGGTGTACAGGTTTTGTTTCCCTCCCCCCCATTCCGCTGGCCAGCAAATTTTGTGATTACTGATTGAAGTGAGGAGCTGAGAAGCAACATCGCCAAGGTTGAAATCAAAAAATGCACACAGAGATTTTAATTTTAAAAAATTTTATAAAACATATATTTATTATCTTGTTAACGTATAAAAAATCCATAGCCTTGCCCTTTAAATATTTAATCAAATAAAAATAATTTAAACATTTTTATTAAAAGTAAAGTCTAGTTTTTTTCTTTGTGTTTCAGAATCTTATTGGTAAATTACATTACAGCCTAAAGTCGTTTTCATTCAGACTGTTGATAACTCTCTTTTTTTGCAAATCGACCATTGCCATAAACTATTTATTAAGACTACTTAGCCAAGTTTTTATTCCCACTGCTAAGCGATAGTCCCTGCCAATACTCGATCATTCCTACAGATGGCATGCGTTAAGAACCCCTCGAAGACATTTTGATTTAATTGCCCACATCAATATCGGAGCGAAGCCGGCCTAGATGAGCAGTTGGCATGCAACATGTGCATTTCACCAATAAAAGCGCTAATACATAACTTTTATGCAATTCCAGCCCAGGGGCGAATCAAGCAAGCCACACCGTGCACTCATAATCTACAGTGGATATTCCTTGGGGAGGCTGTCAGGCTTGCTGCACACGAAGTGGTTCTAGTACAAGTCGTTACAAAGGTACCACATGGTTGGGGGGTATAGGAGCGAGAGGAGCCCATGGAGCCCATGGGCGAAGACTCCCCGAGGTGTGAAATCGTCTTGTCATTTGCCGTAAGTGAGCAGCAGGAATGCGTACTAAGTGGAAGACCACAGCCAGCACAGTGGTTACAGATTCAGTATTTCATTTCATATTTTATCCACCTCCCTTTTTGAATTAAAACAAATTATGATAACAAAATAATTGCACAATCTGATGAGCAATTTTTAGCTTTGCACAATCACTGCTTAGACTGGATTAAAAATAAATTACCGATTGATTATTGTATTTAACTGATTAGCATCAACGGGTTCTGAACTGGTTTTCATTAATCTCAAACCACTTTTTATGCTAATGACAAAATTGGTTTAAAAATTAATCCTCAAACTCAGAATCAACATTCACTTTTTTCCAGATTTGCTGCTGGTTTAATAATCTTACAGTATTTTATTATCATGGACTAATAGTTTCTTGAAATTCTTATTAAATAGCTCTAATTTTTAAGACCTTATACCACTGTGCTATCGCCCCACCAAGTAATCAGGAATATTTTGTCCAGAACCCAACCAGTTGTCATGGACCTGCCCAGCCCAACCCAGCTCAGAACAAAACAGAACAGAACGGATCAGAAACAGGTAAAGGTAAAGGTGTACAGGTACATCCAGGGGGGGCACTGAGGGGGGCATGAGTGCGAAGCAAGTCCTGTTGCGATTTGCAACATTTTTATGATGATTTAGCATTCGCCCGCGGAGACAGGGCAGCGACTGCTGCAGTTGCTCCTTCTGTTGCTGCTGTTGGAACGGCTGGGTCTGCCGGATCTGGGGGGATTTCTTCTATATAGCCATAAAGTCGTGTGACATATCCGCAATTTTTCAAGCTGCCCGCGCATGCGTTCAAGTGTCGAAGTCGGACTTAACGGCGCTCACCCGCTGAGAACTACAAAAAAAAGCTCCAATCCCCAATAACCAGCATCCATTCTCCTGCAAAGCAGCCGTTCGCTGGAAAAGTGTCAAAGCAATTTGTCCAAAAAGCCGTGAATTTGTGTGGGCGGAATTTCGCAGAATCCGGAATCCGGTACTGGAAACGCCCCCGAAACTAGCGACGACAAAAGCTTTCAATAGTCAGTCAGTCGACGGCGATTGTTTTTCGCGGCGATAACCATTGACGGCATCTGATTTCGCGGCCCACGCCAGACTTTATGCATTCAAATTTTCAGTGGCCATTGGCAACTAATTGCCGGCGATAATGCCGCCAGAATATCTTGTCTTTTTTTTTTGGCAAATTGCTGACAAATTATTTATGATATAATTTTTGTAGACCACTATTTCGGGCCCAGACAAATTACCATTTTAGATTTTGTAATGCAAATGCGATAATGACTTATGTGAATCGTGTCTGGTATTTAATTTAGTGGGCAATCATGGACTAGACTGAATGGCCTTGAAATTGACCTTTACAATGTTTAGTCAATAGAGTGATTATTTAAGGGGACTTTTTTTATACAAAAAAGTAAATTATTGCAAATACTTGGACTGTTGTTTAGACTCTAAACTTAATAGTGATGTATTTAAGCAAAAAATAATAGTTAGTTTTTCGTTGCATCGACAGGGAATCGAACCCGGTCCACTCGCGAGGGAGGCGAGAATTCTACCATTGAGCCACCGATGCTTTGGGGAAAGAAACGAAAGTTCACCTTATCATAAGGCACAAGGACGTGTAAAAAAGAAAGTAAATAAATTATATTTTATGATTTTATTTAATTTATTTTCTTTTTAATTTGTTCAATTAATTATTTGTGCTGAAACTATTAAACTATTTAGCACTCAAAACAAACAAAAAAATTATTTGCATCGGCCGGGAATCGAACCCGGACCACTCGCATGGGAGGCGAGAATTCTACCATTGAACCACCGATGCTCAGGTGAAAGTAGTAGAATTTCAACTAAACATAAAAAGCAACGATCGTGCGAATGAATAAAAGGATGTCCGGTGTAGTGAGAGAGTTCACCCTGAAGAGCGATTTTGATCCGGGTGGCTGCCCCCGGACCTAAGTCAACTGGCGATTCCTTTTGTTCTATGCCGTCATCGCTAAACTCTCACGTCAGCCAATAAATCCACTTCAGTGCGCCAATCGAGGGATCTCTTCTTCTCGGCCGGGAGTTGGGCTTTTCGCACAGCTTCCAAATGGGCCAGATCTTTGGGAGAAGGGATGATGGGCATGGGGGGACTGGACGAACTATAAGATGGGAGGGAGGCGGAAGGGAGCTGGCCCAAGCCGGTTTCCCTTTAGGTGTCAAAAGCAATAAAACGCCGGCCTGTAATCAACGCGATCCTAAATAGGTGTACAAATTACACCAAAGTCCTTAATTATAGCAAAACCGCCAACGTCCAAGTTATATTCTTACACTGGAAAAAAACATATTATTCTTTATAGACATAAATAAAATATTGTTGCCCTTCACTTAACAAAACACAAATATTAGTTTTATTTCAATATTTTTACTAACATAATTTTAAATACAAAGGCCATCGTTAATTTTTGGAAGGTGTAGCCCTGATTCCGCTTTGAGTGGACTCCCAGTCGGACCTTAACCACAAAACGCCATCGTGATGGTCTTGGCCCTGTCGCTGGCTGTTTACTCTCGGTTTTCGATTCTGGGTTCTCGACTCTTGGCCCATCCTGGCGGTTTTGGGGCCCTCGTAGCTGGCTCTTGTAGTAGGCCCGCAACTATTAAGAATTTGGCACGGTGCTGCTGCGGCTGCGGCTGCTGTGGCATACAACTTACACCCAGATCGATCAGTGCAATTGGTGTAAATGTACTTCTTTTGCCATGCCGCACGTTCGTGCTGCGAAAATTACATTTGATCGATTTGATCGGCGCTACGAGATCAAAGGAAATGAAAGACGGCGACGAGAACGCCGACGCGGATGCTGGTGCGGATGTGCTGCGGATGCGGAGCAATCTGTGATGAGGACCTGTGCTGGCGTTGATCGTTTATTTTTCTGTTTTTTGTCTTTTTTTTTTTTGCAGCTTTTCATACCCCAGATGGCAATGTATTTCAACATTATCATATTGATTTCTAATAGAGGGAACTTCAAGCATTCGTATTTGATTGGCATTTAAGAACTTATTTGAAAAAGATTACATATAATTCGTTTAAATAGTATTAGCCATAAAAGGGTTTCATAATTGAAGCTCTGAAACATTAAAACCAAATTAAATAATTCAGTTTAGACCACCAATCGGGATATAGAGCCTCCTCTACATTAACTCCTTCATTAAAGTCCTCATTTTCGAAAATAATCTGCAGAGCGGCATCTAGAATTACCAGCCATTTGCCATGTAACTTATGGCCAACATCAGTGGCACAATTAAAATCATTTAGTGGCCAATTAAAATTCGTTAGCAGCATTGAAATCTCGGGTCACATGAGAACCATTTCGCAATCGCAATCGCACCAGATCCTAGCATGTTGCAAGTGCGAGGGGGCGTGTGCTGTCACTGACAATTAAAAGTACCGAAAATGCCCGTTGAATGCAGCCAGAGACAGAGTCAGAGAGTCCAGTAGTCCAGCATTTTTAGTCCTGGTGGCTGGGACAACGACTGGCATTACCATTTCCCACTCCTTTTGGCTTTTCTAGACCATGGGAGTGCGTGCATTTGGCCAAAAAGTGCGTGTTGTTGTGCGATTTGGCTCAAATTGGCCCGGCCAGATTCAGATTGTGTGTGTGGCAGCTGGGGTCGCCCATTAGAGGCGCTGAGCGATGAGCATGGGAATTTCAATTAGACGAAGTGCCCAGGGAGAAATCTTTCCCACCACTTGCCAATTATTTTCTGTGATTTTCTGCTGATGTTACTGAAGATGCTATTTGCTGATTTTTAAACTCACTCGTCGAAAATGTTGCCCAAAAAATGTAACTTCATGATTTGCCAGAGGAGGAAAAAAGTTCTTAAAAGCTTACTTATTACAAGTAACTTTGTTAAAATATTGGAAAAATAATTTCCTCTTTTTCTTAATTTTTTAAACCTTTTTTCTTTGTGCACTTTGTAACCGCGCGACTGCCAAATAAAATAAATTCACAAAAATTACACATTGGCATCCGTGTGCCGCCTACGTGGTCAGATGTTGTCTCTTCCAGCATATCTGGCTACCGAAGACGACGCTGATGATGGGTAGGTGGCATTCAATTTTCTACAAATTTGGCCCGTCGCCACACTCTTTCTCCCGCAAGTCGCGGTGCAACTTTCACAGCTTCTTCGGTAGAGAGACCATTATTGGGTAGCTCTGCACGGGGTATCTGCATTTTTTACGCCTCCAAATCGAATCATTTTCGCATAAGTTATGGTCACAAAGTTGCCTATTTTTCCATTCGGGTTTTTTCTGTATTTTTTCACGTGCATTTTGTGTGTCGTGCGTGTTGAATTTTTGAATTTTCTTGCTTACCGTTACCAAGTGGAAATGGCCACGGCTCGTTGCCATTTCGCCTGGCTACCTATCCTAGTAGTATGGTATTAACCCAAGCCCTAGCCCAGGGCTAGACCAAGGGTCTTCTTGGAGTTCAACAGAGGCAACTCCGATCCATGATTTTGCTTAGCAAATTTCACACTTCAGCTGCAGAAACTTGAAATGAAGAAGCCTAAGAGATAGGAGTACTAAGTTTGTGGGAAAACGTATTTAATGGATCTATAAAGATTACAAGATTTTATAATAAATATAATTTCAAAATGGTTGTCTTACGAGTATAGGATGAGCAGTTTTTTTAAAGATATTTTATATATTATTTTAGCAAAATAACTCTTCCAAAAATATCTTCTTAAGTCATTTAAGCCAGCTTTCACTAAGAATGCCTATTAATTAAATAAACCGCATCTCTGTCATTGCCATTTTTTACGGCATCAACGCCCCAATGTTCCTGTCAAAGTGCCATCAGCATTAACCCAAATGAGTGGAGATCCGAATATTAACAATGAGCCGAGCAACGCCCCAGTTCCACTTGCAAATTAATAACCTTTCACCTGGGTTTTAATTTAAATTCTCTCCCCTCGCCAAAAAATAAAACCATTGGCGATCCGATATGGATCCGGCTCGGGACCTCCCATCCGGGACCTTCGTCAAGAGAGTCACTCTCCAGATCCCGGCTGACATTTCAAATTTCGCAAATGTCAAAAAGCGCTGCTCATTTGTCTGCCGGCCGTGAATCGCGGTTTTTAACACTTTTCACTTAGACTTTAAAGACCACCACCAAGTCCACGCGCGGACGGGGATGTGGATGTGTGGCCAGGGGCCAAAACCAAATGCTCTCGTGCAAGACCAAACAAAGTGCCGACCGCCAGCTTGATGACCGGGCCGAAACCCATCGGACCTGCTCTGACCCAACTGGCCACGCTTGGAAGCTCCTTTCGGGGCCGTTGCCGATTCCTTAGCTCACTTTCCCGGCGTTGTTAAATAATTTCACAGTCTATCAATTAGCGTGGCGATCGCGTCAGCAGGATCTCTGGGGACAGTGGTTACAATAAAAGAATTTAATCAAGATTTTATCTGGTGGTAGTATAGTAATTAAAAGTTTTTAAAATATATCAAATCTATCAGAATTTATATTAGTTTGGGTTTAAGAATTTACTTGAAATTATGTGTATTTTTTAACAAATTAGAAAGCTACAAAATCGTTAAAGAAATCAATATTTTCACACATTCCAAGGGTCGCGTGCACTGTGCCTGGTTGCTGGCTATTTTTCATAATGTTGCAAGTTGCTTTTGGCCACGGGGTGAGCAACAGCTGTCCGACGCCAAGCTGCACCGCCAGTTAGCCACTTGGCGGAGCTGGACACTGGATACGCGCGATCTCCGGCTTCGCATCTTAGCGGAGCTCCTATGACCTTAGGGGGCTGGCAAAGGTGGTCTCGCTGATTGTTTACGTCTGCGCTACTCATAAAATTTCAATTAATCTGCATGTCACTGCGTAGCCAACACAACACTCGTCCGAAACTCTAAATGGCTGAACCACTGAGAGAAATACAAACATGTCATTAACAGATTATTTTAAAGGCTAAGTTATGTGAAATCTTGTTTAACAAACTTTTCTCTAGGTGCTTGGTGGATATATTTAATTAAATACAAGACACATCTTTCTGGGGGCTGTGTTGGCCTGTATTAATAATAAGCCTTCAGTTTTCTCCGGCTTAGCCGTTGGTATCTGTTTTGGCCATGCCTGGCAGGCAGTCAGAAACTCGCACACAAATTAATCTTCTTCAAATTAGCATCTTGATTAGCCAATGAAATGTGTAACCCAGACCCAAGATCGGAGTTCGCTATAAAAATCAACAGAGAACGGTGCGATGATCATTGATCATTTTCGTGTTCGTTTCTTCTGTGACTCCCATTTCGAGTCTGAATCCGAATCCGAGTCTGAATCCGTTCGCATGGCTCTGCTGTTGATGTGATTACAATAATTAATCTTTCCCGAGATTATTGTTTCTCCCGCCAGTGGACCAGCAGCAAAATCTTACAATACACTGAGGGAAATAAGAACGTTATAACAAGATTTGTTATAGTTTCTTAAGGCTTATTGAGGAGGTGATGTAACCTTTATAAATAAAAGAAAATAATAATTTATAATACATATTTTTGTGCAGTGTAGCGAGTTGAGTTGAGATCGCTGCCGTTTCCTCAAGGCGCCAGCTACGGGCCTGGCGTCAAATTAAGTGTTTGTGTCGCTCGCCATTAATCACGGCCTATCACAAATTTCGATATGAAAAAGTGTTTTGTATATCAAAGCAACAGCAACATGGGCATAACAAGCCAGGTACAACTTGCAACAACTTCGTGTTGCCGGTGCTCATATATGGGTGTCCATATGGGTGTCGTCCGTTGTCCGCTGTCCGCTCATTTATTTACATTTTCCTGATCTGGCCTGGAAATGTCACCTGCTGTGCCAACACACCACACACATGTTGCATGTTGCCCGGATGCTTCCTGGTCAGAAATGGTACCTTTGATGGATGATGAACAACATCGCCAGCATCTCGTTGTTTGGATCATTCATTTGTTGCACTCTCCGATATGAATTCATTTGAACTCACGCAGCTGGGAATGGCTGGCCGCTACCGAATCGCTGCGAAAGTGGCATTAATCAGACTTCCATCTAGAGTCTAATCTGGCCAGTAAAATCAGTAAATTTATTAACTGCCTAATTGCAACTTAAATTGACACGCTTGTGGCCATTAAATAAACCCTGGCCCCGGCCTGCAGACTAGCCGAACTTGTTTAGTTTTCGTTTCACCTTATCTTTGGAAAATATCAAGCAAAGTGCAACAGCAACTGCAATTGCTACAATGTCAACTGACGGCAACAACAGGCGGCAATTATGTATAATAATACGAGTGCAGCAGCAACAGCACTCGACCACTTGAGGTTTTCAACACATTTAAACAGAGTGTCACACCTGGAATCGAGGCAAAGCCACACCAGAAACAACAACTCCGACTTGCAGCTTGAAGCCAAATTAAAGTGCAATTTCGAAGTTCAACACCTTGGTCTTGGTCAGTTTTGCGATGCGGTTTGTGCTGATCGACTAGTGATGTCTGTGTCAGGCTGACAATCCATTCGATTTTATTCTTTTATTATCTTTAATTTTTATATCTTTACAGAGAGTACTTCCAGACATTAATTTAATTTGTGTTATTCATGAATCTCTCGCTCTTTTGGAGAGAGATTTGAATATTTGCAGCTGAAAAACAAGAAAAACTGTCCATTAAAGTTTTCAGATTTAAAAAAGAAGTATTTTTATGTCCTTTTGTGGTTTACAAAAACCAGAAACTTTACTTTCAAGCCTCACCTAAGGTACTATCAAAAAATGGTTCTGAAACGAGCTAAGCAAATATCTACATGGGGTACATGGTCAAATGTAATATTATTGAACTGTGTAAAATTGAGGTAATGTAGAAAAGAGGTCTTATACTACTGAATCACAAGCCGTTGTATAAGTCATTTATATATACAACGATTTCTCCACCAAGTCTAAATCAAAAGTTAGATTCTAAACAATGGAACTATTCTTTTTTTTCAAATACGACATTTTTATTTACAATTAACAATTTTTTAGGCATACATCTTATAAAAATTGAATCAAGCTTAGTAAATAAAGTGGATTTAGTTTCTTGACAATTACCCAAAAACAATGAGATCATGAGATATTATTATAAAACCGTTTGCCCAAGCTTCGAGTGAAGCCAAAGTCAAATACTTATAGCTAGTATAATTATAATTAAAGTTATGGTCGATCGGTAGTCGTCGGAATCTCGGCTTAGTACAAAATTTAAGGAGTTCGCTTTAAAGTTTCAAGGCAAAATGGACGTATCCGGTGTCCAAAAAGGACCCGTCAATTGACTTATTTTATAAAATTTCGAATATGGAAAACTTGTTTTGTTGTTTCGTTCATCGTATATATCGCCAACACAAAATCATATCAAAATAAACGAGGCTCGGCTCAGATGCGCTTCAAAAGTTACTCAAAACAATTTCAATATTCTAGCTAAAGGTAGTTTAGGATAGTGAGGGGCTTAACTCTAGGGCGTTAGGATTATTTTCTTGTACTCCAGGTAAACTAAAAGTCTGGGTTAATTTGGTACTCGTGTTTGCTTAACTGAAGCTTTTAGATTAGCTGAAGTCTGCGAAAACGATCCCCCAAGTGCGGCTTAGACGTAGGATTCCTTAGAGTTAGCTAGAGTTAGGTCTTAGGAGTACAGAAGGACAGGCGCTTGTATAGTCGAGTAGAAGAGATAGAGATAGTCAGGAAGGATAGTTGGAAGAGAGAAGCTGAAGCTTAGACCTGTAATCGAAATTGTTTTTAATTAGCCATCCAAACGGGGTGTGCAGAGTGTGTCTCGTGTGTGTTTTATTTTTTTTTCTGTTCGCTAGTGTTTTCCGGGGCAGCCTTGATGGCGGCTGCGGCTCTTCTTCCCACCTGTGCCGGCGGCTGTGGCGCCCCGCTGCCGTCCTGTGATCCGCTCTCCGCATCCGAGTCCTTCAGGGAGCCGCCCTCCTCGTCGCCCACCAACGCCCGGTACTTCTTAGCGATCGCCTCCCAGTCGGCCACGTTCTCGATTCGATTCTGGTTGGCTTGCGAGAAACTGGCCTGCGATCCAAGCGGTGAGAGATGAACCTGAGACAGGGCCACCGAGTCTGGGAATTTTACAGAATATTGTTAGATTTTGTTGAAAAGTAATTTGGGTCTGAGAAAAAAAAATCCGAAAATCAAGAATTATTCAGTTTGGGACTTTAGAAATTTAAAAAGTAAAACTGGTACCTAACAATTTTTTTTTTATAAAAGTTAATAGCTTTTCATTGAGAATTGTATAGTTATTATTTTCTGTGTACATTTTATTGAAAAAAATCCATGAAAATGTAAAATGGAAACTAACTTCGGAGGAAGCCGAAGTTGATATACCCTTGCAGTTAAATTGATCACATATATTATATTCTAAGATTTCACCTTTTTCAATTAGGAAAGGAAGAAATTTCCGCAATAATATAATGCATAGAATTGATCTAAAAATCGTATAAGGTATTCCGCTTAAGAATCGGATGGAAATTTGCCAAGGTATAGCCATCGCTGGGGACAATATTGTCCTCCAATGCATTTTTCAGGATTTTGGAAGGGGCCCCCCAGAAAATTTCACAAAAAATATAAAAAATATTTTGTTTTTAGATTTTGATGCAGAATGGTTGAGAATCAATCCACAAATCGATTAAGGTATTCCTCTCAAGAATCGGATGGAAATTGGCCAAGATATAGCCATCGCTGGGGCCCATATTGTCCTCCAATGCATTTTTCATGATTTTTGAAGAGGACCCCCAGAAAATTTCACAAAAAATCTAAAAAATATTTTGTTTTTAGATTTTGATGCAGAATGGTTGAGAATCAATCCACAAATCGATTAAGGTATTCCTCTCAAGAATCGGACGGAAATTGGCCAAGATATAGCCATCGCTGGGGCCCATATTGTCCTCCAATGCATTTTTCGGGATTTTTGAAGGGGCCCCTCAGAAAATTACACAAGAAATCTAAAAAATATTTTGTTTTTAGATTTTGATGCAGAATGGTTGAGAATCGATTCACAAATCGATTAAGGTATTCCGCTTAAGAATCGGATGGAAATTGGCCAAGATATAGCCATCGCTGGGGCCCATATTGTCCTCCAATACATTTTTCAGGATCTTTGAAGAGGACCCCCAGGAAATTTTACAAAAAATCTAAAAAATATTTTGTTTTTAGATTTTGATGCAGAATGGTTGAGAATCAATCCACAAATGGATTAAGGTATTCCCCTCAAGAATCGGATGGAAATTGGCCAAGATATAGCCATCGCTGGGGGCAATATTGATTGTGCTTCCTGCATTTTCATAGTTTTCGAAGGGGATCCTCAGAAAACTTCACGAAAAATTCGAAGAATAAACTTCGAAAAAAACATATACTTTATAGTGTCGACGGTTTCTCCTTCACTTTTGACAAAAATTATAATACAAGGGTATCCAAATAAAATTATTAACAATTAATTATAATCTTTTATTATTTAAGAATATAAGTTGTCCTAACACAGTCTTGATTTTGGGATGTTTTTTTCTCAAATTTTGAAAGAAGAAAGTTGCGGAAAGAATTTTGAGCTAGAGCGAGCCGATTGTTCAGAGAGTTATGTATGAGTATGAGATATGAAGATGGAAAGTAGAGATAGGACAGATAAGTTTAAGGAATAAAAGTTACTCTTGGGCTGACACGCTGTTAGCTACAAAACCCTTTAGATGGGATACTTGGATCCCGGATAATTGGGATTGTTTGGCGGTTGCAGCGCTGCAGCGATACATACATGTCTCACCTTTCTTGATCTTCGACAGCCATTTGGCGCCGGCTTTCGTTCGGGGACTGGCCTGACGTATTCCCATCATCTGAACCAGACTTGGACGCTTCTTTTTCTTCATGCGTGCCTGAACGCGTGATTTGGGGGATTTGCAGGTTTTTGGGGTTAATCAAGGCGCATTAGACACAGGACAATAGTTCACATACAAGACAAGAGACACAACGTAAACGCAGTCAGCAAAAACGGTAATCACATCGAAAGCAATTAGGTGCCAGGGTGCAGGATATTTTTGGTGCAGTACAGTAAATGATCCTTAGAAGTTACTGATAGTGTGGCTCATTGAGGCCACAATTCTTTAGATTAGTTACTGTCCTTAGAAAATAAGTAGTAGTGCCAAGTGCCAGAGGTGGTTTTTGATTTGTGGGCAACACACTTAAAGCATTCACAGTGATGGTAACTTCATTGCGGTTGTTGCCAAATTGCTTTAAATGGGTTGGGGAAAAGGTCAGCAAACTACACCCGTCCAGACTCGGTTCTGGTAGTTGCGCAGTCAACAGATACAGAAAAAGATACAGGAACAGGATACAGGATACAAATAGACAGAGCGAGAGAGATAGAGCGACAGCGACAGCGGCTGGGAGGCGGCTTTTGTCACCTGAGATTTTACCTTGACCTTCTCGACGATCCACATAAACCAGGTGGTAACTAAATTAAGCGGCGAGGGCGCTGTTGTGGTGCGATGCATATTGCGAATAAGCTTGGACAAGCCGAATTTCCACTCGATGTCGGATTGGGCCTAGTATTTCATAGGTTTTTTGTTTCGTAATATTTCGTATTGTTTTGTATTTGTTTGCGGAGTGTGCGATGTTGTATGTTGAATGTTGTTTGGATGAGTCATGATATAGGGAAGAACAAGAACACAGGAATACACAAAATGAGTTTGGTGAGCTAAAGCCTAGGAATTTACATTTTTTTGTTAGGATTTTTTATACGTAACTTAAGAGCTGCAAAAACAATATTATTTAATAGAAATACACAAATGTAGACGCTTGTTTTGAATGGCAATTCCTTGGAGGTTCTCTTAAAACTATGCAACGAAATTCCCATTGAAAACCTAACGACTTTATTGGTATATCTCTTGAGACTTAAGTCCTAGTGACAAAACACAGACACATAAACATGCAGCATTGTTTTCTAAATTTAAAATATAATACTTTTTTGATTCATGCATAAAGTTAGTACTTGGTTTCAGGCTTGGACTTGCTCAATACACTGGTCACAAAAGCTGGGAAACACTTCTAATCCACTAAAGCTAGTCTGCACTGTACTACACTAGGACGCAGGTGGCTTCCATCCTTGAGATACTATTTCGCTGGCGCGCAAAAATAGTATCTCTCAGATTGCTAATTAAATGTTTTCCTGAAAAAACCTGGAAGTTGCAAGTCTGGGCAGTTGATGGATTTACAGATAATGCCAAAGTCTCTACACAAATCTATTCAATCTAAAGGATAACCTTTTCTTTAAGTCATTGCTTGCTGAAAGAGACTTGAAGGTTAATAAAGATAATAGATATAAATAAATACTTAACTTAGGATATATTTAACAAGTTTATTAAAAAATAGACAGCCAAGAGCTTAAGGTATTTAGGTTATAAAGCGCCGTTTAGCAATACTACCTGTATGCGTTGATAGGTGTCTGACATCATAGCAATCAGCAGGTTAATTAGCACAACCACCGACACCAACATGTAAATGCCAAAGACAATTTTGAACAGGTACTCAACCCAATACGGTTGAGTGGGCGTGGCTACATTTTTGATTTTGTCAACTTGGGTCTGCTCGGTCGTCGTTTGTCCGAACACGGCGAAGAACAGCAACTCGAACGAGTTAATCGGATGCATGCGCACTGTGTCGGAGTCCCCATATATACAGATACATTTACGGATACCAATACGTTTTCTCCCCCCCAGATACAGATACAGATACGATTTTGACAAAAAAATCAAGAAAGACACCCCCGGACAGCACGCATATATTGGCCGGCGTGGAAATTATTTGAAAAATAAAAAGATAACGGACGCCCATCCCGGAAAGTGGTTGGTCGTTAAATGTATATATTTTTGTTATTTTTTTTTGTTTGTGATTCGTCGATTATTTTCCAATTGACCAACCGCAGTTACGGCCAATTCAATTACAATATTAGACGGTCAGTTTGGGGTTGTTTTCAAAAGCACACACAACAACGGTTAACAATAAAAACGGAAATTAAAATGAAAATTATAATTAAAGAGGGAAGAGGAAAAGCAGAGAGAGAAAATACAGATTAGTGGGGTTGGCGATACAAACCTGAATGCGCTGATAAGTATCCGACATCATGGCAATTAGCAGGTTAATCAGTACAACCACAGACACCAACAAGTAGATGCCAAAGACAAATTTGAAGAGCACCTCGGTCCACTCGGGACGCAAGTGTCGCATGGGATTGATGTCCAGGGTGGTCGTCTGTCCGAAGACCGCGAAGAACAGACGCTCGAAAGCCAGAAAAGGCGTCATGGGTCCTAACATGGGTCCGAATATTACTCAAATATCTGAACTATTTAATTCTTTTATTGTTTTCGATTTAGTATGCATTGCTGCAGCTTGCACGGATTAAATATTTGAATATTTTTTTATAACTGGTTCGGCTTGGCACAGGCGTTCGTGCGAGTTTGAAAATTATTTTGATTACTTTGAAGGTTATATATTGTTTGGTGGTTTTTTGTTAATAATTTTTATTTGAGATTTTTTTTGGAGAGTGCGGGTGAGTGATAGAACACGTCAAAAGCAGCATCTCGCAGTTCGCAGATCGCAACAGCAGCTCAGCAAATCGAATTTCTCACGAATACGAGTATCGGTATTGGTAGTTATCGATTCGATTCGATTGGTTTCGATTATTTCGATTATATCGAGTGCAGAATTTGGTGGTGGCAAGCGGCACAAGCTGAAAGCCCTGGGCAGGCGGGCATTTCTTAATATCGATTATGATTGAATTGACTTTTGGTAAAACATCAACATGCAGTACTGGAATTTTGAGTATTGTACACTTTTTTCAAATGGGCATCGTTTTTGGCTAGACATTGACATAAAACAATTAAATAAAAATTCAAAATAAAAAAAAGGATATTCAATAAAAAATTTAATAAGAAAATAATACATTAAAAAATAAATTGGAAATTTGGTTTAAAAATAAGGCATGCATTTAAGTTAGAGACTTGAAAGAATTCTTCTTAAAAAGAACTAAAAATTTAACTAACAATCAATTGCAACAACCCTGTACTCTATGAGTACCGGGTATGATTATTAAAATAAGTCGTTTTATGTAAAAATAAAACTTAAAACAAATAAAAAATGTACTATAATAAATTAACTTGAAAAATAAATTAAGCTTAGCGCATGGATACCTATGAACACAGATCCACAACATCAAGGATGCGGAAAATGGCTTTCCCGCGAACATGCCTCAAAACGAAAGTAACTGAAACGAGCAAGGCGAAGGATTTCGAGCAGCGGGTGCGGAGTTGTGGCTTTTCCATAGAACTGGAAAACAAACGACATAAAACTTTACGCACAACATCGAAGGCGGCAACGCAAAGAGTTCGAATGCCGGTAGTATCGGCAGTATAGTATGGGCGTTATGGGGTTAAGGGTCAGCCCCAACAGGGGCCATGCAAAGGCGGGAATATATTTGACGGGGGGGGTGGGTGGACGGGGAGTGAATAGGGGAGTAGGCGGTTCCGGAGACTTACGGTCATCCTTGTGCTTGCGTCGGAATTCGCTGAAGCGACTATCGACATAATTCTCCACGGGCGGAGGTCGGGGGGTGGGCATGTCATCTGTTCGGTTTGGATTCAAGATCAGATCAGAGTAGAATACACATTAGTGAAGGTCGAGCGATAGGGTAGGGTAGGGTATTGTTGGTATTACGACATCAAGGTTGGAGGTTCAGGCTGTTTTTTGTACTTGTTGAGCATGCAATTGTTGTATTATGTGGTTGTAGTTGGTTCTTTTGTCTTATTTACTTATTTAATTATCGTGAAACATCGAGCACACACAAATAGGATTGGATTTGATTGGTTTGTTCATTCAAGGCAGACACAGATACTTATCAAGACACATTGAACGTTCAAAGGAGGAAGTTTTGCACAAAAACATTCCAAATCAAAAAGTTAATCAAACCAAAAATAGGTAAGTAGTAGACAGGAGAAAGCAAAGCAAACGTCTGGACTTACCGTCACTGAAGTAGCCTCGGTTCCGGTTCTTCTTCTCGAAGCTGCGCAGATCCTCCGGCGAAAAGTTGGCAAAACTCTGATTCAGGGCCACTATGTGCATGGAAAAGCCAAACACAAAGATGGCCAGCACGGCCAAGAACCTGGCCAGATCCTTCAGCAGATCCCCGATGATAATGGCCCAGGGTCCGAAGAGGTGGTGGAAGGACAGAAAGTCCAGGATCTGGACGCAGGCCAGCAGGAAGGACAGGGCGAAGCACTGATTCCGGCAGTAGACCAAAGTGGGCCAGTACTCCTTCGAGACGAACACAAAGGCCGCCACATGAACGCCCACTCCGGCCATTCCCATCAGTAGGACCAGCACCTTGATGAATCCCAGTCCCGACTTGTCCGACGGATTCGTCAGCTCGAACAGCAGCAGACCGCTCAGCCAGATCAGGAGCCCGATCTCGTACCAGTAGGGCACCAGACTCAAGCGGAGCACCGGGTAGATGGGCGTTATGCCCACGATGCTCAGGTGGATCATAAGGTAAATGTGCGAGGTGAGGTACGACATGAACTTGATGATGGGCACCTTGTTGAACTTGTGGCCCATCGGGAAGGTGAAGCCGATCCACACAGGTGGGCAGACGATGAAGGCCACCAACAGGAGCAGGATTTTCCACGAGGCCCAGGTCAAAGATCCATGCCAGAGTTCCTGATTAAAAAAGGGATATTTTAGTTTTGTCAGGAGTTAAATTTTAAAAGGATTATAAACAATTAAAGGTCTTTATATCCCTGCAGTTAATATTGAAAATTGTTCAAGCCTGCAAGGATATACAAGGATATGTAAATGTTTTTCCATCACACACTTGCAGATATCGCTGCACCACCGTATGGGCAATCACTTCCTTTTGTTCGTTTTCGATCAGGACGTCGAGAAACTCCACGTTCCGCTTGTCGGTGGCTTGCAGGATCTTTCCGGCGGAATCCGAGCCGGCTGCCAGCGCTAACAGCTCCGTGGCCATTGTCTCACACTGCTTGCCAGCAGCCACTAGATCCTTGGCACGCTCTTTTTCCTAAAATTAAAAATAAATATGCTTTACACTGTGAAAAGGACTTTAAAGTCCAACCCTTACCTTTGTGGAAAGAGTGTTATAAATATTGGATAGCTTGGCAGCCGTATCCACCGGAGCCGGGGAGACCAGGACAAACTCCTGAATGGGCTTGTTGTTGTGGTTCTTGGACACCACCATCAGGTTGTAGACGAAGCGCTTGTCCTCCATCAGGCCATAGGTGTCGTGCTCCTTGTTCAACAGGTAGCGCAGCACCTCGTTGTGTCCTTCAGAAGCGGCGAACCAAATGGCGGCACATCCGTAGTTGGTCTCCGATTTGGGAGAGGCTCCCGCCTCGCACAGCAACTTCACCACCTCCAAGTGGCCGGCTTTGGCAGCACAATGCAGTGGCGTCCAACCGTTCCGATCGGTTGCATTGATCTCCGCACCCTGGCCGAGCAGAATCTCCACCATCTGGATGTGTCCATGCATGGCGGCGATGTGCAGTCCCGTCCTGCCGTTACGATCCGTCGACTGGAGGAGTTCCGCCGACCGACTCAGGAGCAAACCGACCACTGACATGTGTCCGCCGAAGCAAGCCAAATGGAGTGGATTATAGCCCTAAAAAATGGCCGAAATATAAATAAATAAATACAGGACTTCTCCAATCCTTCACTTACGTTCTCAACGGTCGCCGCATCCACTTGAACACCCGCCGAGTTGAGGAGCAGTCGCACCACGTTCTCGTTTCCGGAAAATGCCGCCAAATGCAGTGGTGTCATCCCCGACTCCGTGCCCAGTTCCCCGAACAGACTCTGTCCCGTGGGCGTTTCCGACTTGACCGTGGCCGGGACACTGGTCAGCAGTTCCCGGACCGTGTCCGCCTGACCGTAGTACGCTGCCACGTGGAGTGGCGTCAAGCCCAGCTTCTTGCTGTTGATCCTCAGGGAGTTGGTGCTCTTCAGAACGTCCAGGACCGTTCCGTGTCCATTTTGGGCAGCCAAATGGACGGCCGTGAATCCCGCCTTGTTCTCCTCCGTACAGGATGCCCCAGCCCGGACCAAGGCCTTCACCACATCCGCATGACCACCTTCGGCGGCCAGCTGGAGGGGCGTGGCATCTGTTAGCTTGTTCCGCGCCGAAATCACGCCCGACCGATCGAACTTCATCAGCTCCTCGATCACCTTGACGGATCCCTGCATGGCGGCGATGTGGGCACAGGTGTTACCGTCCTTGCTGGTGGCGTTCACCAGCGATGGGTGCTGTTGCAGGAAGAGTTTGGCCACTTCAGAGTAGTTGTTCTGCGCGGCGACGTGGATGGGCTTCTGGCCCAGGTCGTCGCTCGCATCAATGTTGGCTCCCAGCTCGAGGAGCAGCTGGCAGACCTCCATCTGCCCGCTGGCCGCCGCCAGGTGGAGCGGCGTTTGCTTTCGCAGCGTCAGGATGTCGATGACGGCGTTGTGGTCCTTGATCAGGAATTTCACCAGGTGGGTGAATCCGTTCATGGCCGCCAGGTGGAGTGCCGTGCGACCCACTCGGGACTTGGAATTAATGAAGGCCTTGTTGGTCAGCAGGGCGTCGCACACGTGCAGGTACCCCCTCTCGGCGGCCAAGTGCAGGGCGGATCTGCCCTCCGTATCGAAGACGTCCACTCGAGCGTGGTTCGCCAGCAGGTTGTTCACCAGCTCCATATGCCCCCGATGGCAGGCAATCAGCAGCGGTGTCCATCCCACCGATGATTGGCGGTTCATTGCCTTCTGGATGTCCGTGGGATTCATGTGCGAGATCATCTCCATCAGCACATCGTTGTTTCCGGCCACGGCACAGTAGTGGAACGCCGTCTCCAGCGCATTCTTCGTCTGCAGCGTGACATCCGCTCCGTTTTCAAGGAGCATCCGCACAATCTGCTTGTCGGACTCCGGGATGCGCACCTCCTCCTTGGTGATTTGGCAGGTGTAGTGCAACGCCGTGGCGCCGTCGTCGTTCACCGAGTTGATGTACGTGGTGGCCTTGTCGGGGCCGTGCTTCTCCTTCACCGTCTCGATCAGATGGCGGACGATCTCCGGATGGCATGACCGGCAGGCCATGTGCAGAGGGGTTTCCCCGGTCTGGAAGAGAATGGAAAAGGCTTCTTAGAAGTAATGTAAGTTTATAGTTTAATTTCAGCTCACATTCGACTTGTACAGAGGATCGCCTTCGTCCTCGAGAAGCTGCATCAGCGTGGCCAGGTTGCCATGGCGGGCAGCCACATGGACCGGGGTCAGACAGTCGTCGGTGGTCAGGTTGGGGCTGGCCCCAGACTTAAGCAGCATGAGGGCGCATCGGTCGCCATCCTTGACCCGAGCTGCGATATGCAAAGGGGTTTCGCGGAGCTTACCGCCCCGGACATGGACATCGGCTCCAAATCCGAGCAAGGTCTCCACAACGGCGGGTTTGGCCGACTCCACGGCAATGTGAAGGGCCGTATAGTTGTCCTGGGAAAGAGTATCAATACTTTAGGTTCTGAATGCAAAAATATTAGCCTTTTACTTACATTGGTGGTCACGTCCACCTTCTCGCCCTTCTGCAGCAGCGTATTGATGATGCCCGTGTGGCCATAGGCGGCGGCGGTGTGGATACTCCGGGCACCGTCCTTGTTGGGCATGTGGAGGTACACGCCCTTCTTGAAGAGCATCGTGGCGCACTCAGCATGACCGTTGAGTGACGCAATGTGCATCAGGGTGCTGCCATCCTTGGTGCGCTCGAAGATGCTCGCCTTGAACTTGTCGGCCAGTATCTCGATGACGTGCGCGTGCCCATTCTCGGCGGCCAAGTGCATCGGAGTGCGATCTGGGCAGTATGATAGAAGAGGTTAATAGGCTTATTGCTTGCTGTTTAAAAATTGTCATGTACATGTCACTCATACGCACTGTTGCCCTATCTAAGATTTTTAATTACAGGGATTTCCGACTAGGAAATATAATAAATATATAATTATACAGTTAACAACTTAAAGAATTATATTCAACAAAAACTCGAGGAGAAAATCAAATAAATTTTGTAATTTTTTAATTTTTAAGAATCTTGAATCAAACGATAGTAAGTGCACTCCTTTTAGGAGAAAGTTGAACGACAAACTATAATAAATTTCAATTAAAATGTAATCCCAAATGTTTCCGAATAATATCTCCCTATATCTCATTTCGTGGGCCAACCTTGGCCTAGTTGCCGTCGGACCCGGGACTCACCTTGATTGTCCGCAATGGACGCTGAGGCGCGCACGCCATAGAAGTACTTGAGGAGGGCCTCATCACCTTCGGCGGCGGCGATGTGGAGAGGCGTCTGCCCCTCCCCGTTCTGCGTGTCCACATTCGTTCCGTAGTCGACCAGGATGCGGACCATGTCCACGTCCCGCCGTCTGGCGGCCAAATGCAAGGCCGTGTCTCCATTGGCCGTCGTTGCCTGGGGGGAAAGGGAACGAAATACGAGCATGAGACTGCACTCGGAGAAAAATATGCAAACAGAAAGTCGATTAAAATTTGTAGTGGTTTCTCTTAAGATTAGTTAGCTTCTCCAGCTTCTGGATTAAAATTCAAAATTCAAAAACGCACTTCTTAAACTACTTTTACGATGAGTAGAGCTTGATTGATTCGTACATTTTTTAAGCTCTTTTGGTGAACAATTTTGTTGAGTGTATGAGACTGCACTTTATGTAAAACAAATTTATTTTGGGCTATGCAAATCAGATGCCCATCCCCACGGCTTAGCTGCGTTTTCGCCTGGGTTTTGACCCAGTTTGGTCGCCTTTTGCCGGCTGATTGCGTGCCGAAGCCGAATCGGCCAAAGTCAGGTGTAACTTTAACTTTAACTTGAACCCCTTATAGCCCAACCAGCGAGCCAACTAGCCCGCTTTGGTTAATTTAATCAACACGCACTGCTCTTGGCATGTGTTGCACTTCAAGTTCTGATTGAAAATCGCACAAACTTTGCCAATGTCGCCGCACTGTTGCACTTTTCACCTGCATTCCATCGCCATAATTTACCTGTGCGTACCCGAGGGCGGAAAATTTGCATTTTTGATTTATTTACCCAGCGGGTTTTAGCGACAGTTCAAGGCAAAAAGGTCCGTGTGGAGATTCTCCGACAGCCGAGCCGGACACTTTGATTGGCACCCTGGGGACGGACTTGAAAGCCAGCTTGCAATCTTAATCATGTTTTTGTTTTTAGCCCCGTCACGGGGTTTTAATTCTAGTCTTAACTAGCAGGTTAAGTGGACATTTTTATAAGCCTCTGTTGGACGTTTTGATTGACAGAGTGAACGAGATTATAAATGGATTAGTTTAAAGTTGAAAGAAGTATTCGATTACCAAGAAACTAGGTTTTCTAAAACCTGGACTTTTACTTACAATGCATTAGATTATTTTACTTTCAAGACACATACTTTCAAAGCTGAAAAACTTGCTAAATGGCTGAGGTATTTTTAGGTGTTAAAGGGTTCAAATTGCCCGGAGATTTAGTCCGTGCTTGGCTGATAACTTACCTTTAGTTGGTCCGCCGTTTGTGCCGCCAGGAGTTCTCTGCACATGGACTGATTACCCGACTCGACGGCCAGGAGCAATGGGATTTTGCCACGCTAGGTGAAGGAGATAGATAGGTTAGTTTACCTTATTTTAGTTTAGTATGGCCAATTAAGATAAGCCGACACACACATACACCGTTTAGAGAACTAACACACTCGCACATCCCATAATCATAAATAACCAATTAGCCAATTCAAGCCTCAAGTGTTAACGGCAACATGTTTCTCTATTTTTAGCCAAGTTCGCAACTTTGGCGCTTCAACTTTGAAACTGCCAAGGAGGCAGGAGGATGAGTAGGAGGAGGAGGCAGGGGCGTGACGTGGAGTCATTATTCCTATCTACCAAAAACCAAAAGCGAGTAAATCAAGTTGTACAGCGACTTGACCCCCTTTTTTTTTGGTAAAGTTCTCCTCTGTTTGTTATTTGTTTGTTGTTGGCAACGAGTTGAGCGCCCTCGAGGGAAACTCCACCGATACCCATCCTGGCAGGTCGTATATCCAGGGAATGCGTGTGGAAAAAGGAAAGCGTATCGAAACCAAATCGAATCGAACCGAACCCGATCCGAAGTGAATGGCATCGGAAGCTAAATACTTCATCCGGCTAATTTCGCCTGACAGTGCCATTCCACCTCACTCTAATTGATTTAAATCAAGTTGCTGTTTGCCATTTGCCGCAGCCATCGGGGCGCAAATCGAGGTGGGCGAGCGTTTCGTCTAGACAATCAATCGGCGGCACTGCCACCCGATTTCCCTCCAATCACCACCACCCCCCTGCCAGCTCCTCACAAATCCCTCGATGGCAATTCGGTGGAAATTTATGCGCTCCCCTCGCGTGCGTAATGGAAATATCGCCTGTGCATTTGCACCCGTGCACGTGATGCGACAAATAGTTCCGCATTTCAGTCGAGGTGCCTTCGGGGGAGCATGTTGGAGGGCCAGGATCCAGCAGGCCTAGAACTCGGTTAGCCAATGCAAGTTAATCAGACTGGGACGACAATGCCGAGGGTAATTCAACTCTGAATGGAGGAAAACCTCATTGGTACAGTGTGGAAAATGTGAAATATTTAGGGGAAATCTAAGACATTCTATTTTTCAATACTAATTGATTAGAAAGATAAAAAGTTTGTCTAAAAAATAAAAAAGGACATCACTATATGATACCTGATACTTTTCCATAAAGAAAATACTGTAGCATACACTTATGCGTTTTGTTAAAACACAATATGCCTTGGACATCTAACTATTTAATCAAAACTTTGTTTTAAAATTGAGATTTATAATAAATAAGAAATAAAATTAATAGATTCGCTAACGATTTAATATTCAATTTTATCGTTTGAATGATTTCTAGAAAACTTATCTAAAGAATAACAATCTAAAATACCCTAATATTAATTTTATAGACATAAGATTTAGGGAAAGGAGTTTATTTTAATAGCTAGATTTAATTATTAATCCTACAAGTCAACATTTTTTTTTGGGCAAACAAAATTTTATTTTTGTCTTCACCTAAAACTATTTTTTAATCTCTGTGTAATGGACGCAATCATATTTTTGGGGGCTTTTAAGATGTTCTGGCAGTCGAAATGCATTTACGGGGGGCGTTTTTTGCATATCGATTTTTCCACAAATTCTGTTTGCTTTATGTTACTAGCTTCTCTTGGAATAGTAGTTGTAGTTGTTGTTGTTGTTATTGGTATATGTATATATTTTTTGGCGATTTTTATTAAGTCTTTGTTTACGTTGGCACCGCCTGGCACTAGAGCCTCGAGAGCACTCCACTCCGCAATGGACTCAGTTATGAGGAAGCGAAGCCATTGCCTGAGGAGATAATTCGGCATCAATTGAGCTGCCAACACTTGTGGCTCCCCCAGTGGCTCACAAACACACATGGACTCAGTCACACCAACACACTGTCAATCACACATGGTCACACTTACGCCGTCCGCCTTCAAGCGAATGTCCTTGCCAGCAGCCGCAAGAAGAGCGCGAAGGATATTTGTGGCAGTTCCGGTTTGCCGACTCGACACCAAATGCACCGCAGTTTGTGAACGCGACTAGAAAAAAATAGGATATATATGGGTGTTATTTATTATCAATAATAAGTCCTGAATTACGAGTATCGACGCACTTATTGGTTGGGTCTCACTTATCGATAGAGGGCCGGAAAATGTTAATGCTGCGCTATGTGGTTTAATGTTCACACCCTCGGCTAAGGCCTGGCTAACTGGCTGTTCCCATTCGCTTCAAATCCCATTTGCTACTGAATAGGCGAGTGGCTCGTTTTTGCGTTTATAAGCACATTTCGTGTCATTTTTCTTTTTTGCCTCTCTCTCTCATATCACAGATTGACAGCCAAAAAAAAAAAAAAACTAAATAAAAAAAATAAAGAACTCCCACTGACAGGCCGCAATGGGTTCGAGGGAGATGGAAGCGTTCCCGGGGGGGGTGTGTGGTGGCATAAGGTGTATGGCCAGGTGTCGGATTTGGATGTGGATGAGGAGTCCTTTGCCACGCACACACGCCAACGGCACACTTCAAACTTGGCTGTTGCTAAAACAAAAGTTTTGCATCTCCCCGTCTCGCTTCTGGCGCACATGCCGTCTCTATTCGCTCCCGTTCCGGCCCGGTCCGCGGGAGCTCTCTTCTGATAACCATCATTAATTTTGGCAAGCCCACGCCCCCTGAATCACCAAGTCTCGAACTCATTGCGGCCAGGAAGAAAAATGAAGAAAACCAAATTAATGGCGACACGAAAAATAAAACAGGGTGCAATAATTGCTGGCTTGACAGGACTATTATCATAAAATTATTTATCTTCTTGAATATTAGATATTTCCATTTTCTGTCTGTAGTAAATAGTTTCTGTTGATTTATTTAAAGCGGCTAAAAAATAAGTCTTCTAGCTCGTGAACTAAAAAAGATTCCAAGTACTTAGCAATTTATATATAAATAACATATTCGTTTACCATATGTTTAATTATTTATTGTAAAAATATAATGTAAATAATTGTTAATAAAAATGTATGGTAATAAACAAAATAAACACAACAAAATTGACTTCCATTCCATTTCAGGACGCGTGTAATATTTATATTGGCAAAATATTTGGGTTTTCGTAAAGAAAATGAAACTTAGTTTAATCTTATAAATGGAGTTAATTTTAAAATGTATTTTTTCCGCATATTTATCAACCTCATATTATACTATTCAGATTTTTAATAGATCGTATTAAAATTCTTAAATTATTTTCCAAAATTGATAATAAAAATATATGATTTTCTCTTGTTTTTTAATTGTTTTCCCTTTTCGCCATTTAATTCTATTTTTTATCCATTTAACAAAAATTAATACGAAGCATTGCTCTTTAAAAACTAGACGCTATCCACTCTATATTGTATATTAGATAGATTAAACTTTAGAATACAAATTTGGCTAAGTTTTACCCTCGAAAGCCTTCTAAGAATAGAAAATGTCTTCCGGCACTCTAAAACCTTCTAATATACTTCCTTAAATAACAGAAACTTTAATTTTAAATATCCTGGCAACCACTGCAGAGGTTTGTTTACTTTGAGAAGTCGGCTCTTCGAGTAGCGGCAGTGGCTTTAATCAGGGCCTAGACATTACCATCTTAACCTTGTCGCCAGTTAATTGCCGGGCCCCGCCAAAGTCACATGCAACATGCGAGCCACAAAGTTGCATCTTCTCGGCTTCTAGGCTCTGACCTTTATTTTCATGTTTCTAGAACGTTTTTTTTTGTTTTGTTTTAGCCAAATGAAATATGCGTCTAATGGCCGCTAATTGCCCGCGAATCGAGCTGACAGCAGCCTCAAGGTGTGCAGCGATTCGACACTCGAAGCCCTGGAAAGTCCTGGGACTTGAGAATCGAGAGTGTCGCTTGACGTGTCGCGGCCGCAGCTATTACAGAATTTTTTCTTGACTCACAATGACTGGGTAGCCCCAGATATATAGTGTAATGCTATTGGAATACTCACGCCACCGGTGGAGAAGGGATCGACACCGCGTTTTGTTAGCAACAATTTGACGACATCCTCACGCGAATACATTGCCGCAATGTGTAGCACATTATAATTATCCTGCAAGAGAATAAGAGTGGGAGAAATCAATTGCAATTCATTGGCAGGAAACAACCCGCCACCGTAAATGAAATGAGGGAGCTGGGTCAGTTCAATGGGTCAAAGTCGGTTAGTCGGTAAGTTTTGCATGTGAAGGGAAAGGCAAAGGTGTGGCCGGTGGTTGATTACTTAAGCCACAATCTTGCATGCGGACTTTCACTTACGGGCATTTCTTAATGGCCACAGCCCAGCCGAAACCGAAAAACCTCACATGCAAAAACTGCATCAACTGCTCCTCCAAAAAACAAAAAAGTGAACCAAAATGTGACCCTGAGCAAATCACCGAAACGAAAAGAGCTTTAAGATAACGTCTTGCATGAAGTGTTAAATTCTAGCCATGGCTAGATGGCTTGGAGTGATGGCAAGTGACTCACATGTGAATTGGGGCCTGAGGCAATATTTATTGCTGCTTTATATAATAAGCCATAACGCAGCATGTTACACATACGCCCCGTGTGCCGTGGGCTTAATTTATACCTAAGCCTCCCCATTGTTCTCAACCAGAACGGAAGTGAACTGGTTTCATATATAGCTACGTATATATTTCTAAGCAGGGAACGAAAAAGAAAGGTATTTGTGCCTTGTCATCAGGTTGGTGGATGGTAACTGGAAAGGTTTCATAAAATCATATACGGTGAGAGGAGTGCTTGTTAGTTTAGCTGCTGCTATGGGGCAACTAATCTTAAACTAAATATTAAAATTAATTTTATGAGCTATTTATTAAAAAATAATAAGAAACAATTACTACAAATCTTGCAATAAATAAATAAAAACCATATTCTTAGCTTTATAAATAATTCAAAAAAGTAACTCGTAGAAAAATGAATCCTTATCGAGACTTTCAATTAATGTTCCCCCTTAGTTAGAGTGCCTTCCATTCGGGGTATTTGAAATTAAAAGCTTTCCTGTTTTATTTGCGACTATTTCTGGCCATAGCTCCTTGCTAATTTGCATAAAACGCCAGCCAGCCAGCCAGTAAGGTAGTCGAACGGGCTTCCAGTCGACGGCTTTGACACATGTCCAGAAAGCCAATCCAAGACGTTGGCCCGAAACAAAAAGCCAAAGTAAACATAGAGCCACAAGACGGCCCAAAAGGAGTCGCAGGAGCCCAAGGAACACCTGCGAACTCAAGGAGCCGAGGACTACAAGGTAGACAGATAATATTTCACGCGCTGTTTTGCATACTTTTCAGCCCGCTTCCAGTTTGTTTGGGAGTCTCTCGTGTTTTGGTTTTCAGTTTGAGTTCGAGTTAGTGTTTGTGTCAGTTTGTTGGGCCAGGGCGAAAGCAAAAACCGGAAACAAAACCAAAACGGAAGCGCAAATTTTCCAGCACATTTTTGCTGTTTGGGTCCTAAGAGGTGGGTCGACCCAGTTTCGTGGGTGTTTCTCCCTTTTTATTTTGTTTTATTTCTGCAGATAGTGGTGCATGAGGATGAGGACGAGGATGTGTGTGCCACGTGGATGTCCTGGCACGTTGACGCCCAGCAAATGAAGTCATTTTGGCCCGTTGTCACACACCTTCCGGAGAAGCTTTAAAATAATTGCAAGACCTCATTACACGACTCATTTGAATTTCGCTCCTTGCATGTGCACTTGCGGCTAATGGAGTTAATTAATTTTCCCCCCTTCCTTAAGTATAGAGGGGGCACGCACTTTTATTGCCTGACAAATGAATCGGCCTCATTGCTCCGCATTTTATTTCACGCTGTCATCGCACACACAGCACATGTGGAGCGGGCACTGCGTGAAGTGCTCCGCTTGGATTTAATTAAAATTGCATATTAATGACGCCACCGGCTATAAAAATGTAGCGGAAGTCGCGTCTGACGTCGAGGACGTCGATGTTTCGGGCATTTGAAAGGTCAGGCCGCAAGGACCTCGAGGTGCAAACGGAGTTTTGGCCAACTGGGCGTACATCGGAGTCATGTGCTTGATTAATTGGCTTTTAAGTTGCAAGGAGGTGTTGCCAACAGGCCCTTGGCTTTCCAAAAAACAAAAATAAATGAAATAAGGCTCCTTGGAGTTGAAAAGTTAAAAATGTTAATTAGTCCGCCGTTACATCATACGAGTAAGGATATACTTTACAATGGTCATAATGGTCCTGGAGCTGTCGTGTTGAGCGTGAATTACTTAGGCCTGGTCTGACAGTTAGATAAGTTGCAAATTATAAATGCAATAAACATTATTCCCGGCCCAACTCCCAAGTTTTTAATTCATTAGGCCGGCTGGGGAGGGGCGGTGCCAATAATATTATCTCTGTAAGTCACGGAGTGACATTTGCAAGCCAAAAGAGTAATGATGCACGTGAGGTGTGGCTTTTATAATGAGATCTTTATGATAGTGTAACATAAAAGTAGGTGTGACCTTTGAAGTGACATAAGTACTAGTGGTCAGATGAGGTAATACTTGATCTATTTTTTGGGGAGAGGAATACTTACTTAGGGAAGGATAGAGAATATTAAGAGAGCAGTTCAAGGGGCTATTCGGATTATTTTTGCCAACAAAATATTACTACTTTTATCATAAATCTTAAAGAAACTATTCCAAGCAAAAATCAAAATTAGAAATTACTGAGAAACGTAACATCCTTAAATCTATAAGCTTAAGTCCCAGACTTTATGAAACTTACTTATTATTTTCCGGCAAGGGTGGGAAAATTAAAGTTACTATGTTTGTTTTGGTAATTCAATTGGCCATGTCTGCTCAGGTTTGGCAACAATTATTTTGTAATTAGGTCAAGGATTTTATCGTTTCTGGCCCTGAAGTACGCATATACGGACGGACATGTGTATGGTCGTATGGTCAGCCAAAAAAAAGAAAAGAAGCAAAGCCCAACTTCAAATGAAATGTGCTAAGTAATTGCGGCATGCAAAGCCGGGCCGGGCTGAACTGAGCTGCCCGACAAAATCGGCCAATTGTTAGCGGGCGGACTTAATGGGCAACGATGCCCAAACTGCTCACTTCATTGGAGGGCCTGCCCACGGCTGCTGACATCGAAACGAGAATTGGCCATAATCACGATGGCAAATGGCTAAAGAAATCAGGATAAACATCAGCGCTGACCTTTCATCTTCACTTGTTAGCCTCTTTTCTGGAGTGATTTCGTTTAAGTGAGTTTTAATTGGAGCTACTGGCTTAAAAAGAAAATTTAAAGGTAAAATATGGAATTCAGAATAAAGTTTTTAGCAAATCAACGCAACTTGTTAAATTTAAACAAAAGTTTACAAATAATATGCAAATCTTTTTCGGAGACTTAACCCTATACCGCTCGGGTAATAATTCCCCGGAGTATTAATTTTGACTTTCGCCCAAGGACCTTTAAGGAAATTCCCATGCCGACTTTCGCGTGTTGTGGTTTATTTTGGGGTTTTTAGCGAAAAACCCAAGTCGACTCGACTCAAGTCAATTGAGGGAAACTCCACTTGAGACTCGACCATTGGCCAAGCTCGGTTCGGTTGACCCATTGAGGGACTGCGGTATTGAGACATAGTGCCTTCGGGTGAGTGGTGCGTGCGAATCGTGCGTAGTTGTGGGTGGATGTCGGCTTCACCCACTGACGCCCCGGTCGAGATTTAATTATGCGACTTTTATTGATTTGACACAATTTCAGAGGCTTTTGTTTCGCCGCTCTTGGCTGAAACAGCTGGCCGGCTTCTAAATTTGGCTACAATCCACATGGAGCCTGCTTTAAATAATTCCCAGAATTTTCCCGGCAAACACTTACGTTATTCCGGGCACCCACATCGGCACCAAGTTCAATCATGCGATCCATTATGGCCGTCTTGTTGTCCTTGGTTGCGTACATCAATGGAGTCATGCCGGTGTTCTGAAATAAGTGTTTGAAAAATTAAATTTAAATATATAAAACTTAAAATTATGTATGGTATAAAGATTAATGACAAGTATAATAGATTAATGACACAATATATATTTCCAATAAAATCATACAGACGATCATTACTATCATATAGTCTATCTATTAGAAGTATCTCTTAGAATATGGTTTAAAACTATTAAAAATATTTTGTAAGTTTAGTTTTCTATTAACTTTAAAGATATTGAGCTTTATTTCAATTATTATTAATATTATATTACACAGAAGATCGTAAACCAATAATTATAACCAAGAAATGTTGATTGATAATGACCTGATTGATAGGTGAAATGTAGAATTGCATTCTTCATCTTTATGTTAGAATTGTTGGCTACTCCAGCTCTATATTCCAATCAAAATTGGCTCTGCTTGTCCCATCATTAAACGAAATCAAGAACCCAAAAACCCATCAAGCCAAGAACTAAACGCCAAACTCCAAAGGGCCTAGAGCCCTCCAAAAAGCGAAAATAACTATGCCAAAAATAGCCAAACTCTAGCCCTGGTCTGGGCCATATTTATGCAAATATTGTCTCGGGCTCAGTCTAGTCTGGCAGACAATCTGAAATGGTAGCATAGCAATTCCAACCCTTTTGCTTTTGCACCTCCCCCGCATTTCATTAGCGGTTCCGCCGCCCTCGACTGTGCAACGTTAATTTTATGTCAACGACTTTTTCGCTTGATACCGTTTATGGTAAATTGAAATCGAAGCGCTTCAATTGTTCGATGTTTTATGAGTTTATTGGGCAGGTAGTCAGCGCAACTTGTGGCAGGACTCCCCGGAACTCACAGCTCAGAGTTCAGCTCTGGGAGCTGAAAGCCAGAGACCGAGCCAGTAACTCAAAGCCAAGCCATCGCCTTGGCAGCCAAACATTTGGGACGCGCTATCAAATAACATTTATTCTCTCCCGGCCTCTGTTTTTCTGTTTTTAGCTTTTTTGAATGTTTGGTTTTTCTTTCTGTTTTCTGGCCTCCAGTTCCTGGGCCCTGTGTGTCGTTATTTTGGCTGGTAAACAACCAGAAATGGGAAAATGCCGACGACGTTGATAAGGGCGACGTTTGTACATCGACTACACTTGAAATAATTATGTTTAACTCTCTTAGGAAAATTTGTTTCCTAAATTTTTGCTTTCCTCCAATATTTCCCTCGCTAATAATAATATTTATTATTAAACTCGTAATATAAAAGGTTTCTCTTTAATTTATAGTATCTTTAATATATATTAACATTTTAAATATTATTTTCTAGTATCTCTAATTTCAACAAGTTGGTATGTATCTGGAACTAATTGTTTTTCTCAGTGCTAACCCCGTTCCCGTATTTATTTCGATTCCTATTCCCGCTTTGGCTGACAATTGATTTTACAAATTTTCGCCGCAACAGCCTGCAGATGGCTTACTGTACAGTACTCACCATGTCGTGCACTCCGGCCAGCGGGATATGGTTACCGTCCTCGCCCACATTGGCCACATACTTCTCGAGCTTCTTCAGCTCGGCCTCGATGGGCGTCCATTCGCTCTTCATGGCCAGTCCGAGGACCTTGTTGGCCGTGTCCCGAATGGAGGCGCCGGCACTGGGTGGCTTCGGGGCGGGATAGAGGTCCATGTCCTTCTTGTCGCCATTACTCGAGCTGTCGTCCTTGGGATCCGAGTCGGCTTTGCTGGCCGGAGTTGCCCTCTCGCTGGGCGTGGCCGAATCATCCGGCGGACCGGTCAGCGACGAGGGAGTCTTGCGTCCGACGCCGGCGCCACCCGCACCGCCACGGCCACCACGCCCACCGCGCGGCTGTGACATCCTGAATGCGGCTCTGGTATCCTTGCCTTCGGTGCGATCTGGGCTTTCCTTTTTCCTTTTAGAACATTACACAACAACAATAAGAACAAAAGGGATCCGGGATCAGGGATTCCAGGTTAAACACTTTGGGCCGTTAAATGGTTTATGCTGCCATTATCTATGTTATGTTGCTCGGTTATTGTATTATTATTGATTTGGTTCGCGATTCGGGGGATTGGGGATTTCCGCTGCATACTTTCAGGCTCCTCCGCTTCGCACACTCGCATTGCACAAATTCCTACGGCCTCCGCATTTTACCAATATTTGTTACCAACAATTTGCATTTTCATTGGCAACAGCAAAAGGAAGCAGTAGCAGCAAAAGCAACAGCAACAGCAACAGCAAGAGACACATACACACAGACAAATATACACTCAAAACACGGACGAGTAACAAAAAACGTTTCCAGCTAGTATGGCTTCTGGCCAACACATCCGCTCGCTATTATTCCACTTTGATTCTTTCGCTTTCTTCACTTTTACTACACAAATTTATATGTTTAGCCCCTTTATGACTTTGGTTGCGTGTGCGTTAACGGCGGTGCCCCCCTTTATTTTTTTTTTCCTGGTTCTACTTCTTCCTTTGCCTTTTTGGCCAACTGAATGTCCCCTAGCCACTGGCACTTGATATTGTGCTTTTCTTTGGGGCCCAAGTCTTGGGAGCAACCAACAACCGTTTGCCACGAGCGTCTGCGAGTTTCTGATTTGCCAAACTCATTTCCCCATCGAGTTGAGTTTTCCCAGGAGCTCGAGCGGAAAAACTCGGCCTGCCACTCGGCGGTCCTGGTTGGGCGCCTTGGCAACACGACGAAACTGCCAAGACGAAAGACGCTCCCGCGAAGGCCCGAAACTGTTTAGCCAACTGGCATCCGCGCAAGCGTTTGTTTACAATTGTTGAATCCCCATTCCGGTTTTGGCAAATAACATTTTTTGGCGCCAAATCTCAGCCGGCGGGCACCTTTCGTTGGGATTTCCTTAATTGATGGTCCAAAGGAATTGAAACGAAATCATTGCGGAAAATCCAAATAAGCGTCTGCAAGTGTAATTAGGCACAGAAAGGGGAGAAGTGGCACTTTAATTTGTTGGATTTTTCATAGTAAAAAACATAGGATTCTTTAAGTTTTGGAGAAAATGGGAAAACCATAAGAAATCCTACAGAGTAGGAGTAAGAGATGTTTAACTTTATATTAGATGTTGAAGTTTAATATAACATTATGGGCTATAACTGCTAGTTGTATGAAGTAGTAGTGAGTAAAATATTTTATTTATAATAAATGTGGTGCATTTATCCTTATTCTGATATATTTAAGGACAATAAAATTAAAGTAATTCGGTAGGGGCAGATATCGCCTTCTCATGGGGTCTGATATTATTACCGACATCGTTAATAGTCTATTCCAAGCGAACCGGAAATGTCGTCTACTTAACTTATCAGGGATGCCCAAGTCAATGCTCCAAGAGTAGCCATAAGAGCTTTTCTTATCTGATAGAGATTGTTTTCTTATCAATTAAATTAGGTATTATCTTATGGGAAAACTGAAAACCCAAATACTTGGCATGATTTCATTTTGGCCGTGTAAAAATAAATATTTTGTTGAACAAGTTAGTAGATACCACTATCAGACCAAACAAACAGATACTTGACTGTGACACAGTAGTCGGTAATACTTCATAAAAACTAACTAATAAATCTACACCAGTGACGCCCGTCCTTTTATTATCCATATCCAACTTTATTTTATTAAATAGTCGTACAAAGGGTACCAATTGACTCCCCTGTTGGATCTCTGTATGAACATATGGACATATTGTAGATGGGAGAACCCAAACAATGCCAACAGGGAATCACGCCATAACCAAAAAGCTTCAAACATTGTACAGGGGCTGAGAGATGTATGTTTGAGGGGGCTTTTAATTGAAAGAATTTGAATGGAAAACTATTTCAAATAATAGGTTTAAAAAGAAGTTTTTCAAAAACTATTTTTTTGTTATCTTAACCCCTCTTAGTACGCCACTGATGTTCAAAAAAGCTTTTCTCTGTGTCAACTGGTTAATCAAATAGCCCGGCAAATAAAATAAATAAAAAACAAAAACACACGAACACCATGATAGGACACAGCCAGCACGTGTGGCAGAGCCAAGAAAAAGCAAAAAAAGCAAAACAAATGCGGCGCTGAAAACGATCTTGTCTAGCCAACAACAAAATAATAATAATAATAAAGTTCAAACACTTGTATATAAAACCGGCAGAATAAAAAGCTGCGGAGAATATCTGATTATGGGAACCCCTCCGCTCAGTTTGCTTCAGAACTTGACGGGCATCAGACGTTCCTGAACTTCCTCAAAAGGAAAAAACCATTCACGAAATAGTTTTCTAATATTTATTTTTTCAAAGAAAATAATTTACTCTTAAATAGATCCGTTACGCATAGTATGGTTATTATTTTTAAATTTTAAACTAAACAACAAAACATCTGCGATATCCAACATGTTGAACGGAAAGCTGCAAGCGGTCTCCAGATATGCCTTGAGGCAGAAAAGTGTCTTCAAGTCGACTCGCAGGTAGGATGCTCAAGGACACGTATCCTTCTGAAAGTGATTTTCCCAATTTTTTTCATCATGAAGTACCGAGTGAAGTAATTAAGGAATATCTTTCATTATCTAAATGCGCAATTTTTGGATAGGGTGTTTTATACGTGCCCCTCCACCACCACTTCCTCACCCTCAGAATCTGCCCAGAGAATTGCGTAACAATTCAGATTCCAGATTGGTGGTACAGTTGCCCCAGTCTTGGTTTGAGATATTATATTTAGTACAACTATTTACTATAAGCCAGGCTTTAAAGAGGGCGTGGCAGACAATGGATGGGGGGGCCAAAAATATACCGATCGGGTGGCGTTAATTATCTTGTATTAATTGGATGACTTTTAAAATATGATAAGCAAATCGCGAGCAGAAATTTCCATTCGCTTGATAACTTGTGGCAGACTAGCCGTAGCCAAGTGCAAAGTTAAACGTGTCATTACCAGTCGCCGTAACTATTGTTTACCATTACAATACTACGTATGCATTACATCTAATGTAAACTGCTCCATGGAACATATAATGTGCTGTAATCTTTCATTTTTTAAATTTTTCTTGAAACATCTACCGGCACGCGCCAATCTTCAAAGCAATCAATCGCTAATAAAATGCATGTTCTATAAAAAAAAAAAAAATTATAGTAGTAAATCAAATGATAATACCTTTGTAATACCACACTCACACCCCCACCTTAATAGAAACTTAATATTAAGCTTTCGATTAAAAAGCTTTTTTATTTAGCGAGGGTGCCAACCCGCCAAATGTCAAGTCAACTTATAAATTTTTTGACACATGGCCAGGTCTTTAATGGCATTTATTTTCTCAGTTCTTACTATCATTCTGATTCAGATCTTAATGACATTATTTTATTTGAATTTATTGCTAAAATTTTTACAATTAATACTTCTAATAAATATAAAACAAGAAAGGAAACCATACTTCGGGCGAAGCGTTGCACAAAACTTATAATAAAATCTTCAATGATGTAAAAAACTATCAAAACTAATATTTTTTTTAAATTTGTATGCAGCATGTGACTAATCGACCTAAAAATGTTTTAAGGTATTCCCCTCAAGAGTCAAATGAAAATTGGCCAAGCTATAGCCATCGCTGGGGGCCATATTGTCCTCCTATGCATTTTCCATAATTTCGAAGGGGACCCCCCAGAAAATTTCACAAAAAATCTCAAAAATATTTCATTCTTAGATTTTGATGCAGAATGACGGATAATCGATCTACCAATCGTTTAAGGTATTCCGCTCAACAATCGAATGAAAATCGGCCAAGCTATAGCCATCGCTGGGGGCCACATTGTCCTCCCATGCATTTTCCATAATTTCGGGGACCCGCCAAAAAATTGCACAAAAAATCTCAAAAATATTTCGTTATTAGATTTTGATGCAGAATGACGGAGAATCGATCTACAAATCGTTTAAGATATTCCGCCCAAGAATCGGATGAAAATTGGCCAAGCTATAGCCATCGCTGGGGGCCATATTGTCCTCCCATGCATTTTCCATAATTTCGAAAGGGACCCCCCAGAAAATTTCACAAAAAATCTCAAAAATATTTCGTTCTTAGATTTTGATGCAGAATGACGGAGAATCGATCTACAAATCGTTTAAGGTATTCCGCCCAAGAATCGGATGAATATTGGCCAAGCTATAGCCATCGCTGGGGGCCATATTGTCCTCCCATGCATTTCCCATAATTTCGAAGGGGACCCCCCAGAAAATTTCACAAAAAATCTCAAAAATATTTCATTCTTAGATTTTGATGCAGAATGACGGATAATCGATCTACCAATCGTTTAAGGTATTCCGCTCAACAATCGAATGAAAATCGGCCAAGCTATAGCCATCGCTGGGGGCCACATTGTCCTCCCATGCATTTTCCATAATTTCGGGGACCCGCCAAAAAATTGCACAAAAAATCTCAAAAATATTTCGTTATTAGATTTTGATGCAGAATGACGGAGAATCGATCTACAAATCGTTTAAGGTATTCCGCCCAAGAATCGGATGAAAATTGGTCAAGCTATAGCCATCGCTGGGGGCCAAATTGTCCTCCCATGCATTTTCCATAATTTCGAAAGGGACCCCCCAGAAAATTTCACAAAAAATCTCAAAAATATTTCGTTCTTAGATTTTGATGCAGAATGACGGAGAATCGATCTACAAATCGTTTAAGGTATTCCGCCCAAGAATCGGATGAATATTGGCCAAGCTATAGCCATCGCTGGGGGCCATATTGTCCTCCCATGCATTTCCCATAATTTCGAAGGGGACCCCCCAGAAAATTTCACAAAAAATCTGAAAAATATTTCGTTCTTAGATTTTGATTCAGAATGACGGAGAATCGATCTACAAATCGTTTAAGGTATTCCGCTTAAGAATCGGTTGAAAATTGGCCAAGCTATAGCCATCGCTGGGGGCCATATTGTCCTCCCATGCATTTTCCATAATTTCGAAGGGGACCCCCCAGAAAATTTCACAAAAAATCTCAAAAATATTTCGTTCTTGGATTTTGATGCAGAATGACGGAGAATCAATCTACAAATCGTTTAAGGTATTCCGCCCAAGAATCGGATGAATATTGGCCAAGCTATAGCCATCGCTGGGCGCCATATTGTCCTCCCATGCATTTTCCAAAATTTCGAAGGGGACCCCCCAGAAAATTTCACAAAAAATCTCAAAAATATTTCGTTCTTAGATTTTGATGCAGAATGACGGAGAATCAATCTACAAATCGTTTAAGTTATTCCGCCCAAGAATCGGATGAATATTGGCCAAGCTATAGCCATCGCTGGGCGCCATATTGTCCTCCCATGCATTTTCCATAATTTCGAAGGGGACCCCCCGAAAATTTCACAAAAAATCTCAAAAATATTTCGTTCTTAGATTTTGATTCAGAATGACGGAGAATCGATCTACAAATCGTTTAAGGTATTCCGCTTAAGAATCGGTTGAAAATTGGCCAAGCTATAGCCATCGCTGGGGGCCATATTGTCCTCCCATGCATTTTCCATAATTTCGAAGGGGACCCCCCAGAAAATTTCACAAAAAATCTCAAAAATATTTCGTTCTTGGATTTTGATGCAGAATGACGGAGAATCAATCTACAAATCGTTTAAGGTATTCCGCCCAAGAATCGGATGAATATTGGCCAAGCTATATCCATCGCTGGGCGCCATATTGTCCTCCCATGCATTTTCCAAAATTTCGAAGGGGACCCCCCAGAAAATTTCACAAAAAATCTCAAAAATATTTCGTTCTTAGATTTTGATGCAGAATGACGGAGAATCAATCTACAAATCGTTTAAGTTATTCCGCCCAAGAATCGGATGAATATTGGCCAAGCTATAGCCATCGCTGGGCGCCATATTGTCCTCCCATGCATTTTCCATAATTTCGAAGGGGACCCCCCGAAAATTTCACAAAAAATCTCAAAAATATTTCGTTCTTAGATTTTGATGCAGAATGACGGAGAATCGATCTACAAATCGTTTAAGTTATTCCGCCCAAGAATCGGTTGAAAATTGGCCAAGCTATAGCCATCGCTGGGGGCCATATTGTCCTCCCATGCATTTTCCATAATTTCGAAGGAAAATTTCACAAAAAATCTCAAAAATATTTCGTTCTTAGATTTTGATGCAGAATGACGGAGAATCAATCTACAAATCGTTTAAGGTTGTCCGCCTTATAATCGGATGGAAATTGGCCAAGCTATAGCCATCGCTGGGGGCCATATTGTCCTCCCATGCATTTTCCATAATTTCGAAGGGGACCCCCCAGAAAATTTCACAAAAAATCTCAAAAATATTTCGTTCTTAGATTTTGATGCAGAATGACGGAGAATCGATCTACAAATCGTTTAAGTTATTCCGCCCAAGAATCGGATGAATATTGGCCAAGCTATAGCCATCGCTGGGCGCCATATTGTCCTCCCATGCATTTTCCATAATTTCGAAGGGGACCCCCCGAAAATTTCACAAAAAATCTCAAAAATATTTCGTTCTTAGATTTTGATGCAGAATGACGGAGAATCAATCTACAAATCGTTTAAGGTATTCCGCTTAATAATCGGATGGAAATTGGCCAAGCTATAGCCATCGCTGGGAGCCATATTGTCCTCCCACGCATTTTCCATAATTTCGAAGGGGACCCCCCGAAAATTTCACAAAAAATCTCAAAAATATTTCGTTTTTAGATTTTTATGCAGAATGACGGAGAATCGATCTACAAATCGTTTAAGGTATTCCGCTTAAGAATCGGATGGAAGTTGGCCAAGCTATAGCCATCGCTGGGGGCCATATGGTCCTTCCATGCATATATTTTAAATTCTTTTCTGTTTTATTCTGTTAAGGTATTTTACAATTTTAAGATTATTGAAACAAGAGGCACTATCCTTTTCAATTCAATTACAAAATTTTCAATTCATCTAATAATTTTTCATATTTGTCCATTTCTTAGCATCTCCACATCATTACCAATTCTGATTAGCCACAAACATCATGTGGGAAAGGAGCCGCTGGTTTACCGCACCATTGGAAGCCAATTGGAACTATCGGCAGCGGAGTTTGGAAATACAGAGGCTATTGTCTCGTGTCACGAGGGAAAACGGTACACTTTCAAGAGCTTGCTGGAGGAAGCGGATGGATTGGCGGCGGGTCTGCTGAAGCTGGGCCTCCAGCGAGGTGATGCAGTGGGTCTGTGGGCTCCGAACTATATGCACTGGTACCTGGGCATGATGGGAGCTGCTAGAGCCGGTCTCACCTCGGTGGGCATCAATCCTGCCTTCCAGGGACCCGAGGTGGCCTACTGCCTGAACAAAGTAAATATAAAGGCTATCATTGCGCCAGAGTCCTTTAAGTCCCAGAACTATTACGAGATTTTGAGGAGCATCTGCCCGGAGATTGTGGACGCAGAGTCGGGAAAGATCCGCAGTGAGAAGTTCCCGCATCTGCAATCGGTGATCATCGACAGTAACGACGGTTTAAAGGGTGCCCTTCGTTTCGACGACCTACTGGACTTGGCCAACAAGTCGGAGCGGGAGGAGGTATCGAAAATCCAGGACCAAGTCCTGCCAGAGTCCCCTTGCAATGTTCAATTTACGTCCGGAACTACTGGAAATCCCAAGGCGGCAGCCCTGTCCCATTACAACTTCGTGAACAATGGCATCCATGTGGGCAACAGGAACGAACTGGCAGGCGAACGAATCTGCGTCCAAGTTCCAATGTTTCATGCTTTCGGAGTTGTCATCACGATTATGGGTGCGATGACCAAGGGAGCCACCATGGTGCTTCCAGCTGCTGGTTTCAGTCCAAAAGACTCACTGCAGGCGATCGTCAATGAAAAGTGCTCAGTGCTCCACGGAACGCCAACCATGTATGTGGATTTGGTGAACACCCAACGGAAATTGAAGCTACCGCTGGGCAAGATCAAGAAAGCCATTACCGGAGGTGCCATTGTTTCGCCGCAACTTATTAAGGATGTTCGTGAGGTCCTTGGCGTTGAATCCGTGCGAAGTGTTTACGGGCTGACGGAAACCACGGCTGTCATCTTCCAGTCCCTGCCTGGTGACCATGATGACGTTGTCCTCAACTCAGTGGGTCACCTGCAGGACCACATCGAAGCCAAGGTGGTGGATGCCGAGGGCAAGTGTGTACCTTATGGCCAGCCAGGAGAACTGTGTGTTCGAGGATATGTTACCATGCTGGGCTACCACGGCGACGAGGAGAAGACCACAGAAACCATTGGCAAGGACAAGTGGCTGCGCACTGGCGATCAGTTTATTCTGGAGGAGAACGGATACGGACGCATCGTGGGCCGCCTCAAGGAAATGATAATTCGCGGCGGCGAGAACATTTTCCCCAAAGAGATTGAAGACTTTTTAAATGCCCATCCGCAGATAATCGAAGCTCATGTGAGTTCTCTTTTCTATTTCATTTTTAAAATATTTTTTTAAATAAAATTTAAAATTATTTTTCAGGTGATTGGTGTTCCGGACGAGCGACTGGGCGAGGAGGTGTGCGCCTTTGTCCGCCTTAATGAGGGCGTGGAGCCTGCCTCCTTCACCGCAGAGGCTTTGAAGGCCTACAGCAAGGGAAAGCTAGCCCACTTCAAAATACCCCGCTTTGTGATTCCCGTAGACTCATTCCCGAAGACTACATCTGGCAAGATCCAGAAGTTCAAACTAGTACAAGCATTTAAGGAGAGACAGGGCCAAGACCGCAAGGCTGCCAGGGTTTAGATATAAGATGCCATTAACTGTATAAATAAAACAAAACAATAAATTAAGTTTTAAAAATAAGATCTCGCCATTTTCTTCAGATGGTTCCGTGTGGAGTAGACCTTTTAAAGCATACTTCTAGGGTTCTTCAAAATTATTTGTATTTGTAATGATTGCTTTTTAAATAAGAGGAATATTTTAGGATTTCTTGTACAAAAAGGGAAGATGGGTGAAAAATAAGACAGTTTTCTTTCAATTAAACATAATTTTACACTTATTTAAGTGGGAGACAGTTAGGATTGGTAAAATATTGGTGCCATAAGACGTAATAGTCTTACATGACTATTTTTTAAGGAACTACGAACATGTGAATTTTGAATTAAAGTCTAAATATATAATATTATTTATTCTTCTGATAATAAAAATAATTATTTTGTAGAATAACACATGTAAGGATGAAGTGGAACAAAATAAAACGCAAAACCAAGTAACGTGAGACAGAGATAAAGCCTTAAGAACGTGAAAACAAACATAGCGATTTGAGGGCGACTATAATCGCGCAAAAGTCCGAACCCATTCGACATGGAGCATCGAGTTCCGATAGCAGTCATTGCTCGATCTTTTATGACCCGGCAACGCAGCCTGATTGGGCCTTTATGTTTGTGTTTTTCGCAGTTCGTCGATAGCGTGGGCTCTACTCATCGGATTTTAAGCCAGAACAAGATTTAAACGAATATCAGACTATTGCGGAAAAATACAGATGATACACCAGTTGGAGCGACACCGTTTACATAAATTTCTAATCAAATCGATGGAATAGAACTGGCATAAGAATAGGCCAGCCAAGTCGAGGGTGGAGTAAGGGTACAGCCAGAATACCTTCCTCTCGGGTGGTTCTTATCAGCCCGGTTCCGTGGCGATAACGTCGACGATTTTGGGCGCCTATGATGTCTAAATATTTGGCAACGTCAACGGCTCAGTTTGTAATCAGCACGCGCCCAAATCGGAGAGGAGACGTATGTAAATATTTCATTTAGCTAGTCTATACTGCGTCTTTAGGCTAATTAATAAAATTAATAAATAATCCAGCAAACGAAAAGAAATCAGTGAGTTGTGATTTTTTGGAAACGCTCTTCATTTGCATAGGAGTGACCGAAAAACCTGGGTCAGTTGACATTGGAATAGCTGAATCGGTGATACAGCAGAAAAAAAAACAATAGGCGAAGAAGTTTTTTAGTTTTAGCCAGTTTCTAGCTTGTCGTAGGTTAGTAATGTTGTGATCGTCTTTACAAACATATCGGTCGGAGCCTACTGTTTCTTCACTTCCAAAGTTTTGATAGTGGTTATCTGGAAGCCGGAAAGATAAAGCTGCAATTGAGCAATTCAAAAAGTCTGCCTATATTTGACCAAAATTAATAGTGCATTAAATTGGTAACTAGTCCACATATTTGAGATATTTTTGATTAAAATAAAAAGTGTAAAATCATTCACCATATAATTCATTGGAATTAGTGAGTAATATTACTAAAAGATTTTATTGAAAAGAAAGATAGGAACCCTTCGCACCCAAACCCTTCGCTTTCATTATAGACTGCTGATTCTGACAAAGATTAAACCCCAGACAGGTACTTGAGTTTATTTTGGCCAAAACAATCTCGGCTAACCTTGAAATGAATGACCAATAAATAAATATTGGGATTTTCGCCAATTAACCATTGGCCAATAAACAAAAAAGCCCAACTTTTTTAAAATCACGAGTCCTTGAATCAGACAAAAGAAATCACAACCGACTGCCATAAACAGCCAATTGATTATAATTGAAGAACTCTTTTGAAGATGACTATTTAAACAGTCTTATCTAATCACAAATCCCTGTCATGAGGAGAATTAGTGTATTTTATGCACGGGATGGATGGGAATTTCGTTTCAATTGCGATATAAATCAAAACCTGTCAAATAGTAGCTAATTGAATTTATTTCTTTGCACAATCTTATTATTAATTTCTGTTATCTAAAATTATTCACGCATTAATTAAGCGAATGCAGTTGAATGGAAAGTAGAACTGTCTATCATCTAGTAGGGACCAGACCGTTTCCTAGTTCCCAAACGTAATTGAATATTTATAGATTGCATCTATGCACTTGCATCGTTTTTATGAGTTTATTAAGTGCGAATTATTTCAAAATTTGTTTTCCCTTTCGACTTTGTTACGCGACGGTGGCAACAATTATAAAATTAACACTCATAAAAAACTAATAAAAAAAAGCTACTAAGATATTCAACTTTGTGGCGATCCCATTAGGTTTCGATAATATTGATGCGCAAATTGAATTTTTCAAGCATTTCAAGACTGTGAACTAATTCCCGCGCCGAATAATTGAAACAATTCCATGCTAATTTCTGATATATTACTGATGTCTGTAGTATTATACCATTTTTAATACAGGTGATGACTGTGTAATCGTTTCTTAATCAACTTGCAAATTAGTTATTAATGAAATAACAAGCACCAGTTATCACACAGTTGAGATCAAAGGCCAAACCAACAAAGTATATGAAAGGAATGACCCAACTGGACCAACAACTCTTCCATTTCAGAACCAAGAAGAAAAGCTCTTAGTATTTGACAATTTCCAATATTTCTCCACGCAAGTATTAATAGAAGACCACTTGTTGGTATCGAAACCTCAACAAAAAATATCAAAAATCTAGAAAAACAAATTTAGTTTGCACAAAGATTTGAAAAAGCCCCAATTCAGATATCTTTATCGATAGTGAGCGGGATTTTATGGTTTGTGAGCTGAAGCTCGGATTTCGACTCGATGAGGGGGACTAAGCCGTGGTTGCGATTTATTTTTTTCTCATTGTTCTTTGGGGCTTTTTGGGGTCCATGAGTGCCAAATCCGGCACACTCAGTCCCAGTCCGAGACCCAAATCAGACGCAGTTTCAGTTCCCAGCTCCCTGTTCAGTTTTCCAGTTCATCGTCTGCGGCCACCGGCGACTGTCGAGCGTTCTGATCGCGGAAAACAAAAACAATTCCGAGCAAACAGTCCAGTCCGCCGAGTTCAAACCACCGTACAAATAAACTAGATTGCAACTGTGTGTCGCGGTAGTGTGTGTGTGTGTATGTGCCGGAGAGTGCCTTTGTGAGGTTGTACGGCTGGGCTTAGCCGATTCCTACGAGTATAGGCATATATAAAGTAGCGCCAGAAGTCGTGTTCGCGCATTCGAGCATCAAACACCTGCGGCCCACGTCGAGCTAACGGTCGAGCTAACGGTAACCGAACGGATAATCGAACGAAATCGATAACCACGATCATTTCCGGTGCGTGTGTGCATTCACAATCATATGGTGGTTCCTTTAAATTAGTCGCTTGTAAAAAAAAAGCATACCAACTGCAAAACGCTGCATCCCTTTCTCTTTCGCACCCATATCTTACGCACCCACGAAGCCGCAGCAGCAGCATCAAATAAAAAAATAAAAAAACAAAATAAATAAATAAAAAAAAAATAAAAAAGCAGTAGCAGCGGCAGCAAGCTCTGCTAATTTTAAACGGTAATCCCATGTTTTTGTTTTTGTATAAATTTATTACAGTCCATAGTTGCTGTTCCTGTGTGTGTCGCTGTGTGTCTTTTTCGCGCGTGTGTTGCAAAGTGTGGGTGTGTTGTGTGTGTTTGTTGTGTTTGTCTTCCATGGTTCACGCATATTTAGCAAAGTCCAAAATTTTATTTTGTAATATTTGTAAATCGATAAATGATAAGGGATAACGATTGTCGAACGATTGCGCCGATTCGTATGGTATATCTTATCGCAGCAATTGAAAACATGGGAACATTTCTAATTAGTTTTCTGATCGAATCAGATTGTTATTAATACATGTTCGAAAAAGTTTAATATAGCTGACAAGAAGGGGTATTAAATGAATTGCACTTTATGAGGCGTTTAGTTGAAATATCACTCATACGCAATGTTGGTCAAAGCGAGATTTTGAAAGATATATTTTAGATTGTTACAAAAGAATCAATCATAAAAACTAATCTTGGGATATATAACTTATCAACAATAGCATTCGACAAACCACTATCGAAAGGCAGACAAAAGGTGCCAAAAGATCAATATAGAAATTATTATCCCATCCCCCGACTTTCTTGAACTAGATTGGCATGAAGATCAAATAGGGGCGATTATTCAACCCCATAAAGGGGTAAAGTTAAGCGAGCACTTAGTAACTGATAATATCCCTGGCAAATATTGGACCAACGACGTGCTGTAAAGAGATGTACCCTGGCCATTATCGCACCTCAAACCCCATTCGAATTAGTCAAAGGCAAATTAGGAATCACAAGCCGATCGTAAACATTCAACAATAACCAAATAAAAGTTGGCATTTGGCGGGATTTCAGTGTTTGGCCGAGTTTGCCTTATCTCCAACAGTATCCACATTTGTTTAGCTATCTGATTCAGATGTATGTGTACATAGATGATGGTGTTATGGACACCATTATATAGTATTTGTGTTGGCAAACCTAATTAGCTTGAAGCCAAGTCGTAACTCGGGGGTCGGGACTCGTCCAACTTATCAAGAACCTTGCAAAAATTGAGAAAAAGTCGCTATAGCTCGACGTCCAATTTGGCATTTGAATTGTCACCCGTTCTTTGTCAATTAGCCGACATAATTGGAGTACAATGTGCAATGAGAGCGGGATACATGAGGTATACTACTGGCATTGCATTGAAACGTCACTTGGCCCACTTGGGGAGTTTGAACTTGAAATCAGTAGAGCCGCTCCCTCTCCCTCCCGATCCATGGGCCTAAATTAGAATCATCTGTTGTTGCATCTGCAACTGCATGCCCAAGCCCTCTTTCACCCCCGAATCCATCATTATCTACTGCCCCAAACGAGGAAGTCTTGCTGGGCTAAATGAGCCGCTCAGTGGGCCGTCCATTTGGCCGGTGCATCCACCACTCAGATTTAAATGCGAATGCGCTTGACCCAAACAGCAGTAGCAGCCTCAGCTGAAGCAGCAACAACCGACAAAATCCCAGCTCGGACCTTCGCCGACAGCCCCATATGAAAGTCGCATGTTTAATTATCGCGCATACGCCGCGTTGCCCAGACAGACGATCAGCCAGCGAAATAGCAACGCGAAAATGGCAAACATCCTGCACTAATTTCAAGCGGGGGGAGGACTAATTAGACACTGCCAAACTATAATTGATTTGGCGCACACCGTACAGACTACATATAATGAAATAATTTAGGAATTTATTATTCTTAGTTTATTTTTAGAAGAAATTCAATTGAATGTTATGTTTTTCTTGAAATACATAAAAGATTTTAATAAGAATTTATTCTTTTATTTTAATATATTTGGATAAGAATTATCACGTAATTTCTGCCCAAATAAAATATCACTCATACGCAGTGATGGCCTTTCATTCAAAGAAATTTCAAATAAAATCTAGCTTTCAGGATTAAAAAAACTGCAATAGGCAACCTCCCCATCTCACCTCCTTGGCATACATTGCATCATTGTATAATTGTACAACATGCGCTTAGTACCCGGAATCCCTTGCCACCACTTGGCATGTGCCCCTGACCCGGCGCCTTAAGTGACAAGTTCAAGTGGCACAAGTTCAAGACTCTGACACTTTGGATGCCCTGTCGCGTCCAGCGGATCACTTTCGCTTTTTGTTTCGGTGGCATTTTACTTTTAATCAAAGCTCTTGGACGTGCGGCGTTGATCTTAAATTGGATCTATTAAGTCACTTGAGATAAGTCGGAGCCCCTCGGGACTTAAGTGCCGAGCTGAGAGGCCACTCTGCGCAAAAATTGTCACGTTGACAGTTGAGTTATCAGGAAAAGAGCTCTGATCTCTCTCTCAGGTGATCTCCATAAAATCTGGGGCAAACATCGGGTTGGCAATTCATATTATACTGGCGAGATTACTTAATACCCACCATTTAGGGATCATGTGGGGGATCCTTTATTATGTTGGCTTGGTTTGAGTCTCTAGAATTGGTAAACAATTTCCAATGTGACTGTTTTAATGAGTCACATGGAAGGGCTTCTTAAATTCTTCGTAAATTATGTCACAGGACTATACAGATTCCAAATAAAATTGGTTGCTATCGGGAACAGGAACCATTTAATTTTTTCTGTTTTCCTTATATATATAGTCTATATATAAATAAATCATAAAATTCGTAATAAAATATAGAACTAAAGAAGTAAGGAACTATTTCCAAGTCTCTCCTAATCGGAAACTGGAGGCATTCAACCGATTTCCTTGTTTTATTTTTTGCTTGTTCACGTTTAAGATCAAAGATTAAAATATTAAAAGATGGCTTTCAAGAGTCGAGGCTGTTATCAAGCCATTGTTGAGTAAACCTGCCCTAATACAAGCACACTTTATAGTAAAATCCCCTTTGAAATCTGGGTTAATACTGGAAAAAGTCAGATTGAATGGCCGATCTGGTGTAGACAGCTGCTAGGTCTATAAACTGAAAACTATATACCAATTATCAGCTCCCGAGGACTATATTTTTTCATGATTATTTGAAGCCTCGAAAGGCGGTGTAAAGATTAATGGATGGAATTAATATCACACGAAATACGAGTCTGATAAGCCACTTATAAGGTTTCTTTGCGATTCCCCCCCTTTTCAGACGAGTGGACAAATGGCAACCTCGGAGTGGATGTGGATCTGACAGTGGATGCAGATTATGCAACTGCGGCCAGACAAAAAAGCGATAGACAGAGACTGGCTTGGGAAGAAGAGTGCCGGCGGAGAGGGGTGCCCAGATAGACAAGTAATTATCAGTGCCAGATTATTATCACCGGAGGGGCGATGCAGCGACGGTGACGGTTCCGGAGGAGAGGACCAGTAAGTGCGCTCTCTCCGGCTACGGAATGCATTGCGCTACCTGACTACGGGTATTCCAAAATCAGCCGAGCAGCCAGCAGGAGCGGTCCCCAGAGCGGCCAGAACATCAGCCGCCCATCCAGACAGGCGCAATATCCGTAGCGCCAATTAGGCAGCAATTAAACAGATTACCCCTGAGCTCAGAGTTGGGAAAGACCCGGGACCTCCAACCAATAGCCAAACCAAAAATAATTCAAAATGCTGGCCACGGACAAGGGCACGCCGGCCAGCCCCACGCCGATCATCGTGAGCACCACCGCCAGGTCGCAGAAATCTCATTGCCATGGTCCGGCGGGTGCGGACCAGCAGCTCCTGCAACATCCAGCCCACCACCATCCGCACTTGCACACCGCCTCACATCCCAGCCACCTGCCCCACCATCATCCACACGGACATGGTACTGCCTGCGAGAAGCGCCTGGAGGCGGAGACACCGCGTAGGAACCTCCATGAACTGCTGCTCGAGTTCCTGGACATCATGCTCTCCTGTATGGTGGTGGCGCCCTGTGTGATCGCCTACTGGCGCGGCACTTGGGAGCTAATGGGCGTGTATCTTTTTCCTGGCAGTCTGCCTCTATCTGCCATGGCCAGTTTCCTCATCGGCGGACTGGGCCACTTTATCTTCACCGTAACGCAGAATTTCTTCAAGGACTACATCCATCCGGACAGGCGGCGACTCACCTACTACATTGTCTCGCGGCTCTATACGGCCGTATTCGGCATCGTGTGCGTGAACATGTGGCGTGGGGCGTGGCTGCTCTGCGACTGGCTAACCAGTGTGGACTCCCTGATCATCGTGTCGGTGGTTACGACGATTGCCCTCATCTTCCTGGTGGCCACGCGCACGCTGAGGAACCTGGGAGCTGCCCCCTACACGGTGACCATGGACCACAAGAGCGACTATTTCGAGGTGGACACCATGTTCAAAATACCCGTAAGTATAAATTATTTTAAAATATTAATTATCTACTTTTTTTAATCTTCAAATGCAATCATTTTTAAGCTTTTTATTATAGTGATTAGAGTTACTATATCCCCCCTTTTTTTTATAATTCTTGAAGGGTTTTCATCAACCTGGACTGTATGTTTTGGACACCCTCTTCTCGGTCTTTGTCATTGGAAGTCTGGTGGTCATTGCTTGGCGCGGAGTCTGGGGCATCTTTGATCTGCTCCTGTTTCCCAGGGATCGAGCAAAGTCTGCCTGGGGTTCGCTGGTGAGTGCCCTCGTAAACCCTATATTGTGCATTGTTTTTGAGAACATTCTCCCCGACCAGTTGATTGGTTACCTGACGGTGTTCGTGACCTTCCTCATCCACCCCCTGATGCGCTATGTATGCCGGCGGATAAGCGGCATCCTCAAACTAATTATTTGCGACATTTACTATTTAATGACCTTCTTTGGCGCCGTGAATGCCTGGCGAGGCATTTGGAACTTGTTGGATGTGTACCTTTATCCAGGTAGGAACAAATACGTACTGTAATTAACTTTTAATTAACATTTTCAATTTTTAGACGACAGGCTGATGAGTTTCTGGCTAACACACATCATTCCTTTCCTGCTACTGGCCGCCATCAAGTGCTCCAACTCCATCCTGGTACGTGGAGTGTTCATCGATGGCGAGGGAGTAGGTGCCGATAGCGTCGATATACCCATCAACTATGTGAGGCTGCACTTCCTCCGCGAGCGACAGAAGAAGACCGCCCACCAACTATCCCCCACAAAGCCAGCACCGCCGCACTATTATTTGAAGCCGGAGCACGCCTCGCTCGGAATAACTACGGAAAAGGACAAGGAGGCCCAGAGCAGCCTCATTGAGAAGCCCCACCCACCCGTACAGATGGTCTAAGAGGGAACCGGGCTCTTTGTTAAACTCGTGTTTATGCCTAGTTATTAAAATTAGATTTAATCGCCTACGCCTAATCTTACCGAGCTTACTTAAGAGTCAGTTGTTTAGTGGTAACCACTAGTTGTAGTCCTGATCCACATCCCGATCCCCAACCTGTACAGAAATCAAAGATCGACGTCTTTAGACAGTAAGCATAATTGCATTTTAAACAGCAGGTTGACGAACCAAATTTCGGCCTGGTGACGAAAGCACCCTTACCTACTCAACTAATTAAGTGATAACGAAGCGACTACAAGTTTAAATATTGTACATTGGTTTCATATATACGTATAGCAAGAACGAAATAAATAAATGATTGTAAATACTACATAACCAATCTTGAATGTGTCAACTTTTTTAAGAAACTATTTTTTCAGTAGACTCTGTTCTATTTTAATCACAATTTCCGCTTTGTTTATATATTTCTCAAAGGACAAATACCCGGCCAAGGATATCATTCCTTTAGATTTCCCTTTCATCGAACCGAAACAACATAATAAGCTGTCGTCTAGCCGTATAAGCGTTTCAGGGTCAAAATGGTGCGCCTGCTATGAACTTGTCATTCCTGGCATCGCCGAAAGGAAAATATTTCAGACCGCCTAGAAAGCGAAATCTAAGGGGGCCCAGCACCAAAGACAGCATTGTTTTGGGTCAATAGATTCTGCTGAGGCGCAGAAAATATACAATTTGCTACTAAATAGAGCAATGTGCATCTACAGATCTGACAAATACCTTAAACGAGCCATTTGCATTTAATAAATATATACTAAAATATATATAAGAAGGTATCTCGAGATAATGACCACCTGTAGGGAATGTCTGAGAACTGACAGAGCACTTGGGTCTTCACTTTCGAGGACTTTGTATGAAGGGGGCAGGTGATTCAACAAATTTATTATATAATTAATAATTATACATTATAGATATTTAAAATTTTTTATCCAAATATCATTATTCCAAAGCATAAGTTAGGAAACTATAAAAATCTTATCATTTATGAAACAATATTCCTATTGGAATTCCTTAAATGAAATTATATTTTTCAGAATTATTATGGCTTTTAAAGTCACATATTTTAATCCTAATATTAGTCTAAAAATCTTACTTTTTTAGTCAAAAAAATATCTAATGAGTAGGGTACCCAAAAAACGTGTAAAAGATCATCTCCCCTTAAGAATCGTGTCTTATTCGAAATTTCTTTACTTAAAAATAACAACAACACAAGAGTCTATAGCAACAACCAACAAAAAGAGGCAGAATGCAGTGGGTAGCTAAAATAAATACGCAAATACAAATCGAAAACGCAAAATAGAAAGCAATTGATATGCTAGCAAAGCGCCAATTTGTAGAAACTTGGCATTTTAGTTTGAAATTTGCGACGGTTTGCTGAAAACCAACATCGCGATCGCAGCGAATACGATTTTCAATTCGAATAATTTTGAAATAATCAATATCCGAATTATACTCCAGTTGGTGGTTATTTATTTAAATTGCTTTCCCTTTCGTTTTAAAGCCGATACAGTGAAGATCCAAATCGATTTAGAAAATCGAAAAGTATTTTTGTGAAATTTACATAACGATCACACCCCCTTGGTGCACACTTGGTGAAGTTCAGGCGATCGAAATGGGCATTCCAGACATCCGACAGCTGGTGACACTGGACTTTGAGGTTTACGGGCATGTTCAAGGTGCGGATTACGGGCCACTGATCTTAGATCCGGGATCGACACGATCGATTCAGGGTTCCTGTGGCAAAGATCTAAAAATAAAAGCACAGTAGCTAGTTACTTGCTCGGGGCCTCCGCCTGTCCTTGGCTTCCTTTCACGCCTCATTCCACTTTCGCTAGACTATACCGAATAATACGATATATCTTTTACCAACCGGCAGGCCTGAATCTCACAAAAGATACCCGCGACCGCTGCACCAAGGCAGGAATCATGGGCTGGGTGAAAAACAGCAAGGCGGGCACCATTGTGGGCAAGATGCAGGGTCCCAAGGAGGAGGTCGAAAAGATGTGGGTACTTTACTGCATCCACCACGAGTTATAATCACGTATTTCCCAAACAGGATCACCTGGCTGTCCAGCGAGGGATCTCCTGGCTGCCAAATCGATCGATGCGAGGTGCGAAACCAGGGTAACCTCAGCCGACTGGACTACAAGGACTTTGCCATTAGATTTTAGATGTGTTTTCATCATTTTGTCGCCTTATGATGCGACGACTGGTGTGGTTTTGTGTTTGTTTTGTGCACTACTTCTATAAGTTTGTAAATACGAGTAAAATAAAGATCTTAATAATATAAAGAGATTTTGTATTCTTTAACCAAAACTATAGAAATGTTATTTTATATTTGACTGAAAGTAAGATACTTTGCTATCAGATTTAATCACTTTATGACTTAATCGCTCTTGGAATCACATTAAATCAAATCTAACATTTGATAAAGTTTCAAAAAGAAGTCACAGAGAAACATATGATTCAAAAGATTCAACCACAACTAAATGGATATAGACCGGAAGTAAAACATTGCCAAGATCGTACGTAGACTGAAATCTATTTACTTTTCAATACAGAAGCGTAACACTTTGAAATCGCAACATCTTTAGACTTAGACTACTTGGGTTGTGGGTGCCTAGCAGGACTGGAAACGGCCGGCAGCCTTCATGCGCTCGAACGACTTGTTGGCGTCGTATTTCCTGCAAAGATTATAGATCCATAGGTTAAGGATTCGAAGTTTATACTGAAATATGTCATTTACTGGTAGAACTCGGCGTAGGCGGCCTTCTTGGGGTCGTTGATCAGCAGCTTGTAGGCAATGGTCACAATGGCGGACAGACCGAGAGACACAGCCAGGTTGCGCTTGATGGTGGCATTGTGGAGGCCACGGAGCACAGGGCCGGCGCTGCTGGAGGTTGCTGGAGTGTTGGCCATGTCGTTTCTGCAAAAAATAAGGAAGTTGTATTGTATTGGTCATCAGTTACGTAAGGTTCTTAAGGAAGGTGTAGTAGGCAGGCCATGGCAGGAATGTCACAAATTGAAAACACAGTTTAGGCTAAGTAGAGCTAGAGTAAGAGTAAATCTTGCCAATGTACATTTTTTTTTTTTGTCCCAAAACAAATATAAATCGGTTTTTAAGGATTATTCGGTTATGTACTCACATTGCAGAAAAATAGTCAATTGCCAGGGATGGAACTTCAATCACAATCGATACTCTAGGGATGGAATGTTTTGAAACAGATAACAGTGTTGCATAATTTTTTTTATCTCTAAAATATAAATTGTTTTAAATTTTTAAAAATTACTATTGTCTATATACACTTTGAGAAACATATTTATGAATCAAACACAAATGCAGTTTTATAATCAAAATATTTATTAATTTATTTTCGGTGTTTAGGACCGTTCAAGTATTTCCCTAGAAAATCCATAAGGACATACATTTATTTTGATTAATTACTTAGATTTAATTTTTTCATACATGAATATTACGTAACTACATATATGTAACTAAAATATTTAAAATTTAGCGTCTAAACAGTTGTTTTAACGATAGCCAACTATCGTTTGAGCCGTCTCTAAAAACACTCAATTTGGCCATATTTAGTGCGTTCCATCGGCAGCAAACCGATTGGCATCTCTGGCTGGAAAATAAAAATGGCGACAACTGGCTACCCCGAAAATCGGTTGTTATTGTTCGTGGAATTTCTATAATTACGAGGATTTTTGTACAAAATAAGGAAGAAAAGAATAGCGCCCCAGGTTTAGCAATAGGCTAAAAAGCAACCACGAACCTTTGACAACGTCCGTGTACGGTTAACCAGAAGCCAAACGCTCGCGATTCGTGTTAAATTACCATCCGAATGTGCTGCCCAGAAACGAGAAAAAATATTCGGGCGCCTCTGAAAAGCAATATTATAGCGTAGCGCCTCGAGTGAAATGGGGAAACAATAAGGGCACAAAAGGCCGAAAAGAACTGATAATCGGTTTGGCCAGGATTGGGGGCTAGAAAAGTGACGCAGGAAAATCCGTATCCCCGTATCCGAATCGGAATCGCTAGCGAGCCCTGCCCGCGCCCCGCACGTTGTCAATGTGTGTGTGTGTGTGTGTTGTGTGAACGCAAGTGTGTGTGTTAGTGAGGCCTACTACTAAAAAAAAAAAAAAGTAGCAGCGGTGGAAAATGCCCAAAAACAATGTCGCAGAGGTTAAATTGAGCGACGAAAACTAGTGAGTGAGCCCCCCGCACGAATGGATAGAATCGTCCCAAAACAATACCCGGAACAAAGTGCAAGCCCCATAACAAATAATACAAAATACAAGTCGAATGTAATGCCAATATGCAATTGTTTAAACGCAAAGGACGCCACCTGAAGTTTCATCTCCATCGCGTTCGAAAGTCTCCTCCCGTTCTAGATGCGAAAATTGAGAAGCGTTCTACCAATTAAACCTACGACGCGTGCGATTGTCGTGTGATGATATGCCACTTAAACAGGTGAGTGATATGGTAAGGGGGCACCGCTTAGCCTTTCTTGCACTTTTCTTTTTTTTTTTTTTTTTGCCGAACAGCTGATCTGCGATTATTGCACTTGCCCGAAAGGGTGGTGTGGAGGGGAAGGGTCACTTGCGTCACCCACGCAGCAATTCCACTCCAAATCTAGGGCCAGAAATGAAGTAAAATTCTTGCACTTTGGGCACTGACCAAGTCCACCTCATGCGTCTTTTATTTCTTCCCCATTTTTGATGAGGCGCCCCCCTTTAAGCTCTCCCCCCACCACCACCCGCCTTCAGCGAGCAAGTATTTTGGTTACCTTTTCCCTCTGCCACCAACACCAGCGCACTATCGTACACACATACACGCACAACACCCTTCCAAGAGAAAATGGCGACGACTTCGATACTGGTATCGATAACAGAGGAGACGACGGACGAAAACGCACGCACGCATGGGAAAATGCAACCTGTGGCCCCCCCAACCCCCCGCTTTTATATGCCCCGCGTGGAAAATTCAGCCAACTGCGGTTGGGATTATTTTATGCCGCCTTTCGGTTCAAATTGCCACCAGTGGGCCCTGTTTTTGAACAAATTGTTGTTGGAATTTCCAATGAGAGTCCTCTATAGCTATCCCGTTCTGGCGTGCAGCAGGGCCAACAAAAAAAAAACAGTAGCATAAAAAAAGGGAAACCACAAGAGATTAATTTATTAAAACCAATAAAAGATTAAGCAATTAATTTTATTTTTAATAAAAATATTTAAATTATTTAAATGATTGGCCTTACAATGTGATTTCCAATGGTTTGTTGCTGTGCCAGTGCATGTGTGTGTGTGTTAGTGTTAGTGTTGCGTGCAGCAGCACCAGCCGATAGGTGCTGCCTATCGATAGTTGCTCTGGTCGGCCACCTCTAGCAATTTCACTGCTCCCATACTCTTCCTCTTGCCGCAGTTCCTTTAATTAAATGTTTTAATATTGCGAAATGAAATTGCAGCAGCTTGAACCGTCACTGGTGCGGATATTGGTGTCGCTCCCCTGGGATGCAGCTCAACGGCTGCGCCAATTGGCCGCCGAGGGAAATCCCGAGCTGCGCGCCCTCAACATTCAGTCCGTGCAGTTCGAGGGCGATTCTGTGATAACTTTGAAAGTTGGAGGACAGGATATTAAGATAATCAAGGGTAAGCGATCCAAAACTATTCCAAAATCTTAATAAATATTAATTTTTTATTTTTCAGATAATGTGAACGAGACACTTGAGGCGGCTGGCTCGTCTTCCGGCAACAACAAGAGCCTTGTGGCTCTGTCCCCGAGCTTTGATGGCCCCAGCACCAGTAAAGCTGCCTCCGCCTACCTGCAGCAGCAGCAGCAACAACAACAACAACAGCAGCAGCAGTTGCAACATAGGACCACCGTGCAGCTGCCCCAAAATGATGCAATCTCAGTCCAGCAAAGGAGAGCGGGCCAGCCGAAAATGCCGTCCCAGCAGACACCGCCTGTGTTCAAATCACCCAACACAGTGTGTCCCATGGAGGGCAAAGTGCCCGTCCTGCTGCCGTCGCCATCGGGAACACGGGACTTCCCATTCGAGAGCATGCGACAGGCGAGAGTGTTGCAGCAGGGCAGGGAGACTGGTGGGGCGGGTGCCGGTCCCGGTCCCGGTGCCGGTGCCCTGGGCCCACCACTGCCGCCGCCCAACGTGACGCTGAAGGTGCTGAAAAACCCGCCACCGCCACAACAGCAGCAACAGCCGTCGCAGCAGAATGGCGAGCTGACACCGACTGGCAGCAAATCTCAGTTTATCCAGCCACCACCGCCGCCATATCCGGGATTGGGAGCTACCGCTGCCGCTTCAGGCAGCAGCTCGCCCATAGCCATAGCTAAGCCTGCGATTGTGCCCGCCTCCAGTCCGCTGCAGACTCATCCGCAGCCGCCTCCACCACCACATCCCCATCCCCATCCCCTTCAGCATTCGCAACTCCCCCACCAGCAGCCGCTGCCGGCGGCAACGTCGACGGGCAGCAACAACATTGCCATATCGTCGCCCCTGTTAGTTAATCTTCTGCAGAACGACGGCAATGCCATGTCGAACTCGAATCCGAACCAGCTCAAGTCGCCCCAGCAACAACAGCAGCAGCAGATCGGGATGAGTCCCAGCGGAGCGCAGATGATGAACTCTCCGATGCGGTCATCTGGTCCAGCGACGCCAATCGACTTCCTAATGAGCGACGTTCTCAGTCCGGTGGTGCCTTCCTCTCCAACAACTCCTCAGACGCCGCAGGTACCCTGCCCGCCCAACGTGGTGATGCGGAGTTTGCAGCAGCAGCAACAGCAACAGGCAATGCTCAGTCCCAGCGGCAACAGCAATCATTTGTATACTCAACAGCAGCAGCAGGTGCAGGTGCAGGTGCAGCAACAACAGCAACAGCAAGTTCGCTTTCAACAGCAGCAGCAGATGTCTCCGCAGGCTGTGGCCATGCGACAACAATTGCAACGCCAACAGCAGCAGCAGCAACAACTGCGGTTTATGCAACCGCAACAACAACAGCAGCCATTGCCAGGGCAAGCACAACAACAGCAACAGTTTTCCACTGCGCCTGGTAAGTATTTTCTTTTTAGAAACGAAATTTAATTAATTTATGAAAATCTTCGCAACAGATTGCTTCAACAACATGGGCTTGAACCCCATGCAGCAACAGCAACAGTTGAGACAGCAGCCACAACTGCGACCTGGTGCATTGCCTCTGGCTCCTCCGCCACCTCATCCGCAGCAGCAACAGCGGATGATGACGCTGCCCATGCCACAAGCATCGCCGGTACAGCAGCAACAATTTATGAGCGGGGCCTCGCCCCTGGGACCTGCACTATCGCCTGCCTCCAGTCACCACTCGATGCACAGTCCGCTGATGGCACAGCAGCAGCAGCCGCCGCCGCCGCCGCTGCCACCACAACAGCAACCTACGCCCGGAACCTCTGTTCCCAGCGAGCTGGGACACCATGTACCTGCAGCGCCGCCACCGGATTACAACCAGGCGGCAGCCAACTCTCGCTGGCCGCTGGCCGGGATCAACAAGCCGATGGACTCGGCCACGAAGAGCAGTTTCCAGGAGTTCACCAGATACCAGATGCAGTACAATCTCCAGCAGCAGCAGCAACAAGTTAATATGCCGGGCCAGCAGCAGCAGCAGCAGCAGCCGACACAGCAGCAACAACAACATCCACAGCAGCAGCAGCAGCCAACTCAACAGTTGCCAACCACTCAGCAGGCGCAGCAGCAGCAGCAGCAGCAGCAGCAGCCGACACAGCAACAGCAGCAGCAGGCTCAGGACTCGCTGATGTCGCTCTCTGTGCTGGATGCCCTGACGACCAACGACCTGGACGCCCTGCTGCCAACTCTGAACTGTGATCTGGACTCGACGTTCAGTCTGGAGGATAAGAATGAGCTCGAATCGCTTCTGCAGGATGCCAAGGATCTGGACTTGGATATGATAGAGGATAACCTGTCGGCGGTGGGAATGGATGTGGGAGATGCCCTCAGCACGTTGCAAGAAGCTCCCCTAGATCCCCAGCAGCAGCAGCAGCAGTCTGCTGTGATGCAGCAGCCACAAATGTTGCAGATGCCCTACCAGCAGCAACAGCAGCAACCTCAACAACTGCAGCAGCAAATGATCATGCAACAGCAACAACGGCAGCAACAGTTGCCGCAAATCCAACAGAGGCAGCAACAGCAGCAGCTCCAGCGGCAAATTCAACTGCAACAGCAACAACTGCAACTGGTGCAACGACAGCATCAGCAGCAGCAGCAACAGATGCAAGTGCAGCACGTCCAGCAACAACAGAGGCCGCCCCAGAAACAGTTCATCATCAACCCGCACACTGGCGACATGGAGCCAATGGCCAGCGACGACAGCGACACGGAGGCCGAGCAGGAGACCGCCCAGTTGCAGTTCCGCTCCAACATATCCGGCGGGCTGGGCCACTTCAGCTTCAATCCCGCCAACGACATGCTCCTGCCCAACAACCTGTTCTCCGAGGAGGACTCCAACTCGGCGCACCAGCTGCCGATGGGAATGGGCAGCGATCAGGAGCGGTCCCGTGACTCGATAGCCTCCAATAAGTCAGCCACGAGTCGGGCCCGGAAGACGCCGGTGCTGAAGGCGAATCACAGCAACCTGATGGGGGGAGAGAACTCGCCGCGTTCCAGCAACAGTTCCCCGCTCATTGGCCTCAATTCGCCGCAGTCGATGACGGCGAGCATTGGCGGGGCGGGCAGCAAGAAGGCGAAGCAGAATCTGCTGCGCGAGAAGCTGCAGCAGGGGGTTAAGGAGCGCAAGGCGAAGGATGCCACTGCCACGCCGAAGCCGAAGAGGGAGCGGGCGAAGGGCAACGCCAAGACGAAGGCGGCCGAGGAGAAGCTGAAGCTGCGGGTGAAGCTGGACAAGGTCGAGACCGAGGGGCAGTTGCTCATCAACCAGCAGCAACAGCAGCAGCAGCAGCCCCTGGTGAGCAACAATCACTTGCAACAGCAGCTGCCCATGCAGACCCAGTTGTTGACGTTGCCGACACAGCAGCATCCCCAGCAGCAGCAGCAGCAACAGATGCAACAGACGCCGCTGCAACAACACCAGCCGCAGCCACAACAAGTCCAACAACCACCTCAGTTGCAACACCATCAGCAGCAGCAGCAGCAGCAGCCACAAACGATCCAACAGCAGCTGCAGCACACTGTTGGTGGCAACTTTCAGCCACAACAGCAGCACCAGCAGCAGGCTGTTCAGGGCATCAACGAACCGCGTGTGCCTCCCCTGCAGATCCGACTGCGTGGCAAGAACTCCACGGTGGTGGTGAAGAACACCCGGAAGGATCGCAAGAAGGGCCAGAACCAGGAGACTGGTGGCGATGAGCGGCAGCTGAAGCGCAGCTACAGCGACCAGCCGCAGCAGCAGCAGCTACTGCTGGAGTCGTTAGCCGACAACAAGCAGGCCAAGCTGACGCCACCGGCCCACATCAATGGGTTGCCCCTGCTGATACAGAAGGCCACGGCACCCGCGGCACTGCCCCAGCAGCTCCAGACGGGAGTCGGGGCGAACACGAAAACCCGGACCATAGTGGCGGGGAAGAACGGTCTGACCATCAGTGCCATCGTGGAGGCGCACAAGGCGCAGGCACAGGCCCAGGCCCAGTCCCTCAGTGATGCCCAGATTATTGTGGGATCGTCCAATACGGGAACTACTCCAACGACCGCCACTCTGCAGCAACAGCAGCAGCAGCAGCTGAGCAAGATCGCCACCTCCCTGCCCAGCAGCATCACCCTGAGTGCCATCAACAGCAACAACAACAACAACTCGAACAGTGGCAACAACAATCGTCTGCTGACGATGAAGAATCCGATCAAGACAGCGGCGACGATAACACCCATCGTGGGTGGGAAGCCGATGACAAAAAACCATAAGCCGCCGCCATACATCACAGCCGTGCAACAGCTGCAGCTGCAGAAGCAACAACAGCAGCAACAGCAACAGCAGCAGCACCAGCAGCAGCAACAACAGCAGCAGCAACAGCAGCGACAACTGGCGGCGGCCGTAACCATGTTGCCCAGTGCGACGACTCTGAAGCGTGTTGAGATTACAAAGGTTACTGCAGAGCAGGCTCCCATCTTGACTTCATCTCCGGCAGCAGCGGCAGTGGCAACTGTGGCAGCTGCAACAGCAACACTGACCACATCGTCGTCGTCGACGACCACAACGCAAACAACTCAGCTGATCTGTGATAGAAAGTTGCCAGTCGCCATCAACAGTGTGGTGGTGGCCACCGTGAATCCCGCCTCCGTTACCGTTTCCGCCCCGATCTCTACATCCATTAGCTCCTCCTCCTCCTCCTCCTCCACCTCATCCTCATCGGTTGCCTCCGTGACGTTAGCTTCGGCATCAGTTTCGTCCACATCCAGCACCTCTACCTCATCCCCGGCTGGGCTGCCCAACACGTTGCGGAACTCCCCCGCCAGCAATGGCAGTGGAACGCCAGGTCATGGGAACAACGGCGGCGGCGAGGACAGCGGAATAGAGTCCATGGATGCCCTGTCCGAGAAGAGTCCGCACCAGCTCTCCTCCAGCAGTCCCATTCAGGTCACCAAGGTGGTGCAGCAGCAGGTGACCACTCTGACTGGCACCACAGTCACTCCGGTGACCACGCCAGTGACGGCGCCCAGTTCCACGACAGTCACGGTGACAGGGACCACTGGATCGGCGGCGATAGCGGTCAGTGCGTTGCAGCAGCAGCAGAAGCAGCAGGCGGACGACGAGATCGAGAAGGCGCTGGCCAAGATGGAGGGGGGATTGAACGAGGACTTTGAGGAGATAGTCTCCTCCATGATGAAGGAGTCGAGCGAGTGCAGCAGTGCGGGATCGGGGTCGGGGAAGGGGACTGGTGGCTTCCTCAACAATCTGGAGAACTCTCTACCGACAACAACAGTGGCAACTGTGGCACCTGTGGCCCCAACAACTACGAACACAAGCACCGTCAAGCTGAACGGCGAACACCATATACTCGAACATGATGATCTCATCAAGAAACTCACGGAAAGCAAGCAGACGGCGGCCAGGATGGAGGTGCGGGTTAAGATGGAGGAGATCCCCCCGCTGCTGAGCATCAAGAAGGAGCCGCCGAACCTGAAGCCAGTCGTGAAAATGGAAGTCAAGGTGGAGCAGAAGCCAGAGCCCAAGGCCGAGGTGAAGCAGGAGGAGAAGACACCGTCGGAGAAGCTGCATCCCGAAACCAATGCCGTATCCCTGCAGCCCATTTCGATCGAGATACCAGCCCAGGCGGACGGCGAGTCGCCGAGGATCAGGACGCGGGCCAGCAGTCGCCTCGAGAGTCCCCTGGATGCGGCCAAGGCCAGTCCGGAAGCCACTGCCACGGCAGCAGCCACCCCTGGCCTCGCCAAGAGCTTATCCCGTGCCTCCTCCAACGCCAGTCCGCGAACCGTCGTCACTCCCATTCCCAACCACAACAACAACAACAAACGACGGCGACCAGAGTCCGAGTCGGATCCGGAAGCGGCCGACACCAAGCGCCCAAGGGTGAGCAGTGGAAGTGCCAGCAACAGCACTCCTGCTGAGGCGGCGACGGATGCGAGTGCCGGAGGAGGAGGGACTGTGCTGAGCAAGAAGATTGAGATTGAGTCCTCGGATTCGGATGAGCCCCTGATCGAGGTGGCTGGGAAGGTGCGGAACTCCAAGCAGGCGCAGGTGGAGGTGACTGAGGCGGCAGCTGCCGCCACTCCCGCGGCTGCCACTCCAGGATCGGTGGTGGAGAAGCATGTGACGCGGCGGAACGCCCAGCAGCAGCAACAGAACAGTAAGTTTCATTTATTCCCATTCTTTGGAAGAAACTAATGGATGTCCCACTCCCACAGAAACCAACAACAACGCTGCAGGCGCCACTCCAGCGCTGGGAAATCAGCGGACAGTCAAGGCGCAAGTGGCAACCGGAAACGCATCGGCCGCCAGTAGCAACCACAGCAGCAACGCCAACACTCCCAGTGTTCCCAACTCCACGACAGTTGCTTCTGCCACCCCCGGAGGAGCTGTGGTCACCACTGCCCAACCGAATAGTTCCAGCATCCCTAACGTGGTGCATGCCACCCGAGGAGCCACTGCCGCGGCAGCCAGTACCACCAACTCGAACCACAATGCCAGCAACGCCACCTCCCCCTCGGACGAGAAAATCGGCACCCGGCGCAGTGTGCGTGCCAGTGCGGCGGCCAATAAGATCATATACAGCCGGAGCAATGCGGCAGCTGCTGCTGCGGCGGCCGCAGCGGCGGCAGAGCCGAAGGGAACGCCGGGCAAGGCGGGAGCTGCCGGCGGAGTGAACAGTGTCAGCGCGGGTATTGTGGAGAGTGTGGCCGAGGCGAGGAGGAAGACGCGCAGCGCAGGTGGGAATACTTTCCATATCTTACTCCAGAGAGAGAGCTACTAGAACCACTTACTAAAATCTTTTTGGTTTCCAGTCATTGGCGAGTCCATGCTGACCGAGGGTCGCCGGAGAAGAACGTCGCGTGACTACAAGTGACCAGAGTTTTGCGCCTTGGCTAAAGGCTTGAACAATCCGAGCGATGCCCACGAGGAGGATCTGCTGGAGCTGTTCGAGGACTTTGAGCAGCACCAGCAGCCCCACCAGCAGCCGCATCAGCATCAGCTGGAGATCAGCAGCAGCAGCAGCATCATCAGCGGCAGCTTCCCTTTAGCTTTAGCCGAGGCGCAGGATGAGGATGAGGACGGTGACGAGGGTACGATCGGGTATGAGGATTTTTCGCGCGCAGCTGGTGGCTACATGGAGGAAGCCGACCACCTGCTATCCTATCACAGCAGCAGTAGTGCCGCCGATGTGGAGGTGGATGTGGAACTGCCCGAGCTGTCGAACGCCACGGCGCTGGACTGCGGCAACTTTGTCGACTATGATGAGTTCAACCTGTGTCTTAACAACATCCTCAGCGAGGAGGACGACGAGACAGGCGGCACTAGTGGCGGCATTGCGGCCAAAGATCATCAAGGATGGCGGGAGGCCGACGAAGTCCTCAACCTAGTGCAGCTCAACACGGATCTGGGTCTAAGCTACCAGGATGAGCAGCGCTCCGGCAGCAGCAGTTCGCCGCAACTGGTGTAGGAGGGAGACGCATATTCAAGACGCACTGATACCGAACGCTTTCGATGTAGTTAGTAGTTGACGATTTTGTACAGTTAGTGATAGCCACAAGTTGCAATAATGTTGCGTCTCGAAGCGAGCAACATCACACCCAGACACACGAATCACACCAGAAATCAGGGCTGCAAGCGCCTAAACACTTTGCTTTCCATATCGTCCCTATCCCCCCTCTGTTTCCGAGCATTTTTTTTTGTTTTTAAACTACTGCTACCACCACCCATTGGAAATGATTTGCTAGTCAAGTGAAACAGGCAATTAAATGTATAGCTCAGATGATAAATTGAACAAATTAGTTGAGTACGTATTCGAGAAGCTCCCATTACCACTAAAACTAGGCGAAGTAGTCCTACCACGAATCGATACCCGCATAAGCTCACCCTCCTATCTCTCACACCCAAGCATAGTTTAATTTGAAGATCTGATTTCCATGGACACCGCTCTGTAAATATTTTGATTCTAATAGTTGCTACATGAACACATTTCTAGCTTTAGGTTGTCTTAGTTTAACGCGTTGCGACAAGTCGAAAGAGTACATATTATTATATATTATATAGAAGCCGATCGAATATAGATCGGATCGGATCGGATCAGATCAGAGCAGACCGCACGTTTACTTTAGGTTTTCTATCTACATACATATATCTTTTTTGTAATCCCTAACATATGAATACAGTACATACAGATATAGCCTATTAGTTTCCGTAAGCTTGCGTTGTTTCGAAAATTTGTTTTTTAGTTTTAAATGCTCTAGCATAAGGACAGTAGTCTTAAAGCGAATTCTTTAACAAAACAATATATGCACATGGAAACCTATGCAATAAGTTAGTCAAAAAAAAAAAAAATGTAAAAAGGCCAAGCACCACAAAATGAAATCAATTTAAAAAAAAACACACAACACTAACAAAAAATAATAATGAGGAAAATAATGTGGAAAATACTGAGAATCAGTCGCCTAGTACTTGTCGTTTTGCAAAGTGAAAGATCATATATATATATTATATATAGAATATACAGAAACAAACCGTATATAATGTTATATATTTTGCATAAACAAAACACACACAAGCGAGGGGGATATCGTAAAAAACAAACAAACAATCCACACAAACAAAAAATAAAAAAAAATTAAAAATAAAGTTGTATTGTATATAAGGCAGGCTCTATTTTTGCTAAATGTTATTTGAACAAATAGGGGAAACAAAGAGTAAATTGAAGCAAAGCAAGGCAAAGGCAAAGCGCTAGACAAAAACACAAAACAACAACATTATATATATTTCTTCACACGCATATATATATATATATATATATTGTTCAATATTATTATTATCTTATATATTGTATGATTGCTAAAATAATTCTTTTGATACTTTGTACATGTTTACTTTAAAAAACACGGCAAACCAACCAACCAACCAACCAACCATAGGCGTATGTAAAGCCCCCAACCCTTAGCATAACTGGCATATATATCCTAGAATCCAAGCTCCGTAATAATGAAAATTAAAAAATATTTAATGAAACCTTGTTTAATCACCTCGGCAGAGCAACCATCATCAACCACCCCTACACCCATCTGCAATAAAAGTTGTATAAATAATTTAAATACTGCTGCTTAAAAAACAAAACAACACACAACACACATTAAAATATTATATATATATATATTTAAATGCAACCACACAAGATGAACAACAACAAAAAACGAAAGTGTCTTAAAACCGTAGTATTAGAAGTTTATTATTAATTTGTTTGTACTTTAAAGTAAAATATTTATAGAAAAAGAAAAAATACAAAGATTTAATATACACAAAAAATAAACAAAAATAATAGTTTGTTTTTGGAAGGGATATATATATTTTTTAACTATTTTTTATTTATAAAAGAAACATCATTTCCTGGCTTTATCCTGGCCTAGCCGCGCTCTCTCCGTGCGCCTGCGCCATCCGGAGATGTCGGCTTCCGACGACCAGAGACCAGAGTCGGTACCAGCAGGGACCAGCAGCTGCGGCCCGCCGACCGCCGACTGGCAGTTGAGAGCGAGTGGCCGCCGTGAGCAGCACGGCTGAAACGGAGCTGGCAGCCAGAGATCCGGAGCACGCAACACGTAACCGAGCCGCCCCAGGTGGAGGCGGGGGAGGCAGCCGACGGGGAGGCGGGCAGCCATAGGCTTTCAGTGCTGTATACCCAGGGAGCCCCCAAAAAAAAAAAAGCCACAACCAGAACTAGCTTAACGCCCTCCGTACTTCAAAGGTGAGTACTTTTTTTTTATCAAAAACTTGGACTATTTTTTCAGAAGAATTTCAAACTACAACGGGGGACGGTGACATATGTGTTAACTACTGTCTGATGGGGACGAGGGTGCTCAGCAATAACTGCCCTCAAGTGGTCTCCGAGGTGTTGTGAATACTTTACAGCTTTCGTGCCAGATACCAGATACTCTGGTATACCCGTCGCCAATTCCCAGTCCTAGCAACAAATGACCCCCACGCCAACATTACCAGCAACAACAATTGCAATTGCAACAGCAACAGCAACACAAGCAACACTAGCAACAGCAACTGCAAATGTTGACGTTTAAGGATGACGTCCTACTTTTGGAGTGTTGCTGTTGCCAGTTTTTCGCTCAAGTGGCCCAATGTGAGAGTGTCTGTGTGGGGTATGACGTAGTTTCCCACCGAACCTAGTTGTGTTTATGAAGCTCTACGGATGTACATACTGGGTATGGGGATGGGTGTGCGGGAGAGCGAGTGTAGTCTGGTGGTGTGTATTCACCAACAAGTGTCGCTCGCTTAGAGCGTCAAAAAGGAAGTGCCAATGGCAGCAAAAAATAAAGTTTCTTTTTTTTTTTGGTAGAAGAGGGCCAGGACTAAAAGCGCAGGATATGAAGTCGGGTAGTAGATGGAATCCTGTTGAAAGGCTTTGCAACAGGAGAGTGTGGATAGAACTTTTTAAAATTAATTAGATTTAAAATAGGAAGAAGTCTAAAATGATTTGAATTGCATTCTATGAAATATATTCTATAATCTATATTTTAGTCTTAAAAATATATTTATTATATTAGGAATAAAAAATATTTCATAAAATTATTCATTTTTGAAAGATTCTTTTTGAAAATTGTACGACAACATGGAAGTATCCTTCCTATCCTTAAGGGACTTTCCAAATATTCTTAAAAGTTTAAAACATGGAAAAGGAATATATAATTTTGCTTTAGATCCCAAGAAGTCCTTTCAAGAAGGACCTAAGAGGTCCTATATAATATATATGTAAGGAAATAAAGGAAAAAATCTTTCACAAATTATTTTTAATTATAATTTTTTAAAAATTTAACACATTAATTAGGTAAAACATTGTTTTGAAACTTCCTATTCCTCCAGAAACCACCAGAATTTCGCAGATCATGCCCAGAGGCCGCCGCTGTGCGCCCTTGTAGAGCTCCAAGATGATCATCCGCCTGCGCTATGGAAGACGCCTGCAGACCTATCTGAAGATAGGAGCCTGTGTGCTCGTGGGCGTCTGCTACTTCGCCTTCCTCTTCCGCGAGTCCCTGAACGCCTACGAGCACCGGGAGCGAGTGGCTGCTGCTGAATTGGAGGCGGACGCCTCGGAGCCATCCAAGCAGCAGCTGAAGCTCAAGCGGCAGCAGTTGCAGCGCCAGCGATTGCTGAGCAAGCAGCAGGAGCAGCAGAGCAAGGTGACCAGCAACGCCAGCTCCGGCAGTTCGTCAGGAACGGCAGCAGCCCCAGCGCCGCCTCCCAGCGCCCTCACCCTGTACGAGTACTCCGAGGAGCTGCACAGCCGGACGGAGCGGGAGCTGCAGAAGCGGAGCGAGCACTTGGCCGCCGTCTGCGAGCGGTATAAGCTGCAGGAAAAGTACCCACCGAATCCCTGGGAGTTCTTCGTCTCACCCGGCCACAATAATCTCGTTTGGTTCGTAAAATAATTCCTAAAGTGGATCTGGATCCTAATGTTCCACCATTTTCAGGTGCAATGTCTTCAAGGCGGCCAGCAGTACCTGGATGTACTACTTTAATATTTTGGGTAAGGATCGGTGATCAGAGCTCTCAAAGGATAATAATTATATATCCTTTGTATCTCAGCTGGCTATGATGTAAAGTATCTGCAACGAACCGAGATGCAGCCGCTGGAGCTGGCCAGGAAGCGATTCCCCAGGCCGGAGCTAGCCGAGTTGATGGAACTCCTGCCCAGTGCATTGTCCTTCCTCTTTGTGAGAGATCCCTTCGAAAGGATTCTGAGTGCCTACCGGAACAAGCTAGAAGGCAACAAGAACACCTTCTACAAGGCGCTGGGCAACAAAATCGTGCACCGCTTCCGGAACCGGAATCTGGGTGGGCCGTGGCCGAGATGTGGGCCCACCTTCGAGGAGTTTGTGCGATTCCTGATCGCCGAGCACGAGGCGGGTAAGAAGTTCGACGAGCACTGGGCGCCCATCTACAGCTTCTGCACGCCGTGCAGCGTCAATTTTACGATCATCGGGAAGACGGAGACGTTCCAGCGCGACTCGGAGTACATCATTAGGCAGGCGGGGCTGGAGTCCCTGCTGCTGGGATTGGGGAAGCTGCCGCAGAGGAAGCTGCGCAAGATCGGCAACCAGGCGCGCAGCGGGGTCAAGTCGGAGGCCCTGGTCGAGCGCTACTTCGACGATCTCGACCGCTCAACGTTGGACCAATTGCTCAAGATATATCGCATCGACTTTGAGCTGTTTGACTACGACTACCGCAAGTACTACGACATGGTGAATCCCTGGAGTCTCGAGCAGAGCACTGCCGTGGCCCAGGCTCAGGTCCACCCCACCACGACCACCACTACCACCACGTCGTCGGTGGGCGTGAGTGCGGGGAATGGGCCTGTCACCCAGGGTCAGGTCGCGTAAGGTCAGTCAATCAGTTCGGGGGCGATGGGTCGTGAAACAATCTTATCATGTACCTTTTTACCAACACTCGGAAACAAAAATACACTGAAACAAAACACACTAAACGACAACACGAAAAACAGAACCCAACCGAAGCTAACAAATCTACCAACAAAATTTTAAGGCCAAATCAACGTTTTCGAAAAACGCAAAAACCAAAAAACACTCTTGACCTCTCTTAGATAATGCCAAAAAAAAAAAAAAAACCAAAAACTAACTATAAAAATTTAACGAAATTAAACAATGAGAAGAAGGTTCGACCCAAGGAAACTTAGTTAGAAGATTTAGCATTTTGATGGATTTTTTCAGCCACCAAAATGATAAAAAAAAAATAATAACGAGACCCTCAAATTTTACATGGCGTGGCATGTGTTGTGTTGTAGTTAGATTTAAGTACAACCTCTACAATTTACAGTCGCACTCTCTATAAGGAACACTCTATAAGAAACAGATATACTTATATAGCTAATGGATATTATACAGACCTCTATACCAATATCGAGAGCATGGCAGGGGGGAGGTTATATACAAAAAAATGGTCTAGATTCTAGAATCTAGATTCTAGTATTTACAAAAACACATATTTACAACCGAATCGAGTCCCCAAGAAACCAAAAAACAAATACCAAAGATACCAAGTCCTCTACAACCACAACATATGGTACTTACTATTATTAAGTTATTATATTTACCTATATATGTATAAACGAAATTTATAAACAGGTCTTGATCTATGTCTATAACTTTTGTGGACTAGATTTATTTTTCCTAGGCTTAAAGTGAAGGATATTAAGGATTTTCAAAGTGAAAACTATACCAAAGAACGGACGGAAAGTAATTTAAAATTATGAATGAAATGAAAACCCCAGAGAAACGAGATAACTTTTCATGTGATGTTTAAGGATTTATTAAAAAAAAGGCGATGAATATTTAATTATTATACTTGTACTGTATTTCGGATATTGATAATTGTAAAAAAACAAAAAACAAACAAACACACGATATTATTCTAAATAAATATAAACATTTTCCAGACTTTTTTCGTTGTAAAAAAAAATAAAAAATAAATAATCTCTTTACCACTCACTCTTTAGATGATGTTTTATTTTTAAGGACGATGTGATGAAATAATTAATAATAGTCAGTAAGGTGAGGTTAGGTTAGACGGAGGACCTCTTGGGGAGGCAACCGCCACACTTGGATCGTATTCGGTCTAGCAGTTCCCCCACCCTGAGGTAAACCTTTCTATCCTGTTGGGGTCCATTTCTGACATCGTTGAGATGCTGTTGAGGAACCTGTGGCCCATTCCTTCGCCTAGTATGTGTTCCCCCTAGCCACTGCCCCGTGATGACTCCTATAGCCGTGCCAATGCGGGTTCTGTCCATCCTAAGTAGTTGAGATGATCTTTTTGTAGAGATTTTGGGCCAGAGTTGGCTTCCCCGAGTTGGAGCTTGTATGAGGCTAGTGGTACCCTCCAGTTCTCCCTGGAGCGGTGTGGTGGTGCCTTTGCCTGCCAGTTCATCTGCTATGCAGTTGCCTGTGGTGTCCCTGTGACCTGGGACCTAGAGGAGGCTTGTGTCCCATCTCGTGGAGATCTGTAGATGATCTGCAGTCTGAGACTGTTTTAGAATAGCCGCCTGGCTGTCGCTGTATATGTTAACTCCTTTGTGTGGAGTTGTGTAAGTTTAGGTCTGAAAGAGGTTCTAATGCCTAGTTGCTCGGAGTATATTCCCCCTCCTACTCTTTTGTTCAATTTGGAGCCATCAGCATAGAAGCATATTGAGTTCTCTGGGCCTGGGACTTGGTCTCCCCAATCATCTAATCAGTAAAAAGCAGTTTCTTTCTTTCTTCATTATAAATGGATTTATTTTCATTGATCAACACAAACGAGTCATATATATGTATATATTTAGATGGTATAGATTCTCATTAATTAAATATTTATGTGGATAGTAATAATCATATGTATTTTCTTGTGTGCTTCACTTTGCGTTAAATGTAAATAGTTTTAGGGAAGGACCTCTCTGCCATCCGACTACCAGCTATATGGATTTATGAATTTACTTTCAAGTTTCTTAAACTCTTTAAACATTTAATTAAAGCAACCAAAGCAGCCGACAATAAATAAATTGAGAACGACAAACATTAAGGTAGGATATTCTAGATTATTTATTGCATAATATTTTAACTCTTTTTTACTTTTTATCTCCGATTTCTTGCATCTATATATTGTTTATAATTTTAATCATAATGTATATGCTTCGGTTCACTACAATACACGAGAATATTAAATAAAATAAGCTTAGCTTGCAACTAAAATTATGTACACGATAGGAATATTGTATTTTTTAGTTTTTAACTTAAATATTTGTAAAATAATATGTACATTAGCGAATACTTGACGAACTGATCTCCATCTCCGCGGGGCATAAGGAAACTTAAGGGGTGGATGCATAGGAGAACAATAACTAAGGTGGTGATCCCCAATCCTAGTCGGGGCAGTCACCAACATACCCATGCAATCGGGTGAAACGGCTCTTGGACTGGCTTAGCTCCGAGCTTAACGAGATCTATAGATAGTTAGGCATACATATAGATGGATACACAGATAGTTTGGGCCTCCGGTCGGACCTCAGTTACACATAGAGATAGAAATAGGCATGCATCGATATCTAATAGTTTCCTACATGTGCCCAGGAGAACGACTGGCGCCATGGAACGACTAGCGCCTTCCCTCCGCAACTCTGACTCCTTCCGAGTCTCTGTCTCTTCGCTCTCTCTCCTGCTCCGGGGTCTCCTACTCCGCCAGGATCATCTTGATGCTGGCCACCTCCGACTCCAGACGCTCCAGCTGCGACTTCAGCATCTGATCCCGCTCAACGCTGGAGACCACGCCGGCCTCCTTGGGGGCCAGCAGCTTCCTCTGCAGCTGCGCCGTCCACTCCGCACTGGCAATGGAGATGCCGGAGTCGCGCTCGTCGCTGCTGTTGTCGCCGCCATCGTTCCAGGCTGGGGGCGAGGCCCGATTGCAGTTGGGCTCCTGCTTGATGTGCTGCAGCGAGAGCAGAGCTGTGGCCGCCGCATCCTTGTCCCCGAGGTGGGACTTGTGGCGCAGCTTCAGCGGCAGGCAGTTGTTCGAATCGCTGCCCTGCTGGGGACTGCTCCGCTGGAGCTGCAACGGCGCCAGGTGCGCTGGCTCGTGCTCCTGCTCATCGTCTCCGGAAACGGCGCCCGAGGAGGAGGATGAGGACAGGGCGGAGGACGAGGTGGAGGAGGGGGTGGAGGCGAGCATGTGCTCGTAGCTGGGCGAACACGCCCGCCTGGACAAGTTGAGGACACTGGCCGCACTGGCGGACACCGAGGAGCTGCTCACCGCATCCACGGCGCTGCTGCTCACGGCAGCCTCGACACTGTGCGTCCATGGGCCGGCCGGCTCCAGGTGATCTTTGTAGGGAGCAGGCGCATACAGTCCAGCTGGTGGCGGCGGTGGAGGAGCTCCCACGACTGCTGCCGCATTGTAGAGCGCTCCGGCGGCCACTGCCTTGCGCAGGCTGTCCAGATCCTCGGGTCTCACGTTCCGGTTGAGGGCGTGCTGGAGCTGCACCTGCAGGTTGGCGATTGTGCTGGTGGGCGGACGGTTGTGCGGATCGGCGACGGACGGCGAGCTGGCACCTGCGCTGGAGGCGGGCTCCTGCTGCTGCTGCTGCGGCGGCTGCTGGTGTGGCTGCGGAGGCGGCTGGTACAGGTGCTGGGGCGGCGGCGGCTGTGGCACCACCAGGCTCTGCAGGTGGGAGTTCTGGGGCGGTTGGAGCGGAGCACCTGGATGTTGGACATGATGCACACTCTTCACGGTGACCTCCGGCCGAGCATTGCCGTTGGGGCCATAGATCAGGGGCGATTGTGGCGGTCCGCCGGGGTAGCCGCTGTGGCTGTGGGCTCCGGGCGAGGAGTTGCCACCCGTCGGCGAGGATCCCGAAGAGGAGCCGCCACCACTGGAACCACTAATCTTGGCGCGCTTGGTGTTGCTCAGGACCTGCTCGCTGGTGGGCAGCGAGGCCAGGATCTTCTCCACGCTGACCAGGTTCTCGCCGGAGATGTTGAACTTGTCCCGGATGGCGTCCAGCTGGGCCTTCAGCACGTGGTTCTCCTTGGTGAGCTCTATGACCCGCTGCTCGAGCACCATGTCGTTGTAGCGCCGCTTCTCGCGACTGCGCTTGGCGGCCTCGTTGTTCCGTCTCCGGCGATCCCAGTAGCTCTCGTCCTTCTTGTTGTCCGGCGTGAACTCGCGCTGCTTGCGCTGCGAGAAGAGCTCCTTTTGGGCGGCCGTCAGGGCCGACTGGGGTCCGTTGCCGTTCTGGGAGGACTGCTTGCCCATCATGCTGTCCCCATACCCGTTTCCGGCCACGAACTTTCCCAGGCTGTCGGACATTCCGCTGTCATTGGACTGGGGGCTAATGGATCCGCCGTACATGGATAGAGGATGCACTGGAAATAAAAGAAATAAATTATTAATTGGGATTGCTGGGATGGGGGGTTCTCTCGGGGATCACTTACAGTTGGTGGCCTCGTTGGAGCTGCCGTTCATCGACAGCGTCGGCGAGATGTTGGTGAGGCGGACGTTGCTCATCATGGCTAGGGAGGCGCTGGCGATGGCTTTGTTGTGGCTGTTGGTCGGAGTGGCGCTGAGCACCTCGGGCATTGCTGTTGGCACCGCTGCCTCCGGATAGAACTTGGCCGGCGGCGCCAGGAGCAGCAGTGTCTCCTCCTTGTTGGCCTTCTGGTGCGGCGGTGGTGGTGGTGGTGGTCCGTACGGATAGTCACCGACGGACAGTTTCTGTTGGCTAAGTTGCTGCAGCTGGGCTAGTTTTTGTTGCAAGTGTTGCTGATGTTGCAAGTTGTTGCTACTGTTGCTGCAGGGAACTGTAAAGAGATTAGAGAAAGAAATACATTTTTTTATTATTTTCTAAGTTGGGAAATATTTCTTATCTATTACATCATTTTTTTCTCTCTGCACTTTTTTCTGGAAATAAAAAAAAAAAGACTTCCCTGACTAATCAAGGGATTTTTTAAAGAATTTCCCTAAAAGCTGGCAAACATTTTTTGGAAAACATAAACAGTTTGTTGTTTGGACTCCCCATTCAAAGTCTTGTAGGCTAGTGATAAGGCACTTTTTATGGCATTTCTTCCAGTAGTGTTATCTATAACTGACATTGAGTCCCGTAATTACAATCAGTCGCCGCTTATCAGCCACTCAATGCGAAATCCATTGTGCCAAAAAAATAAACAAACCAAAAAATAGACGAAATGTCTAATGCGATCTTGTCTGGCTCACACACACACACACAGACATAAAAAATAGAAAACTTTCTTTGTTCAATGGTCCTTGCCCTTGCCGCTGCCCTTGCCCCCCACTGGCAGACAGCACAACCCACTCGAACTTTACGTTTTCTGTCACTTTTTAGCTCAAGCGCTGGCGTTTACACAATGATTACGGCCAATGATGCAAGAATCGGCGAGGGGGCGAGGCAGGGCGGCTGGGGGGCGGTCTGGAGCGAAAGAACGAAGCCGAGACGAGAGCCGAGAGACGACTTAGACAAAGGCAATGGCAGCCAAAGGCACCAACACAGATGCACCAACTGCTGGTCGGAACGTAAACAAGAAATCGCACGTCGCAGATTTGTGGGACGTCTATGTGTGTGTGCGTCCCCTGCACCCCATTCTCACTCACCCTCACCCTCACCGTGACCATCGAATTGGCATTTACAGTTCAATGTTCTCCCCACCACACACATACACTCACACACTTGCAACACTCTTAATACAGTCACGTCAGGCGGCCAGACGCTGTTAACGTCGCTGTCGCTGTCGCCGTTGACGTCTACATCGCTGTTGACGCTAGCTGCGCAGCTGCCGGCAACCCCTACAGCACCCCCAAAGCAGCCAGCGCCGCTGCAGTGACAAAAAATTCACAAAAACAACATGACTAAGCGGCCATCTCTTTGCCGTTCCACTGCCGCTGGCCACCCTCGTCATGAAATTCGTAAAAATTTTGTTTTTTTGCGTTTCAAACTTTTGGATAAACAAAAGCATGTTATGTCGCTTGTTGCACCTACATTGTGTGGTCTTGTTGTTGCTGGTATTGTTGCTGGGATTGGGATTATCCTGCCTGATGTGGTAGCTGGTATCCGTATTGTGTTTGAGTATCAAAAGATTCTTGGTCGTTGCAGCCGCTTTGAAAAAGTTCACTTTCTGTTCCAGCGTGCACACAATCGACATAATGTTTTGTTTTTTAAATAATTATTAAACTTTTGTCATTCATTTAGTTATTTTTTAGTTGTTTTGCTTTCTCCACACTTAGAACACGAGATACTTTCTTCAATCGTTCTGCATTAGTTGGCTTGCGGGCCGTTTCTGTGGATCGCGCACTTGACCGAATTGCTTTTAACGGCGAAACTCTTATCGGATGTGAGCGATCGGCTCTATGGGTCTCGGGCTGGTAGATGTTCGCGAGAGCGCCTGCACAACCGCTTCGAACGAACGCTGAATTGGATTTGAATCGTACAATTGAAATTGTAAAAGCCGTCAGTTGGTAAAAGCATTTCTCCGCAGCGCTGCGCCGACGGTCGGTCACGTTGGGGCTGCACGCATCCGCTACACGCGACCTGCTCGACGCTCGAACCCCCATCGAGCTCGAACCTGTTGTATCCCAACATTGCTGCCCCGGTAAAAGTGAAATTTTCCCCACAACCATGCCCTCAAACCTGCCGCCAGCCAGTGGGGAGCTTCGAACATGCTGCCTGTTGCGCGTTGCAAGAGATCACATTGCCGTGTTGAGTAATCAGCAATCTGGAAATCGTTCTGAGCCTGCACATTTGAAACTAGAACGTGATTGCCGCACAACGAGCGGGGCGGGAGGGAGGGAGGGGGGCGGCCGTCGCTCTTGACAGAGGCTCCAAAGCATAAGGTGACTGAGGTGCGCTGGCCGCGTGAGTTTCGACTCTGATTCCGATTCTGTTTCTGCCTTCAATTCCAATCTTTGAATGCTCGGCTCGTCAGCTGGCGGCCTGGCCTGTGGTGACGTAAGCGTTTTACAAAAAAAATTCAGAGAGTAAATTATATTATTTATTAATTATCGAGAATTGCATTCTCGCACCCATACAGGGCAGTCAGGTGGAGTTATTTTACAATAATAATCGGCATTTCGTAAGGAATAAAAAGAGATTCTTACAAAATAGTTACTTTTTAGCGATTTATGAGTCGATAAAGGTCATAATATTTAGGTTTTAAGAAGATCTTTAAATAAAATATTCTTCCATTACTACTCCCCCCCAACCTTTCACAAATCGGTGTATCTAGATTGTAGATATTGTATCTGAACCCAGAAAACCCTAAGCGAGATCACGTGGCTTTGAAACTTTGGCTCTGAATATTTAGAAGCGAGTCTCCAGCCGATAAGCCTGATATCTCTGCAGCCACCACACTGTCTGTGGTATGCACTTACGAAACGACTCTCCTCCGACTTATATAAATCATAATTAAACGCTTAACGGCCCAGCGATACGGTTATCAGGAGGGGCAGAGACCGGGGCACTATCAACTTAGTTGCAGTTCCAAACAAAGACTTCCCAGTACTTCCCGGCTAGGCAAACAATGACACTCCACTGGACAAACACGCCGTAAAAAGTAAGGTCGGGAGACGTTATGTAAGCTCTTACTCACAATGGTCTCTATAAAATGGCAAATAAATAAAAACAATAGAATGAATTCTATTGAAAAGGGCATTAAGGAGCTCTGCTCTCGGCGGTGATTACAAAATGCCACCGAATCAATCACACCCACACTACACCCACCGAGAAATGATTGTCCAGCCGGCAGCTCCTCCAAAAAGTGACAGAATGGGAACAAGTCAGCTTTATGTTTTTTGTTTATGAAATAATTTTGTTTATCTTGGGTTTGGGATAAAAAAAGAGTTCTAAGAGTTACTAGAAATAGGAACTATAGCCTAGTATTTTATATATTTTTTTTTACCTTAAGTCTTAAGCTATAACCTCCTCCCAGAGTACCTGTTTTATTTCCCAAACACTGACCTACACCCCTAGAAACTACATATATTCTCTTAATTGGCCACTCCATGGCAGCGGCAGTATAGGAGGGCCCTAATTGATACAACAAACCCGATCGGATGGCCAGCTTCTAGCTCCCTGATTACTGTTGATCATGAGCAAATCCCAGTTACGTGATCACTGCGATATATCCACGTGAGTGGTGGGATTCACGTGTATGAACCAATCGTAGCCACATCCGTTGGTAGTGGCCAGACCCCCAACCCTCCTCCCGACACTACGGGCCAGAGCCACTACCCCCATCCTCCCCCCCACTATCAGTATGCAAATATATAGTAGGGCCCTTATCAAAAATTCTGTGAATTCTCAGCCTACTAACATTTTGCCATGGGATCGCCCTCCGCTCTCACATCCATCCTGACCCATTCAGAGCTCAGCCATTGGGGTTTGTTGGCACAAACACACTTGCAGCAGCGTACACTTACGGAAAACTAAGGTAATCGGCGAGGAGAGTGGCAGAGGGGGGTTAGAAGGGGGAATGCCAAAAACTGTTACGAAACACTGTCGTCGTTCTCGTTCTCGACTACGTTGTCGTAGTCGTATTCTCCAGCAACAAGAACAAACTAGCCACCGCCCCCTGGACACCGCCCACTGCCCCGACACCCTTACTGCATCGACAGTCAAGTTATAGGAACGCCACAGCTATTTATAATTTCGCAGCGAGAGGCGTGCGCGCTGACTCGACGCTCAACGCTCAACGCTCGCCGTTCGGCGGTCACGTGTCGCGAAATGTGCCCACCGGCAGCTCTGCCGGCCGAGGCAGTGGCGGCCAGTGCAACGCTCCCGGGCAGTGGCTTCGACGGCTCCTCACATGTTGGCGACTCGAGTCGGCTAAGCAAACCAAATGGAAATTAACGTGCTTTCCACTTATTGCGATTGTTTTAGAATTCCCTCGCTTCCTACTGTGAAGCTCCACTTTGAGCTCTAAGAGAATGCTAAGAGAACATTCTATTTTTTTAAGAGTTAACATTTTAATTTCTTTTGTGTTTTTGAAACACTAGGCGTATGCGTAATATTTCTCATAAGTAATATCACGTATACGTAATGTTTTATAAAAATAATTTTTAAAAAAATAATTCTGAAACGTTAAAAAAACATATTTTTATATTAATAATCTTAAATAAATTTCTATGAATTTTAATTATTAATCCTATACCACAATTCTTACACGTAATAATACGTATGATTTCGTAATATTTTAATAAAAAATGTATAAATAATTTTTTATTAAGATGTAACTTTTTTTTATATGAATAATAATATTTATAAAAACAATTCTTCAAGTTAAATCTTAAAAAATTGCATTATTAATCCTAAAAATGGCTTGCGTAATTTTAAATATTACGTATATTATTACGTATTACGTAAAGTCCAAAGCAATGAATAAAAATTTATGAAATATTTTTCAAAACAATGATTTTTATATTTTATATTAATTTTATTATAAATTTAGGATATCCCACACGTCGTATACGTAATATTACGCATACGCAGCGTATCACACTTTTCAGTAAAAGTTCGCAGCTACCGAGTCCTCACTGTTTTGTTATTGGTCTAGCTCCTTTGTAAAAATAATATAATTTTTTCCCGCAACACCCTCTGGCGGGGAGCCATCCGGGGGGAAGGCGTGGAGAAATATGCAAATCTTCGCAAATATTTTCTTGGCACATTAATGGGGGGCGGTGGCGGTGGCGGATGGGTGGGCTGGTGGGCCGTCTACAATGCATTGATTTCAATTTCTTAACGCTCGTTGTTGTTACCCGACAACGTGCTCGCCGCTGCTGTAATTGTAGTTGTAATTGTAAAGGTATGTAATTCTTACATTTGATAGCAAAGACTGCAATCGTCAAGACCATGGAGCTACTCATTACTTGAAAGGAAAATGGTGAAAAATTATTAAGGAATTTATTGAGTATTTTTTAAACATTTTATTGAGTATTACAGCTACACTTTATAATAAAATGAAAGTTAAAGGGTATCAAGTTACTATACCATTTCAGAAATCTAATCTTGGTGTAGGTCATTTAGGAAAAGTAATTTCTTGGAACTGCACTCGAAGTGGAAACCAGATACGCTTATGACAGACGTCAAAAGTCCAAATAAAGTTATTAAATCATTAATAATACATTTTATTTATATTTTTTACTCGGAATATACAAAATAAATTACTTTATTTTGAAATAGTAATTTCTAAGAGTGTTTCTAGCTGCTACCCAGCAATCGATGAATAATGCAATCGCGAATTAATAATATTATTAATTTATTATTGAATGTTGACATACATTCGGAATCGTTCTTTGTTCGGGGGCTCTCGAACGATTATGTAATTATCGCAAAATCATTTTGCTTTTTGTTTTTATTTTTATTTCAGTTTAAATTTGTTTTAACAAAGTGTGATTTTTAAGGTTTGTCTTTTTATAACGAAACTGGGTCACATTTTTGTGGCAAAAAAAGGGATTTTATTTGCATTTTTTATTATTATATTCTAAATGATTTTTAATAATACAATTTTAAATAGTTTTCCTATGAGTTTTGTCTGTAAAACAGAAATAAAAGATAGAATAGTAGAGAAAAAAAATTAAAAAATCTTTATCAACAATTTCTGGCAAACATATTTCAGACCTTCAAGTCCTTCCACTTCCTTAATTGATTTTATTTTTAACTTTTTGTAAAAGTCCCCTAAAACAATGGCCCTCTCTTAGTAAAATTTCCATGACGGTCGGACGACATGACCTCTACAAACACGTCAACGGATTTTCTTGCCACAAGAACTGATGCGTCGTCGGTTGGAGATTCCGATTTCTATTCTGGCCTGGCCTGGCCTGGCTGTGCAACGTGAGGCGACATGCCATTTGATTACCACAGCAACGATGGACGCACGTCATCTTGCCCCCCGCCGAAAATCTCCACCAGACACCGCCCCCCCTCCCGAACAGTGGAAAACCCCATTTTCTAACTGTTACGCTGGCACACAGACCCCAATGCAACATGTTCGATGCGATGACGGCGGCAGCGCTGCTGGAAAAACGTGAGCCGCAAACGTGACAGCGGTTCGATGCGATTGCTGGCTGGCTGGCCTACTGACGGCCCGATGGCTCACCTGCGGGTGGGCGGGGCGGCGGGCGGATGGGCGGCTAGGTGGTGCTTACACCATTCAAACGATAAACATTGTATGGCCCAGGCACGTTGCCTCCGGCAATCAGTTGCAGGTGAACCGAGGGCCTGGGGAGCTATTGGGGGGGTGGCTCTCTCAGCCGAGCACTCGAAAGTCACATTACTCGCTGTGCCTATTACATGACACACAAACACCGGAGGCGAGCGCCAGACGACGGGGAGTAACAATTGTTTGGACTTAGCCGTGGCAATCAGCCGGACACCTGTAAGCGGCAACGTGATGAAAAGCGTGCCCGCAAATCATCATCGAGGGCGACGGAGGCTGTTTGGGGGTTAAGGGCTTCGGGCCAAACCGCATTTACACTCGAAGTCCATTATAGTGGGGGTAGTTCCAGCGATATCATTAATTAATAGAATAAAAATCCCTAAACCTAATAGGGGTTTTTTAATAAGAAATTTAAATAAAAAACTTAATAATAAAACCTAAAAAAGAGGCTTTTTAAATTAAGGAGATTATCCCCAAATAATTTGGGGGGTGTGGGAGGCGGCAGAAGCACTAATTTCTAGAACTGTTGCGGGGGTGGCAGAGCCACCAACGTCGGCATGGCGTCCGCGTCGGCGTTGGCCGCGTAATGAGTGCAAATGTGAATGAACTTCCCGCAGACGCACACGCAGCACCATCAGCTTCTCTCTCGCTCGCTCCTCCTTCCAGTCCCCCGTAACTGTCCGAAAAATCTCGGAAACACAACAGTGGCAACAATATGCTGGCTCTTGACTGACGAAGCTTACAACTTTCACGCCGGCCGCCGCACAACATCGAAACGTCTCGCAAACACTCACACACACACACACACGCATACCCGTGAAAGGTCCCAGGGACGGGGGCCAAGTCTCCAATGTACCAATGGAAGTGGCAACTTTTGATATCACTCCGTTCTAAGCCGCAAATGAAAATGAAATTTATAAAAAACAAGGTAAACCGATAACGGTTGCTTATTTTTTATGCAGAACCCAAATTTGGAGCTTTCTTTCTTCCAGCCAAGTAACGGTTAATGCGACTTGGCCTCAGTTTTAAATAAAAATTAAATAAATTTTAAAATTAAATATTAGTTCATGTTCTTTTAGATTAATTATCAAATGCCAGGAATTATTAATTTTATGTAATTTGAAGAGTTTTCTTCCAAAACATTCCAAACTTTCTTCGAAATTCTTAAGAATTCCTTAGAATTCCTCTATTACGTTGCCCAAATTGTTTGTTTAAATCAATAGTTAGACTTGGCCGAGATATGGTTTCACTCCCACTTCTTAAATGATAAAAAAAATACAAATAAAGGCGATTACGAAACCCAGTTAGTGTACCCCACTTCCTATGATTCACAGATTACTTTATGATTTGATATAACGAATTTATTTGATTTGGAGGTCTATTGCGTTGCGCCTTCCAACACCTCTGGCCGTATTTATGGCCCTTATCAGAACCGCTAAGAAAGCCAGTTGGCCCACAAGACAAAGCCCCCAACAGTACTTGGGAAATCACTTAACATAAGCGGTAATGGCCAACTGGCGGGCAATGGAAAAAGAAAGCCAGCTGAGAGTGGGAGCCAAAAGAAGCTGATAAGACCCCACCACAGCGGGGGTCAACAATTTAGTTCTAAAATAAATAATCATTTTTTGAGATAATATTTTGTAAATTTTATTAAGTTTTAAAATCTGAAATGAATAAATAAATAATACTTGCTATGAATTAAAAAAAAAAATACATTAATAAACTTTTTCCATAAAATTTCCTCCCCAAAAATCATAAATATTAAAAAATAAAAATCCCCTATTATCTTGACTGCCACTGTACATGGCACTACTGATACTGAACTCAAAAATACATCATTTTTTGAGATAATATTTTGTAAATTTTATTAAGTTTTAAAATTATGAGCTAATACTTGTCTAATACTAATACTTGTTTCCATAACATTTCCTCCCCAAAATTCATAAATAATACTAAAAAATAAAAAGCCCCTATTATCTTGACTGCCACTGTACATGGCACTCACAACAAAGTTGTGAAGAAATTTAGGTCTTGCTCTAGTTTTCACAACCAAAGTTCAATGATCGATTGCAAAGCCAAAAAAAAAGCTCATTTGTGTGTGCGAGAGAGTGATGTGATCCCCCCAAAAAAAAACACTCAATAAGAGAGAGAGAGCTATGGGGGGGCTCTCAATTTTTGCGTCGTGTTTTGCAGAACGCACGCGTCACATGTAGAAACGTCTGCGGACGCTTTCTGCTTTCTTTTTGTCGTGCAACTTTTGCGTTGTTGTGTTAAGTTCCCGAAAGAAATTCGTCATATAATAAAATTTTATAATTTTTGTTGTGCCCCTGTGTGTGTGTGTGTGTGTGTGCATTCAACTTGATTTCATTTATGAGTTTGTTTTCATTATTTGCCGAGTGTCGTTGATAAACAATTTCTGGCTGTATTATTTTCTTCATTTTGGTTAACGAAATTAGAATAATGAAAGCAAATACACACACACAGTGGCGCACAAGAATGGAAAGTCAATGCACGCGGCCACGTCGCAGCCACCGTCGACAGCGGCCGTCGGCAGCGCTGCAACTGCGCCACCAACAATTGCGTTGCTTTCTTTTTTTTTTTTTCGTAATGAAATTATTAGAATTTCACATAATGCCAGTTCCAGGTCTTTCCAAATGGACTTGGCTTTTGTCAACCTGTCGATCGTCGAGTTGGTTATAGAAACTTGCCCGTTATTATCAGCAATTAGTGCATTACATGGAGGCAGATGAGAGAAATGCGGAGAATCTTCTGCCTGATTATATTTTCTTATCGAAGAACTATTAAAAATTACAAAAATATTGGGTAAAATATTACAAGTTTCTCTTATCTTGCCATCCGTAAAAGTTAACCCAAAAAGCAGCAATTATGTAATGGCCCACCTACCAAAAAAAAATTAAAAACTTCCAGGTTGCCAAGAAAGTGGCAAGACAACAGAGATAAACGACACGAAAAAGAGGGTCTAACAGAACGCTAACCAAATAAGTTTACGGAATTGGGTAAACGACATTATTAGAGGCACAAACGAGTGTGTTACAATATTAGGCCATAGTACCGTTAGGCCCGCAGAAAGAGAATCAAGAGCCCAAGACCTTAAGAGCCCAAGACCCCAAGAACCCAAAAATCCGAAATAATCTAAAACCGTAAGAGCGAACAGCATTCAAAAAAAGTCGTGTTGTTCTTCATCTCTTTCTGGCCCCTTAGTCTTATGTAATCAATTACAAGAAGAATGATAATGAAGAAAGCACGGAGCTGTGAGCACAGCGTTCTTACTTTCTCCGGAGAAGTGGGCCAACTGGGAGCAGCGAAGTCGGCAGAGCCGGCCCGACAGCGGCAGCGATTAACCAACCGAATGGAAAAGAAGGGAACAGAGCCGAAGAAAGACTGAAGAACGGGGAGTCATGTAATTATGAAACTTTCACGCAAGACACACACACACACTCAAAGACACACACACACAGAGAGACGGACGTCGATAAGTGCGGTTCTCGCTGCAACTTCTTTTGGGGCTCGCTGCCTTTTCGTTCGTTTCCAGTTTAGAATTGGGTCAAATAACGGATTTGTTAGCTCCCTCTCTCTCTTACTCTCTTTGTTTGGAGCTGCGGCAAGATCAGCGGCGGCAGCAAAAGAACGTAACAAGCTGCGTCATCGCTTACTCCACTCCCCCAGCCCTTAGCCCCCCAGCCCCCAGCCCCATGCCACGCCCCCCTCCCGCCCAGCGACAACTCGAACTTCACTCGCAACACACAAACCGAATTTCAAATTCAGAGCAAAAGAAACCGGTTGTATGCTCGCTCTTGGCTTGTATGAAGGAAAAGAGAGAGTCCCCAAAGCCCCGCTCAGAGTTGGAGTTGCTGTGCTCCGATCACCTAGTGGCCGGCTTTCATGCAGGTTCGTCTCGAACATGCTGCACTGCCTCTGCAAGCTTCTCTGTTCTCCGTTCTACTTTTTTTTTTTAAAAGCCAGATGGGTGAAAATTTCCAGGTGGGCTGATATTTTTGTTTTTTTAAATAAGAATAAATAATAGATTAGAATTAAAAATATATTTCTATGACAAAAAGTAATCTTAAACCAAATAATTACTTTCATTTGAATTTTCTTTCACTGTAGCTGGCTTATGGCCAGTTTCTTGTTGACCCGGCTTTAACACCGGTTTAGAACCTTCACTCACGCCTCACCGCCATGGCTCATTAGCGACGAGCGAACCAACTGAACCACTCTGGCCACTGAGCCACATAAAAATCTTTTACTATTTTTATTTTTATTGTTCAAGAAGAGAAAGTGTTACGCCAATTGATTGTTTAATTAATTTTCTTTCTACTTCTTCTTCTTCTTCTTCTTAGCTGGCAAGCTGCTTCTTCTGCCAGAAGACCAATGGTTCAAGACCATTTCCAGAAGAGCAAAATGTCAATGACCATCCGAAAAAAGACGAAGATCGATATGGATAAGCCCTTAATTTTTATATATTTAAAAAAATAAATATTAAGAAAGTATTGCTATTAAAGTATTACTATTTAGTTGTTTAATATTACTAAATATTTTTAATTAAGTCAAGAGCCCTATCTTGTATGCTATACTTTTTAGTCATTCCTTGCGACTCTTTTTAAAGGGTATTCCCAACAAATATCAGCCCATAGCCCCATAGTCCGAGTAAAAGTTTTGCACAATGCGCTTCATTTGTTGTTCATTTGACATCTTCTTCTTCGTTTTCTGCTGCCGCTGCTGCTGCTGATGATGTTGCTTCTGCTACTGGTATTGCCACCGCTTTCATATGCCATACTTCTTCATTCTTTGGCTCTATGGCATTTGCAATTGTTGCTGTTTATATTTTTTTTTTTTGCGTCTACAATGGGTAATGTGTCAACTGTACCGGCGAACGCTGTCGAACCCAATGAATTATGCATTCGAGCAGGTTACAACTTTCCAAATTGCTTTCCTCTTGGCCATGGCCAAGAGCGGTTGTACTGTTGTTGCCAAATAGAAAACTCTAGCCGCTTATTTGCACTTAGACTTTCGCGCGATCTTCAATTAAGATAAATGCTTTGCTTGCCCCGGTTGCAAATTGATGGAAAATTACTTACTGGCTATGAGAGTGTCCAGAAAAAATATATTTATTTAAGAAATGACCTCATAATCGTACATTTTTCATCTAATTTTTATCAAAAATACTTAAGATCTAATAAATCATACGCTGCGTATACGTAATATGTGTTTGAACAAAGTACATAAAGTATACGCCCCATAGGTTATATAAAACTCACTGTAAATTGCAATTATATAACGAAACAGTGACAAAACACACACACAGATACATATAGGGAAGAAATAATAAAGAAGAACCAGAACAACGGACAAAGAGGACAAGATTTGCAAAGAGGAGAGCCGGATCATTCTGCCAACAAAGAGAGACCCATGGTGGGGCATGATAATATGTCGAAGACCCAACCCAAGGCACAAGACACCACAAGTCCCAATCTCAATCCGGATTCCCATTCTCAATCCCGATGCCAGCGGATGTTGCGATTATTACGAAATAAACGAAGAATAAGAATGAAAACGAAATGCATACAGGGGCTGGGGTGGACACGATCACACATACACATATAGACGTATGGGAGACATCGAGTAGGCAGTAGAACGTATTATCCCTTTTATAGCAGAAAATGCCAACGGCACAGGCAGCGCGCGAATTCTTCAGAAATGCTAAATTTAGAGCGCCAGCAGCAGCAGCAGCGGCAGCAGCAGCAGCCCCCAAGCCCCCCTAAGTAGGTTGATTGGTCATATCTCTCCCGCTCTTCCGCTCTCTCTCTGGCTTGCGCTCTCTTCCTTCATTTCTGCTCTGTTGCAATCTCTACCTCCCTGTCGCATACACCGTTAATTATATTCTATATTTAATCTGTTATATTATATATATAAGATGATATAAGAGCTTGAAATAATTATTTCTGTCATATATTTAATTTTAATTTTAAAACAAATATTAAAGTCCATTTCCGAGTAATTCTCTCAGTGCAGTTGAGCAATTTGCGCAGTTGCAGACTGTCGAAAACAACAACAACAACATGAAGAACAAGAATCGTTAAGCTTTGACGTTTCTGTTAAGAAACTTGAACTTTGCTTGCAACACACTTGAACTTTTATCGCAACCACAGCCCCGACTCCCCAGTGGCATCGCCTGCTCTTTGTCTCGTTATCCATATTTCACCATTTTTCACTCTCTCTCTCTCTCTCACTGCAATTACTGAAAGACCCCCGAATTCGATTATGCAAAAGTTCTTCCTAGAATTTCCGACTCATTCGCTTAATTGGACATTTTTTTTCGATTTTTTTTATTGCTGACTAATGGGAAGTGCATATGATATGATGTCATTTGGCTTGAGAGATGCCCGAAGAGGTGAAAAATAGGGGGCGGTCCAGGAATGGGGAAAACGGAAGTCAATGTTGTGGAAACTTTTTGTCCCAGACAGAGATTACAAATTGTTAGATGGATTTACATCATTCTAGTGGGCCAATTTGCATAACTTGCACAGCGGGTTCTGATGGGTTAAGATTAGGGTGGGCCTTGGTAAACATGATAACTGATATTAAATATTATTTAAAAAGGATAAAAAAAATATCTATAATGGAGAAATAATTTATGAAATGCTTAACAATAATAATTTTTTTCATAAAATATTTTTTTTTGACAGCCAGCCTAATTCGAACTCGTTACTCATTACTTGAGCCAGTTTTTACAGAAAAATAAATTAACCCAAAAGGGGGAAAAAATGCCAAAGATATGTATGCATAAATATTTCAACTGTTTACAATCGTGGCTAGTACCGCCATACTTTACGAGCCTACACACATACGCACATCCAGTACAGTATATATGTATATGTTATTACATTACCCTTCATATTTAACATAGAAAAAGGAGATAGGAAGCATGGGGGGCTATGGAGGGGGCTAGGTAGGGGAAGCAAGACTACCCCACGATGCCAGCTGCGCATTTTTATAATGCACACACACTGTCTGTGTGTGCTGTGCTAATTTATACAACAATAATACGAGTATAATTTTTGTTTTTATTCTTCAGCCCCGCCAGCCCCGAAATGATCTTATTGGAATACCCACTCTCGCACACGTACACGCACATAGGGGCTGCAGGCGGCCCGAGTGAGCGAGTGAGCAGAGCCAACGACTGATTTGCTCAGCCTTGAACTTCTCTCCGAGTGCATTAACTCTGCGGGCAGCGCTGCCGACGGCGAAGTGTGCGGCAACTGCGCTGCCCTCCGCCGCCTTTGCCAGCCCTCTTGCGTCTCTTTCGCTCGCCCCAACGCATGGCCAGTGACCGAGAGAGTGATGGGGTGCAGGGGAATGGGGTGTTGGAATGGGGGTGCGTTCAGCTGCAAATGGCTTGGAGACTCCGATCTTGTTCTTTATGTAATCTAGAATGTCTTGTCATACACCTACAGGTCAGCTTCGCTAAAAGGGATATTTCATAAAAATAAATATTATTTTTAAATACTATGTATTTGATTCTAACTGTGTTTTTAATTAATTTTTATTAAATAATATTTTAATATATTTTTAAGCATGTTGGACTGTATTTATAGGCCCCCCCACCCGACTTGATCTTCTTCCTCTTGTTGTTGCTGGCACCCCCATGAAGGATTGTGTTACATAAGCGACAAGCGGCAGGCGATAAGTTTCGCTTTCGAATATGTATAGTGGGCGTGGTACATTTATGTGTGTGAGACACACACACTCTCGCAGAGCTCAAAGGCACATACGATTATGAATAAGAACACAAACAGGCGGCGAGCACTCCTTTTGTCTGGAGAGTGTTTTGAACCTTCCAGGCGCCTGGCCTTGAACCTCCGATCGCAGCGGACGAATGCGAGTGCGAATACGAGAGTGTTTGCAAAACAGATACCCAGCCCAGGCACACACACAGACTTGCTCGAGAGTGGTGGTGAGTTAAAAAAAAAAAAAAAATAAAACACAAAACAACTTCAATTCAGTTTTTACTTTTTTTTTTTCGCTGTTCTTAGCGGGCTTTGTTTTTGTTCTTGGCCCGGGCATTGGGGCCCACTGTCGTTCGTTCTGCCATTCACATTTACAGCCAAACTCCCCCTGTGTTGGCATTGGAGCTCTTTGCTGGTGTTGGTATTTGCCTGACCCCACACAACATTTCTCAGATACATATTTGTACTGCAAGCTGTGGAGTGTGTCCTTGAGATCGTTTCTTGCCGTTTGGGGCGATGTATCTGTATCTGTATCTGTAGGTGTCTCTATTACAGCATCTCTTATACCTTAAATACTGTTTTTTAAGCTTTTATTTATACAGAAAATGTTAAAATATTATTCTAAAAATTAATACTATCTCTTGGTAGTCTTGGAGGCTTATCGCCTTTGGCCAAAACCGCCTTTTCCACTCTGTCTGCGATTATGAATGCATTTCGCTTATCACTCCCGATAAGTGCCACCAATATACATACATATACATATGTATTTATGTATGTATATATGTAAATATATATAAATGCCCACCGAGACTGGGGGAGCCATTGCAGGCGTCAGCTGCTGCCGCCTTTGTTTCAATATTTATCGAGTCATTCCAGTCAGACATATGTACAGTGTGTGGGGGTGGTGGATGGATGGATACATTTCTAGATTTGATATTCGGATGACGAGTGCAGGGCGAGGACCGAGTTAGTGACCGATAAGTTGGTAAAATAAGATTTCATTTCACAACAAAAACCGTATCGGGTTCAAGGATGGTCAACAGGGAGCTCCCCTGCCGTTGGTTAGTGACTGGATTGCATCATTTGCTCCGTTCGTGATTACATATTTGAATATATTATACACGAATACTATATATTCGCCCTCTAATTGGCGATAATTGAGTAATCTCGCGTGAGTCACCGGGAAATAAGTATATCACCTGCAGGTCGAAGTGAATATTATTTCCAGGCTAATCTTTAAATAATTCTCGACTGCTAAGTTTCTAAGTTTGAGATCTTTAAACATTTTTGGGAGATATTACATGTTTTTTTCAACAAACCCTTTCACCTTCAGATGACTCATGAAATCTTCAACAGAATCAGGGAAATTATAAGAGAGACTAAGTCAGGAAAAGTATAATTTATTGTCTTTAAGGTCTTAATTCCCCAACATTTCCTAATTAATTTCATCCTAAATAGAATCATAAATGTATGTTTCAGATAAAATATTTTATTATCAACTCCCCTGGCAGACCAAACTATAAAGATGACTCAGATCGATTAACCGGAAATCGCTCATCAATATATACTTGTTTGGGCCTTTATTTAGCAGCCAATTAAATTAATTAATAATTATTGTCCAAAGACTAAAGTTAACAAAAAATGTCATTGTTTAAAAAATAAATTAATCCTCTAGACGCTAGACCCAGAGCCCCTGCATTCTGGTGTAAAAAAAAGAGTGGAGATTACATAAAAAAATAAAAAATTCTGGTATCCCCACACAGATACAAAACCTGCGAGTGTATGGGAAGACTTGCACTTGTTGTCTGTCTGTCAGTCAGTCAGTCGGCGCCCCAACCCCCAAGCCTGCCTGTCCCCAATTCGTTGTCTTTTCCTGTCTGATATTTTTGTGGGTGTGTGCGTGAAAATATCCGTTAAATATTTATTTTAAAATTATTTTTGTTGAGAGTATGATTATTAATTAAGCTATAATTTTAAATAATTCTTATACTTTTAATACAAATACAGATTCAGTAAAAAGATACAGATACAAACATGAATGCGTATTAAGATACATTCTTGTAGATACATTTTGTATATGTATCTCTGGGTGTAAGTTTAATGCGAAACAAAGAAACAACTTTTCTGTGGCACTGCTTACTGTAGAATATGCGATGTGACCGCCAACGCAACTTTATTGTTCTTGTTGTTTTTGTTGTAATTGCAAATAATGTTGCTATTATGCCCCCTGTTCTTGTTGTTGTTGTTGTTATTTGTTGTCAAGTGGAAGTGAGAATGCAACGACTTCCGCGTTCAAAATCACGCGCCATTTTCAAAAGCATTTCTTTCTCTCTTTCGAATCTAATAGTGAAGCCCATCTCTATCTCTCGGATAACGCACCTGTGTTTTAGTTTGCGGACTTCGTTTGTCTGGCAATTCGCCTTTATCTGAAGCACCTAACCGAAAGCAAACTTTAAAGGTTTATGAATGAAGCTCGGAAGCGGCAAAAAACTGCAAAGTAAAAACAAAACGCAATACAAATCGAGCGCCTATCAAACGGCCGCCAAAAAGCCTCGGGGGGGCGTGAGTCAGATGTCGCCGTCGTGCTCGTGATCGTGACGATATATCGAGAGAAAGGAAGGCTCCAAGAGAGAGGGCGGGAGAGAGTATTGACGAGCTTTGAGATACCCATCATAAAAGATGGTTCCATTCGGCAATCTTTAAAAGGCTAGAGGTGGGGATCTAAGTTATACTAATATTATTAAATAATTTATAAATCTGGGCTTAATTTTTATTCTATATACTGTTATTTATTTAATATTATTTCGAGTTATAGAAAGAAATAAATAATTATACGGTATCAATAGGCTTAACCCAATTAACTTACTTGCTTTGTTGACCAAATTTTTGGCTTTTTGTTTTGATCGCGGCGTTTTAATGTCTGTTTTGGTATTTGTTCCGGCGGCCTGTGTTGTTTATTGGCTTATTTCATATACTCTGGTTCTGTCCTGGCTATTTGCGTCTCTTTAAATTATCACCCAAACATGTACATACATACCGGGTTATATGAGCAATTGCATATATTTCAATTTCATTAATTGCGCCACAAATTACAAAAGAAATTACCAAAAAGGCGAAAGGCGTGCCCCGCCCGTTATGAAATTTTCGATGTCTTTGCTTTGGCTTTTTATTTTTGTTTTTTTGTTTTGATATTTTGCTGGCTTTTAGTTTTCGTTCATTTCTTTCTTTGACGCTAACAGAAATTTCACTTTTCGCCGCCAGAATCTTCGAGCAGTTTGTGTTGTTGTCGAGTGTGTGTGTTTTTGGTTTTTGAATCGAAACTGAAAATTGTTGTTGGCCTGCAGGCCGGCCGCTCAGTCGACAGCGCAGCCGGCGTCGCAGTCGCAGCCGGTGTCGAAGCCGGCAGAGCGCTTAAAAGTTCTGAGAGAAGCAGCCAAGAGAAATCGAGAGAGAGGCGGTTTATGGGAGCCTGTGGCGCAACTTAGAAATTCAAGAATTGCGCAGGATCTGTTTTATGTATTTCCCCTACTTTTTAGATCATAAATTAATCAAATAAGATGTTTATACTAAAGATTATTATTCAATATTTATTTCCTAATCAATAGTTCTTATAGTTTCTCTATAAAAACTTAAAAAATTGTCAAATTATCACTTGTATCTTAAATCTTGTATCTTGTATCTTATTTTTCAGAGTCAACAGTGAACGAACAAGTTCAATGTTAAGCCCCCGACCAACATGTTGCGTGCTGCATGTTGGCAGCGAACACGTTGCGGTTGCATGGCCGCTCGACCCAGTTTTATTCTTTGTTGGCCTGGTCCGTTGTGTTTTATGCTGCTTGTTTTTTTTGCTTTGACTTTGGCTTTGACTGTTCCCCATCTTACCGTTGTTTAGTGGTCGTGTTCTTTAACGGGGCCCGCTTTCTCTTTTTATTTTGGCCAAGTAAATTGATATGCTGCGCTATGTTTTGACGTTTAGTTGCCGTCTCCCCCCTCCCTTCCCGGCGATCGCTTGTCAAGTTCTCAATTCGTGCCCCACTGATGATCTTTTTCAGCCATTTGGGTGCTTTTGGCCCGATATCGAATGCTGATGCATGATGGTCCACAGATGTGCCATGACTCAGCCAATTGGCGGTCTAAGAAGGGCCTTAATAATTGGGGTAACTAAAGGTTTAACTTTACATGGGCTTACAGGAATATTTTGAGTTTACAAGACATTTTTGGGCCAAATTAATTAAAAACTACTGAAATAATGGTAGATGTAGAGTTCATCCGATCATCCACTGTTCAGGCCTTAATGCTTAGACGCTCAGATGTACATGTGCGTCGCTTCATTCCCCCCATCCTTCGCTCCAGCCGCACACCATCGGTCGTCCTTTATTGCGAAGTTAAACTTTTCAAGGTTAAGTCTTCGGCTGGCGTCGCCGGCGTGCAATGACATTTGGGCTCTGGGCTGAGCAGGGCAGGGCAGGGCAGGGCGAGGCAAGAGAGGGACCAGAAGCAACATCCACGTCCACATCATCACCGAACACCCTCTTACGCACACAGACACACACTACGCACACAGGGGCGACTAGCAGTTCGTTCACTTGCCGGGAAGTCTTCCTTCTGACTCCGCCGACTGCCGATTTCCAACAGCCAGCCGTCTGCCGCAATTCCTGCGCGACCAACCGTGGCACAGTGGCCTAAAGTTTGGGCTGAGAAATGGCTGAGAAAAATTAAATAAAAATATAAACTTATTGAGTATTACTAGCCGTATACGTAATATTATGTTGCATCTATTTATTATACAATTATGTTCATGTTTATATCCTTTAATCTTGATAGAAGTTTAGGAACTCTGCTAAATAGTTTGGATACCACAGTGCTCGTGTCACCCCTGGAGTATTTTGAAAAAATACTCCCCCCAACCCCTCTAATTGTCTGCTCGTCTGGATGCTATTGCTCACGTTCTCGTTCTCTCAGGTGCCTGCGCTACGCTCCAGCGAAGCAGCCTTTTTGGTCCTTCTTTGCACCCTACTTTTCAGGGAAAGCAATTAAATATATAAAAGAGATAAAGATAAATGTAAACATAAATAATACATTTTAGACAAACAATAAAAAATAAATACAAATTATAAAAACTTTTCTAAATAATTTACATTTTTTCGCAAAAACCTATCTTTTTTAAATATAAATTTTATAAAAATAATGCTTATTATGGCCTTATAAGTAACATATATTATTCTAAACATTAAACACCTAATCTAAAAAAAAAAAATCAACAAATTTCGCGGAATTACTTTGTTAAGAAGCTGTCGAACCTTCTCTGTTTCACCGAATGGGCCAAGAATGCCGCAACAGACGGGCCATTTCATTGGCCCGGCCCGGACTTACATAAGGCCGAAACAGGAGCGGCAGGAAGATGATGTCTCAACAGCCATGGCGATGACTTTTACTGTCGGTATATGCAAACACACACACATGGAATCCTATATAGTTATCCTTTATTTGTGTGAGCGTGTGCGTGGGCGTCGTCTGCCAGCGATGTTCGGTGAAAGGGAAAGGTTATTAGACTCGTCCCGTGCAGCCCCTAAGGTGGTAGGGGCCCAGACACTGACTGCTCCTTATTGTTATAATAACCTTTCGGTTTTCGGTTTTCTGTTTTCACTGTCGTCGACGGAAGTGGGAGGCGGACAGCAGGTGTCGGGGCGGGGCAGTGCAATGACAGCGGCTGGCGTCGGCGTCGGTCCTTAGTCCTTGTTCCTCGGGCAACGCCATTACGACAGGCTCTCCTCCGGATTCACTGGCCGTCGAACTCTCGGCCCAGTCACAGTCCCAGTCACAGGCTCATGATTTTCTGTTTCTAACTTTTTTGGGGCTTTTCGGGCGATGACTCGACCTCTAGGCGTCGGCACGGCCGTAGTTGAATGCACGCGGCCGAGGCACGCGGCGAGGTCACAGGACCTGGGCTCTCGGTCAAAGTCACATGGCCACTTGACCCCCAGATCCGTAATCGCGGGTAAATAAAATTAAGTTGCAGATAAGTACAAGAAGCGGGTGATTGATTCGAGAAGGAGGCTTAAACGAAAATAGAATTTCGAAGGAGGCCCTGAGTTGAAAGGTTAATGAAATGGATGTTAGTGGCATCACAGATACTTAGATACTTGAGGTTATAGGTTACGATGTTAGTAACTATTTTTTAAACGATTTTCAAACCGAAAGAGTCGGAGTTTTCCAGAAAAGTTTCTCTTCTCCATTGGACTCGAAATTTCCCTTTGGCCAAAATGCAAAAATATTTCGCGGAGAGAAAATGGCAAAAGAAAATTCGCCAAAGATTTTATGAGGTTAAGACTCATTACAGTTGTGGCAGAGTGGCTGTTGCATATTGTTGTACAATGAACACGTTAGCCCCAATTCGGGCGAGTGGGAAAAAGAAAAGCTGCTGCAGCGGCCCATGACAGTTGCAGTTGCAACTTTCTAATGCGGCAACAGCGACTCAAAACGGATGTGGATCGCAGCAACTTCGAGCTGCATTATGTGTGCCAAAATGCAACACCAACAACAAGATGCAACATTGCAGCAGCAACATGGACACTGAAACAAATAATTACTTTTTTTTATCTAAAATTCAAACTAGTAGCTAAGCTTTTGAAGTTTAAATTGTTTAACAATCATTTTGCATTAATTTAGATTTTTAATTAAATTATTTATTAATTTTTTTAAGTGCAACTGTTGCAAGAAAAACGAATTTCACCCTGCTGCTTTCTACTGCAAATTACTTAACTATTTTCCCAGTTTCGCTTTGTCGTGCAATTTACCAACAGTTGTTGCATGTTGTTGCATATTAGCCGGACCATGCCTACAGGGGGCGGCTGCAACAGCACTACGCCAACAGCAACAACAAACATTGGCGGCAGTGAAAAGTTGGTCATGACAATCAAATGGCAAACACTGAGCCGCATTCGGGGGGCAGCTTGTGGCAGGAGCGGATGAGCGGCGAGCGTGTGTATTGGTGTGTATCTGCATGCGCCCACTGATGCATTCCGCCTGCAGCAACTGCAATTGAGGTTGGCATAGGGTCCCGTCCCCTCCCAACCCTCGACAGGGGAGTGCCTGCCAAGAACTCCACTTAGTCACAGGAGTGACTAACCGTCTGGTGCGACCCTAAATTCCCAAAGTGAGTCAGGTCGCTTGGTGGTGCGGTCCTGACCGCAAACTCGGGTCTTAACGTTCTTTCGGGTAATGCCACCATTGGCATCCAAACTAGTAACAGGTTTTTAATGAAGGAATTGAAATACTTTATAATTGTTGCAATAAGACGGCTACCCTCTTTAAGAAAAAGGCCAACAATAGTGCCACCAGCGATGCCTATATCTTGGCCAATTTCCATCCGATTCTTGAGCGGAATCCTTAAAAGATTTGTGGATCGATTCTCCATCATTCCGCATCAAAACCTGAGAACAAAATATTTTTTCGATTTTTCGTGAAATTTTCTGGGGGATCCCCTTCGAAATTATGAAAAGTGCATGGAAGGACAATATGCCCCCCAGCGATGGCTATATCTTGGCCAATTTCCATCCGATTCTTGAGCGGAATACCTCAAACGATTTGTGGATCGATTCTCCTCCATTCTGCATCAAAACCTGAGAATAAAATATTTTTTCGATTTTTTGTGAAATTTTCTGGCGGATCCCCTTCGAAATTATGAAAAGTGCATGGAAGGACAATATGGCCCCAGCGATGGCTATATCTTGGCCAATTTCCATCCGATTCTAGAACGGAATACCTTAAAAGATTTGTGGATCGATTCTCCACCATTCTGCATCAAAATCTGAGAACAAAATATTTTTTCGATTTTTTGTGAAATTTTCTGGGGGATCCCCTTCGAAATTATGAAAAGTGCATGGAAGGACAATATGGCCCCCAGCGATGGCTATATCTTGGCCAATTTCTATCCGATTCTTGTGAGGAATACCTTAAACGATTTGTGGATCGATTCTCCATCATTCTGCATCAAAACCTGAGAACAAAATATTTTTTCGATTTTTTGTGAAATTTTCTGGGGGATCCCCTTCGAAATTATGAAAAGTGCATGGAAGGACAATATGGCCCCCAGCGATGGCTATATCTTGGCCAATTTCTATCCGATTCTTGTGAGGAATACCTTAAACGATTTGTGGATCTATTCTCCATCATTCTGCATCAAAACCTGAGAACAAAATATTTTTTCGATTTTTTGTGAAATTTTCTGGGGGATCCCCTTCGAAATTATGAAAAGTGCATGGAAGGACAATATGGCCCCCAGCGATGGCTATATCTTGGCCAATTTCCATCCGATTCTTGAGCGGAATACATCAAACGATTTGTGGATCGATTCTCCACCATTCTGCATCAAAACCTGAGAACAAAATATTTTTTCGATTTTTTGTGAAATTTTCTGGGGGATCCCCTTCGAAATTATGAAAAGTGCATGGAAGGACAATATGGCCCCCAGCGATGACTATATCTTGGCCAATTTCCATCCGATTCTTGAGCGGAATACCTCAAACGATTTGTGGATCGATTCTCCATCATTCTGCATCAAAACCTTAGAAAAAAATATTTTTCAGATTTTTTTTAACTTTCCCTTCAAAATTACCTTTCCCAAAATCGCTCCTATGTGTAGTTTCTTTTGATAAATCAAAATTTAATGAATAAATTGTATTATGCTAACTGTTAAAATATATCAATCTGATATCTAACTCAAATCCCAATATTGAATTATATTTGTTGCACTCTCTTGTAAACATAAACCACAAAGCCCCCATAAAAAATATATCATCCTTTTGAAACCCCACTGAGCAGTAGATATAATCCGCCAACACCTGCCTTCGGAGCAGGTTAATTGCAGGTAAGTACAGACATAAGCCATCCCCCTACTTAGCCGGGATTGGGACTTTCCTTTGGGTGAGACCGCTGTGCCGCTAGCCCCTAATTAGAAACCAGTTAACTGTCGCACCGGAGTGGCATTAAGCTGATCTATTAACTTTTTTTTCTCGCTGGCCATTTCTATTTATTTTCGAGCCGACGAATGTTTGTTTTGTGGGTCCACTCCAGGCCGGGCCAGTCTCTGGTTTTTTGTTGGGTGATTGGGGATTGAAATTGAGAGATCGAGATCTCGCCCGGTGCCCCAGTGATCTAATAAATGCCGCATTGTCATTCGCTCCGCTTGGCATCTCTCTAACACAGCAACAGCAACAGCAGCAGCAACTTATTGTTGCTCCAACTGGCAACAACAAACATCTCCATTTGTCACTCAATGCCCCAAAAGCTCCGAACTGGGACACCATTCATTTATTTATCGCATGCAAAGCAATCCGCAAATATCTAATGTGTGTTTGAATGTTTGTCGGTGGTTGTATGTTGCTGCAGTTGCTGCAGCTGCAGTCGACACAGAAAAAATAGAAAGTTTTTCGCCAATTGCAGTTCCCCGACAATACCAAACTGCTGCTGCCTGCTGCAATTTTCTCTTTGCAATTTGATTAAATAAAATATTGTGTAAAGGCTTTGCCTCACCGCCTCAAAGCAGCGTGGCATCGTGGCATCGCTGGCAGCGGCATTGCAACTTTCCAACTGCAGTTTTCGTGGCACGACTTCTAAGTCGGTTACTAGATGCAATAATAATTGCATTTGTCCCACTTTACTTTCACTTGGCGAACAACGACGACGACGACGACGTTGAGTCGCAAATCCAAGACCAACCAGCAACCAGCAACAAGCAACAAAAAGCCGCAGCGCAGGCGTCGACTTTGACTTTGTGTTTGCCTGTTGCGCTTGCTGCATGCAGCAGATGTGTGTGTGTGTTGGTTGCATGGAAAAGTTGCAACTTTTTCCAGTCGCTTGGTGGAAATTGTTTGCCGTTTGGCTGACTGCCTGGCCTGGCTGGTTGGCTGTTGGGCTGGCAAAAAGGAAAAGTGGGTCAAGCGCACCATTGTTGTTGCACGTTGGTGGTGATGCTGCCTGCCACCGCCGCTGTTACTTGTTGCATGCCTCCACTTAATTGACAATTGGCCGCAACACTATAATATGTGTTGGCATTTGATTTATGAAACTGGGTTACACGCCGGCTTTCCTTTTCTCTGTCCCATTTGGCACGATCTTGCGTTTTAACATTTCGTCAATTTATTTTCTATCATTTTAAGAATTATATATATATATATTACTCAATAGTACAGAAGATTGAATGTTTCAATCTTAAATATCCTTTTTATACATTGCCTTTAATTTTATGTTTTTTGCTTTTTGTTTGCTGTACATTAAAAAAATTACATTTTAGATGCAAGTTTGGTTTTCGGTTTTTCCTTTTTTTTTTATACAAACTCAATTCCAGAACATGTTCCTCGACAGAGTCTGTGCCTAGTATTTACAAAGATGTTAAAATTCTCCAGCTTCTCCAGGTTCTAGTTTTCCTTTCCTTTCTTTTTTTTTGGCATTGAAACAATAAATAAAATAAGAATGTTTAAATATTTAAAATAGGCAAATACTTAGGGTAGCGCCTAACTTAGGGTTAAATAGTTTTTAGAGGCCAGAAGGCGAAACTAAAGAAAGGACCTTCGCCTCGGCTTTGTTAGATTTTTTTGTACAGAGGGGATACTCAAAAGAACTAAATGGTGACTTGGTCAGGAGCGCACTAGCTTCAATAGTTGTGTACAAATAGATTAAAGAAATAGCAAAGCAGTAAGAAATAGTCGCATTGATTGGTTATCGCCGGTGCAGGATGTTGGAGAGCGTGCGTATCTGCTTCTGCAGCTCGGAGTCCATGCGGTAGGCCTCCTCCTCGAAGACGAGGCGCATCTCCTGCAGCTGGGGCAGCTTGTCCGGCTGCATGTTGAGCAGGTCGCCGAAGAATTTCGTCCATACGTGCTTCTTGAGGTAGCGCGGTAGCTTCTGACGGATCTCCCAGCTGGAGCCCCGCTTCAGCGGCTGCATGTAGTCGCCGAACAGCATCACGTGCACCGTGGCCGCAATACAGAAGAGATCCGTTTCGTACGACCAGCTGCGACCCTCCTGCATCTCGATGCAGGTGAAGCCATCGGTTTGTATCACTTTACGGAACTTGGTGCGCTCTGCATCTGGAAACAGTGACATATCGATGGCGCATCCAAAATCGATCAACCTGAGCGACGGCAGGGGACTGTTCACGTCGGGGACTCGCATCAACAGGAAGTTGTCCGGCTTGATGTCGGCATGGATGATCTTTTGGCGGTGCAGGTGGTCCACTATGTTGCAGATTTGCGCCGAAAAGTGCATCACCAGCGACTCGTGCATCACTTTGGTTGTGGCCTGACGGATCTTGTTGTTGATGTCCAGCAGGGAGCCGAAGCGAGAGAACTCTGTGGCTATCAAGCTCGCATTTGGAGCGATGATCGCAGTGGAAATGTCCATAAGTCCGGGTAGTACATCAGGCTCCTGGATGCGCTTTAGCACCTGGAAAGGGAATGCGTTTAGATATCATAGTTGACATAAATATAGGTCCTCCTTACCTGATCACAAATGTATATCTCCCAAGTATTCGGAGGCTTTTGGTACTTGAGGGCCACCACATTGCCGGTGCGAGAGTCAGTGGCCTTGAAAACCGATCCGTAGGAGCCACGACCCACCTCCTTGTCGATGGTGAAGGTGACACCCTCGAGGACGTTGAGTGGACGGTTGTTGGAAATTTTTGGTAGCGGCGTTTGCACAATCTTATAGCTAGCGTGGTCATCCTGGTCGCCCGGGAAGTCCACCTTGGTGAGGAAGGCTCGACAGAGCTCGCTGTTGAACGGATCAATGGCCTCCTTGGCCAGGTGACGGGCGATCGTTTCAAGGGCCTTCGACAATCGCCTCTCCTGAGCCTCTGTATCGTGCTGGGTGGCAAAGTACGAGTTCTCCTGGAATGTGGAGAAGTCCGCTAGGGTGCTGTTCCCGTTGTTGTTGTTGCTGGTGCTGTTATTGTTGTTGTGCGTTTGCAGGGTTTTGTTGATTGGATGTTGTGAGGAGTCGCGGAAGTTCAATCGATCGACAGCCAGAGCCAGGGAGCTGTTGGAGTTGTCCAGGGCACTGGCGCTGGAGAAGGAGTAGTTGGCGTTGTCGTTGAAGCTGGCACCGGGAGCTGCTGCTGACGCGTTTGTAGCGCTGGCAGAGACCACATCGGTGGCCGAGGAAGCGGAATTACTGTTGCTGCACAGATCCGGATGGAAGGAGCTGCGCTTGACTTTGGTGCGGGCCCTGCGATAGCCGTTTGCCTCGCTCTTGGGCGTGGAAGTCTGGCCACCCAGCATGTACGGGTGGAAGTGATGGTGGCTACCGTTGCGATGCCTCTGGACGGGAATGGGTGAAATGGGCGCCGGCTCCGGCGGAGGTTGGTGATGGTTTATCGGCTGATGCTGCTGCTCCTTCATCTGCTCCTGCTGTTGCTGCTGCTGGTAGACGTTCTCTATGGTATAGGCACTGTAGCTGTTGCTGGGCTCCTTCTTGAACTTGATCTTAATGGAGCGGTTCTCCTGCTCGAAGGTTGTTTGGGCGCTGAACTGCACCCCATTGGTATAGGGACCACTAGGCTCTTCGTCCTCCTCCTCCTCCTCCTCTTCTTCGTCTTCCTCTTCGGACTCTTCGTCCTCCTCATCAGCCTCCCCCTCCCCCTCATGTTCCTCCTCCTCCTCGTCAGCATTCTCCTGACCGCTTGTGTTGTTCTTGTGCCCGTACAGAGCTCCATCCACAGCGGTCATGTAATAGGAAGGCTCTGCCGATTCGTAGGAATCGTACAGGGTCTGTTGTGCTTCCTGTTGCCGCTGGGCCGCCAACTCGGCCTTCTGCTCCATCACCTGCTTGTACTTGCGAGCCAGTATCTCCTCGGGACTGTACTCTATTCCAGCTCCAGCAGGATACACCAGATTCTTCGCGTAACGACACACACGCGTCGGGTCGTCCGGCTCTTCAAGCGTGAGGGCTGGCTTCCAGGTTTCATGGTTGTTGCGACCGTACGCGTAGAAGTTCCTCGGCAAACGCAATCCGGCTATGTCGCTGGCCTTGGGAGGAGTTTGTTCGGGAGGCTCTGGATTCGAAGTGCCGTTTCCATTTCTGACGGCTTCCTGCTGCGGCTGTGAATGCTGATGCGGCTGTGCTTGCGGCGAGTTCTGCTGAGGAGGTGGCTGGTACGGCTGGTGTGGCTGCTGTTGGCTTAATGCTTGCTGCTGGTTTTGTGCGTAATGTGGCTAAAAATGAAATGGAATTAGCAACGTTTCTGTGTCAGTCTTCATGGTAATACTCACCTCCGCTACGGGCGCATATTGCGGATGAGCTGGCTGTTGAGGCGGCACATGTGCTGGGGCTGGCGCCGGCTGCGGGTGCTGCTCGAAGCGTGCCTGATGGTACTGCGCTTGGTAGGCTAGCTGGTGTTCTGGAGGCTGATGCTGATGTTGTGGCTGGACAGCAGGATGTTGATGCTGTGGCGCTGCATGTTGCTGTTGTGGCGCTGGATGCGATTGCTGTGCCGCTGGATGCTGCTGCTGGGGCACTGGATGTTGCTGCTGCTGCTGCTGGGGATGATATTGCTGGTAGATATGCTGCTGATATGGCTGGGGACGAGGTTGGGCATAAGCCTGTGGCATCTGCTGCTGGGTGTAGTTAGCTAGCTGCTGTAAAGGATCTGGCTGCTGTGCTTGCTGCTGTTGCTGCTGCTGCTGCTGTTGTTCCTGTTGGCGTTGGAAGTAAAGCGACCTAGCATAGGTAAACTTTCCGTGGGCATGCTGCAGCTCAGCGTTGCTCTGCGCCTTCTCCTGGAAGGCCAGATTGAAGACAGCCTCTGCGTCCTTGAAGTCCTCGCGGGACTCGTAGTAGGCAGCCCAGCCAATGTAGAAGGCAGCCACTTGGCGGCCAGTTCCCCGTTGGTACAGCACCTGGTAGAAGTGCAGCGGGTCCGTCTGCATGGCTATGTACTTCAGCCACAGACGCACCAACCGCGCATCCTGGCGGTAGTACTCGTTGTGCTCGTAGACCGTAAGACATCGCTCCAGAGTCTCACGGTACTTGAGCTCGGGATCGCTGTTCTCGTGGTTCTCGTACCAACATATGTAATTGTACCAGTGGTCCAATGGGTCCGGGCCCTGGTACATGGATATGGCGTGCTCCCAGGCCTGCTTATCCTTGAGGAAACCGTGCAACTCGTCCGGTGGGGTAGCACCCACGGGGGGTGCTCCCCCTTCAGAACCAGATCCTTGGCGCATGTATGAGTGCATGGCCATCAAAGCCGGCAGGGGAATCCCCAGATCCGTTTGCGCGGAACTAGGGAAGGTTCCTCCGGCTGTGGCTGCTGATTTTCTGTTTCCTTCGACTTCTCGGATATCGGATACCACAATGTCTTGCAACTGGAACGACTTCCGAATAACTGGTCTCGTTCAGTTAGTCCTTCCAAATGACCTGGCAGTTTTGTAACATTTCGGATTAGTAATTCGCCTCGCCAACTGCAATCTGATGTATTTTCGATAAAATTTTTTATTTAGCTTGCAAATGGAATTTTACTGGAGTTGCCAGATTGGCTGTCAAGTCCCACAACAGTGTTGATAACTCTGGAGGATGTACATGTGGCCGTGTTGGAAAACGCCAAGTCGCTAGTGCTGGAAAAGGGTATGTAATCATTGTTCTAACTGCCCATCAGGCGGCGCCACTGTGCTCTGTATTACTGCATTATTGTTTTTTTTTTATCAAGTCGCAAGAAATTACGCTATCCCCCCAAATAACCGCGTATTCCGAGTGTTTATGTTTCGTTCCCTAGTGCATATCGTAGTTACATAGTCTAAGTCGCTCCCGCACCCACGTCCGACTGCTGAACACGCGTTTTCCGCCGCCCCCGCACTGCTCCCGTTTATTTGTTTTCGACCCCTGTCCGCGTCTTCTTGGATTTTCCCCCAATAAAGGTGCAGCCGCGACAGCCAGAGACAAGCAAGACAGAGAAAAGTGAAACGCCATCGGCGCAATTATCGATTTGAAGCCGTGCGGCCAGTGTCCTGCCTCCGGCTGCAAGCTGAGGCCCCCGGGATAATGGAAGTCTCCTCCGATCCGTACGAGCAGAAGCTGTACCAGATGTTCCGCAGCTGCGAGTCGCCTGCTAGCGGCCTGCTCGACGAGAGCTCCCTCCTGAAGCTCTGCTCCCTGCTGGAGCTCCGGGATCAGGGGGCCGCTCTCATCGCCAGCCTGGGCAGCAGCCACCAGCTGGGCGTGTCCTTTGCCCAGTTCAAGGAGGCGCTCCTGAACTTTCTCGGCTCGGAGTTTGATGGTGGGGCGGCCCCCTCGGGTCTAAAGGGTAAGGATTGCCAATTGGGTGGAGATGGGTTGGTTTTAAAGGACTTCCAAGGGTTAAGATAGAAGGTTCCATGTTGGAATCCTTATTGATGTCTAATCTGTGGGTTTCTGTGAGGAGTTACTCTCTTCCAGCTTGGAAAAGTAGTTACTATTATATAATAATAATGTTCCAGACCAGTTTGTTCCATTCCAAGCCCTCTCCTTTGGCTCTAAAGGATCTAGACAAGATGTCGTATAGTCCTAAGTAGTTGAGATCCTTAAACCATGAATGTAATGCCACTAGCCTGTATCTTCCAATAAACTTTTAATAAATAATACAACAGAAATCCCCACTTCCATCTTTGGAAACTCTAGGCAGATTGAGAATATCCTTTTCCAGAATGTCCTTATCAGTTGGCTGGCAGATTAGCGCCTCGGCAGCTGCCGGTTGTAAAAGTCTGGCTGCAATTGCCAATTATTTTATGACCCAACTGGCCTACCTGATCCGCGACCTCATTGTCCCAGGTGGCGGTTATCAGGTAGCGCCTGGTCCTCCTTAAATACTGGGCCCATTCAGCTCCCGGGCTCAGTCTCTTTTGAAATGGGAACGCGCTTGTATTACCGTAAGGCGGATCGCCTATTCGCCGATCCTCTCATCGAGAAGTTGTCGGCACGCTTCGGTACTCCACTCAGACTCCTCGCCGGTTGCTTTAGCTCGCTACTAATTCTGTGCCTTAATCTTGCAGAGCGTTCGCTGGTTATCACCGATGAGCCACTGGCCACCACCTACATCGAGAGTCCGCCAGAGTCCTCCGACCGCGAAGTGTCCCCCAAACTGATTGTTGGCACCAAGAAGTACGGACGCCGGTCCAGGCCGCATCAGGGTATCTATGAGCTGTCCGTCACGGATTCGGATAACACGGACGAGGACCAGCACCTGAAGCAGCGGAGTCTCAACGGCAACGATGATCTGGGCAACCAGGTAAAGGCTGGCAATGAAGTCACGCACAAAACGAAGATAATTTAATAAAAAATTATACCATTTCCCGATCCATAACAGGTCCAACGCTCTTCCTCGCAGACCGATCTTCCTGGCAGCCGGCGGCTTCGGACGCTCCACACAAGTGGCAGCAAGCTTAAGCGGTGCGCCTCCCTTCCAGCGCGTCGGAATCTGCAGTCCAAGATGCACAACACCGCCACGGGAGCGGCGCCGTCGCCGACGGCCACCGCCAAGCTGAAACAGCTGTCGATCCAGAGCCAGAGCCAGAACCAGCACAGCAGCAGTGTCGAGTCGCTGGGTAAGTTATCGGCAAGAAACCGAGTCCAGAACCCTGCTCCCCATCCCCGATCCCCAGTAACCCATCCTCCCCAGCCCACGAATATGCCCAGCCACTATTATTGTTAGCCCAAAAATGCCAAAAAGATTTAAGAAATTTAAACTAAAAAGTAAGCAAAAATAAACACCGCAGGCCACCACCTGGCCGCCACCTCCGCACCGTCGTTCGAGCGCAGGGGATGCTACCACGGCGGCAGCTGGCTCTGCTTCAAAGGTTTGTGTGCGCTCCCAGAAGAGCATTCTCAAAAGCTATCCGAAACTCCACCAACCTCCCACCCCCTCCAATCATTTGGTATCGAATCGCACCCTATGTAGTCGCACCCCTCAGGATCAGATCCTGTCGCTTGTACAGAACTCTTCCACGTTGGGGAGTATTATTTGTCGGCGCATTAAACCATCAGCTATCCACACCCTGCTCCACTCCCAGCTCCCCCACCACATGGTATCTTGGGCTATATATGTACATGTATATATAAACCGATTGTACGATCGTATCTGTTCCGAACTGATTGAGAATTCCGATGAATTGCAGACACCGTGACGCCGCAGCAGCTGGAGATGATCAGCGTGCACAGCATCACCGAGGCCTGGGACCTGGCCAGCATCGTCAATGGCCGCAACCTTCTTCACATCCTGGGTTTCGATGATGAGGAGGAGGTCAACTTGCAGCTCCTGGCCAAGGCGCTGGAGGAGGAACTGAGGGGGGTCGATCACGACCAGGAGCAAGCGAACTTGCTGCGAGCGTTGGCCGCCCTCCAGGCCACCGAGCTGGGAAACTACCGGCTGGCCTATCGCCAGCAGCACGAGGAGAACCTGAAGCTGCGGGCCGACAACAAGGCGGCCAACCAGCGGGTGGCTCTCCTGGCCGTGGAAGTGGACGAGCGACATGCCTCCTTGGAGGAGGGCTCCAAGCAGCAGATCCAGCAGCTGGAACAGCGCCACGCCAGCATGGTGAGGGAACTGACGCTGCGCATGAGCAACGACCGAGACCACTGGACCAGCATGACGGCGAAGCTGGAGGCGCAGCTGAAGGCCCTCGAGCAGGAGGAGATCCGGCTGAAGACGGAACTCGAACTGGTGCGCAACGAGAACTCGGAACTGGAAACGGAGCAGCAGAAGGCGCACGTGCAGCTCACCGAACTGCTCGAGCAGAACATCAAGCTCAACCAGGAACTGGCCAACCGTCCCGGCAGTGGCAGCCTTAGCCACAGTTCACTTAGTCCCCGGAAGCAGAGCAGCAGCGAGGACAAGGAGGAGGAGATGCTGCAGATGATGGAGAAGCTGGCCGCGCTCCAAATGGAGAACGCCCAGCTGCGCGACAAGACTGACGAACTGACCATCGAAATAGAGAGCCTGAATGTGGAGCTCACCCGCTCGAAGGGCAAGGGCAAGAAGCAGGACAAGCCGGAGGACCAAGAGGCGGCTGCCACGGCTACCAAGAGGCGGGGCGATTCGCCGAGCAAGACCCATCTCACGGAGGAGAGTCCGCGGTTGGGGAAGCAGCGCAAGTGCACCGAGGGCGAGCAAAGCGATGCGAGCAACAGCGGCGACTGGTTGGCCTTGAACTCGGAGCTGAAGCGCAGTCAGAGCCAGGACGAGGAGCTGGCCAGTCTGAGGCAACGGGTGGCAGATCTGGAAAAGGAACTGAAGGAAGCGAAGGAGGGAAGGTCCCTCAGTCCCGAGAGCCGGTCGAAGGACCTGGAAGCCAGCTTGGAGCAGATGCAGCGGGCCTACGAGGACTGCGAGGACTACTGGCAGTCGAAGCTCAGCGACGAGCGCCAGATGTTTGAGAAGGAGCGCCAGATCTACGAGGACGAGCAGCAGGAGAGTGACAAGAAGTTCACCGAGCTGATGGAGAAGGTGCGCGAGTACGAGGAGCAGTTCAGCAAAGATGGCCGGCTCTCGCCCATCGACGAGCGCGACATGCTGGAGCAGCAGTACGTCGAGCTGGAGGCTGAAGCCGCCCAGCTGCGCACCAACTCCATGCGCATGCTCGAGGAGAAGGCGCAGGAGATCGGCTCGCTGCAACTGGAGATTGAGGATCTGCGGCAGCGACTGGGCGAGAGTGTGGAGATCCTCACGGGCGCCTGCGAACTCACCCCCGATGCGGTGGCCCAGATGAGCGCCGAGGCTGGAAAAAGCCCGGCCAGCTCGCCCATCAGCTACCTCTGGCTGCAGAGCACCATCCAGGAGCCTGTCAAGTCCTTTGTGGCCGGCAGCAGCGGGGATGATGCGGATGGCGCTGCCAGTGCCATCAACCTCCTGGGCGGCTCTCCATCGCACAAGGCGGCCAGCCGGTGAGTATGCGAAGCCTCTCTGTGTGTCCTTGGTGTGTGCATGCCCATGACTGTCACTGAATGTCCTGTGCATGTCCTGTACATTGTTTTTGTTTGTAATTCGCACCTCATTGCTAACTTAGTATGTACTATGTATAGTTTTAAAGTTTATGTCGATGTGCCTGTCCAATGAGTATTTTTAAAATCATTTTTTAGGAGAAAAAAAATTAAATAAAAAATAAACACATTTTTTTTGGAAATTTTATTTTATTTTATGTTTAGTATCTTTTACTAATAGTTAGACTTATTAGTATCACTCTTCGCACCTCATTCCTAGAATTAAGGATAAATTTCTGGTTTGGTTTTTTTTCTTTTCGAAAAAATCATTAATGATTTCCTTAATTTTTGACTAAAAAATGTTCGAACAGCAACAACCTCACCACCTCGGAGACCTCCATCTTCAGCACCACCCCCTTCGACAGCTCACCCTCTGGTCCGTCGCCCACGAATAGCGGCACCAACGTCTCCTCTTCCGCTAATCCCGGCTCATCCGGCCCCGCTCCCATCAGCAAACCGAAGCGGGCCCAGAGCCCGCAGCAAGTGCAATCGGAGGGCGAGATCGCGGACTGCGAGACCTCGTCAACAGCCTCCAACAAGAGCTTCGACACCCACAGCGTGGTGTCCACCAGCAAAACTTCTTGCCTTAGCCACGAAAAGTGCAGCAGTCCCTCGGTCCTCAAGGAGGAGCTGAAGCGCCTCAAGTTCTTCGAGCTGTCGCTCAAGGAGCAGATCAAGGACTTGAGCCTGCAACGCGACGGTTTGGTCATGGAACTGCAGCAGTTGCAGGAGGCGCGACCCGTATTAGAGAAGGCCTATGCGGTGAGTTGGCAAGGACTCTTCATTTCCTTTGAATACTAATTCTCTGGGCCATTCCTCCACAGCGAACCACGCATCCAACGCTTCAGCAGCGACTGAACCAACTGGAGCTGCGAAATCGCCATCTGCAGAATGTCATCAAGCAGCAGCAGCAGTATACCGAGTCCCTGATGCAGCGTAGGTCCCAGACTCATCCAATGAGGGCATCTCTAATGACGTAAATTATCTTCCAGAATCCTGGCGGCAGCATCAAGTGGATCTCAATGAGCTACACGGCCGTATTGAAGCCCAGAGTGTTATGCTGGCGGAGCAAACACAGCGCCTGCAGAGCGCCGATATCCTAGTGAAGGATTTGTACGTGGAGAACTCGCACCTGACGGCCACGGTGCAGCGGCTGGAGCAGCAGCGGGCGAGGGTGAATCTGATCCACCAGCAGCAGCAGGTGCAACAGGTTCAACAGCAGCAACAACGCCTGGGCCTACCAGGCATGCCTTAATAAGAATAACAATAGAAACTAAATGATAACCTGAGGAGGGGTGCTCAGCATCGACAGACATCGAAAATCAATACATGCAACTGCAACTGCAACCGATATCGTTATGAATGTTAGTTAGTCTAAGCTTGCGTCTTCGTGAATGAATGTGAATCAATGTTGTTTCGGCACGAGAGCACCGCATCAATAACTAATGTGACTTTAAACCTAACTTTAACTTAAATATTAACTCACCCACGCGCAAAGATGAACAATCCAGCAACACTAGTGTACCGATTTGAAACACACTGACTAGTAATCGATTAACTGATTTGAGCGAAGAAACTACTATATTTACACGATCGTACATACTCGTTTGAACATATATATACGTATATGCAAGAGTCCCAATATATATATACTAATAGGTGTACCGTATATATGTCTCAATGCAATGTTGACCTTACTACAATAATTCACCACTGGAATAGTTAACGTATATTAATTATATTAGATCAAGACAGTATTTTAAATTTGTTATGCGTCTGAGTAGGCGAGCACGTTTATCAATGTTTATCACGTGCCCAAAATCAAATGCATCGGAATTGTTGTTAATTTTATTGGTAGAGAAAAACAAACAAAAAAATATTATGATGATAAAAAAGAAATTTGAAAACGATCTATGATATTGACATATATTATGTAACGACAAAAGACCTGTAAAGCTGTAATCATACACTCGTATCTATGTATTTATACTGCGACTTAAGTTAGCCAATACTCCTCAATTGCTTTTGCAACTCTACCTTTTTTGTTAAACATTTCCCCGCCCGACTAACCTCCTCCCCATTTATACAATCTAATGAACAAATTGTTTAGTTATTTAATCCTCGGTTCGCATTACTGTGTGATCATCTGTGCTTAATCAATACTTTCGATCAAACTAGAAACTTACTTTTTAAAAGTATAAAGAAAATTTAAAAAAAAAACCAAATATACATTTATTTAAAAAAAACAATAAAAACATTTATATTGCCTTTTGAATATTGGATTGGTTGTTTTTTGTTTAAATATTACTTTCAAAGGCTCCTATAAAGATATCACAATTTACAAACCTATTTTTCGTGTCAAAAATTGAAGTTAAATTAAATTTTTAATTCAAAAACTGCTCGAAAAGACTTCATTAAGACGACTTTGAGGGATATTCGTGAATAATCCTTCTCCAATATGATCTTTTTGTATTTTTTTTTATAAAACGGATTGTTAATTTTAAATATAAAATGTTTTTTGTTTGTATTTCCATTCTTATCCCAAATATATTTAAAAAGAATCACAATCGTCAACAATTTCCCATTTGAAATACATTTTGGCGGGCAATTGCTTTTACCGTTGCAAATTTGAAAAGTAACGCCCCAAAGATATCCTGCATTCTGAGTATGCCTGAAAAACTCTCTTTGTATTTCTCCAATTGGGAGGTGAAAATCAATAAATCATCATTAGATAAAAAGGATTGGAAGGATAAAAACCATTTAAATCGTCAAAATCCACTTCGCAGTGTGACCAAAGTCATGACCAAAAGGCATTGCCATCCGTTGGTACAAAATCGAACCAAAACGAACTAGATTCGGCAGCCTCAGTTTCAATCAATGTTCCACCTCTAGTGCCTGGCGAACTAAAATGTTTTGTGTTTTGTTAGTTTTTGGTGTAATACTGAATTTTGTGAATTTATCGAGTGGTGAGTGCACTTTTCAATCAAACTATTTGATGGGAAAGCCGAAAATAAAGGATTACTGCCTGCATTTGGGGCAGCGCCTGTGTGTGTGGGGAGCGTTTGGTGCAAGTGCATGTGACTGTGTGCGTGGGTGTGTGTATGCGGTTTGTTTTGTTATTCGATGCGCAAAATGGCATAATAGAATTAAATTAACAATTTGTGTGAGCGAATGCTGTAACCGGGGCCCTTGAATAACGCCCCACCAAAGGCTGATAAAGTCACTAATTGGCTTTCCCTCGAACGAAAAATGTCATGGCCGCCAGTTTTCCAAGAAATGTTAAGGACACTTCTGGTTTTACTTTTGTGCCTAAAAACAAAGATTCATATTTGTTATTCTTTGTAAAATAGTTGGAGTTTATCAGAAACAGCGTTCTAAGCTAGCAGAAATAATAATCTTAAGTATTTCAGAGAGTCCTGTACACCTTCCAAGCAGCAACAGGCTTCTCCTTGGCTTCTAATTGGAAGAAGCCTTCACAGAAAAAGCCTAAATACCACAATACTTCCAAATAATTCTATATAGAGACTAAAACATTAAAGTTTTGTAATTTTATCTGGAAATATATCGGTACCTGTGTGAGTTCTATAATTGTTTTGATTGCACATAGTCGTGCCTAAAGGGGTTTATTTTTATATTTATCTTTTTTAAGATATAAAAAACTATTTTACCAACTACTCCTTTCACCTAATTTTTAAGATTTTTAATTTGTAATCCCCTTTTTAAATATATATTTAAGACGCTACTGAAATAAAGTTGTTTACATTGAAAACAATTAGTTAACAGTGCTGTTATTACTCGTGCATCTCTGTTAGTTAACAGAAACAGAATTGCATAAAAAGTATAGCATACTTTTCTGCTGATCACGGAACTTGCATGTAAAGAGCCTGTTACTCCCTTAGCTGCACTTTTACCTTGACATCCTGTTGCGTTCGCAGGACAACTCCAGTCTCAAAAGTGAGGCCATCCAAAGCGGATACTGGAAGGATCCGGAAAGTCCTCAGGATGCCAGCCAGCAGCACCTTCATCTCGAGGATGGCAAACTTCTGTCCGATGCAGTTTCTCTTCCCGGCGCTGAAGGGCACAAACGCGAACCGATGACGAGTCGCACTGTTTTCCGCAAAAAATCGATCTGGTTGAAAGGATTCGGGATCTGGATAGTGCCGCGGATCCCTCATAATGTCGTAGATGTGCAGGTTGATCTGGGTATTCCGGGGCATGATTAATCCGTTCACCACACACTCCTCCATGACCTTTCGTCCGATTACGGGAGCCGAGGGCAGCAGCCTCAGGGACTCTTTGATGACGCATTCCAGGTAGAACAGTTCGTTGAATTGGAGCATAGAGGCCTCATCGTGGTCCTCGGGGAGTTTCTGCACCTCCTCGAAGCATCGCTCTTGGACATCCTCGTGGAGGGCTAGCATCAGCAGGGTGAAGATGATAGAGGTGGAGGTGGTGTCATATGCGGCCAACATGAAGGTGTTGACCTCGTCGCAGATCCCCTGATGGTCGATGTGGCCCTCTGCCTCAGCGGCCAACAGAGTGTCCAGCATCGCATATCGCTGTGCCTTTCCAACATCGTCCTTCAGCTGGAAGAGCTTTCTCCTTTCCTCTATTATGCGGCTGGAGAAGTCATGGGCTATCTTAAGATTGTCAACGTGCTTCCGATAGTCGCCGAAGAGATAAAAATATATGCTATTATACATCAGGGGATTGGCAATACGCTGCAGCATGACCTCCTCCAAGGCATGGATCGACTGCCGGTATTGGAATCCCTCCTCTACATCGACGAGCTTGACGCCCAGAGCGGTTTCTGGAATAATTTTAGATTTTTTAATAAAAATATAATCATATACCTGACCTGACTAGTTCTATAAGAATCTTTTAAATTAAAGCTTACTTATAATTGCTTTTATTTTAAGATTTATGATTAGAGGCGTATAAATATATCAATGTATATATATTATTAATTAATTCGAGATTATATAATATTTAAATACAAAACACTGCCAGTCATGGTGATACTTTTGATTCGACGATTAAAGTTCACAAATAATGCCTGTTTCTGAACTCCCGGAAAGCTTCTAGTCATGCTTATTTTGACTTTTTGGGTAAAGCTACTAGTACTAAGTTGCTTGTACTAACTTACCACACATATTGTTTAATGTAAACTGTGGAATCTCCTGATTTAGGACTAGTTCCTTTCCTGAGTTTAGATGCAGGATTTTCACGAGTTTATTGCACTCTTCCCTAGAATGTATTCCCATTTGAATATTTTGGTAACTTCAGTTTTTGAAAACTTACTTGAATATATTCAGAAAAGACTGCAGAACTTGAGAGTGGAAGGCTGGAGTCAAAGTTTTCCGTCTAGATTGCCATTTCTGGTCTGAAATTAGTGGCGAAAATTATAAATTACTTGAAATTCTTTCAATCACAAACCCACCTGTGCTTGTCAGTAATCCTTCCCCCAAGAAAGGCCTTAGTAGATCATATATCACATTTTTTGTAATCAGCTTGGAACTCTGGAATACTTCCTCTGCATCTTCGGCCCGGACTATATTGTACATTGGGGTTCCGAAGAAGTACCAGAGATAATTTCTTCCCTTGGCTTGGAGAGCAGCATCCCTTATGAACTTAAACACAGAAGCCGGGGTAAAGTCCAAGAGGTCAAAGTTGTTGCCGAAGGGAGTTTTCGAGGGAGTTGTGTAGATCCTGCTCTCCAGAGGACTGCCATCCAAGGTTCTTACTCGCTGGCACAGGCATAGGACGAAGTACTTTTTGTTCAAATAACTCCAAAGCTTGTGAAAAATTATAAGAAGGAATGGAAGACTGAACAGGATCTTCAGAATCATTTCAGAGACAAGCGTAGAAGAGTCTATTCAGTTGAGGTTCAGGTCTTCTAATGCCTGAGATGAATAAAAACTCCATAAAGATAATACAATTTTCTATAATTTATGCAGATTAGGCCTCTAGATTCTTGTTCAATTATTCACTCAACTCGATCAATGAAATAAATCAACTGCAGTTCTGGGAATCACCTTTAAAGAGTTATCTTAGCTACTGAATTAGTTACACTGAAAGATGTTTTTTTAGAACAAATATTTTATATATTTTACAAATAAAACTACAGTTTTGGTAAAAAGCTTTTAGGACACATTGTTTTCTATTAATGACTAGCTAGTAGCTTCCCTCTTCACTAATTTCACTTTGATGCTCTCCTGGGTTCGCAAAACGATTCCATTCTCAAACGTGAGATCCTCCAGCTGGGTGGCTGGCAGCAGCCTGAAGTTCTTGAGAACGGCGGCCAAAAGGACCTTCATTTCTAGGATGGCAAACTTCTGTCCGATGCAGTTCCTTTGTCCGGCGCTGAACGGCACGAATGCGAAGGGATGCCGGTTCACGGTGTTTTCGGGAAGGAACCTCTCCGGCTGGTACTGGTTGGGCTTGGGAAAGTGGCGCGGATCCCTCATGATGTCGTAGATGTGCAGACTGATCTGCGTGTCCTTCGGCATCACCATGCCGTTGACCACGCACTCCTCGACGCATTGGCGGCCAATGAAGGGCACGGAGGGGAACATCCGCAGGGATTCCTTGACGGCACACTCCAAGTAGACCAGTTCGTTGTACTGGAACACCGTAGTCTCATCACTGTCCTCGGGCAGATTGAGGACCTCCTCGTAGCAGCGCGTCTGCACGTCCTCGTGGAGGGCCAGCATCAGCAGGGTGAAGATGAGGCAGGTGGAGGTGGTGTCGTATCCCTCGAACATGAAGGTGTTGACCTCGTCGCAGATGCCCTCATGGTCTATCTGGCCCTCGGCCTCGGCCGCCAGCAAGGTGTCCAGCATCGCATACCGCTGCTTCTTGCCAAACTCGTCCACATGGCCGAGTTGTTTTTGCTTGAAGAGCTCCCGCTTGCGCTGGATAATCCCGGAAGCAAAGTCGTGGACTATCCGCAGGTTGTGCTCGTGCTTGCGATAGTCGCCGTACAGGAAGAAGTACCAGTTGTAGTACATGAGGGGATTGCAGACGCGTTGGATCAAAATTTCTTCAATGGCATGGATGGCTTTCCGGTATCCTTTGCCCTCCGACATGTCGTCCAGCTTAACGCCCAGAGCGGTTTCTATAAAAAGAAAGAGGAAATTAGATTCAAGTTCTATAAAAATAATAATCCCACTTACCACAGATGTTGTTCAACGTAAACTGTGGAATAACTTGGCTAAGATCTAGTTCGCCATCTAAGTTTTCATTCAAAACTTTGATAAACTTGTTGCACTCCTCCCTGTTAGATATAAAGAATAAATAATTAAGGAAATAAATAATTTAAAGAAAAAACACTCTTCCACTCACTTGAAAATAGCCAAGAAGGACTGCAGGACATTGAAGTGGAATGCCGGGGTCAAGGCCTTTCTCCGGGAATGCCACTTCTGGTCTAAAGACACCATCTTAGAAGTAATTAGAAAAACAAAAATATAAGCAACTGACTCACCTGTGCTAATCAGTAGGCCGTCCCCCAGGAACGGTCTAATCAGCTCGTAAACCACATTTTTCGTTATCAGCTTGGTGCTCTGGAATATCTCCTCAGCCTCCTCGGCGCGAACCACATTGTACATGGGTGCGAATAGGAAATACCAAAGATAATTCCTGCCCTTGGCCTTGGCCGTGGACTCCCTCACAAAATTAAACACACTAGCTGCGAATTCCAATCTTTCGTCAATTCCAATCTATTAATCTCGAAAAAAGGTGAGTACCAACCAGGTGTAAAGTTGAGAATGTCCAGATTGTTGCCGAAAATGGTCTTGCCGGGCATTACGGCCACTTTGCTTTCGAGCGGACTGCCATCCTCGGTTCGCACCCTCCTGGACAGGGAAAGGATGAAGTAGGATTCGTTTAGTTTCTTGAGAAGCAGCCAAAGGACTACTAGTAGAGCGGGTGTTCCCAGCAAGGCGATCCACATTTTTCGCGCACTCCCTTCCAAAGCGAACCGTTCTAGAGCGGATTTTGCAGTTCACTGGGCTGGCTACCATATAGCTTTCGGATCAAGTCGCATGCCGATAATCACAATCAACAATTGTTTATACTAAGTACACGACTAACAAATGATGGAACAGCTTTTCGTTATCAGCATGCTGTATGGTTGATTGAGTCTCAATTATATTCGGTTTTGTGCCCACCTTTTAGCTTTGTTGTAGATCCCCTAGGGCTAAGTCTCAGAGAGTCAATGGGTATCAAATGGTCCATCATTTTCACCTGTTCGTTGGCTTTACTAATCCACTCAGCGCTAAAGGCGATTATGAATGCACCAAAGGTCAGTGAGTCCAGTGTTTGCTTGCAATTAATCAGAACCAAGTCTAACAAGCTTAAAGCAGGCCTCTTACCTGAAAGTATCATTCCACTGGGCTTCTTTTTGTTTATTATCAGTAATTGATTGCCGAGTGGTTAGAGAAGCATTTGAGGCAGTGCAGCGATCATATAATTTGTCCCCATATGGCCATTCCAGATTAATGGCCATTTCTCGGCATCGTCGTACACAGATTTCCTCCCAGGCATATTTTCCCATCGATCCGACTATGGAACTGGCTAGCCAGTAGACCGACCTACCTATGGATAGAAAAAGGAAACTAGCAATGTCGCATCAAAATGCCGCATTGATTAAAGTTTGATTAGCTGGCCAGATCGCATTTGGGCTTGAAGAATTAATTTGAGCCACAGAAATGGCAATGCCAGGCAGTCGCTGTTGCAGTTGCAGTTGCAATAGAAGTAAATGTGAAAAAAAAAAAATAAAAAATTAAATCACCGTAATTACATTTTCTGTGGAAAAGACCGGAGAGCTGAGAGCTGGAGAGGAACGCGTAAGCATGTTGCACGACCAGTGCGTGGACGTGGATGTCGCCGGCAATGACAAAAATAGTCAATGCAACTGCAACAGCAGTAGCAGCAGCCACTAAAGCCACATCAGCAATCACAACTGCATTTGGGCATGAAAAGTGCAATGCCGGCAATTGGAAAAACTTGCCCTGGAAAGGATGGCCTGTCTCTGGCAGTGTCTTGCTGTTATGAACAAATGTTATTGCAGCAGGAACAGGCAGCAACTCCAAAGCAGCAGCAGCAACATCATCGTCCCAAGGAGCAACCACATACACTCATTAAAATGCAAAAGACGTCGCTTGCCGCTTTTTAGAATTACTAATTGAATCGACGCGATCAGTGGCAATTGCAGCAACCAGAAACCAAACCAACAATGAACAACAACAGTTGTGGTTGGCGGCACGAATGTTTGTTGTTTCAACTGTTGCTGTTGCTGTTGCCACTGCCACTGTTGAATGTTTGCTGATGTTGATGTTGATGTTGCTACTGCAGCTTCCGCTGCGGTGTGAATATACAAACATACTGGCTATTTATTTATTTATGTACGTGATTCTCGGTGCGGTTTGCGATTCTTTTAGGGAATTTGTTGGGGAAAGCTCCCAACTGGGTTTGAGGCAAAGCAGATCTGCGGCCTGCACATCCGCAATCCGCTAGAGGGAATCGCTAAAATAACAAAGATCATTTTACCAGAAGAGCCTGGACACTATCAGGTGGGGGCTTACTTGGCATTCTTTTTGTGGCAAAGCTTTAAGGACATTCCACAAAACTCACTACACTACTTTTCCATCATTTTCTGGCATCTCTTTGAGAAAACATATTCATGTTTCAGGTATTGACCTTCCTGGCTGACCACTCGGCCTAAGCACAAACCCATGTTGCAACACGATTTTTCAATTATTGCGGCGGCATGTAACATTTGTTGTAAGAGCTTGCATATTTACTTTAACACCTCTCTCCGTACAGTGCCTCCTTGGAGCTCGGGTTGTGTGGGGCATGGCTGCGTGTGTTGCTGACAGACGATGGCGGCGACGAGAAAAATAAGTTAACAAGAACAGGCGACGCTTGTTAGCCATGTAGCCTGCCTCTCCTGACACTTGTTGCACGGCATTCTGCCCCAGCAACCTTTTGCGGTCGCCAGCAACCCCAGAAAGATCTGGTGCCTGCTAGAGGCACTCGAAGAAACTTTACGCCACCTTGCCTCTAACAACAAGGAACTTTCAACATTTTCGTGTAGATTTTTGTCCAAGTGTTGTGATGGGCCTCCTTTGGCGATGTCGTTGGCGTGTGTCTCTCGCTCCACTAAACTTTTAATTAAAATTTTGTCGTATCACAGTGGCTGCTGCTTCCTTTTGTGGCTTGTTAATGTCACCTCGAGAGTGGGAGAAGGGTAACGCTGTTGATTTTAATGCAAATTCGTCGTCGGTCTCGTTTTTCGGTCACCCGCTCCCGGTCGGTCGTCATCCAACTTGCAAGGCTTCCAGACGACCGGATCGGATCGGATCGTGTTCCCAGGCCCAGTTGCGTTCGTCATTAACTTGTCATGACCATAATCACGGTATAGACCAACTTGGCATCCATCCTCTCCCAATATAGAAGGCAATTGACATTTCCCAGCCAAAGGAAACAGCGTTTGGTGATAAGAGAATTGGAGAATCGGAGAACGATCCAGCGAATCACATTTATTATTTTGGCGTGGGACAGGTACATGGACAGATATATGGACTCCCGGTTGGATGTCCGTAGTGTGGCAATTGGCCAAGATTTATTGACATAATGAAGACTAATTCGCGCGTCTGTGGCCGAGCATTTTGACAATTATTTATGTTGTATTAAGTTGTTTGGCGGCAGCGCGTGTAACGATGTAATTAATTGCCATGGATTAGACGTTGCCGATGGCTGAATAAGAAACAGAGACCGACTTGGTCACGCAGCTCTTGATGCAAAGATGCGGAGGCTCAAAAAACCGGGGCACAAAACCAAACTCAAAGTCGGCCTTATGGCCGCCTCGGCAGGAAAGCCGCTTAGATCCATAAACAACCGAGTTTATTGGAAGCCATTTGCGACGATCCGAAATGGAAGTGGAATGGAATGGAATGGCAGCACTTCAATTGGTCATTCGGTTTTGATGCGATTCTCAAGCGATTTAAATATGAATATCAAAAGTATTGGCTCCGATTAAATAATACTCTTAGACTGGGTTGCCTAAGTTTAGAGATTTCACAAAACTTAATCGAAATTAAAAGTGGGAACAGTGGTTTATTGGCTTTGGGGGCGCCCCTGCCTTTAACTTATCAGGAAAGCGAAAAGCTCTCAACAATTTATTGCCAATTGTAAAATAACTGATAAATTTAGAACAAAATAATTGCCAATCTTCGACTTTGCCTGGTTTGAAAAAATATCAACTAGAAAAGTTTATTGACCCAAATTATTCAGAATGATTATTTCTGCGAAATGAATTCAAGCTACATTTATTTTATGGCCCAAACAACGCTTTGCCTATTACTTTGAATTTAAATTTAATTAAATTTTAGCTGCCTGAACTAATTAAAAAACAAATTTAAGTTTTAACAACCGCTTCGAATGGCTGTGTGGCCCATAAAAGTGTACACAGACTTCGGTGGATTCGCCAAATTGAGTTTTGGCTTTCACGGGACGATATTTAATTTTTGGCTTATTTCATTTGTGTGTTATTTTTTTTTTTTTTTATAGAGCAGCTACCATTATAATGTTTATGGGTCTAAGCTCATCAAAGTTTAAGCAGGCACTTTATAGGCAGCTAGTATACTATTTTCCACCCATTGTTTGTCCGGATTTTGGCCGCAAAGACAATGCCGAGTGTTGACAGCTGGGGGCTGCTTAGAGGAGGGCTAGGATGGCCCAGACCAGTCTAGTTAATTTGCTTTAACTAGAAAACCGCACGCAAATCGTAAAGCATAAAGGAAGCTGCTAGCGGTTGGAGTTCAAAGCGATTCCACCGCGCCAAAAACGCGCGCGACTCGCGTTCGCTAATTGAGTGCGACAGGGCGGTGTTGTGTGGTGGTGGTGGTTGTGGTGTTGCGGCCGACGGCCCTTCTCCCTTTTTATCCTTTTGCAGCAAAATAAATAAAATTTATTACGTATGCCGGCCATGGAGGACAATACACCTCCGACTCCTGCCTCCTTATATTTATTGCTTCCACGAAACGCGCGCGTTGTTTCCAAGAAATGTCCACAGCTCAGGCGATCCACCAGCCGTCGTCCCAAGCTCAAGCCGAAGCCCCATCTCGAAGGTGGCTATCTGTCTGGGCTCGCTCTGGCTTAACAAGTCGACACTTTTCTTCACACCTCGGCTTAGTTGGCCAAGAATTTACTTGGCCATATTAAGCTTAATGGCCGCCCGTTGCGATCGGGCCTCGGCATCGGCATCGGCATCGGCCGACTGACCGGTGGCAGTTTCCTGGCTCGTTTTAGCCGCAATGCCCGGTTATTAAATGCAAAAATTAAGATAAGCCCTTCGAGGGGTTCTGGAACTGGTTCTACACGCAGCAAAAATTGTTCACAAAATTGCCCATAAATGCCATAAATTTTGGCTTCTAAATTGTTCCTCTAATCGCAATGATAATGCTATGATTAATCGGTTTAGTGTGTAAAATATTCAGTCTTTTGATTATCATATTCGGATATTAATCAGTTAGCTTTCAAACGCTTTTCTAGGTGCGCGGAGTTAACGATGCTCTACGAATTAGCCAGTGCCCCCCGGCCATGCAATGTCACGGCTAATTAGCCGGAGAAACATTGAGGGCTAACCCGCGGGAGTTCAGCTTGTATTTTCCGCCATTTCGAACACGTGGATATAAATCGCCCTACTTTATGGAACTCAATGGTTCAGGGCTGGGCGCTCCTAAGGGCAGCTGTGACTGTAACTGCCTCCATGGAGTGAGCTTTTTTATAAGGCCAGCGATCATAAAAATACAAAATTTATATGCACTTAATTGCGGTCTCCTTTTGGATCCTTTTGGAAAGACAATAACATTGTCCCTGCTTGGGGATGCAGTGAATCAACTTGGGACTAAGCCAAACAATAAGCATTGTTAAGTAGACTCTTTAGACTCTCTCTGTGTCAGCGTCTAGCATTTAGAATATTCATTTAATTAATTAGGCATCTGTGGACTTGATTTTAGCATTCATCAGGCCTTACATCATGGCCTCCATCTCCTAGCGCCTATCGCCAGTCGGAGAGGCTCATAAATGTTGGAATCATGCCAGAGTGCGTTCAGCATCGCCTTAATTAAAAAGTAGCGAGCACAATTTAATTAGAAGAGCCTGCCGTTGCTCAGACGTGGACCCTGGCCATAGATGTGGGCCTGCAGTTGGGGTATCCATGGGGTTAATTACGCGTCCCGCTGGCGACACCTCATCATCTGTCCAAACTGGAGGCTGTGCCTCGCCGGCAATTGCCCGATATGACTTTAATTTCGTTTAATTGGCAAATGGGCTGCAGAAATGCAGCTGGGAACGCTCATTACGATCTTTTATAAGCTGGGCCAGGCTGGGCCAGTGGAATGTTGATCCGACTCATTCGGATGCCATTAGGCTCGGGGCCCAGGCTTATTTCCTGTCTCTCAGAATTGGGCATGACCGAAGCTGGGCTTTTCATGCTTTTCGGTTTCAGAAACTAATCAAGCGATTTGTTGCGCATGCCCGTGAAGCGCTAAGATGCGCAGTTTTCCTTTCTGTCGGCTTGGCGGCTTAGCCGGCTTTAAGTCCAGCGAGATTTATGCCACCAAAGGGAGCCATACATTCTGATATGATTAATTGTGCGTCGCATTCTCCGGCCTCGACTCCTCCAGCCAGCGATGCAAAGGCGGCGATAACAACGCCGCAGAATATTCCGCGATTCTCGCCAGTTCTCTTGCATTTTTCGCGGACCGGACCATCGCACACGTACGAAAAATTTCGCGCTTTGCTGGAAGCCTCGAATACTGGGATCTGGCATCTTTTCCTCCTTACAGCGGATCCCGGCTTTTGCATAAGCTAAGCGAAAAGCAATTTATTTCCCCCCTTGTTGCCAATCTATGCCCAGAAATCTTGCCGGCTAGCCCCCAGGCTGTACCTTCTACTTGGGCTTCACTCCAGCAAGGTCCGAGGAAAACTCACAGATGACTGACAATGCTCATATATCTGCATATCCATTGACAGTCCTCCCGCCAAGGAAACATAAAGAAGTAAGGATGGGTATTGGTGGGTTTCTCGACTATCCGATACCCGGTACTCTTGTCTTTCACTCTATGATTTTTAAGATACATTTTTTTTGCATACTTTTGGATGCTTCGGTAGAAGCCAGTAAGGAAGCAGAATAAAAATGCTATAACTCCTCTAAAAAGCGGTCGATTTGTTTTCTAGATATAGATTGGCCTATGGAATAGTTTGTCTTAACTTATGGGTTAATATACCCTCCTCCTCTACCTTTTTTTAGTAAGAATGCTTAAGGTTAAGAACTGGAAAAGGAAGTAAGACTTGACATTGTTAAATTGTTGTGAATAGTAATATTAAAATTTGGAGATCCATCACTTTTAGAACCGTTTCTGTTTCTCAAATCTGGAAACCCCCAAGTTAAATAAGACTCTTTATTACCAAAATGTATTTTCAGCTTACCTCTTACTTCCATTAAACTCACTGGCTTTGAAGCAGACATCATGGATTCGGGCCACCCTGGTCAGTAAGAGTACCTTTCGGTTTTTAGTGCAAAGTCGTGTCGGATTTTGCATAAAATGAGCTCTGACTGAAATTGAAATGGGAAATGGCAGTGCCAATGGAATCGGGCATCGGGAATGGAAGTGGAAATGGCTGAAACGCAGTCTCTGTCCGTCTGGCAGTTTCATAAGCCTGGGTCGTGGAAGCTTCCTGCTTGGAGGAATGTTTCCGTCGAACCCTAATCAGTGTGTCAATATGTGCCCTGAGACATTCGATCAAACATTTGCCAACGCTGTAAAGTGTAAACAACTTTGAAGTTGAATTGCTTGGCTCTGTCCGGGGCCCGAAAAAACAACCTGCAACAGTGATGGAGCAATGTAGCCCCAGAGCCAGCCCACAGCTAAATTGAGTTGATTTTTATCGCTGTCACATTTATGACATTATCGGAATCGGTCAATATTATAACGAACGGGACGAGCATGAGCAGCACCCTCGCCGCATGAGTGCAACACCTTCCGCCCATAAGGGACAGCCGATTGTGTTTATTATGACTATTATTATTGACAGCCATCGTAAATAACGACGTTCTGGCCGCTCTGGCTCTGGCTCTGGGCTGGATGGCTGTTTAAACTGAGCCTAACCACTCGAGTGCATTCATAACCCATAAAGATTAAAGTCTTTCCGCACCAGCACTGACAGAAATGTCTTCTTAAACCGAGATCTCAATGGGTGATGGCCATTGAATTTTACGGGATCAGTGTCATAAAGGCCATGTTTTAAAAATCTATATTTATGTTTGAATGTGACATGGAATCGCATTATAGTTGGAATAATGTGTTGCAGTGTATCACACTTACTGTGGCATGTCGCATAATTAAATATTTTTTGGGTGACCCTCCAAAAAACTGTGCTTATCACCATTTTAATTTGTAAATGTCGCTGGGCCGGGCAAAAAAAAAAACCTAAGCCCACCAAAATAAAACGTAAAAACAAACTGGTTCTTAATTAAAACGACAATGTCGAGTTCTCTGTAAATAATCGTAACGAATCAAACGACAACATAAAACGAAAAGTTAATATAAGACCAGGCAGCAGACCAACATACTGCCAAAGGGAACAGAGATCTCGACCCAGAGAACCAGAATAACACCCATGCTGGACCAAAAACCCTAAAAACCGAAACTCCAGGGACTGCAACGCGCAAAGGTTTCCTATAATTTGAAAACATTTCTCCGGCGATCGCAGCATTCAAACGAGTTGAGTTTGAAAAGGTGATCTGAGGTGGGGGGCTCCAACCTGCCTGGCTCTGGGCCAACAATTCTTCTCGGCCGCCGCTGGCTGTCTTGGGCCTCCTCGTTCTTCGATCTGGGTTCTGTCTGTTTTTGTTTTTTTTTTTGATCCCATGCGTTTTGCCGATTGTGGACTGCGGTGTTGTCGCCTCCAACTGATTTATCGAGAGCTGTGGCACTTGAGACGGTTTTAATTATATTTTTGGTCGCTTCAAATGACAAGAACTATTAATTTTTTCCTCCTTCGCTGGCTGGTCGTAAAAAAGGCGTTAAAAGCCAGTGCAGGAAGATGGATCGTGGCCCATAAAAGGGAGGGCTTCAATGGGAATCAATTCCGACAATGATCGCTGGAAATAAAGGGAAATGGTAGTACCATTTCGTTGCGAGTTCAAATAGATTTCATACGATTTAGGGGTTTATAGGAAGGAAGGAGATAGGAGCCTTAAAACTGATTAGATTATTTTATGGAGGCCCTGAGACTCTAATCATACCTGACTTTTTAGAGGGGAAGTCCTTAAGTACCAACTACTATCACAATTGATTTAAAATATTTTCTTCGTTGCACCATAATCTGCTCTGTCTTACGCCCATCCATTCGTGGTAATTGGGGATCCTTAATGCAGGACGCTTTCATGTAATTTGGGGTAATTGTGAGGCCTTACTGTTATATGGCAGGCTAATTGATTCGCCAGCATCCCAGCTGCAGCTTCTTATTGCAGATCTGCCAAAGTTTCCAGTTTCCAGGTTCGCGGATCCATTAAGCCCGATCCCAGGGCTCGCTGATTCTGGCGGTGTGCGTGCCAAGGCGAAACAGTAGCCAACTGGCATGGAGTCAAGCCGCCACATAATCTGTCAAAAGAAAAAGTTCATAATAAATCAAATGTCACGTAAACAATATTATTAAAATGATGCAGTCACCCTGGCACAGCCACCAAGCCCAGTTCCAGTCTCAGTCAAAAACCCAAAACCCAACCGATCGACCCAGACCCAGACTCTCATTAAAAGAGAACCCGAGGCGGATGGAAGGGATATTAGTGGGGGCTGGGAGCTCCAAGCCTGGCATGCAAAGCGAAATGCAGTGGAAGGTTCCTGGCACTGAAAGAAAATAGGGTCTATAGGTTTTAGTTTAAAAATAGTTTGAGTTAAAAGCTTACAAATTCTGATTATTTTTAGGAGGAATAGAAGACTCTGTGAAGGATAGTTATACTATTTATTATTCAACTCTAAAGAATCTTTTTAAAGTGCAGCTCCTGGAGTCCGTTGGGGATTCTTATCTGCGGCTTCTGCTGCTGCTTCTGCCGGTGAGCATAACGAGTTGGGGCATTTAAGCCCCAAGCCTCACAAAAGTTACAAACTGCCATTCAGGTAGACGGCGGCAACTGGACGGCCTCCTCCCGGAGGATGAGGCGGGGGACTTGGGAAGATGGGAGCCAGGGGAGAGATCTCGTCGGGTTTTTGCGCAGCTTCTGCGCGCATTTATGAGGATCGTCGCCGCCATGGGTCCCTCGGGTTTTTGTCAACGTCGCAGGGCCGGGAATTTCAGAATCCACAGACCCAAGCCCAAGCTTTGTGTCAAAAAGGCTGGGCCCTCGGCCTCGATTCCCGTCTGAGTTGCAGGTACGCGTTAATCACACTTTGCGTTCGCCGGTTTTCGGATTCTTCTGGCCGCAGAAATACATTTAAAATTCCAGCCACGTCGGCCGGCCCGGCGAATTGCCTTGGCATTAAATTAAAGGCTTTGGGGCAGGAAAAAAGTAGCATTCGAAGGAGCAAGGCAAGGAGCAAGGCTTTTTGGGGGCCTTTGGGGAATATGGCCAGGCTGCGAATTTCACACCTCGGCGTACAGTTGGCAGGTCCTCGAAAAAACGAAGCCCCGAACAAAATGTCAGTGTAGGCGTGAACCTTTTAGCATCCCGAATGGGCTCTTCCTTCCTCCAGCAGCCATTAAAGCGTAACGAATACTTGGGCCGTTTATGTAATTTGGTTTGTAATAAGCTCGGGTCGATGAACCGCTCCACCGCCAATATCGAGCTGGCGGCCCACTCTAATCGATAATTTATTGCAGGTCGGGGAACAATGCCATGCCAATGGCCCAGGCATCGGCCCTGGCATCTCGCCATCAGTTAAAGCCGAGCTTGACCATTGGTAGGAGAAAGCTATTTCGCTAAGCCTAAGCCTCTGGCCCGGCTAGCAAAAATGCGAGCTTGCGTTCTTCTGTCCAAGATCCACATCTGCCACAGAAAAAGGCAGCCACAGACGCGAAGACATAACGAGAAAAGGAGAAACACGAAGCGGTTCTACGGCTCTCAGACTAATCTGCCGGAGCACATCGCGATGTGGCAGGACCGGCTTTTGCCGTCCTCTCCTGCTTCCTGCACTTCCTCGTCTCGTTGAATTTATGTTTAAGCATTTCATGGCATTGCCGACCACGTACTGTGCTTCGATATGAGATCTTTTGGCAGCGGATCATGGATGGGTACGTGACACGAATTTCAAGGAATTTTAAAACGGAAGGTCCTACAACTGAGTACAGTACTTTGCACTTTGGATGATGGTCTGGTCCTTTGAATAATTATTCATGGCAGGACTCTGTTTGAAAAGAAATTAAAAGCATTATCATGTGAAGAGGTTCTTGGAAAGGTTACAGTTTCTGTTCTGATACTCTCTCTGCCATCTCTAGGCCCGGTTTATGCTTTGCAGCTCCTGCAGCTCGTTCGCAGCTTTGGCCATAATATTTATGCCGTTTGTCTGCCCTTTTGCTGCTGCCACAGACGTCTCCTGATCTCCTGCGTCTGCGTCTGCATTTGTGCCAGCCTGCCTTCCTGCTGCCTGTCCTTCTCGATCTCGTCCGTTTCCATTTCCATGGGCATGGGTATGGGCCTCGGTCTGGGATGGCTGCTTTGTGCCTTCAGCCGGGCTGGTGTGAAATAATGATGCCGTTGCACAGATAAGGTGCCTTCTAAAAGTGGAGTTTCGTGCCTGCCCCATTGTGATTGGGGGATTGTGTGCGATCGGACCTTATAGAGAAGCAGAAAGCCAAGTTGGAGGGAATCGCAGTCGCAGTCGCAGTCCCCCGTCAGGGCACAAATAACATAAATGGCTCGACGGCGGATGGTGGATGGCGAATGGAAAATCTCGAGCTGTGCATCTTGGGATGCAATTTGAAATGGGCTTCTTGGGTCCCCACTTTGGCTTGTCCAGTGTCCGTTGTCCGTTGCAATTGCAAATTTCTTTTAATAAGCCTTTTGACGCCTCGCTGCCAATGCCAATTGTAAATTGCATGGAACCTGCCGCTCCTCCGGGCCGAAGGGAGCCCAAATTATATATAGTTAGTGGTGCGGCCTTTCCGGTCCGATTGAAATAGCAGGCCCGGCCCAATGACGCAAACGGAGACGAACATAATGAGCCGAAGGATGTACGAGGCGTAAATGCCGTCCAACTGTTGGGGGTCATTGGAGGTCCAGCCAAGGGGTTGGCCATAATGCCCCTGATAGATCATTGTACAGTGTGATTCAGCAAATTAAAGATGAAATTACTGTCATGGGAGTTACTCTTGCGGAAGTACTTGGAGAAGAGTACTAAGGATAAGGGTTTAATTGAAAAATCGGAGATCTAAAGGATTAAAATATGTGATACTTTTGGGATAAAGATTACAAAAGTGTATTATTTTTATCCCTAACCTTGCGAACCACACTGTGCAATTACCGAAGTACTTCGTTTAGGGCAAGCCGGATAAAAAATACAACTAAGAAGCTAAAAAAATAAGGTGGAGAGGTCGCCGGCAGTATCCATTTCTCATTTCGTTTTTGGCCCGATGCTTGATCATTTATCTTGTCAAAGCTAATTTAAAGTTAGCGCTTCCTCCTCCTCCGTCTGCTCGTCGCGGACCCGGCCTCTACTTATTCGCAACTGCTGCTGACTTATTTCGCACGTGAAGTGTTAAAGAGCAACAGCGGCAACGACAACCTCTCAGTCCCAACAACAGAGGCCATTGAAAAAAAAACCCCCACACACAGCCACACACACACACACACACATTCTGGCGGACAAAAGAATCGCAATTTATTTCTTCCTGTGGAAAAAAATATTCATCAATTTTTGTGCAACATCACGTAGGCTTTCCGTTGCTGTTGCCAAAGCTGTTTTCGCTGTTGTTATTATGCTTGTTGAGGCAACATTAAACACTAAAGTGCATAGTGGTTTAGGGCCAATGATTACAGAGAAGGCTTAATTAGTTTTAAAACAAGGGAGTTAAGGATGATATGGGAACTAAATAAGGGCAAATGAGTATCATAATATTATCAATTACTAAAAGGTAATGATACCCGGTACTCTTCCACTCTACTCCACAAAGCAAGATTTTGTTGCATACTTCTGGATGGTCTGAAACATGCCACTAAATAGAACTTCCTCATAAAATATTCAAAATACTTTATAGATAAGAATTCTTGACATTTCCAGTTCACTGTCACTATTTGGAAATTGAAAATTGGCAGCGCTTACTTATTCATGCGTCAAAGTCGCGTCTCCCGGGGAAAGGACAGCGTGGCCTGCCCAACCCACCGACTTGGTTTATGCGTCCATTGTGTGCCGCGTCTGGCCAAGATCAGAGAAGACCACAACCGGCCCAGACATCGGGGTAATGAGCTGCGTCTGCTGTGCCGTCTGTGTCTAGCCAGGGGACAGCATGCCACTCATCAATTAGACTTTTCCTCAAAAATCTGCCCGAAAACCGCCCGACTAGTTGGCCAAGCTTGCTCCTGGTTTGTCCCATTGTCCCTCCTTTTTTTGTTGTTTTTTTGGCTTTGGGGTACAGAGAACATGATGTTCGACACCACAATTTGTGTTGTACTTCGTGTACTCGCCGTGGAGGTTTGGAGGTCGCCGAGGAGAAGGTGAAGGTGGAGAATCTGGGCGGAGAACGTCGCGTCTTTTGCATTGCAAAGTACAAATGGGGAACGACGCAGACGACGACGCTGCTGTTGCTGTTGCCTCAATGTTGCTGCTGTGCAACGACCCTGAGGAGCTGGCTGCCTCCGATTCCAACTCCGAAATGGAGTTGGACGCGCATTGCATTGTTCTGCAGCTCCTGCCTGCCGGGGCTCCTTCTGTGGCAATCAATTGTTGCATCTTGCTCTGTGGCTGTGCCAACGAGGCAGACAAACGGCGTCATCGCCTCGTTTAGTACACTGAACAAAATATTAACTCTAAAGTGGACGTCTTAGTTTATAGAATGTATTATTTTATTCTCAGTGCAGACTGACCAGTTTTGGCCTTTTTGGTTCTCCTTTTGGCCCGGGTAGGTGATATTGCCTTATCTGATGTGTCATTTCTTTGGGCTTTTCTGCAGCTTCTGTGACTCTTTGCACGCGCACTGCGAGCCTTAATTTTTGGTCAACAGTTTTTTGCTTGTTAGCCAAGTTATGCGGCTGGAGAGAGAACCGAACCAAAAATACAAGAAAAAAAACAGAACAAAAACCGTTTACCACATTGCCCAAATAATTGTCGTGTTGCGGGCTCGTCTTTCGCTTTTTAGACTTTTTCGTCTTGCCAATTATGAGGCACGCTCCACGCGCTTTTGTGGCCGCTTTGTGGCAGCCACGGCACGCCTACATTCTCACAACGACACCCACTCCCACATCAAGACCCGCTGCTTTGTGGCACCTTCCACCTACCACCTGGGGACCCGCAACCATAACCATGTTTTCCACAGAAAACTCTGTCGGTTTATCAGGCGGCAGGCATCGGGCCAACAGCTTCGAGCCGGGCCGAAACTGCAACTCCTGGCCTGGCAAATGCCAATATTCCTCTGGGTCTGGGTCCTCAACAACATTCGTGTTTATCAAAATGAAATGTAATGAAGATCTGCATAATATTTCCTGTTTGGGGAATAAAGCTGGCGCAGCCTCCAAATCCAAGTACAGTTGAGTTGGAAGAATCTATTTGAAGTTCTATATTCTGCCAATGATTAGCAGTTTCCCAGTTTCCGCATCGAATTAGTCAGAGTCTGAGTCTGATTCCTTCAATAGAAACGTGTGGCAGTCATAAAACATTTCGATCACAACAAGAAAATTCAAATTTCAGCTCGGCTGTGGCTCCAAACAATAGCTCCCCAAAAAATAGCCACAAAAAGGCACTTCGCTGTCTAATCAAACGAAATCAAATGGAATGGTATCGCATCGAATCGAGCAGCGATCGATCTTGTTCTACTTTTCGAATCGAATCGAAGCCTTTTGTTAAGATTTCTTTGGGTTTTTTTCTATTTTGGACTTTTGGTCGAAACGAATTTCTTGTTCCAGCGCATTCCCCGAGGCCGATTTTTTGGTAAAAGTCATGATGCCCATTGTTCGGGTTCGGGCCCAGCAATTAACAATGCCGGCTCGAGAGACGCGTGGGAGGCGAGTGGAGTGACTAGAGTGAGGACTAAACATTTATTGATTTAGCTTTGCCATTAACAAATTTGTGAGCTAATTAAGAATATGTCATTCGAATGAATTAGCATTTGATGCGAATTTCAGCGTCGGCGTAGGTGGACGGTTTCTGGTGGGGAATAACACTCGTCACCCTCCGAATTATTTATGGGCCAGCCTCTTAACGATCGATGGGGCGGGACTGGCTTCTGGTAATTTATGATGGTGCTCTTTAAATATTTTCAAACAGATTTAAATTGTTTTTGTGTGATTTTTTTTTTTTTTTATAAGAAACTAAAACGAAACCCCATCTATAAAAATTAATTGAAATTCGGTTGATTTGTTTTTCTAATTTTACGTTACATGTAGCTGTAGCCTTCCTGAAATTTAATTTCTGTCTCAAGAAGCTATTTCTCAACTCGGAATATTTAAAGATCTTTGAAAAAAAAGCTTCCATGCAGCTGTCGGCAAATGTTCGCTTCTGTGTTTTTTGGCCCTTGACTGGCAGACACTCTTTGAAAGTGATACCGTGACACGCACTTGGCTCAGACCCACACACACACACACATACACACAGGTACTCAACACACAGATACTCGGCGAGGAACCCACACTATTCTAGAGTACGCCGGAGACGCGTCAAACACTTGAATGTGTCAGCCTTTAACACTTTTACAATTTGATTTGCGTTGTCTGTTTTCGAATGCGGCTGTCGTCCCGTCCTCCGGTCTTCAGGTTCCCCGGTCCTCTGCTTATTTGGACATTCCTCTCAAAGGTTCCCCCAAAAAATGAATCCCAAATATATGTAGATACTCGACAAAAACTAAAGAATACTAAAAAAGCATAAACGCTCTGACTGACCCGTCTTCTTCTTGACATGCACGACGGGCTCTCCACATGACGACCCTTTTCAGGTCGTCGCCAAGATCCCTGGATTGAGTTCGTTCGTCGCTGTCTTTATCATTGGGCATCTCTATCTGTGCCTCTGGAGTGTGTAGTTCTGTTTGTTCCAATCGGTTTTAGAAATAACTATAGAGATGTGAGCGTGACAACCTTTTTTTTTTTTGTAGAAATTAAAATTTAAATGTCATTGCGACATTTAGGAAAACAATTGGCATTCGTTGGCTTTTCGGAGGGTGGTTTCTGTTTAGACCTACAATGAGAGCTAGGTCTTATCTAAATTCTTGTTAAATAACCACTTTATTTCTGATGATCTTATATAAGATTGCAGAGTACCCTCTCTGATTCTGGTTCCTGATTCTGCGGATCTCTTGTCGCCGTTGAAATTGAAGACAATACATTTGCCCGAAACTCGCCTCTTCACACTTTGGCATTCAGCAGATCGCACTCCGTCCCCCAGTCCGTCCAAGGGCCCGTATTGAATTACACGCCAACGTGGCTGCTGACATATCATCATCATCCTCATCATCGCCATCATTATCTGAGCTGAGCATCCGTAGTATCCCATCCATCCAACTATTTCTTGTCCCCCTCTCCAGGCACCAAGACCGACAGACATCCATCCAAATTGCCGTCTCAGCGCTGTTGCATCAATTTCAGCGCTTTCGGGTGACATTATTCAATTTAAGTGCTTTCTATAGAATCTTCCCATAATGAGCATCGTGATCATGATGTTGCCGTAGTCGTAGCCGTAGCCCCGACAGGAAATCTTCAATTGCGGCAAGAAGTGGCGACTGTGTAGGCCTTTGAAATCGAGAACTGCGCAAAACTTTGCCATCAAGCATCTCATGGTCTGAATTTGTATAAATACGAGTATACGAACGACTACATATCTAGGACCACCCAAAAAGCTGCAATCCGGAAAAATAGAAAACCTAAAGAGCTAGAAATTATGCGGTCGGGCCTGCCTCCTTGCCTCCCTGCCTGAATGCCTTTTTCAATTACAAATCAAACGTCTGTCAAAAGTTGAAGACCTCACTGCGTATTTGGCTTCAGACTTTGGTATTAAAAATATTTGGAAAAATACATGCGTACACATCGGTCGGTTTATATAAATAATCATCATAAATGCATGAATGCGGCATGCGGCATACGGCATGGGGCATTGGGTGGGGCAAGCTGCCGCGTTGCAAGCTGCCGTGGGTGGCCTTTTGAGTTGCACATTTGCCTAAAACAGCAAACAAACAATGAGGCGGCATGAAGTCATAGTCAGTTAAATGCAATCGATACGCCTAAACTATAATATTTTCGAGTTTATGGGAAAGAATGGCAAACAAGTGATTCAGTTTCAGGTCTTAGGAGTCCAATTAATCGAAAGAAAAACTTTATAAAAGAATTATAGACGAACAATCATCCACCACCCACTTTTAAGCTTCATTAGAGCATTCCAGTAACTTGAAAGGAATTAAGTTATTTGAGAAAACAAAAGTCCGATTAATGACTAGGCCTAGGGATTCCTTAGATGAGTGGATGGTGCCATGGCTGATGGTGTGGCGGCAAACAGACAAATGGCTGTGATTTCAGCAATCTGTGGCTATTCTTTCCCGGCGAGATCATTATGCTGCATTTATGCCCAAATTGGAGTGAAGATCTCCACTCACAGCCAACACCTGGGGGCCAACGCCGGGCCCATTGACAGTGCTATTATACGATGAGTTTTCATTTCTCATTTTGGATCGGTTCGGATCGGATCGGTTCTGGTCTGTCCTGCTGGCCCCAAAGAAAATTAAAGCTGCATTGTGTGTGCGAGTGATGCGTTTGAGGGGCAAAGCCAAAACGAAGCGATATGATTAAGCAGAAAATGATGCACTGAAAAGCTAACCTAGGAGTTCAGTAATAAGATCTCCTAGAGAGACCATCTCTAGACTATTCTTGCAGTGCTTGGAAGACGAGGCCCAGCTGCAATCAGCGGGCCAACTTGTTGTAAACAAATTGAAGTGGCACTCAGTGATGCCCCCAACTTCTACAGCCAACTTCTCCCTCCCCCCGGCGATCTTCCACAGTTGGCCATTACGGATTGCATTCGGGTTCGGGTTCAACTCTTACCCCTGGGGACGTGCCTTCATTAGGCCATGCAGGGCGCGTAGGCAGAATGTGTAAACACTGGGACTGAGGCGATTCTCATTCCCAACACGATCCGAGTGCTACGCGTAATTTTAATTGATTTCATTTACGCATTTTTGACTAATGTTCACACGCCGCTGGCAGGGACGGCGAGAGGTGCCCCGGGGTGCAGCTCATTTAGCATAGACTCGGCGCGTTGATGGACAGAATCCAACTCCAAATGGCTGCACCAGGAATTTTATTTTTGGCCCCAGTAGTGTCCCACTCTGATAGCCAAGTATCCGCCGCCGACATCCGACGGTGTCTTCTCTGAAAGAACAGTCTTTGCATGATTTCCCCCAAAAAACACACCACACCACACACACTCTGAACCGAAGCGAACCCCCCGAGAAGAGTGAAAATCTGTAACATAAATTTCACTTTGATCTATTTTTGAGTTTTTGCTAAATTCTGTTCGCCAGAAAAATATTCAAATTTTTTAATTGCCATTACACAGCGAGCCAGTCTGCCATGCGACCCAGTTCCTAAAAATTCAGTCTCTTCAGAGGGATTTGGATTTTCCACTAAATATTTTATCAGACACTCTTTCTGGCCCACAGTCATGGCTAATTGCCCAAGTTTGCAATCGAAACTTCCATCATAATACTTTTGATTTCGCTTTCAGATAGCTTTGGGGTTTTCCTTTCCCGGTTCTGCCATCAATCTCGGGGTTGACATCCCAACCATGAGCGATTTGGCAAAAACGTGGCTCGAACCTGGTATCTCGTACCTCGTAGCTAGCGTACCATTAACGAACTGAAAGTAAACCTCAAGTCGGCTGCGCCATCAATCAATCAGTCACTTAATATGAATATGAAAATGAATATGAACCCGTACCCACACATTCGCAGCTTGTGGGTTTATCTTTGGAGCATTCGCCCGACATTCATTATTCATTGTAGTATGCTTTTGCTCCCGCCAGCCAAAGTATCCAAGTAGTAGCCAAGTTTCTTATCTCCGGCAACAGTGTTGGCCATGTTTTGTTTGGGCCACTGCCACTGCAATTGCACTCGAGATTTAACGGCGACTGGTCAGAGGCATAATGCAAGCAATTTTTGCCAGTAAATGCCAGCACTTGAGTTCTTTTTTGCTTACTTTTTATGGTATATAGGGAAAAAATAGGAAAAAAATAAAAAGCGGCAGAGTTCAGTGGGCAAGTGAACCCCTTGAACGCCCAGTTGCCCAGACCACACCCACTTGATTCTCTCATACTTGAATATATTGTAAGGGAAAGGCCTATATGACACTACAAATAAATAACTTTTTTTTTCATTTCTAAGGTTTCTGCAACAGTTTCAATATTTCTTTTATAGATTTTTAATAAATTTAACCCACATGTTTCAGGAAATCGTAAGTATCCCCCAAATATAGTGTCATATAGCCTCATCTAAACCCTCTCTGGTCTGGCAAAACATTCAATTAATTTGTAATGCAGTCGGCATTTGCTTTTATTTCTACGTAATTGCGAATCTTTTGAAGCGATGCGAACAGCGATCGACGAACTATATCATCGCAGTGCATAGTACCCTAGCCCGTATGCATATTGATTGATTGCCAGGCAATTTGCACGTGCTCCAATTTGTGTTGGGGTTTGGTTTTGTTGTCACCATGTTCTCCCCATACCAAATCAGTTTACCCCTTGCCCATGACTCCACTGGTTCTCCGACTGCACCCACATGGACTGTCACGTTTCTGGTGGGTTGTGTTGTTTCTTCGGCCCGGGGTTCTTGGAAATGTGTCAACACAAGAGTGCCGCCCGCAACTCTCCCACCCAGCAATTTGCAATCGCTGATAGATGGGCTGTGTAACTGCCAAAGAGTGTAAAAACACTAAAGTCACAAAAATATTGACCGTGTCGGGGGAATTACGTAGTTCGGTCTGCGAACGGATAGAGTCGACAAGTGCAAGGCACTCAATCAATTAGCGATAGACCATGTTTGGTTTCTTATCAAGGCTCTATGGCATATTCGCTGCATAATGCAAGTTTTTCCATAATTACCAGGTCTGCATTGGAAATTCGAAACATGGAGACACCTCCACTTTACTTTCTAATTTGTTATTTAAATAAAAATGGTTGGTAAACTATACAAACTATAATAAATATCATAATTTATGATACTAATCGTGTTATGGCTAAGCTCTGGCTCCATTGATTTGGCCACAATTTATGACCACAAATTAGTCCATCTGATAGTCGGCCATTCAGGCCGATTCAAAATTGAATATTTACAACCGCCCCTCGCTGAATGGGAGCCTTTTATCGGACCTGAACTCGCATAACTCATATCGTATCGCTCTTTGACAGATTTGCGCGCCAAAGTCGCTCGCGTTTCGCTGGCGACTTTCCTCGCCCACCCATCACGCGTGCGCCTTCCCAATCGACCGTAGAGTGGCACACATATTCATATATTTTTTTTCTATAGCTTTCCCGGCAGCCGCTCTCCAAATGGCACGCATCATAAATAATAACTAATGTTTTGATAAGCCCGCTACGAGCGGACCACTCTTACTGTGTTTATCAAATTACGGATGAAGTTTGTTCATTAATTTTGGCAAATTTATCAGTTCGCTGGAGGGGAGCTGGGGGAGACTGGGAAGCCGCATACACTACACGCCCCACCTCTGGGCAGCGAAGCCCCTTCCGCTGAGACAGCGTCTGAGGTGCTTCCGCTGACTGGTGGCTGACTGGCTCTGAAAGTGGCCCAGTGGGAGCTCGAGCGTCGGGCATTCGCACCTCGAGCGAGGGGATCTGGAGCCTTCAAGTTGCACTTTTCGCGTGGGCTAGAAGACTCAACCGCCAAGTCCAAGTCGCTTGCGTGCAGACGTCAGACGACAGAACTAGACGTAATCTCGGCGGCCTGTCAAACAGTATCTTAAAGATGCACACAGACATCTGCCGGTGGCAGAGACAGGGAACTAGAGACGACTACCGGCCACAGCAGCCAGCAACTAGCAACTGGTTCTTTTCAGATCAAAGTCTGGGCCAGTAAATTGCGGCCTTTTGACCAAGTTTATGACACACGTTTGCTGGCCCACGCTCATCCGCTGTACTTTTTTTGTCGGTTAACAGGAAGAGAGTGCCACCCATTTCCCATCTGACTTTCTTCTACAATTGTACTGCGAGTACGATTCTTTCTTCTGTTCTTCTATTTTCAATTAAGATCTCGTATTTCAGGCGCCCGACAAACGCGCAATTGTTGTTAAATTATTAATTGACATTTGCCTGGCGCCGAGGAAGAGCCACTCGAGTGCTCTCTCGCCCCGTTTGTTTACAAATTAGTTACACAGTTTTTCAATTTACTTAAATTTTGTGCTGGCTTTTTCTCTGTTTGCCTTGTAGGTGAATTCAGTGCAAATGTAATGTCGGACGTCGAAGCTATGGCGGCTGCCGCCCTCAGCGGCATGGAAATTGGATCTGGACCCCGATCAGAGGGCTATGGAGAAGCCGACGACGACCAACATGAAGTCAAAGAAAGTGGTAAGTATTCTGAAAAATCATGTATTAGGATTTTACAAAACTATTGTCAAAACAAACAGCAAATTCTGTTAACCCAACAAATAAATTCAAACGCTTCTTGGTATTTTATTCATTCTGGCTTATGTATTCAATGACAAATTGTTGTTTTGATTCCCTTTATTGACTCACAAATTCTTCAGATTAGTGGGTCTAAAAATAGCTCAAGATCAGAAGACTGTTAGAGAGATAACCTCCAAACTGTTGTTTCTAGGTTGACGGGTCACGTTCAACATCCTCGATAGTATAGTGGTTAGTATCCCCGCCTGTCACGCGGGAGACCGGGGTTCAATTCCCCGTCGGGGAGAGATGTTAATTTTTTTTTTGTACTATTCCTTATTTTCTCTTATATTTAAATTTCTTTTTTTTTTTGTTTTCCCAATTTAAATAGTTTTTCTCTTAATATTAAATGCTTTGGATTCCTCGCATTGTATTAGTTTTTAAAATAAATATTGTTCAGAAAAGAAAACGGCAGTCTTTTAGCATTCTTTAACAAAATTAACACTATTACCAAAGAAAAACTACAGCTTAAAGAATAAAATAATAATTACAAAAAATAAAAAAATGTATTTAAACATCTCCCCGACGGGGAATTGAACCCCGGTCTCCCGCGTGACAGGCGGGGATACTAACCACTATACTATCGAGGATGTTGGAAGTGGCTCGTCAAACACAAAACATGTTCCACACCCGAGAACCTTTGGGTTCTGTTTGGCAAACGAAACCTCCCTTCTGCTGCATAGTTTTCGCCAAGCATGAAGTTTTGTTTCAAAATCCATTTATAGATCCCAAGATAGCTGGAGTCACCCTCCGAAGGTGTTAATGAGGGGAATGTTTAATGCGTTTACAAATTATGTTTGACGCGGTTGAACTCACTACAGAGCCGAGGCAGAGGCAGAGCCGGAGGAGTTGGCCTGCCGAGTGAGTATCTGCGTGCCCAGTGGATGAATCCTCTGCCGATGTGTGGGTAGATTTATGCTCAGCTCTGCGTGTAATTATAATTTATCGTTGTTGAAATTCCATAAAACTTTAACACCTCACCTTGGGCCTAGCTGTGAAGTGCAGCAGAGAAACCGAGACGAACCTGAGATAGAATCAAAATGAGATGGACTGGATGGATGGATGGATGGGGAAGGGAGCGAAGGCTGGAGAGGGAGCATGATGGTTAATTGCACTTCACTTTATTTTTATTTTTTTGATGAAGAGGCAACGGGACGAGGCAGGTCTCAAGAGTATTAATGCCTCTCGGGCTGACAAGGTGCTGCCTGGTTGATCGGCTTTTCGGGTTCTGAGTTTCTGTATCTATCCGATTTTTAATTCATTGCAAAAGTCTGCAAGAATGGAACGAATTCCGAGCATTTTCCACATGTTGCTGACAACATAAAATGACTTTGGTTTATTTTTACACACACCCAGCCATCACACACACGCACACTTGTTCACAATAAAGTGTCGCCCACGTTGACACAAATTTCTGGTACAATACGAAAATTTCCATGCTACAGACACAGAATCGGGCTAAGAATGATGGTGTCTGCGAGGTGCCCGGTGCCCAGTGCCTGGTGCCTGGTCAGTGCTACCAGCTACAAAAAACTGAAGAGAACAATCGGGGACCATTGCATGACTTTGATTTAGGGCCCAGCCACACTCCAAGTGACATCTCGGACCTTTCCCGAGACCTTCGCCTTTTGTCTGATTTCGGTTGATTTCTGGTGATTCCGTTGATTGGGAGCCTGTTGCGCACATCTGTTGGCCATGTTGCCTTTTGATTATTGTGATGCAGTGACCTGCAGAGGCGAGGGCTTCCTTCCCGCATCTCTCCTTTATGTATATTCTTGTGTATCTAATGCCCGGTCTAACAATAATCCCAAAGATACAGATACAGATTCGTTACAGATACAGATACATTCGGCCCGCCACTCTGTCTGGCCCTGTTCCCAGTCAGTGTCGGGCCGCCTTTTGTGTTTATTGTACGGATCAAGAAGTGTTCACCCGGCCCCCTCACCGTTTTCACACGAAATACTCGAAAATCCAACATGGATATTCTTCTATTGTATACAACACAAAAAATGTATATTGCCTCTCGTTTATGGCTCGATTCAACCGCCTGCACTCCCCATCATCTCCACAATCTTCCCGCCCAGATCCGACAGCATCTCTTCTAACTAAAAAGCAAACGCAAACAAATTAGAAAGCACAGTGCAGTGCTAATGAAGAAGGCATACCCGGGCCGGGTCGGGTCTCGGGTGGGGGCTTTTTAGCACAGGTGCTAATTGGGCAATGCAGCAAATCCTCGCATCCATCCAATGATTCCTCTATTGCGAGAATTAGCACGGATCGCACAAAAATTTCGCGCTAGAGATACTTTCTGAAATCCGACTCTAATCGAAAGAAGTCCACACAAGTCATGGGCTCTGCACAAAAGTATTCACCTTTCGTGTTTTGGCTTAAATAAATTAACATTTTTCTAGTCGATGTCGAGGTTGAAGGAAGTGTATGGCGGAGGGGCTTTGAGAACTTTATAATCATGCAATATAATTATTTAATGTGGCTTTTTGTATTGCTCGTTGCTTAGAAATCATACCTTTGTTGAAATCTTGGAAGACAGTTGCTTGGAAAGTCCCTAACGAGATTTATACCTCACGTTGTTCATGTTCGATGTGCTTATAATTGTTTCTTGGAATTATATTGCCTCACATTTAAATATTAATTAAATTCTAAAACAGAACTAAACTCAACACATCTATGAGTAACAACACTTTAAAAAAACACCTTATGAATATTCTCCTTTAGGTATTTGGAGGCATTCAAAATTAAATTAAAATTGTAGGCTACTATCCATTAAACTCAATTGATAGTCTCCCCATAGAGAACTTGATTTTCTTGCTCCTCGATGGCCAACCAAGTCCCTTTCCACGTTGGAGTATCTCTCCCCGACTTGCCCCTTATCTGGCCGTATTGCTCCGATTCTGGTGCAACTCCCAGCGTCTGGCTGTGCGCCGCATGACTCCTACACTTGAGAAATCACACCTCGCAGGCATTTAGGGAGCTGGGGCATCTTATCCAGAGATTCGACTAGACGCAACCAGAGCAGCAGACCCCAAACCAGATCAAAATGAATTATGGCCGCGGGCGAGATAATAAACGAAAGATCAGCACTGGGATTGAGGCTACAATGCAGAGAGAGAAATGATTCTTGAGTTTAAAGTTCGCTGGAATAAATTATGCGGGTCTTATCGCTGGGACTTAAACGAAAATGTGCAACCTATGAGCGGATCAGGGGTCAAATGTGTTTTTAATGTTGCCGCTGACGATCCGCAAGATACGCCAGTACCTGACAAGAGAGACGTGCTAAGCGATATGACAGGTAGGGATCGGAGTGGTAGATCCGACAAAGCCAAAGCCTAGACCATAATTAGCAGCGACTACCGTGCGGCTAATGAGGCTGGCAGGCGAACAGAAACCACAGGCTTGCCGTAACTCCAAATGATAACTCTGAGCGGGCATTCCATGGATGCGAGTTGCACGAGTGTATCTCATGGATACGGTCTGCAGAGCAGGAGGCGGCCAACTATTAGTTGGCAATGGTGTTGCTGCTAATCACACGTTGCCTGCTGCCGGCATCGCTAACAAATTCGACCAAAACTGTTATTATTGTTGCATGCCCCATATGCAAAAGGGCCCTGCAATTATGCAGCCAATGGAGGGACGCCCCATCGCCGTATCTAGATACATGTCAGTTATAAGAAGAAAGGAAAGCTGGCAGCGGAAGAAGCCGATGCTCATATGCCCTTGCAGATGCTATATATAAAGGATACACTGAAGCTATACAGCTCTTGTAGAGGATGCTGTAGCCTGATCAAAAATATATAAAACTTCTAAGTTTCACAAAATGATAGTACCCTCTGCTAGGGTATAATAAGCGGCAACGAAATACGAGCACGGAAAGCAACAACAACGTTGCTAACCAAAGATCAAGATACACACGCATACCCAGATATACCAGATACAAATACGTTTAAAAAAAAAACTTGAAATTCAAGTGATCAACATTTTCGTCTCTTATTTGGAATTCTTCTATCCGAAGAGCGCATTCTGTAGAATGGGTCTTCTAACATCAAAATAAACTGTAAAGAAGGCTTAACAGCTGTTGCTCTCATCCTCGATTTGCTGTTAACAGGACAGTATCTCTCGTATTTCTCTCTCTCCCGCTGTTAAGTACGAAGTAGCCAAGGCAGAGACCAGCTGTTGGCGTTAACAGTGGCCCGACTCTCCGAGAGAGAGAGTAGCAGCACACTGTTATTCGGTGTAAAAATCAGAATCACAATTCTTTAACAGATCACTGTTAAAAAAATCGCCCGCGAGTCGTGACGTACGCACGGACTCGGTTTTTTCCGCCTCGAAATCGCTACGTTCTCGCGTCTGGCTGGCGCTGGCCAACAAGAGTGTGTATTTTCAAAGTGAGCTTCAAAGTAAACAAAATACGCTGGCTAAAAGCTGAAAACGTGTTTAAGAGGCGAAAAAATAAAATGGGAAATGTAAAACAAGCTGCCGCCACAGAAGTTTCTCAAACGAATTGATAAAGTGGCTGTTGCATTTATGTTTAAATTTTGTGTCAGTGCCCGCCGTACTATCAGAAGAGTGTCTAAAAAATACACACAGGATATATGTACAAATGCAATGACCGAGGATTGAGTTTCACCTGATTTGTATTGCCACCTTTCGTATATAATTATAATCAACGTGATCACGCGCTCACACCACAAAACAAAAAAAAAAAATAATAAGAAACAATAAAAGAAGGCTAAGCGAGAGGAGACCAGAGACCAGAAGAGCCAAGAAGACCTGCGCCAGGATCAAGTTTTTGGCGAAACCCATAATTTCGCTGTGCAGCTCCTCCTTCACCTCCACATCGTCGTCATCATCGTCTTGCTCGGCGTCTTCCTCTTCTTCATCATCGCGGGCTCCACCGTGTCGCCGGCTTGACCGACGCCGCTGCCATAAACAAACCCATACCAACCTCCATACCCAAAACCCAAACGAATCCAGTTCTCCTGCAGCTTTTGTTTTGCTTTTGTTGCCTTGCTGGCTCGCGTTTATTGTTTTGTTGCAAGAACGACGTAGACTGTAGACTGTAGACTGTGGAGTGGAGAATCCGGGGAGACTGGGAGAACTGAAGAAAGCGAAGAAAAAGAGCTCAACGATCGGCCACATCGGGGCAACAACAACTACTAAGTTGCATTGCAGCCCCAGCCCCAGCCCCAGCCCAGCCGCCGTATAAAAATCATCAAGAACTTTTGTTGCTGGCTCGCGTTTTTGTTGCTGTTGCTGTTGTAGCCATCAGACATGGCGCCGAAATCCAGAAAGAAGAAGGCTCATGGTAAATATTAATATAACATTTCTTTTTCTTGATTTTTTTTGTTTGTGGAGCTGCCTTGAATATGGGAAGAAGAAACAATTGTTCTACGAATGGCAACAAGTCCCAGGGTCTTGCAGAAAACTAGATGACGTTGTCACCAAACACCGTGGCTACCAAACACCATATCATCCCTATAAAAAGTACATCAAAACACAATAACTTATCACCTCCATAGATAGAAATTATCTAGTTTGTGTGTCAGAGATAACACGCTTTTGAGGGAAATAAAAAATATAACAATTTGATAAGAAAGTTTATCAAAAAAAAGTATCAAGTCACTGTCACTTCTCTGAAAGAATCATGAATGGCAAGGAAATCTCTATGGGTTTATGGTCTGAGACCTCTTAAAAGTCTTCTGAATCTTTCCCCATAAACAGGGTATCTTAAATTCGATTCACTTCCTTTATGGCCACTTGTAGTTGCGATTCTTTGGGAGATTTTCCACAAAAGCTTTCACTCCCAGGCCAGAGCCTGCCTTGCTTATCGGAACGCTCATCGGCGGACATGGCCAAGCCGGCAGTGGTGGTGGTGCCATTATCATCATGGCCTGATCATGGTCTCATAAGTATGCAGCGCTCATATTACAAATCTCTGGGCATATCCTGTTGGATTGTTGTTGCCAGTCCTCAGCTCTGCCCCTCCTCCTCCTCCTCCTCTGAAGGCCAAACGATTTCAATTGAAATTCGTTTGCTTGCGTTTTCTGTTTCTAATTGCGTTTTGTTGTTCGAATCAGGCTTGGTTCTCTATGCCAAGACCTCCTACTCCTGCTCCTGCTCCTGACCATCCCAAGGAGATCCCATCGGCTTAAAATATGCGACGTCTCTGCCGCTGTCGTCTGATCCCTCTCGGTCGCACTCACTCCCTCCTGCTGGAGTTTCTGGAGTTGTGCATGTTTTTCTTAATTTTTTATGACCCTGAGCAGGTAGAACCGAGTCAGAAATCGAACCAAACAACCACAATCCGGCATTGGGCACCCCTTGCTGGAGTGGATACCCGAAAAAAAACAGAAAAACATTGGCAGAGAAAAAAGATCAGCTGTCAGTTTTATGGGAAATGGGTGCCCCTTTCTCCTGGGGTGTTGCTGCAGTCGGGTATTTTATGCCTTTCCTGGGTGTGTGTAGTGTGTGTTGTGTTGTCATTTTGTTTCATTTGCTTAGATTATTTTGATATGCATCTGAGCATTTGATTTTTTTACGACAGCGCGTGGAGATGTCATTTGGGTATTGGTATAATCCCTCTCCATCCTAAAAAAGAGCTCTGCATAATCTTGTTGATCTTATAATAGCTCCTGAGCCTCAAATACTGCCTGAGTAGTACTGACTCTGACTTCAGACCAATTAAAATAATGGCAAATATCGTTAAAACCCAAGAAATCCAACATCATTAAAGGCAATTGAAAGCAATCGAGTCAAGAAGCTGCTTCGAATAAACATTTTTATTTCCAATAATTGCACAAGTATATGCTAAGTGTATATGCTTATTTATTTATTTAATAAAAAATATAATTAATGTTTCGTTGGACATTTACGAGCACCTACTGTGCTTTGTCTCTAGTCTTGTTTTTCGGGCATCCGTCCAGGTGCAGATCTGTGTGCTTATGTTTCGGATTTTGTTTGTGCAGCACAGTCCGAGGCTCTTAATAATAAATTCGCCACGGGTGGCGAGGGGCGATCCCCCTCCTCCTGGCTGGGCCTCTTACTCAGCCAGGCGGTTGCGCCCATGACAAATCGCAACAAATGCCCAAACAGCAGACAAGAAGATAAAGAGCCTCGAAGGCGCAACAAATGCGAAAAACACCTTTTGATGTGGGCATTGTTGTTCGAAAAGACAAAGACGTGCCCCACCCACACTTGATGCCAAAAATCAGACCATTGGGCAGTGGAGTTTTCCTCCGAAAATCTATTTAGCTTGATGGGTGAGTCGCTTTCAACAAGCCTGCTTCCCGAGGTGATCCAACATGGGGAATACTTTTAGGTTGAAAACTATTCGTCCGCCAAGTGTAGCCTGGAATAGCCACCTAGCCCAGCCCACTGATAGTGACTGGCGTTGATAAGAGCCCCCAGCTATGTTGGAGTGTGGAGGGCACTAAATACTAATTCCCAGGTATTTGACCGACCGACAGTTCGACAGGCCGGGTTTCGGCGGTTTCCTCTCGCCAAGTCCCCCGTCGTCTAATCTTATCAGGCTTGTCGTCTGCCGCCCGTTGGCGTAAACAAACAAAAATAGTTATAATAATAATAATAATAATAATAATGGGCGCTCGGGAAAGCGACACAAAATCAAAAATAAATACTACACGACCTCATGAGAGATGCCCGCCTGCCTGAATGCCTGCCCACGTTTGATTTTACGAGCAACGTGTGCTTGCATTTTGATGGCTTACATTATGCTATTTTATTTATTTTTTCCGCTTTTCATAGAAAGCAAAACATAACCGAACCAAACACCAAACATCGACCGTACTAGTGTAGAACATACACACTTCTCATGTGCATTCTGCTGACCATTGGACGTTGGCACTTTTCTCGGCGAAATTGCACTTATTTTTAATTTTAAGCTAAATGCCAACCTGTCGATTTTCCGGCAGCCCCCCCGCCCCCAGAGCACGCAAAAGGGGTCATTGATTTGTCGACCACCACGACCACCGATCTGACCGATCAGCATAAACCCTGACTAGACTAGACGCTCCACCAGTCTGGCTCCGGCGACGGCCAAGATCTGCAGCTACGTGGATTTAACTCACAATCGCTCTGACATTGGCTTGAAATATGCCTCATTCTCTAAGATAATAAAGAATTCCACTAATTACCTCTATATTGAAATGCTACTCATTAGCTCTTATCAGATTAGAAAGATTAAAAGACCAGTGATACTGTACCTCGCGGGAATTACTCTAGAAGCGGGCTTGAAATTTCAGATTCGTTCCGAGAACATTATATAACAGAAACTAAGATGATTGAATCTAGAATCTACAACCTGGAAGAAGTATCTCTACCCGAGTAGATACCCCAAGTTGCACTTGAATACTTTGCATAGAAGGTTTAGATTTCAAAACATTAAGCTCACTATATTATCTTACAATTCACAATTTAATAGAAACATTGTAGGGTAGTGGAACTCTATGGGATTGTTGAGCTGTCACTTGACGATCAACAGCAGATTATTCCATTAATTCTTAATCAAACATCAACTCGTCGCTCGCCTTGGATCGGAAGATGTTTGTTTAGTTTCCAGTTCCCTTCCCAGTGGCAGTGCAGCTTGGAGTGCAGAGTCCGCATATCCTGTTTGCCGTGTGGAGCTCAGTTCTCAGCTACCATCTCAGCAGATCAGATCCGATGCGATCTGTCGCCAGCGTGTGGAGCACACATGTGCGACTGACTGAAGCGCGTGAAAATGACGACCGAGGCGCGGCGGATCGGTCCGTTCCGTCCGCTTATCCCTCGGATTGCTGCATCCAGGAATGGGAATGGATGCGGATATGCTGAATGCCGAGTAGGCGGCAGCTGCTGCTGTTTGTCAAAACATTGGCATGGAATTTGCTGCGTGGCGAGGCGCGGCAAGTGAAATGAAATGTATCTGCCAGATACACATGCAGCATCTTATGTAAATGCAGCTTCCTGCCTCATCCGAAACTCCATTAGCGAACAATACCAACAGCCTTGGCAGCGTCCACGAATTCCGCTTAATTTCGTTGACGATTAATCAAAATCAAATAAATGCAAGTAACTCCTTCCAGCCGGCCTCCCCAGCTCCTTGGCTAACTGCTGCTGGCCGTTGCCGGGGTTGTTGATGGATTTCGTGATAAATGAAGTGAAATTTGAGTGGATTTTATCTCAACTCCGTTGGCTGGCTGTTCTGTTCTTAGCTTCGTATTCATTATTTTCTCTGCTGCCTCTCACAAATGCGTTAAATGCTGGAAACGATTATCTCCTCGGACAGCCAGAAGACCTCTTTTGCATGGGGGTACTATGGCTGGGTCTGAAGTTCTTGGTTCTTAATGAAAATATTGGCTTAAAACATGTTTTAAGCGACTGTTGTTACAGCAAGGAAGATGTGGGTCTGGAACTAGATGGACTAGAACGGTTTAGGCCTTAGTATCTCATGTCAGTACTGGGTCTAAGAGAGTCTCTTCCCTGAAAACCATTCTGAAATTAGCATTACCCCGTCAACTCTCAAACCTCTTTAGATATGCTAATAGCCAGAACCGTCATCTAATAGCCCCTGATGGTCGAAATTGTATAACCTTTATAGGAAGCACTGCCCCATCCCCCCTGCTTTCTGTCTCTGGTAAGTAAATGTGTCGCACAGACAGCTCGGCGGCATGTTTATTAGACTGCAAACACCACAACTACATCGAACAACTACAACCAACAACTACAACCAGAATAATGGACACCAAACGCTGTTAGCCAGAGCCACAATGAGTATCGCCAATCGCGAGTCAATGACAACGCACATTGGCACGTATTTCGCATTTGGCCTGGCCTGGCATGGCCGGCCGTATTGTGCATATCATATAAAATAATATACGAGCTATATACCCCTGTTTTTCTATCCGACATTTGCATATTTTCGGTGTCTAGCAGTCTGCTGGCCGCGGTTTCTACAATATATATGCTTTCCTGTCTATTATAAGCCCGCACACGTCATGCTGTCGCCGGGGCAGCCTTTTAAGGCATCGGCTGGCGATCGCCAGCATTTGATTCATCATCAGGTGACCAAAAAAAAGAAGCCTAACAGCCAGTCTATAAGTCTATAAGCCAGAAGGAGCTTAGCAGCATGTTGCTACTGCACTTTGGTTGCAGCAACTTGTTGCTAGCACGTTGGTGGGTTGACTTTATTTTTTTTCGTTTGTTTCTTGGCGTTACTGTCGTTTCTGTATGCAGAGCGGGTCGTGGCCATAAATCGAATTGACATTTTGACGCGACTTGCATTGGCTGTTGGCCGGCCCACCCACATGGCCATAAATCCTGTCCAGCGAGGTGATTCACCAGCAACCGCCGAGGTGATTGCTGGATGGACATCTGAGGCTGTTTCCTTTGAAATCGAATGGGAAGGAGTCTCTTCGAGATGCCAACAAATCGCAAACGCCAAATGCGCAGACAGCTTGACTTTATTTTTGTGCCGAATATATATAGTATATAGACAATGTCTGCGATATGTATGCGTACGAGTTTATTTCTAGCCAAATAGCATTTGGTATTTTGTCTGGCAGGCGCATAAATTTCGAATTAGAAACAAAAAGAAGAAACAAGCACGACTGCGACGACGACTAATTAGTAGCTCTGTTGTTTTTATTTTAATTTTGACCCACCAGCCATGGCAACTAATTCTCGGATACTGTTCGCTACTGTGGACCGAATAATCTCCGATCCGAGTCTCAGGTGAAGTGACTTTTCGATGACGCCTTCGCTCTCGCTCCCTGATTAGCATTCGAATTCAATTTCAATTTCGATTTCGGCAATCGGCGATCAGCAATCAGTGATCTCCCAATCATGATGATGGCCAATCATCGCCCCAATATCAATACCAATGTCGTTGATCCCCCGGTTCTGTTTGCTCATTTCATTTCTTGATAAAATCGCCATAAAAACTGTATCAGCTGCTGCCGTTGAATTATGCAAATTGCGGATTTTACTCGCAATTCATAAACAAGTCACAGTTTAAAATGATTTCTTTTATTTTTTATATAGTGGGCATTGCAATGTCGGTTATAAAAGTAGCTGGACGATAAGATTTTTGTGCAAACAGATGGTTTTAATTGTGATTTTAATAGCCAATACCCTGATTGCTTTCAATTACTAATTGGTTTTTCCACTTTTTCTCATTTCAGGTAAGTTCAAAGTCTACTCTACGATAGAGCATCCAGAGATGGAGAGATCAAGAAGCTTTCTTGGTAAAAAATAATATTAGTCTTCTACAATAATTCAATTGAACAGATTCTCCACCTTCGGATTAGTTTATAGAATCCTACGTTGGGTGGTCTCCCCCAGAGGCTGCTCTGGTCAGAGCCAGCTTCTACAATTTTTCATATTTTTGTGTGGAAATGCAATTTTTTTGCCAGCAGAAAATAATTTGCTCTTGCAATTAAAAATCATTAAGCCAAATCAGCGCGGTATGCCCGACGGGCTCTCTAATTAAAGCCGATTGTGTTGATTCGAAAGCCAAAGGCAGTGCAAAAGTATAGGAAAATTATGCACAAGCGAGTGTGTATGCCATGAATGCTGCAATTGTTTTTAATTGCCAGAAAAGCTAGTGGCGGAGATCAGGGGACTGTGTCAGGCATAAATCTGACCATCTGCTAATAGAAAACCCATCTAGGGATTGGGGGATTTGTTTTAGATTTCTATTAGCATTTCATTCATGATTTCCACGCGACTGGCCGAAACAAACACTAAATGGACACAAAACTTGACAAAAAATAGGCAGCACAGGCATTAATTATGGCCATTTATAAGGAAAAATCGTTTTAAAAGTTGTCATGCCCAAGCGTGGAGTGTTAGTCCCAAGCTAGGCTTGGCAACACACTCACACTTGGCCAACAGAAGAAACAACCACAGCCGAAACCAGTTTACCTTCGCCATCATTCTTATTTGTTCGGAAAACAAACGATTTTGTTTTCGACTTCAGCTTGGGGTTAAAGACTTTTTGCTCGTTTTTCGACAGCCTCTCCCTTCCTAGGCAATGATTAATAATTCTATCCCAAGTTCCCAGATTCCCACCAGGATTTAATGGCCATAAATAGTTGCCAATGTTGGGTACACCCCGCGATTTCCGCGGAAAGAGTTATTAGAATTCTGGGAAGAGCTTCATGACTGAATCACATTCTGCCTGACTAATCTGGCCAAAATAAAGCTGCTTTATTAGACAGTTTCTTCACAGATTTCACATTCAATTAAGCCAAATGAAAAATGCCTATTTATACTTTTCATTCATCACGATGGCAGCCCCAATGAAATGCAAAAATTTGAATCCAAACTCGGCTTATCTACAAAACAGCATTTTGCGGATTATTGTATGCTAATATCAATAAGAAATCATGTGGGTATTGGTAATTTATAATTCATTGTTCATTGGAGGGCGTATGCAAAGCGAAATGGGAAGAAAACAATTAATTGCTATTGATTTACGGGGCGTATGCTTGATTTATTTAGCAATCGCTTGACCAAAAGGCAAGAGGGGGGCACTGCCATTCATTTCCCTTCTTTTCTCTATATTTATTTGTAGATATTTTATTTATTGCCCACATGCGCGCCACAATGGCAGAGTCAAAGCCAATAGATGATGACTTCATTGCCAATGTTGCAACATCATCGGGGGTAATCACAGTAGCTATTGAAGGAAGTTGGGGCCCGCTCAGCCCGCAGGCTCACCCATTCATACCGCTACTGTTGGCAAAGTCCAATAGCTGGCCATAATTGTGATGGCCAAGAGAGATTGTTGTAATTACTGTCAGTGAAGCTGCTAGTTAGGCTGCCAGCTAAACCGATCGATCTGGTTGGCTTACAGCTTACAGCTTTAACTTTAAACTGATTTCTGTTGTAAGTGGTATTATTTTTCTCAGCCCAGCCAGCTCAATCTTCTCTAGAAGTCCGGCTAATTTATGCAGCCCCTATGGTTTGCATATCAAGCAGCTTCCTCCGCCCGATCAGCACATGTCCAGCAAACAGGTATGAGTGGCAGAAACACATAAGCCGTTCTACTACATGGCTTTGGCTGGCCTATACTTTGAACCCGGATGTCTCTGTGTTTGTGGGCCACCTCTATCGCCGTTCTAATGCCAATTCGGCTTCGATTTATGCAGATTATGCAAAGGGCGGTCTGAGCTGCGGAGTGGAGTGTAGGTGGCTGGAGTCGAAGTCGGAGACGCAGCATCCGGCTGCCCACGCACAAAACTGCGAAGAAACTAAGCATTCATTTTGTTTAGCATTTTGTTGTGCCAACTGTCCCATTTGCTCGACTCTCTCTCTCCCTTTTGGCTTGGATGGATGCTGGGATGGAGTGGAGGCCCCTCCGACAAAGCCCACGCAACGGTTTGGCGCGTTTTTTATCGCGCTGAAGTCGCGCTGCCTGGGCGTTTGTGATTTAATTAAAAATATGCGACACTTAATTAAAACGCATGCGTCGACGAGCGACATAGACACTTGCAAATATTTAGAGAGCAGACTGCAGCGCATTTTATTAAGAATTTTGACAGCCTTTTGATTAAGAGCCCAGCCGCCTGGGGCTAAGACTGTGACTGAGGCAGGTTCACTCGCGGCAACCGACGCCCACGATCGCCAGCAGGTTATGGGAAATAACTGGCTGGCACTGGTATTGGCTGATTTATCGGGAGGCGAAAAATCGGAGGCAGCCGGCCATTCATGCATCTCGCAGATTACAGCTGGCCTGGCTACAACACCAAAAACGTGTTTCTATTGGCTGTGACACGTTTTGAAAGTCAATTAAACGCTTGTAGAATGCATTTAAGTCAGGCTAACGCACTGGGAGTTTAGCAAACGATATCCCAATCCCGAATAACAATGGCCAAGTAAGCGAGTGCCACCTGTAGCTAACAAGCTACCCAACCTACCGCTGACCAGCAGAACCAGTTCCCAAGTGTTAATTACACAGAAATGCTTATCAGAATGGAATGGGGGAATGTCGTCTAATCTAATGCCAATTCACTCGCCGAAAAGGAAAGTTTCGTCTGCTACAATGCCATGATGGTATTAAAGTGCTATAACCCGGCGGAAAAAACAAATTTAAATGCGCAAATGCCTTGATAAAATTTGGCAAGCTCACAAACAATTGCGGCAACTAAAATAAAATCGCCCCAAAAGAATTATAGCCAAGTAAACGGCGGCGAGGTGGTACGCAAACAAACATTGGATTTGGTTAGATGGATAAAAAGCCAACGTCAGCAAGTCACAAGAATTCAGGGAAGGGGGGGACTTCACTGAGCCAAATAAATCTGCCAGTAAAAATAAATCCGGACAACATCCATGGATCAGATAAGAGGAAAATCAAATGCCAGCGGACCAATTCATTAGGACAGACCCGGACAGAGATTGTGGAAACTGCCGCCCGCCCACTTTTCTCGAAATTGGTGGTGCTTTTCGTAATAATAAATACCGGGGAATACAACACGGCCTACGTTCAACAATAAAACTAAACATTATTATATAAAAATAAAAATAAAAACAAAAACGTATCGGACCAAAAACAAGCTATGAAAATGAAAACAGACGCCCACAGTTTGAAAACGTGCAGAAAAGCACAAATGCCACAAGTGGAAAGTATCTAAATGTTTTAGGTAGACCTGCAGATGCTCTTCATGCTATGATCCCCAAAAAGAATAGTTTTCAACAAATATCTCAAGAATGACAAATAGTTTCAGTTAGAATTCTCGTTTGACTGCATTCTTAGATCATTATATAATTGTTTTGTTTTTGTGAGAGGGTTTTAGAAGAGGATTTAACATTTAACTTTCTAATCTAGTTGGTTAGTTGGTTCATAAAGTCCACAGACCTCTAGACTCTCGACAGACCTCCAGAGCGGGTTGGTGTCTGGACTAACCATCTCCCCAGACGTCATGGAATGGATATCTGTTGCTATTGCAGCCACCGCTGGGCTTGTTTGGATTAATTTTGGGGGCTGATTCCATTCCATTGATGAGCTCACAGCCCCAGCACCGCCGTCAGGTGTTTGTGGCGGCAGTAGTAGATAGATTTGTGTATCTTTCGCGATCACATGACTGCGTAAGCACTTTCCGTACTTTTGGGTACAGTCTAGCAGCTGCCAGAAGGAAAATATATATACTATATGGATATATTCTCACCATTGACGAGTTCTACTGTGATGGCATTTGGCGAATGTGGGCGATCAACGGATGTGGCAGAAACCAACAAGTTGGGAAAGGGATGGCAGCTCAAGCTGCTGTGCCTGCCGCCTTGTGGGAGGAGCAAGCCCATCGAGTATGCAACGCAGATATATTTTTAGCCCCCGACCAGCCATTTGATGCGATGTTTGCGGCACGATCTCGACAGGGAGGCGGCAGGCGACCCACGCCCACAGCTCACGGCTCTCGGAGATCGCAGATCCGATCATCGTGGTGGTGATGATAAAAGCTTGGGTAGTGGGGCCAGTGGGGGAAGCTATGGAAACTATGGAAACTGGGGAAACTGCACCCATGAGAGAGCGTTGGCAGCGGAAATCGTTAGCTGAATCATGCCATAAAACATTCCCCAGCACAGTGCGTTGCAAGACCATAAAGCGATTGCAATTGTTACACCGATGATCGCGGCGGTGTGCGAATGCTTTTGCTGCCCACTGTCAGCGGCATTTGTTGGAACAAAGCTTAGAGTCGAAAGGCTAATTAAAATTGCAGTCCATATTGAGTAATTGCGGGTCAATGTTGTTCTCTAATTCGTGAGTCTAACAGCCATGCCGATCCTGAAAAGGAACTCTAATGGCATCTAGTTTGGGTCTCCATAACAAGACACTGGAGGACACTGGACACTGCCAAGACTTGTTCAAGAATCAACTCAGCAATAATGTCAATTATGATTGGAATTGATTTTCTTTCGAGAATCATTTATGATTGGAAATATTATTTTATGATGGGGCCTTCTTTTTGGATGTTTGTATGCCGGCCATGTAGGGAGCAGCCAGTCGCCTTCCTTTGACTTCCTTTTCGTGTTTGAAGAGCTTCACATAAAAATTGTTGTTTATTGCGGCAAGCAACCAACCTGGAGAGGTTGCCTCGTTCTTGGCCTGGCAGCCAGTTTAGGCTGCTCACTGAGTGGCAAGGCAAGCGCGTGCAGTTGGCGCCAACTTGCCTTGGCTTGCCCCTCCAGCGGTGGCCACCATCTCCACCTAACTGAAAGCGCAAAGAGGCAACGACGTCTTCCTCCGGAGGCGAGGCGAGTGGATTGCCCCTCGAACGCCCCTCTATCCCGGCGGATGCCACTTCAGCGTCCGCGGTTCGTTTCATAATTCGGTTTCCTTTGCTTAACTTTTTGTGGAGTTTTTGGTTGGCTTGCGTTTGGCCTTCTGTAAAAAATTCATAATTTGTCTGCACCGCAACAGGCTACCGTGATACGTGGCCATCGTTCTCCCAGATTCTCATGCAGCGAGAGAAATCCAGTGTTCTAAGTGATTCAAAGCCTTTTAGTTTGCATCATTTTCTCAGAGTGTACCTGCGACTATAGTGGCGGAGCAACAGGTATTTGCGAATATGTACGAAACTTGGCACTGGGATGCCAGAAGCATTGCTTTCAATGAACAATTGAAAATATCTCTGGCCGCTGCTGCAGTCATCACGTTTTGCATGGCACCAGATACAGATACACTTGGCGCGATAAAAGCAGCGAGGGAAACGCGTGGCGACAGCACCGCACCACAGCAGCTGTCGCTGGCCATTAAATTGTAATTAAATTATTATCTCGCAGTGGCTAGGGGCGTGGCCAGATGCAGGCAACATCCGCCAATTTGTTGGTTTGTTTGGCTTCGGCTTTGCCAAATGGTCGTATCTGTATCTGCGACTAAAAGCAGCAATAGCTACTGCCACAGCCACTGCCACTGCAACTGCAATCTGTGAGTGGCAAGCCGTTTGTGGTTGGAATGTGTCACTTCGGTTTATTTGTGTTTATTGTTTCTTTGATCAACCTTGACAACACGCGACCCATTGCTCCCAAAAACAGTAAGCTTGGAATTCAAGAGTCTTGCCATTAATGGCTCTAAACGGCGATCTAGTTTCGTGTGAATGTTGGGGATTTGACGGATTGCTGGGGGATCTCGTAGCGAGCTCGCTCTTTGGTGTAAACAAGCGAACGGGGAATCTGATAGATTTGTTTTCTTAGAATATTGTTTTGCCACGGCCAGCCAATAAACAACAATGGGAATCGGAAAGCAATCCCACCGACTCAGCTAAAGAGCCCAAAAGTATCTGGATTTGGAGCTTCCAGCTAGACAACATTGTGCTGCCACCGACACAGATACAGATACAGATACAGATACAGACTCTGGCAGCAAATCCATGACACACATCCGTTTTAGCGAATCGCATTAAATCAGTCGGGAAATGGAGAACAAATGAATGAACGAACACTTTACGACTTCTAAATGGTCGACTGCGTTATAAAAACGTCTAAAAATATGTTAAATACTTCGCACAGCCTGTCTCCGGGTAAACAAATCACCTTTTGCCAGCCACGAACCATAAAGAATACGGCGCATTATTCGTTGTGGCATTAAAAGTGCTTTTATGAATGAACAGTGACTGCAACGCGGCCCCAACAACTGCAGGCAGCGAGTGCAATTAAATGCGAAATCGTATTGAGCAGGTCGGGGGCGATCCAGCGATCCAGCGATCCATGGGAACCACCCCAGCTACTACTACCTCCATCCACCCACGCACTAAACTGGCCACTAACCCATGCATCTAACGGGGAAAACGCACTTTTAATGCCCCAATGGCTGAGATGGCTGGGATAGCTGTGTCGCAGGCGGTAAGCGGCCATAAAACTTGCGCCCAATGGCTAGACGCCCACCATAACGGTTGAGCTGTTCATGTAGCTCCTACTCCTCCCACTGCTACTCCTCCTCTCCCACCAGTAGCTCCACTAAAGTGACCAGCAGAGAAAAAAAAAAAAGGCTAACAAGCTACTCAGCTACCCAACTACCCAACAACTCGGCTACCGAGCAGCACTTGCCACTTGCAACAAGCTCGTAATTAGTTGCAGATTTGCCAGCGACCTGAATCAATTGCCCGAGTTACCGTTACGAGCTACCTTACCTACCCGCGTTTACCAATTCCGCTCCTGAGCTTTGGACTTTCATGCTTAGACGCGTTTTCATGGCAGAGTGCGCATACGAGCGGTTTGCTGGCGTTTATAATCGCCATGTCAGGGAAACAGTTAGCGTTTCAGCCGGCAGTGCATTTCGGAGGATTGTTATTAAGGTTGGACGTGCATAAGCACTTTAATAGCTGTTCGATTGATTGACTTGGGGGATTACCTGGAGGATATTCTAAGAATAAAATGCATTCATTAGTGGGTTTGATGTGAAAGCGGCTTAACTAGTCAGATTAAAGTTAAGACAATGAGGCTTAAACGAACGGAAATGGCAGGCTTAGGAGTCTTTAATCTTAACAGGATTTAAGCTGAGAAAATACAAAAAATACTAATTGAATCTTTTTTACTCTCTTTTTAGCCCGCTCCCTGACCTGCTACTGCGATGGCAGTTGTCCCGGCAATGTCAGCAATGGCACCTGCGAAACTAGACCCGGCGGCAGTTGCTTCAGCGCTGTCCAAAGCTTCTACGATGAAACCACCAACACATACGAGGAGGAGCGCACATACGGCTGCATGCCCCCCGAAGACAACGGCGGACTTCTAATGGTGAGTCTCCACTTCAAATTCTTTAAAGGATCTTGGCTAAAGAGAACTATTTACTTTACAGTGCAAAGTGTCCGCCGTACCCCACCTGCATGGCAAGAACATAGTCTGCTGCGACAAGGAGGACATGTGCAACCGCGACCTGCATCCCGTCTACACACCAAGGATGACCACGCCGCCTCCAGAGCTGCCGGTTAGCAGCGAATCCGTCCATACACTCGTCCTCTGCGGTTCCATCGTCGTGTGCCTGTCGGTGCTGACGCTAATCATGGCCAGCCTGTGCATCACCTACAAGCGGCGCGAGAAACGCAAGCAACCACGTCTCATCTCCTCCATGTGCAACTCCCAGCTGTCACCGCTCTCCCAGCTCGTCGAACAGAGTTCCGGATCCGGATCAGGACTGCCACTGCTGGTGCAGCGAACCATTGCCAAGCAGATCCAGATGGTGCGATTGGTGGGCAAGGGGCGTTACGGCGAGGTGTGGCTGGCAAAGTGGCGGGACGAGCGAGTGGCCGTCAAGACATTCTTCACCACCGAGGAGGCCTCCTGGTTCCGCGAGACTGAGATCTACCAGACCGTCCTGATGCGCCACGACAACATCCTGGGCTTCATCGCCGCCGACATCAAGGGGAATGGCAGCTGGACGCAGATGTTGCTGATAACCGATTACCATGAGCTGGGAAGCCTGCACGATTACCTCTCCACGTCGGTGATCACTCCCCAGAAGCTGCAGCTGCTGGCCTACTCCTTGGCCTCGGGCTTGGCCCATCTGCATGAAGAGATCTTTGGCACTCCGGGTAAACCGGCGATTGCCCACCGGGACATCAAGAGCAAGAATATATTGGTGAAGCGCAACGGCCAGTGCGCAATTGCTGATTTTGGACTGGCGGTGAAGTACAACTCGGAACTGGATGTCATTCACATTGCGCAGAATCCCCGTGTCGGAACACGCCGCTACATGGCGCCAGAGGTTCTCAGCCAGCACCTGGACCCCAAGCAGTTCGAGGAATTCAAGCGGGCGGACATGTACTCTGTGGGTCTGGTGCTGTGGGAGATGGCCCGCCGCTGCTACACACCCATCTCGGGCACCAAGACGACCACCTGTGAAGACTACGCCTTGCCGTACCACGATGTGGTACCGTCGGATCCCTCGTTCGAGGACATGCACGCTGTGGTATGCGTGAAGGGCTTCCGGCCGCCGATACCGTCGCGCTGGCAGGAGGACGACGTCCTGGCCACCGTCTCCAAGATCATGGTGGAGTGTTGGCACCCGAATCCCACCGTCCGACTGACGGCCCTGCGCGTGAAGAAGACGCTGGGGCGACTGGAAACGGACTGCCTGATCGATATGCCCATCAAGATCATCTAAGCACACTATCTGTATCTGTAGCTATAGTCCCGTTCTAGGTTTGACCTATGTTGCATTTAGTTTTCTGTTTATTTTCTGTTGTCGCTTCACCCTTTGTGAGGCCGAAGCCTCCTAGTTTGGTTCGTAATCATAAGTTCATTAGTTTCCTGTACTTGAGCGGAGCGGAGCAGAGCAGAGGATCCCGAAGAGGTGCCTATTTTACGATTACTTTAATCGCCGCACTGATTGTAAGCTAGATGTTAGAGTTACGGCTAGCGCGTAAGATTAGTTAGGGCTAGACACTAAGGCCGCGTTGCAAAAATCTTTGGTTAGAAAAATGCTTTAACTATTTGAGAAATACGTGAAGGAGAACTTGCGTGTGTATTTTGAATGTACATAAGTTTGCGAACTAAAACCAATCGGAATCGAAATTTACTTATAGTGGGTGTATATTATACATTTTTGTGCCAGCTTTTGAACGCTTCAACCTAACGAGTTAAGCCCACTTCCTAAGCCCCTATTTTTCCGAACCCTCCGAGGCCTTAGCCTCACCAGAAGACACATCCTATATGTGGTTGTGCCGTGCCTTTGTATGTAGTGATTAACTAAAAACTTTGCAGACTTGTGCAAGTAAATGCTGCCTTTTGTAAAATCCACGGAATTAGTTGCCTTAAGACAGAGTGTAAAGACAGGAGCCCACTGACAGACGGTGATCCATCGAAGGAGACCAAGCCTTAACCCTTCCTTCTCCCCCCCTGCATAGGCAATATATATATAAAGATATGCACCCAGAGAGATGTATGTTAGAGCGATGCGATCTTCTCGAGAAGTGCGCCTGTGTCGGTTCTTTTGTTTTGTGTAAATAGCATAGATGTTTAAAGGCCGCTAACTATACAGATATATAGTATATATATTATATATTATCGTTATAAGCGATTCTGTAAATACTATATATGTATCTTTATCCTTATCCGTAACCATTTAACTTATCTCTTATCGTTCTTATCAAGTAACCTTGTTTAAGCTAGACGTAGACAGTAAACGCTACCCTGTAAGAACATCGAGTAAACTATATACACTAAATGGATATTTAAGTCGATCTTTCAGTTTTTTTTGTTTCATTATTACTGCGCGCAGACCACAAGAACTAAAGTTTGTATTAAAGCGTTTAGTTAATTTATTTAAAAATAATAAAAAATTATTATTAAACCCAAAAGCTTCTTCTGTGTTGGTTTTTTATTTCATTGTGTCAGCAAGATCGATTTCTCTAATCGCCAGTCATCATCTCCATGAATTCTGAATCCAAAAATACGGATTGGTATTAGAAAATGGAAAATCTAATATAAAATAGTTATTATAGCCCACCATCAAAGTCCACTGTTCCGGAGCCATCAGTATCGATCTCAGCAATGATGCCGTCCAGATCGCTGGAGGAGAGCTTGTCGTCCAGGGCGGCGAGGATTTCCTTGAGGGTGGAAGTGGTGATGTAACCGTTGCCCTCGCGATCGTACAGACGGAAGGCCTCCTTCAGCTCCTTCTGAATGGCCTCGGCGTCCTCCTCCTCGAGGAAATGGGCGGCAATGTTGCAGAAGCCATCAAAGTTCACTTTTCCAGTATCCTCCGGATCGTTCTCGTCAATCAGATCCTGCAGCTCGCTCTCCTCGAACATCTGGCCCATGCTGTTCAGGATGGTCTTGAGGCGCAGGGTCTCGATGAAGCCCGTCTTTTGTGTGTCGAACATTTGGAATGCCTTGCGCATGATGTCCATCTTCTCGTCATCCTCCTGCAGTTACGAAAATGAACCCACAAAACACATTAGGCACTTCACAGACTGCCACCATCGATTGCACAATCCCCCTTTAAAAAAGAAATGGTACACCCGATAGATACCATTTTGTATCTGTATCTGTATCTGAATCTGGCTGCGCGACAATCTCAAAGGCGGACGAGTATCCAATCCTATCCCAATGCGTTCCAACTGCGTTGGCCTGCGGACGAGAACTAAACCGATCGCCTGGCCAAGATCATTATTTATAAACAACAAATTTCGCTTAGTGGAAGCGTCACTCATACGCAGCATACACCTAAGAAAAGGCAAAAGCAAAAGTAGAGGTACAGGCGGCACAGGCAGCCGAAGCGGATGCGGCGGCTGTGGAGGCGGAGGAGGTGGTGGCATCTATGTACATCCAAATCTATCCTTCGGTTATTGTTGGTTTGGCTTTCGGCAAAGCACTTTATTAACAGCCATTGGAATGCGAGACCTGCCGAAGGTGGTGGTGGTGGTAGTGGTGGTGGTGGAGGATGCGGAGACTGATTCTGGCCAGACGCTGATCTAAATCAGATCAAAGTGTTACAGGTGCACAACCGATCGGCGGCAGTGGGTGGTGGGTGGTTGTTTAGGGTGTTTTGGTATTTGGTATTTCTTTTGGGATAGATGGGGTTTTTGGTGTCGGCTGATATCTAAGGTCAGAGCGACGTCATTTCCATCATCTTTCCACCGCTGGCAGCCGGAAAAACGAGCGCACAGCGCACGCCACAATTATGCAAAGAGCAGCACTCAGATACATGGACACAGATACATTTAAACAGACACAGATACAGATAAAGATAGAGATCGAGATACTCGTACATGCTATACTCGTACTCCCTCGCATCCGCATCCATGTGGGTGTGCGTGCCTGGTGTGTCGGTCACTCAGTCAGTCACTAAAAATCGACTATAAACGTCTTCACAATCAGTCACAAAATCAGCGCGATTTTCTCACGGTAATTGTATTTTTAGTACTTTATAGCAATTTTTGTCCATATGATCATGAGTGGGCCAGATGCCGTCTCTGCTGGTTCTGCCGATTCCACAGGCTCTTGGCCGCTACTGTTAGTTGTTAGTGTTGTGGTTAACCGCTGGGGTCCGCCCCCCATGCCGAACCCCCAGCTACACAGGAAAAAACAAAGCGAACCAGACATCAATCGAATTCGGTTCCTGCCAAATCAATAATTTCCACAACATTGAAGAGGAACATCATGGAAATGGATGATGGAAGTGTTTTGGTAATAATTAACATTGAGTTTTTATTGGCCTTTTAACTCAGACTTACTGCCAATATTTTGGTTTTCATAAACATATGTTAAAAGTTCAATAATCCCTACTTTGTTAGATCGTTTTGGAGATCCTGTTCATCACATGTCCCCATTGTTTTAAGGACTTGAAGTGCCTGATTTCTCCCTGTGTAACTACCTTCCCCCACTCGGAAGCTCGCAAATTGTTTTCTGCGCAAAAATGTTGATTTGGTTTTATATTTTTGCTTTAAAACAAACAAACAGGCATTCAGGCTGGCAAATGGACATCAAGCAAGATGGACAGGTCAGTCGAGGGAGCCGGAAGGGGTATGAGCATGGGTTTGGATAGTTCGTTCGGTCTCTGTGTGTCTCTCTGTGTAACCTTCCGACGGCATTTTTTTGGCAAAGGCAGCCAGTAGCAGTGGCAAGAGCAGCAACTTTGATGGTCATTTGATTTTTATTATTTATGACAAAACGTGAAACACTTTTGGAATGTGCCGCCGGGCAAGGTGGGGGTGGGGGTCTAATGGAGGTAGTATGCTTTCAGTGGCTAGTAGTGGGGGGCGGGGGCGGTGGCGGTGGCGACACTAGAGTGCACTCATACTTACACCGAAAGTTCGATTGTTTTTGCATAATTCCCAAAAATGTGCGCTTCCCCTTGTATAAATAGCTCGAGTGGTGGCCAGTGGCCACAGACGTGGCACTAGTTCTAATTCGGATGCTGACAGTTTGGTGGCATGAAATTTAAGGCAAGATTTACGACGTAATTACCACAACAAATTGTATGAGCCAGGAGCGAAGTCGCAACGCGACGGCTGCGCCAAACCGACAATCTAAAAATGAAAATGATGAAAATAATTTTATGCTTATGACTTGAAAACTTGGGAAGGTTGTTGATCCTCATTAATGTTAACTCCCAAAGGCAATAGTTTTGGCTTAAATAAGAGTTATTGTTGAGTGAATGAAATCATTTCTGGGGCCCTCTTTGGGCGCCTTGCACTTGTGATCCCGCATCCAAACCAATTACAAAATTGTTGCGCTTTCTTTTCCGGCTGAACGAAACGAAATTGATTAAAATAGCTTATGCCACGTAGAGCGTCTCCAGCTGTTGTCACAACCCATAAATTCATTCAGGGAAACGGAAGGAATGCCTCTATATCGGTCTTTGCTACTTTTGATGGGTAATTAGGACCAAGAAACAAGGCCTAACCCTTAACCTGTACGAATCCTTTTGGCAGGAATTTCTGGCCTCTGTTTGGTGGCCGCTTATGATGATACCGAAGACGAGCCCCAGTGTTTTCAGATTAGTAACGAAAAGTGTCCCAATCACAATATAACTTTCTGGATATACACGTAACGTCCTAATATTTACTTATTAAGATGAGATATAAGACTTACTATCTCATAGGAAAAGTAATCGCAGGGGCGTGAAAGCGAATACATCGAATCTAAACTTGCTTCTGCCCCAAAAGCCGTTGAAAATTTTGATTCATGGCTTCCATGGCAACCGTAATTACACCCCAAATGACCAGCTACGCTCCGTGCTATTAGACCACGACTACAATGTGATTTCTGTGGACTACGCCAACCTGGCCAAGGAGCCGTGCTACTCCGAGGCGGTGGCCAATGCCCCGCTTGTGGGTCGCTGTCTGGCCAGACTGCTGAGCACCCTGCTCTACCATCGGATTGTGCGGTATGAAGATCTCCATCTCATTGGCTTTGGGCTGGGGGCTCATGTGGCCGGCTTTGCCAGCAATTCTATGAAGAAGCCAGTTAATCACATTACGGCTTTGGATCCGGCAAAGCCACTGTTTTTGGTCACGGATCCTTCCAAGAAACTGGATCCCAACGATGCGAGGTTCGTTGATGTCATCCACACGGATGTCATGATGTTGGGACTACTGGATGCGGTGGGTGATGCCGATTTCTACGTCAATATGGGCATTAGCCAGCCAAAGTGTGGTCCCAAGGATAAGAGTAAGTAGTTGTTTTGAAATTGTTTATAATTAAATCGTTAATTTGTAATGCATTTTAGTGTTAACCCATTACTGCTACCACAATCGCTCGGCGGTTTACTACGCCGAGTCAATAAGCTCATCTTCCTCCGGATTCTATGGCTATTCCTGCTCCAGTTTCAAGAACTTTGTATCGGGTGTGTGCTCACCCAATGGCAATGTGGAGCTAATGGGATTCGGCGTCAGCGTTCAGTAAGTTTCTCCTATTTTATCTATCCAATTTTTTAATCAAAACTCCGCATTAAAGAAATGCCAGGGGACGGTACTTTTTGGACACCAATGATGAACCTCCATATGCCAAGGGCATGAAGTTCAATAAGCTAAGCCGCCAGGTGATGGGACGCTCCTTCGTAAACGATGAAATTATGCAGAAAATGTTTGGCAATGAAAATGCGAAATAGAAATGTGGAGCTCAAAAGTGTAAACTTCTAAATAAATGTGGCATTAATGGAAGGACGCTCTTGAAAAGCATGAAGAATGTATGGCATACTTTTAGGTTCAACATCTAATAAAAATTATAAGCTTAGAGTACCACTATTAAATACACATTTTTCTTAAAAAATATTCAATATTTTAAAATACTATTTTTTGGTAAAAAATCTATATATTCGTACATATATTTTTCAGTACAAATATGTTTCCCAATTCTGTTGAAAAATGCGTATTTTTAAACTCAATTTAAATGCTTTGATGAAGCATATTTTTTTGACGTGTTCAGGTAAGTTTTACTTTCTGCTGGCAATCAACAGGAGAGGGCGAAGGAGAAGGGGCGCCATGTCATCAACTCGTTGGGCCAGATGACAGATGCCAAGAAAAAGTTGCCGCCAGTGGCTGACTGAAAACCCGGCAAACACATATGCATATTTATATCGAAAGCAATTTCACGCGCCTTTGCCTTTTCATTCGAAACGAGAAACATAATGGAATTCTCGGTTGCGAGGGGCGGCGGACTAACGAAACTAACGCGGAACTAACAGGGCCAAAACAACAAATATGCCTTGCATTCCGTCGCCAAGAAGCGACGACAGCCGAGGATGCATTTTGGACACGACTCCACCAAATCAAAGCAGGCGACGTCGAGTTTGATCGATAAAAGTCAAACTCAAAGTGTTAGGAGCGCCCAACGTGGAGCTAATCAGAACTCGCCCGATGAGTAGTAAGTAGTAGGCAGTAGGCAGTAGACTTCTAAACAGAACGGAAACGGCAAAGGATACGAAAACGTTGCCTCAAAAAAATCACGGATACGACGGAGCAAAGAAAGCAGACTGACATTATGGAAGAGCTTCAGGATGCCAGCATCCATCACATGACCGCCAAGGTGATTTCCGCCATCAAGAACACCAAATGCTACGAGCCCTTGTTCAAGGAGCTGCAGCGACTGGTCTGCAATCCCGCTGTGGATACCCATGACATGCGCAACACCCTGGAGGACGCCATCAAGGGAGCCGGCCTGGAGACGGAGATCCGTAACATTGTCTACAATCTGGTCCGCAGCCGTCTCACCAGACCCGAAGAGAAGACCCAGGGCAGCAAACAAAATACGGTGGGTATTCACAATTCCATACCATAGCTTAAAAAAAACCCGTATCGTTTTCTGCACTTTGACAAAAAAGTTATATTTCCCTAATTCCGATAATAATAGAAGAGTTATCTCTGTTGTTTCCTTCAATATACCTGTCGTAACACATAGTGAACCCCCAATGGGTTTGCTACACATAATGAAAGCTTAATTTTTGTTTTTTTTTGGGATCTACTTAAATGGAGGTGTCAACGAGTTCTTCATATATTCTACCTGTTAATGTAGAGTGCATTCTTTGCATTTTTTCTTAAATTTAAAATAATATTACAATGCTTTCAGAAACCCACCGTTAGTGATCCCCTTGGCTACTTGAAAAGGGCCGGAGTCCTTTGGGATCGCAGAGTGCGAAAGAGCCTCAATGCCATGTGCACCGAACTCAAGGTTCCGCTGCATGGCCAGCCCAGAATCAGTGCCGATCGAGAGGACTTTATGGCCAAGTGGAACGAGTTGAGCAACTACAATATGGGTAAGTATATTTCAAGTACCTAAGGGTGTGATTTATCCGGAAATGATTTCAGATTTGGCCAACTATAGACCAGTGTACGCACCCAAGGACCTGTTGGAAGTGTTACTTTCCCTGAAAGGACCAGCCAAGACCACCGAACCCACAGAGTATGTGGGTCTTTCTTGGCTCATAATACCTATTATCTTTAATATTTTTCTCCTCCAGCCATATCCCTTTATGGGAATTCTCACACATAGCTCTTCCAGTAAAAAATCTCTTCGAACTGAGGGCCCATTATGCCGATCTTCTACGCAGCGATAGTTACTTGGGTGTTCCGGATCTGACTATTCAGTGCCAGCGCATCCTCGAGGCCAGACATGCTCCGATGTGTCAGCAGTTTCTAAAGAAGGGCTGTACTCCAGCGCCCTATCGGGGAGCCCTGTGGGCCTCCGTGTTGGATAGCAAGTTGCACGATTACGTAAGTTGGGAGTCTTTTAAATATTGCTGGAGAGAGTAAATTGATATTTCCATCCAGGATATCGAATACTGGCAAAAATTGCGAAATTCTGTGTGGACCACGGATCACATTGTGGACAAGCTGGTGTTCAAGGACATCCAGCTGACCGCCTCCAACGACGACCAGTACTTCGTGTTCGAGGACGTGCTCTACCAGGTGCTGCTCTGCTTTTCCCGGGACACAGACATCGGCGGCTGTGTGGAGTACGAAGCTTTTCCAGTCAAGGGCAAGACGTACGAGGGTCCTCCCTCTGGCGTGGTGCCATTCCACGGCATCTGCATGTTCGCAGCCCCCTTCTGCTACTTGTACGACTCACCAGTAAATCTTTACTATACCTTCCGTGCCTTCTATATCCGCTACTGCCATCGCCTTACCACGATCAACACGCATCCGCAGGGCATAGTCAGTTTGTGCCTGCTCTTTGAGAAGCTACTTCAGACCTATGAGCCACAGCTTTGGTCGCATTTTCGAGAGCTCCAAATCCAGCCGTAAGTAGGACTAAGTGACTTTGATATTGGTCCTCAACTGTGAAATTTATTCCTTCCAGCTTGCGTGTCGTTTTTAAGTGGCTAATGCGAGCCTTTTCGGGACATCTGCCTCCCGACCAGCTGCTGATTCTTTGGGATTTGGTAAGGAACTAACCATTTCTGCTTGAACTTGAATTTTCAAAATGATTCTCATTATCCAGATTCTTGGCTTTGATAGCCTAGAGATCCTACCGCTCTTTGCAATTATAATCCTTAGCTTCCGGAAGGAAAGCATCATGCAAGTGGCCTCCCTGGACAGCATCGAAGCTATTCTGGCGGATCTCTCCTCCATCAAGGTTCTGCCTTTGGTCCAGTTGGCCCTAAGCCGGGACTGAAGGATACTCTGTTATTTTTCGGTGGGTTTTATCGTAGTAACTAAATTGAAGTATTAAAATTGTCACAAATGTAAAATATATTTCATTATTAATAAAAAAGATCAATATAAAAATAATCAATTAAAAACTTTATGAAAGAAGCAGAAGAAATCATTGGCGTTCAACGAAATCCAGATGAACGCCACCCTTCAAGGCGGCCATAAAGTAAGTGTCATCGTACTGGTTATCCTTGCGTGTCTTGGGGTTAACCTTGATGTCAAAGTTACGAACAATCTCCACCAAAGCTGCTTTTAGTTGCGTGAGAGCAAAGCGCATACCTGAAACGAAAATGACGTCTGAATCTCTGACACAAATATAAGTCATAATCGCTCTTACCTGGGCAGATGCGAGGACCATCGCCGAAACCGAAGTAAACACCTTGGTCCCTGTATTTCTTCGTTCCGCCGTTTTCCTCTAGGAAGCGCTCTGGCTTAAAAGTTTCCGGGTCTTCGTAGTATTGGGCATCGTAATGGACAGCATTTACTGGGATGATGGCCACATCGCCGGGTTTCACTTGCACCTTGACTCCACTCTTGTTGATAAACTCATAGGGCTGGGTTACCAATTTTCGGAGAACCAAGCCAGGAGGGAAAAGTCTCAAAGCCTCTGAAGATTTTATTTCAGAAACATTCTCCTAATTATGTTCGGGGTTAACTCACCATGAATGCAGGCATCCAGGTAGGGCAGCTCACTCATCTGTTCAAAGGTCAGGTCGTCCTTACCAACTTCCTCCCTCAACTTTTGCTGCTCCTTCGGATAGCGACCCAGTGACAATAAAGTATGAGCCAAGACCTGAGCCGTTGTCTCGAATCCGTCGGTTAAGAAAGTCATCGTGTGCGAGGTCAACTCCATCACACTCAGTCCCCGTTTATCCTGCAACTGAAGCATGTAATTGAGGAAATCCTCACGCTGCTGGGGATTCTCCCGCCTCATTAAGATGCACTTCTTCATCAGGTCATAGAAAAATTCTTCAACGTCTTTGGCAAACAGAGAAACTTTATAGAACTTTTGGATTGGAGGCCAGATAGTGGCCAAGGTCATGTAGAAGAAAAATCCAAAGGATTGCTCGAAGACGCGCTTGATCATACCCACTACGGGCGTGGGGTTATCCGTGAAATTCTGTGCAGAGATGCCCAGGACACAGTCGGAGACGACTTCCGTGGTGTAGCTCAAGCACACATCCTTGGCATTCAAGCCATCAGACGAGGCCATTCGTTGCTGTTTCTTGATATAATCCACCAGTTTTTTACAAACGCTTTGGGACACTGGGTACGCGGCCTTGATCTGTTAAATAAATTTAAAAATTTATTTGAATAGTGGGGCTCCCGCATTTGTATACTCAGTGGCTACATGCCCAGCATATTAATTGACAGTCTCAGAATGAAAACTGACGTACAAGCCTAACAAAATTATTACGCCGCACTTTTAGGAACCAGTTTCTCCCCAAGTCTTACCCGATGCGCTGACAGTCCGGGCGTGACTTCCGCACGCCTCTCCTTCCACGCCTCGCCCCTCAATATGAACGGATTGTTTTTCAAGATCGAGTCCCCAGAATCGCTGGTCTAAAATATTAAATAAATTACAATTCTAGACCAAAGTACTTTTCTCTTTCTCACAAATTGGCTCATTTCGTTGTCATGGAAGCTGCGGAAGTCGTTCACTAAAATCTTGTGGATATATTCCGGACTGGTGATGAGGAGTTGGGGTATTCTGGTGTTGTAAACACCAACGATATTGTCGGTTTCTTTATATTGGCTACAGTCAATGTATTAGTGAATAAAGGTATGCACATCTAGGTATTTGCATAATTACTTGTAGATGTCATTGATGTCGTAGACCGTGTTCCGCTTTTGCGTAAACATGCTCGGGAAGCTGCCCACGAACGGCCATGCCTTGGCTTCGGGGATCCCCCGCTTCTTCCAATAGCCAAAGTTCCAAACTAGGAAGACATAGATCAAGGCCAGAAATCCGACCAGCAGAAACAAAATCGTAGTGAGTGGACACATGGCACAACCGCTCAGCAACGCGGCGAAAAACGAACTGAAGCTCCATTGAGCAATCTCCGTGATTCAAATTGAACTTGATGACAGTCAAGTGGATGGGCGGGCGGTCCACGAATATGAATTCACCCAACAAACAAATTGATAAAACGGCCTGCTTCCCATTCTGTAATACTCCCTGGCTTCTATTTGGCGATAAGAGTCCCTTCTCTTATCAAGATCAATTCGAAGCCCTCGACTATACCTCCCCAGCTGGAGCGATAAGTAGTTTGTGATGGCAACCTACTAGGTTATAGACAATCCAATTGGTTTATCAGCAGTCTGATGCAATGGCCCGAGGTTTTTCTTTGAAAAAACGTGTTATAATTATGAAATTAAAATTCGGTTTATTCCTGACCTCTATTTGTGTTCATTTTAATAAGTTTATATACATATATAGCTCATATTTATTTTTTTCTTATCTTATCAACATCACATGAACACTAAGGAGGCAAGCTTTCTCTCCTAGTCTTCTTTCAATTTAAGATAAGTCATAAATGATTTGCTTCACAATAGTTATTTGAGCTCCTTAAAATCCAGCCAAATGCCTCCTTTTAAAGCAGCCAAGAAATATGTGTCATCGAGTTGATTGTCTGTGCGCGTTTTAGGATTAACTTTAAGGTCAAAATTACGGACTATTTCCACCATAGCCGCTTTGAGTTGAGTCAAAGCGAATTTCATGCCTGCAAGAAAAGGGTATTCGGTTTTAGTCCAAAGACAATCGAGTCTCTGCAATGTACTCACCCGGGCAGATGCGGGGACCATCACCAAAGCCAAAGTAAACGCCTTGATCTCTGTACTTTTTGGATCCACCATTGGATTCCAAGAATCGCTCTGGCTTGAACTCTTCCGGTTCTTCAAAGTACTGGGGATCCTTTTGCAGGGAGCTGATTGGAACAATGACCACGTCTCCGGGGTAAACATTGACTCTGACACCATTTTTGTTCACAAATTCATAAGTTTCGGTAACCAGCTTCCGTGCTGCCAAAACAGGCGGAAAAATTCTCAAGGTTTCTGGAAATAATTATTGTTTATATATTTACATATATGTATATAAATAATTAATTGTTTATACCATGAATGCAGGCCTCCATGTAGGGCAGTTCACTCAGCTCCTCAAAGCTTAGTTCCTTGCTGCCTATCTCTTTTCTTAACTTTTGAATCGACTCGGGATTACGTGCCAGCATCAAAAGGATGTGTGCCAGAGTTCCAGCCGTTGTCTCAAATCCGTCCGTGAGGAAAGTCATCGTGTGCGAGGTCAACTCCACCATGTCTAGACCTTTTTTTTCCTGGAGGGTTAACATGTAATTGAGGAAGTCATCGCGTTTCTGAACTGGATTCTCTTTCCTTAAGAGAATGCACTTCTTCATGATGTCGAAGAAGAAGTTCTCAACATCCTTTGAGAAAAGAGGAACGGTGTAGAACTTCCTGATTGGAGGCCACAGATTGGCCACCACAGTAAAGAATATAAAGCCAAATGACTGATCGAAAACTTTCTTGATCATTCCAACCAGAGGTGTTGGGTTATCCGTGAAACTCTGGGCCGAGATTCCCAGGACACAATCCGAGACGACTTCGGTGGTGTAGCACAGGCACAGATCCTTGGCATTTAGGCCATCTGAGGGTGCCATTTTGCTTTGTTTTTTTATATAGTCCACAAACTTTTTGCACACATCTTGGGAAACAGGATAGACAGCTTTGACCTTAAGGTTAAGAGATTTTTTGTAAATAATAAGTTGGAGTACTGGAAGAATTCATAAATATATAAAAAGCAAATATATCGCAAATCATTTTTCAACGGATTAAAATTTTGGCAACAAGTGCCCAACTGATTACCCCTAAATCCTTCTAAGCATGTCCGTCTGATTTTCTGTATCTTTGCGAACGACTCTCTGCTTAAGACACTCTGTTTTCGAGCTACCGACGGAAAATCTTTTTTTTAGTGGCATATTTTCCCAACCCCATTGGTTGACTATATCTCGGCCAATTTCTATTTGATTGTTGAGCGGCACACCTTAAACGATTTGTAGATAGATTCTCCACGTTTCTGCATCAAAATCTAAGAACAAAATATTTTTTAGATTTTTTGTCACATTTTGTGGGGGATCCCCTTCAAATGTGTGAAAAAGGCATGGAAGGACAATATGGCCCCCAGCGATGACTGTATCTCGGCCAATTTCTATCTGATTCTTGAGCGGAATACCTTAAACGATTTGTAGATAGATTCTCCACGATTCTGCATCAAAATCTAAGAACAAAATATTTTTTAGATTTTTTGTCACATTTTGTGGGGGATCCCCTTCAAATGTGTGAAAAAGGCGTGGAAGGACAATTTGACCCCCAGCGATGGCTGTATCTTGGCCAATTTCTATCTGATTCTTGAGGGGAATACCTTAAACGATTTGTAGATAGATTCTCCACGATTCTGCATCAAAATCTAAGAACAAAATATTTTTTAGATTTTTTGTCACATTTTGTGGGGGATCCCCTTCAAATGTGTGAAAAAGGCGTGGATGGACAATATGACCCCCAGCGATGGCTGTATCTTGGCCAATTTCTATCTGATTCTTGAGGGGAATACCTTAAACGATTTGTAGATAGATTCTCCACGATTGTGCATCAAAATCTAAGAACAAAATATTTTTTAGATTTTTTGTCACATTTTGTGGGGGATCCCCTTCAAATGTGTGAAAAAGGCGTGGAAGGACAAAATGACCCCCAGCGATGGCTGTATCTTGGCCAATTTCTATCTGATTCTTGAGGGGAATACCTTAAACGATTTGTAGATAGATTCTCCACGATTCTGCATCAAAATCTAAGAACAAAATATTTTTTAGATTTTTTGTCACATTTTGTGGGGGATCCCCTTCAAATGTGTGAAAAAGGCGTGGAAGGACAATATGGCCCCCAGCGATGGCTATATCTTGGCCAATTTTTATCTGATTCTTGAGGGGAATACCTTAAACGATTTGTAGATAGATTCTCCACGATTCTGCATCAAAATCTAAGAACAAAATATTTTTTAGATTTTTTGTCACATTTTGTGGGGGATCCCCTTCAAATGTGTGAAGAAGGCGTGGAAGGACAATATGACCCCCAGCGATGGCTGTATCTTGGCCAATTTCTATCTGATTCTTGAGGGGAATACCTTAAACGATTTGTAGATAGATTCTCCACGATTCTGCATAAAAATCTAAGAACAAAATATTTTTTAGATTTTTTGTCACATTTTGTGGGGGATCCCCTTCAAATGTGTGAAAAAGGCGTGGAAGGACAATATGACCCCCAGCGATGGCTGTATCTTGGCCAATTTCTATCTGATTCTTGAGGGGAATACCTTAAACGATTTGTAGATAGATTCTCCACGATTCTGCATCAAAATCTAAGAACAAAATATTTTTTAGATTTTTTGTCACATTTTGTGGGGGATCCCCTTCAAATGTGTGAAAAAGGCGTGGAAGGACAAAATGACCCCCAGCGATGGCTGTATCTTGGCCAATTTCTATCTGATTCTTGAGGGGAATACCTTAAACGATTTGTAGATAGATTCTCCACGATTCTGCATCAAAATCTAAGAACAAAATATTTTTTCGATTTTTTGTCACATTTTGAACTAATACAAGAGTATATGAAATTCGGCTCCACCAGAGTTTAGCTATTCTATCTTGTTTATTATCATGAAATCATATCATTGAAGTGTTATCAATTCAACTATTGTTTTTAATTTTAATATATAGTACTTTATTATATTCATTAATTAACTAATGATAACCTATTAGTCTTACTTAATACAAATTAAAAACACAACGTTATCAGTAATATACTTACCCGATTTGCTGAGAGTCCTGGCGTTACTTCGGCACGTCTCTCTTTCCACTCATTTCCCGATAGTACGAATGGATTGTTGGCCAATATCTTGTCCACCTTCTTGTCAGTCTGTCAAGATATATGTTAGTTATTATCACTTTAAATTGTAAAATGTCTATTACATACAAACAAGCCCATTTCATTATCATGGAAACTGCGAAAGTCGCGGGCATATATTTTATGAGCGTACTCCGGTGTTGTGACCAAAAGTTGTGGAATACGAGTACTGAATAAACCCACAATGCTATCAGAGTCCTTGTACTGACTAATGATAATATATTGTTAGTTTTATTTCTCGAATGAATGCATTACTTACTTATAGATGTCCTCTATGTCATAGACCATGTTCCGCTTCTGGGTGAACAAGCTGGGGAAACTGCCAACGAAGGGCCATGCCTTGGCACTTGGTATTCCACGCTTTTTCCAGTAGTTGAAGTTCCACGTCAAAAATATGTACACCAAGGCTAATAGCCCAACCAAACCCAACAAAATCGTGGTAACCGGACACATGACCATTCGTTAACGCAATCAGAACCACACTGAGCTTATATTGAGCAATTTTTGTGATTTAAATTAAACCACCTATCGGTCAAGTACTATATGTATAAAGCAATCTTGAACTCAGAAAAAATATTGATAAAACTGCGCTGCGATGTTTCACATTAAAAAGCACTATCTGAGCGTTTCGTTCTGTGATAAGGGATTATGTTTACATTTTAGCCCAATCTAGATGCGATAATAGAAGTTATTATACATTTATATTTCTCCTTCAAAGCATTACAAACATATGGATAAAATAAAATACCACGGAAGATTATAAAAAAATAATTTTAAAAATAAATGATTACCGGATATATAGAGGTATAGAGACACTATTTGAAAGAAAAAAATTGAAAAGAAAAACTTGCTAAGAATTTAAAACGGACTCCCATGTAAAATAAAATAAATACATTCATTTTTATTATATAAAGTTTTGAAACTAAGCGCTCCATGACTTATTCGGAAACTGTTTTCCTTGGCATTTAGTGTTATTTAAGGAAGTTTTAAGAACACATAAACACTAGAATTCTTTATTAAACATAAGAGACCTCATTGGACACAATATACCAAAATGATTGAAATGATTAATGAACCCATACCCGAGGTGGATATGTTGAAAGTGGCCACCAACGCAGATGTACAGCGTAGGGCTATTCTTGGCTTTGCTCCCCGGATTGGAATGGTCATTGTCGACTACGATGATCTGGACAGGATCGACAACTTTTATTTGCAGTGTCAGAAGTATCGGGACTACTATCGCGATCCACATCACAAAATGCACAAGCCCACCCGGTTCCGGCAGCACCAGGGCAAGTGCGGCATCAGACTGGATCGAAGTATCGGGGAACTGACCCAGCCGATCCGTTGGGTTGAGGAACGCAAGCCAGTGGTCTATCCGGAGATCAGGAATACCAGCATGCGGCTCGGTGTTCCGTTAATGCCCCAAATTCTAGGCCACTACGACAAATGCACCTCCATGGCCTACAAACGCTAAGAAATCGAATTACGATTCGGATCTTGGCTAGAAGGGTTCGCTTGGGGTCTGGGTTCCTTTGGGAAAGTTTCGAGAATTGATTTTTGATATATCTATCGGGTCGACCTTGAGGCAGTCTCAGAGAATCTCAAACCTTAAGCAAACTCATCATTTTATTAAAATTTATGTGTAATAACACGACTACACGAGCGAAATATGTGAAAAATATAGTGTTGTATAGTAAAATGGCTGAAATGTTGGATAGTGTCCAAAAAGTAACATTTTGGACAAAATTATCATTCACATGACCGATTACACATTTGTTCGAAAATCGGTGGACAATATTATTTATAACTTGTCTTATATTTATCCGATTACAAAATGGTATACCTTTTTGAACTTGTATCTCCGAGTAGAATCAATAACTATGAAAATCTGGCAAAGTAAAATCTGACCCGATTTTCGAAATTTTTCAAAGGGGTTACGATCACGATTTTGGCCAAAAACGGGTAAAATATGAGTCCCTTCATATTTTCTATATTTTGATACAGATCGGAGCGGGGTGGAACCGTGATTCATAGACGGCATTCCTTTTCCAAATCTGTTGTTTTTTGTCTGAAATATTGACTAACTAGTGTCTGAAAAGTTTCTTATTGGCCAACTCATCCTTGACATGGCCACTTCCACATATTTACGCAAATCGGAGGACATTTTGATGTATAACTTGGCCAATATTTGTCCGATTACAAAATGGTATACCTTTCTGAACTTGTATCTTCGAGTACAATAATTTTCTTTCAAAATCTTGGCAAAATAAAATCTGTCCCGATTTTCACATTTTTTTAAAGGGGTTACATCACAATTTTGAAAGATTGAAACCCTGATTTATTAAAGACATTCCTTTTCCAAATTGGATGTCATTTGTCTGATATCGGTTGCCAAATAATAAAGAATTTAGTTGATAAAAAACCCCAAAAAAAAAAAACCATGGGGTGCGTATACGCAATATTTAAAGATCTCATATTCCGTATCTCGTCTTGATAAAATTTAAGGAACTACCCAACTTGGCTAAAAGATCTTCAAAGGCCGAGAGATCCCCTTCCCGATCTTAGATGTTCGACTACTATAATTATTTAATTTAAGTTATTAAGAATTCAGTCATTTAATCTGTATTTCAATGCATAAACGATAAAAAAAAGAAAGTCAATGCTTAATATTTTTAAATTGTTCTTTAATAATCATAATGCATATAAAGGTACAGTTGTTCACAAGAAAGGAAATCTTAAAATGCTACATAAATTATATAAACTTGATAACGTTTCATTTTTTATAACCAGATAGAAGCAGCAAAGTACACAAATTTAACATTTAAATCAATCTTAATTAGATAGGTAATAAATCGCATAGGTCTAATAAATAAATGTATGTATTTTCTCAATAATTGCTCAAGCGTTAAATAATAAAAAATAGTATTAATAAACAAGTTGGATAAGTATAAGGCAAATATAATTAGGATTATCAAAAAATATTAACAACAAAATGGGTTTCTTTACTGGATGGACTTTAGCCACTTTTCTATTTGCAGATTGCATTTTTACGATTTTTTTCAAGAGTTTTTATTTTTCTTTTATAATATTAATTTCATTTTTGTATACGCATTTTACATTTTTTCTTTATGTAGAAAATTTGTTGGTTGGTTTAGCACCGGCATAGGACACTTGCTTCGTTTTGTTCAATGCTCGTGGCACGCACGCTCGCCGCTTCTGGAGAGGATTGGACACCAATGGCTAGGACGGGTCAATGTCTATGGGTAATTTGGAAATGAGTTTCAGGAATGCTTGAAATGTCTAGCCACCGCTGCCGAGTTGGTGTTTGAGGATCGAATTGTTTCACAGTGACCTGTGGCGGGTGCACTTAAGGTGTTACTTCTCCACCTCCTGGCCGTGGGAGAGAGCTTGGCCAGGGGAGGATTTATCCGTTGGCAGTGGTAGCATTAAGTGCCAGAGTCTAAAGAGTTAACCAATGGCTTTTACGATCTGCATCGCCTTGAAATTGGGAGAAAGGCGAGCAGCCAGTAAGTGTCATTGATTAGCCAATAGGACTCCAGGCATTTGGTCTATGTGGGTCATGATTTGTCTTGCGGTTTGTTCGCATCCGTAGCCATTTGATGGCAGCAGGGATTTGGGTTCTGGCCCTGCAAAAATGTTCCACGAAATTTGCAGGACACCGAACACACTCCCCTGCTGCAAGTTCTCTTTTCGAAGGGTAACGTGCGGTTATGAGTTTAATTTTTCGTGTGCGTACTTTGATTTCGTATTAGCTTAATTTTTTCATTATATACAAAATGTTGGGGTTTAATATGTTTTTTTGTTTTTTGTTTTTTTTGGGATCATATACGTGGGTATATATGATTATATAAATTGTTTGCTGTGCAAATATATATGTATAATGTATATATCGTTTTACAAAAGGGTTTCGTTACTTGTCGTTAGTTTTTCATACAAGGTTATTGATTTTCATATATTTCATATGTTTGAGTGTTTCATGTTCGGCTCGTCGAGTCTTGTCAGTAGGTTATATACAAATTGGTTTGGATTTTCTTGTTGTATCAATGCCTCTAGCTATCAGATCTCTATAAAATTACATACAACTACAATTTACAACGATTTCAATTCATTTATAAATTTTTTTTCAAACGCACTTGGGTGCGAGGATTTTTACAGGAATTTAGCATACAAAAAGGCATTTGAAATTAAGGGATTTCTTCTCATACTACGCTATAGTTGGGTGTTCTTGTTAGGTTTCTTGACTTTGATCTTGATCTACTCATTGCACTAATCCAATGGCAACTCGACGACAGCTTAGGGACGGGTTTGGGCATTATTTTTTATGAATACTTCTTTTTTTTTTTTTTTTTTTGGGTAACTTAGGTCGGCGGAGGTCCGTGGGGGTACGACAACATCGGCTCCAGACTGCGGGCGAAAGTGTTCGAGAACATACAGGTGTAGTCCTCACCGTGGGGCACCAGAGTGGCCACACCTAAAAGCAGCAGCATGAGAGCCTGAATGGGCAGGGAGGCACGGGCAACGCGGCCTAGGAAGCGAGCACCGCGTGCCAGAACCGTGGTATTGATGACATCGCCATCGACAGCATCGCCATCGGTGTTGCTGTGGACACAAAAAGTCAATTAGTTTGGGGGAAAGACAATGTATCTCATAATGAACAAAATGCTACAGCTACAAAGGGGCAATCTATGTGCTCGTTTGAATCATAACTTTAAAGTGCACAAGATGCTCGAACTAAAATTAAACAATCTATGGATATTTACTTTGCATTTTCTGTGTTGGGTGCGGCGGCCTGCATAGAAGAGGTTGATAATGTAGTATTATCCAAAAGCTAGAATTGCGACAAAGAAACGGAAGGAAAAACGAAAATAAATTATAAATAATAGAAATCATAAGAGTTTACGTATTTTTCACATTTTCTTATTGATCTGCCAATTGGTTTCACTTACTTCTGGTGCGCTCACAAATCAACAAATAAAATCAATATATTTTCAGGACAATTCTCAAGGATTGTGACATAATAGCGAGTGATTCAGGACTTACCTCACTTGACAACAGGTGCAGGGGCACGCCAAGGTTATCGCCCTCATATCCGAGGACGGCGCCCAGCTTGACGATATAGATTCCAGAGAGTCGGCGCAGGGATTGGAGACGCAGCCGGAGATCGGTCAACCTGGAAAGGGTTCTGGAACATTTAAAACATTTGCCAAGGCTCTTGTGGGTGTCAGTTTGGATGAAGGGTTAGAATGGGCGGACGAAAGAATTTTGAGTACCAAAAAAATACAACACAAAATAATATATGCAACAAAAAACGGCAACACAAAAGTGTTTAAAGGCAAAAACAAATGTTCGATCGGTCGATTCGTAGTGGAGAAAATAAAGCTTCATAAGATCTACTATTTGTGTATATTGTATAGAGGGTATAGTTGTAGTGCCAAAAAATATAGCTGTCTTAGAGACAGTTTTAGTATAATTTTGATAGAATAGAGTATAATTTTGTACGAAATAGGTTTTGAAAATATTTAAAGTGATTAAGCAATAAATTCCAAAATACTTTTAATGGAAAAAGCAAATGGTGAAGAGTAGGAAAGTATAAATAATAGGTGTGTCTACTAAAGTCATAAGTTTTTGGATTAAAAGGAAAATACTATTACAAAAACTAAACATTTCTAGATTAAAAATAGAATATTCAAAACTACTCAGTAAAATCAGTAAATTAAACTACAGTGTCTAAATAATTTATCGCCCAACCAACTAAGTCCCTTCTCTCCATTTAAGTCCCTATCATTACTCTCTAAGCTCAAGGCACCCCGAATCATTTCGTTCCGCCCTCGGAACTGGCCACCTGGACACCTTACCTCTCGTAGGTGTGTTGCGACTGCTCCTCGGAGCCTTCAACAGCGCGCAGCAGCTGATCAGCCGCATCTTGCAGGCTCACTACTCGGGGTTCGCATCTTTCGAGTTCGGCACGCAGGTCCTTGAACTTCTTGAACTTGGCCTCCAGGACGGAACGCTCCTCGGTGAGGTCTACGGGCTCCGAAGCCTTGATGTTCTGCTCGGTTCGCTGCAGCCAGTCCACCAGCTCATCGATGGTCTGGTGGAACTCGCTGTTGCCCATGAGGGCGGTCTGCAGCAGTCCTTGCCACTTGGTGGCATTGATGCACACATTGTTCCAGCGCTCGTTGTCGGCCTCTAGTCGTGAACGCAGTTGTCGCGCCTTCTCGGTGTCCAGGGTATGGGTGGCCAGATGGTCACCGACCACATTCAGGGATGAGATAATAGACTTGTGACTCTCGAGATCCAGCAGGAACTCGCGATGGTCCTGGGTGACATCCTCGAGAAGCTCGATGTTCGAGGGGGGAGATGTTTGGGCTTTCTGGGTGCTCTCGGCGAACTGCAGCCACTGCTCGAGGCGCCACAGATCGTTGTCGATCTGCTGCCAATTACGCTGCGTGCAGAGCGGACACGTTAGCCGGCCGACCTCGCTGAAAGTTTAAATAAGAATTTAATTAGTAAGAGTGTATTAACTAGTAACTGAACCACAACCAATCTTAGTGTGAGAATTAATTGTTAAGCCTAAGCTGATTTTGTCAAATATTTTAGCAGCAGCTTAGACTTTGGGCGTGAAGTTCCACACCTCTTGCTGTGCTCCACCCTGGAGTCTGGCAGCCATTGGTCAGCCGCTACCAGCTTTTGTCTAGTGGAGAACCACACAGAACACAAAAGGGTGTCACACAGCAGGAGAGGTGTACGTCGCAGCGGCCCATCGGTTAGTTAATCTGGCCAGGTAAACACTTACTGTATGCAGTTGTACTTGTAGGAAGCAGGTAGGTGGCACCTGGTGTGTCGTCATGAATGCGCAGGTTTGAGGTTAGGCGTAGGTGTTTTTGTGTGTATTAGGCGTATGTGTGTGTGAGAGAAATAGGTCGAGAAATAGGCAACAGCGAAATGGAAGCAATAAAACAATTTGTTAGTCAAATAACAAAACCCAAACACCAACATCAATGCAAATCGGCGAACCGAAATATTTACAATGCTTGCCAAGTCAACAGGATACAGGATTTGGAATATCTGTAGTTGAACACAAGTCATCTGTTATAATATGATGGAACTATACAGGATGCCGTTCATCTTTGCTTATTTTGGGAGCATTTGAGACACAAATCGAATTAGGGATTCTGATACATGCCACTTTGGCTCCAAAGGGTCAACGCTATTGACTTGGCAAGACCCCAAAAACATAGAACACATAACGAAAACAAAATCATCATCCTACCTTGCATTCTGATCGTGCTGCTGTCGCGCCTTCCACTGCGACTGCAGTGTGTCAAAGCGCAACGTGAGCTCTGCAACGGTGTCCACCTGGGCCGCCTGGTTATCGGCCTTGCACTCGGTAAGCAGCAGTTGGCTCAGATGCTTCACCAACTCGGTGGAGGACTGTGCGTTGCCCAGCAACTTGGCGATCTTCTGGGGGCCCGGCTTGCGGGTCTTGTCCGCCACCGTGCGCTGCAGCTCGTCGAGATTGGCCTGGCACTCGGCGATGGCCGTCTGAAGTTCCATGATGTAGGCATCCTTGGCGGTGATGGAGGTTTCACGTTGCATTTGTTGGTTCTGGCGCATTTTCCTTTGAGACAGGGTGTTCACCTGGATGGCGGCGTTGGCGGCTTCTGCCACTGGAACAGCAGCTGCCTGAGCCACTCGAGTCAGCCAACTGGTCTTGAGGGTAACGATCCTCGTCTGAACAGTCTGCCAGAGAGTGGTGTAGGCGGTGATTAGTTCTAGGAGTTGCTTTAGTTGCGGCTGCTGTTTAGTCCTGGACTTGGCCTCCTGGGCCAGGTTGTCAGCCTGCTGGACATGCTGTTGGGCATCCTGCAGCTTCTTCTCCAGGCTCTCCAATCGCTGGATGACCACTTTCGGGTCAGCTTTGGAGCTCTGTTGATCCTCCAGGCTAGGCAGTTGCTCGAGGGCCTTTTGAATGGCGTTCAACGAGTTGGTGGCCTCCAGTTGGGCGTTGTTGAATTCTCGCAATATTTTCGCATCCTTGTCGATGGCATCCAGAAGGGCTTGGCAGCGTGGTATCAACTGGCGCCACATGCTCACCATCACCTTTGTGGGAAGTGTCAGCTTCTGGATGTTCTCCGGCTCCACGCCGGCACTCATCGTCAGTTTGGCATAAATCTGCTCCAGCTGGCGGAGGTTCACCGACTGGCTTTCCAGCTCCTCCAGCTTGGCCTTGAGCTCCTTTTGGCGCTCCTCCAGCTTGTTCTTGCTGTGGGACTTGTGGTCCCTCTCGTAGCTAGTCAGTTGGCCCTCCTGCTTGCCCAGCCAGTTCTTGTGCTCGGCTGTTAGCTTGATCAGCTGCTGAAGCAGATTCCAGATGGTCAGGATGCGTTGCTTGCGCTCCGCTGACTGGTTGCACACATTCTTCCAGCGCTGCTCGAGATTCTGGGCGGAGATGGCCAGCCCGGAGGTGTTCACCTGCGTACGCCAGCTGTCAGCATCGTTCAGCATCATCTCAACGAGATTCAGCACCTCGCCCACGTTGCTGCTGTGGTGTTCAATGGAACGCTGGATCTGCTCGTGCTCCTTCAGCTTGGCTTCTATCACATTGGGGGTATAGCTCTCGAAGCTCAGGGGCTTGTCTAGCTGGGACTCTACCTCGAAGAGCCAGGCGCGAATCAGGGCTATCCGCTCCTCCAAGCGGAGCAGTGTCATCTTCAGCTCCCCGATCTTGGTGGCCCTCTGTTTGCACAGGTACTTCAGTCGCTGCCAGCGGTCGATGAGGTTATCGCTCTGCTGTTGCACTTGGGATCGGACTTCCGGCTCAGAGTAGAGTGTAAGCAGTTCCCGTCCGGTGGACAGAATCCACTCACGCTCCTTGTCTCGCAGCTGCAGCTCAGAATTGATTTGCTGCTCCAGCTGCTTGGCCGCCTGTTCGGGGTTCGCCATGGCCGCCACATCCGCATCCTTTTCCACCCGCTGCTCCAAACGCAGCAGCCAGTGGGAGATGCGTTCGTATCTGATTTGGTAGTTGGAAAGCAGGGACAGTCGCTCCTCGATAGAGTTGATCAAGTTGGCCAGTTGGTAGTCCAGATCAGCGTGCTGCTGCCAGAGCAGCCAGTTGCGCTGGCGAATGGTCTTCATGTCGTGCGGGCTGATGCACTCCTTGAGCTCTTCCTGGGTGACCGTAAGTCCCTCAAGGGCGGGCACTTGGGCACCCAGCTGGACGCGCTGGGATCGCAAGGCTCCCAGTAGCTGTTCAATGGCCGCGGGCTGAGTGGGCAGAGATTCGCTGCTGTTGGCATCCAGAAGCTGTTGAGCTGCTCCGAATTCCTTCTGCAACTGCTGCACACGCTGCTCATAGCTTTCCGATAGCTGTGTGATGCGCTGCAGGAATCCTTGCCAGGTCTTCAGTGCGGCACGAAGGTTTCCGATTCGCTGACCAATGCTGGCCTGCTCCATGCGCATGGCAGTGGCCAGGGCATCGTCGCAGTGGCGGGATAGCTCCTGTTGCTGCTCCTGCAGAGCCTTGCTTTGCTGTTCGCCCTGATCCAGTTGCTGGAGCATGGCGTCCAGGCGGTTCTTCAGGTGGGGCACTCGCTTCAGGTGAATGTATCTCAGCTGAAGGGCATTCCGGTCCGCTTCCCGCTGACGCAGCCAGTCCAAAAGGGCGGCCAGCTGCTGGCGATAGACATTCCAACCACACACGCGGCGCTCTAGCTCGCCATTTCGCTGCATGATCCTCGAGAGAGTTTCGTTGTGCAGATTGGTCAGTGCCTTGTATTGCTCGGATACCTCCGATTCTAGGGGCATCTCCGACAGCACGCTCTGCTGCGAAATCAGCAGGTTCTGGTGGATGGCACACAGCTGCTGCTGCTCCCGCAGGCTGCCGTAGTCCTCCGGTATGGCGCAGGATAGGAACGACTGCACGTGCTGCAGGTACTGACGCCACAAGCGCAGCGCCTCCGAGCTGTTCTGGCTGCGGGCGAGACGCGTGGACAGGCGGTGGTACTCCTGGAAGGTGTCCTGGAAGATCTTCTGCCACAGGGCCAAAACCTCCAGGATGCCATCGTCATCGGGTCCGGTCACTGAAGGTGCCACCTCGTTGTTTTGCTGGCGCTCCTTTAGCTGACGTAGCTGCTCTTCCGTGCGGGCTAGGGTCTGAAGATGGGCTCGCAGGGCGGCCAACTGCTCCTCGCTCTCTCTGGGATTTTGTGGTGGTTCGCGGGAAATGTCCTAAGAATAAAAAAGGAAGTCGTTTAGTGATTTATGATTGTTTTTTCTTGACACTGTGGGGTTGCTAATTGGCCTGACCCTAATATGGCTGCTATGCTGGCTGTCTCCAGTTACCGTTCGTCGTCCGTCCGTCTGGCCAACTGCATGGCTTCCCCAAAGCAACACTAGCCGCGACCCATTGCAACTCTTTCCGCCGCCAACTGGCAATGACCTCATGCCAAACGACACGCGTTCGCTTCTGGCCAACTTCAATTGTCGGAAGTGTTGATGAGGGCGGACGAGGGAGTGAGTTGGCGGAGCAGGAGGTGGACTTGGTAATGGAGGTGGGGCAGAAAGCCTGGCATGGCATGTGCCATGCAAATGAGCCGACAGTGGTTTAAAGTGCTTAAAGCTAACACTAAATGGCCATTTGGATAATTTTTATGAATGTTCCTCTGCCATGTTTATCTTTCAATCGGATTAAGAAATTACTTGAATAAAACCATTTGTTGGGAAACTAAAAATAATAGCCTTCGCGAGTAATAACCTGTTCTTACGCTTATTAAATATTTACCATAATTTCAAGTGTCGTTCTAAAAAGATAATACTAATACTCGCCCCTGAAATCAATAATAAATGGGATGGGATGGGATGGGGCTGGCCCAATGTACATATGTGGGGGGCGCTGTCAGACAGTTAGTGTACACGAAAAGTTTTTCAACTTTTAACCCACTTAAAATAGCATGTCCTTCGTATTGGATTAACCACAGACAACAACTACCGAACAACAACAATTGGCAGCCGGCAAGTGTGGGAATTTCCGCACACCAAGCCCCACACTAAATTATGCAAATATCCCGTCATTATAATCGATAGGTGGCACAGTTTGCGGTTTCTTAATTTTCATAATTCACTCCTTCGCCTGAAGTGGACTAGACTAGACTGGACTGGACTGGACTGGACTCACCTGCTGGACATTGTTGAAGTACGCCTTGGCCAGTGTCACCTCCTTGTCGAGCTCCTTGCGCTCCTTGTCCTGTGATTCGGCCACGTTGGCCAATGTTGTGATGGCCTCCTTGCACTCGGCCAACCTCTGGCCCAGTGCGTCCAGTTCGCCTTGCATCAGGGCGGAGGCATCCAGGCCGACATCGGCGGCGATCTTGGCCACAATGTCGCGCAGCTCCAAGATTCGGTCATTCTGGGTGTTCAGGTTGTCTTGGCAGGCCTGTGTGAATAGAATGTGGATGGAAATATGAAAATCGAGTCAGCTAATGAAGCTCAAGGCCTAGGCAATCATAACCACTCAATTAGCAGAGACATGTATTTTTCTCCAAATACATCCATAGCTAAAAAAAACAGGTTCTTTTTTAGTAACAAGAAATACATTCTTGTTCCAAATATGTTCATTAATTTTTAAACTAAGCCGACTATTGAAACAAAGAAATGTGAATCATGTCCCTCTTTTCTGTGTTCTGGACTATGTAGCAAGTCATCTAAACATACCCCTTGACAATGTAATTATAAACTCTTCATTTTAATTTATAATCTCTCTGAAAATCTTATACCCACCCAAGTAAAGCAGCCTCAGAATCCCCAATAATTATTTCGGATGGCTGGCAAAATGTCAATTGTTTATTTTTAACGCGACTACGGAAAGTATTTAGCTCGAGAGCCCGCCGGACTGATGGCTTCCCAAGCCCGTAGCAGAAGACCCTTATCAATTGTCATGTCGCCGCACTTGTCGAGTGCACTTCCCTGCCCGGCGTTTGTAATTAGGGCTGTGTTCTGTGTGCGTTCGGCGCTTTCGCTTTCAATTCAACTGAAAACAGGTCACTCGCGGCGTCGAATATATTCTCTAATTTGGAGCACAACAAGGGGGTATATGGTTTACATTCAAGGGCCTTGGTCCGCTCTCGATTTGTAGTCTAATGTGTGCCCTATGATATCATCTGGTAGGTATTCGCCAATGTTTATCGCACTCCGCCACAAAGGCAAGCAAACAGAGGCCAGCTCCCAAGGAACTAACATTGGTATTAAGAAGTTTAAGATATATTTTCACATTTATCTTCGCTCGCAGCTCAAGGCATTTTCGGACCCGTTCCCGCTGCGTTGTTGTGGCTGTTGATAAAGCCACTGTGTATACAAACAATATAATTGGAATGTCCCATCATCCCAACGGCAGGTTGATAAACCCGGCCCATGTGAAATGACAGTTGCCTGCCGTGGCCGAAAAATATAATTACAGCTGTGCGCCGGCCTATAGCATAATGACCCTAATGATCAATAAACACAAAATACGGTGACCAGAGTATGCGTTAATTTTTTAAGTAAATGTCGAAAAAAGAAATCGTAAGAGTACGATATACGGATGTATATCGTTTCGTTGCCTTCGGTTTTTATTTACCGAAGCATAATTTATGACTCCAGCACGGCGGACACAAGTTACCTCATGAGTGTGTGAACGAGGAACTATTACAAACCTATTACACTGGCTCGCCCAAAAATTGATAGGGCGAAGAAAATCAATGTAATTACTAGCTTCTGGCCACCCAACTCTCTTTCCATGGCGGGCAATTAAAGCCTCAAATTTCTGTCCTAGTTTGCCGCCAAAAACCAAATAGTCCGCACCCACCTGCCGTAGGGTCAGGCTTTTCGATAAATCAAAAAAATATATCAAATGACCTTTCTGATTATTTGATGTTTAATTTCTTTCTGCTATCAAAGGTGTTCCATATTTGGTGCATCCATATTCGGAGTTCTCTTTAAAATGCTTCACTAAGAGAGCTCCATTTAGAAAAACTATAATATTGCATGATGTTCTCCACTTTTTCTGTATCAACCTTTCATATTTCTGTCTCCGGCTGGCATCATTCGCTAGAACCCCCCACGCGATACACATCACTCATACGACATGTAGCCGGCTCGGTCACGAAATGTCATCTAATCACACACCATACACGGGGGATAAATTAAAACCTACCTTGGCATGGTGCAGGGTATCCAAGGGCTGCTCCAGGGACTTCACGGTGTCCATTTGCTGGTCAATTGAACTCTTTACGGCCGCGGAGGCGTTGCGGTACTTGTCCCACAGTTCGACGGCTCTCTGGTAGCGGGTGCGGAGCTGCTGGAGATTATCGCTGGTATCATTCCAGGCAACTACCGCATCCTGGACCGCCGACTCGATCTGCTCCACGATCTGGACATCACAGCTCTCGATGAGGGGTTTGGCAGCTCCCTTCAGCTCGTCTATCAGTTGTTCGCGGTTCTGCAGATCGCCGGCCAGTCCCTGCGTTTGGGTAATTTCCGGTAAAAACGGATTAGAAAATCATATATGAAACCAAGCGGATGTACGAAGTCGCAACGCGCGTCCAGTTCGAAAAGCTAACGTCAACTGCGGTGGTTGCTTCTACGGAACCGCACAGAACTTGCTACGTAAAGAGCACCACTCGTATGCCCAGAGCTTGGGGAAAAAGCTTTGGGAAAAGTTTTCGGATGATATAGCTTTACGCGGTGTAGCTTTGAAAGAGGGTACTTTTGAATTCTAATTCATTTTGTGATTAAACAAATTGTTTTGAATATTTTTAGATTTTAAACTTTATAAAAAAATAAGTTACATTTAATAAAAAAAAAATACTAATAATTCTTCAGAATTAGGTATTTAAATTTTGAACGAGTGTCAAGCAGAGAGGCTCAAAAATAACTGATCGATTTGGGAAAATGCGATCTGGTTTTTGTAGAAAATTTTCAGCGAGGGAAAACTACAAGCGATAAGCGACTTCGCGAAAATTCCGGTTGGCAGGTAGAAAAACGGGCCGAAGCCAAGCAAAGCCATAAAAATGAAAACTCACCTCCAATCGCTCGGTGGCCTTACGCAGGCGCTCGTAGTCGACCTGGCCATGGACGCGGATCAGTTCCATCATGAAGTCTGTTTCCTGGACGGAGCCATGGACCAGCTCCAGTTGGCGCTCGTAGCGCAGCCAGATGGCCAGTCGGTTTCGCAGGATGCCCATTATGTTGGTGCACTTGCTCTCGAGGAAGGCGTGGTCGTCCTGCAGCTGTGAAATATCCCGTTCCAGCTTGACCGGCGACACGGACATCTTGAGGCGCATGGGCAGGGTGTGGAGCATCTGACGGATGCGCATAATCTCCTGCCAGCTGGTCACCAGCTCCTCGCCAACATTCTGGCAGTCGGCGACGGCTTTTTCGAGAACATCGGCTCCCTGCCTCTCGGCGGCCTCACACTCATCGAGAATGACCGAGATCTTGGCCTGGTGCTTACGCTGGTTGCTGATGCCCTCCTGGATGGCTTGCAGTTGGTCCCGAAGCACGGAGGCACCCTCCAGCTCTTCGGCTATCTGGGTGCTGATCTTGTGCGAGAGGGCGAATAGCTCGCCCACCTTTTCAGGCTCCACTGCCGGCTCCTGCAGGCCAATCCTGCCCAGCTCATTGCCGATAAATCCGACGCGAGTGCGCAGGACTTGGACGCGCTCGATGTAGAGGCAGAGTTCCTCCTCGTTCTTGATCACACCCTTCATGCTGGTCATGGTCAGGTAGATCTCTTGCAGTTCCCGCTCCACCAGCTTGAGTTTCTCGTCTGCGGGCACGTCCTCCGATGACAGGGACTCGACAATGTTGTGCTGGATGAGCTCAATGGCCTGGGCCACGGCCTGCCAGCGATCCTCCAGCTGGGCATGGAATTGCCGCTGAAGCATCTCGTCGGCCAGAGGGATGACTTTCAGGGATTTCTCGAAGCTGTGACCAGCCTCGGTCCGCACATTGTTGTGCAGCTCGAAACGGGCCTTGATCTCCCAGAACTGACGCATATGCTCGATGGGCTGCTGGGTGGGCTGGGCCGGAATCTGGATCTGCCGAAGTTCCTGCTCCGCCTCGCGTACGAAGGCTTCCAGCTTGTCGGTCTGCTGCTCGTACTGCACCCAGATCTCCTTGAAGACCAGCAGGCGATGCAGGTACAGAGCCACCTCTTCGCGCAGCTTCAGGAGTACGATCAATGCTTCATTGGTTTCCTCGACAAGATTGGGGGCTTGGACTAGCTGTTGCAATTTGTTGGCAATTCCCGATAGCTGGGTCATCTTCACATAGTGATGGGAGATGTCGTTGCTCAGAGATTGGTAGAGCGTGGTGTACTGGTCGTAGTCCGCCGAGGTCACGGCCGACAGGTCAGGCACGCGCTGCTGGGCGACTTGGAGCCACTGCAGCTCATCCCGCATGCCCTTCTCCAGGACCGTCCAACGGGAGGCGGCCTGAACCAGTTTCGAGGACCGCTCCGATGCCTTATCCAGTAGGATGGTGGCTCTGTTGTACAGCTCCTTGTGCAGTTCCGAGTGTTTCTCGCGAGTCTCGCTGTCGATGTTCTCCTCCAGAGATTCCAACATGGCACGGCAGTGGCTCAAGTTCACAAAGAACTTGCGCTGTTTCTGCACTTCGTTGTTCAGCTGCTCCAGGGAACTGGAAACTATGGGGCTCTCGACCAGCTTATCCGCCAGTACGGTGATGTTGGTAAACTCCTTGAGGGTCTGTTCGTACTCCTCCGCCAGAGATTGCAGTTGCAGAACGCGCTCCCTCTCAGCCTGGATATTGTTACCAATATTCTTGCTGGTTTCGAAGGCATTGTGTACGTCCTGGGGCATCTTCTTGCCCGGGAAGTCCCTCTGGAAGGCGCGAGCGTTCTGACAGAGTTGAGCCAGTTCCTTCTGGGCGTCCTCGTGTTGTTCCTCCAACTCATCAAGGAAAGCGAGTTTGGCGGACAGGGGATAGTCCTGGTTGGTCAGATTATCGTATCGCTGCTGGAGCTGCGACAGAACAGAGGACACGTTGTACAAGAGCACCTCAAAGCTGTGCCACTTGTCCAGATCATTGCTATCCTGCACTTGGTTCTGCTGCGTCACCTGTTCCACTGCATCTACGTGTTCCTTCAGAGAGTCCACGCACTGGAGCAGTTCTGGCTCCGCATTCGACAATTGCCGCTCCAAGTGGCCAACATTATGCTTGATGGCGCTGAGCTCCTCATTGAGCTGGTTGTAGTTGTCCAGCTTCTCTTCGGAGGGTCCTTCGTTGGAGTTCTGGCGGATGAGGTACACACGATACTCGATCGTCTCCAGCCAAGTAGACACCTTCTCGATGACGGTGATTACAGTGGTTTGGATGACGGTCTTGTCCCCGGTTTTGATGGCAGCATCCAGGTCTTGAAGGCCCTCGTTGACCTCCAGGAGGCGCTGCTCCGTAGGCACATCCTTGATCTGTTCCGACAGCGTGGCCAAGTGGAGCACATTGCTCAGGGACGTGGATTGTTGCGGCGCCGCCTGTTTAAGCTGCTTGATGCGATCACCAATGGCCTCCTTTGTCGATACAAGGATGGGCTGATGCTTCTGTTGTCCTGGATAGTGCTGCAGGCTTTCACTTATGATCAGGGCCTGGGTGAGCTCGATGGGCGTCTTATCCACACTGGTCGTAGCACTGAACCACACGTTGCTCGGCTCGTCTGTTCCAGGTGTAATGGGAACCACCAACTCCTCTGTAGGTGATGCCACCTCTTCAATGGTCACCGCCGAAGAATTGGGCCCGGCTCCAGATCGTTTGCTTTGCTGGGAAGCAATCAGGACCTTGTTCTGCTCCGTGATGTGCACTGGCAGATTGGGGAACTCTTCGTAAACTGTGGTCTTGGTAATCTGAAGCTGTACTTTCTGTGCCTTAGGTGACTCTGCATCTTCTGGCACAATTAGAGCCTCCACTACGGGTGCGACATGTGGCACATCTTCGATCTCTTCAATTTCCTGATTGGTGGACACCACAATACCTGATTCGGAGAGCAACTCGGGAGCGATTTCTACCGTGACACTGATTTGCGGCTCCTCTGGCCGCTGCTGCGGCTCCTCCGTTTCCTTCTGAGCTTGCTTCTGCTTCTTTTTGTCCTTTTTGGATTTTTTCTTGTCCTGTTTGGGCAACTGCATGGTCTGAGTGTATTCGTAGACTGTGGGCTCAGCGACAGAGGTATCCGAATCGGCAGGAATGGCCACTGTGGTCTTCACTTCCAGTTCGTAGGGTTCCGAAATGGAGATCGATGTGGCAGTCAGTGAGTTGTCGTCCAGGGATGCGGGTTGCTGATCTCCACGAGGAGTGGTCTGCATCTCGCCATCCGTAACTTGGACCAGCTCCACCGTGGAAGTCTCCTCGTTGGTAGTTTCTGGCCTAATACTTTCAACTTGTTCCCTTGGCTCCGGAGTAGTTGTCTGGGCATGAGTCTCAGTGGTTGTGGTGGTTTCGGTCACTGTCGATTGCTCCGTAGTTGCCACTGGCAGATCGGTAGTCATGTCCTTCACCAGATCATGAACCAAATATTCCACCACATCGCTGCTGCCAGGCTCAGGGGCACGAGGAGAATCCTTGGGTGTGGTTTGCAGTTCCTTCTCAATGGTGGTGGCCACCGTAGTCTGGCTGGAAATCTCCACGGTATCAGCCGGCTGGCCACTGACGTCGGTTTGTATTTCGGTGGTGGAAACCTCGACAGCCTCCGGCTTCTCTTCGCTCCTGGGAGTGGTTTGGACCTCGGTCTCTGTAATCTCCACAATCAAAGTCTGTGATTCATTCTCCTGGTTGTCCGGACGGACATCTATGCTCGTCTGCACAGCAATCTCATCCAATTTGGGCTGGTGTTGCGGCGATGTCTGCACGGACTTGATATCCTGCTCCACCGGTTCGGGGGCTTCAGTGGGAGAGGGGACGCGTGGTGTGGTTTGCTGCTCCTCATCCTCCACTATGGACAGTTCCACAACTTCTGTGGGAATCACCAACTCGACCATTGGTGCCCTGGGCGATTCCGAGGGCGGCGAAACGATGGCATCTTCTACCACCTTGACCTTTGGTTCCACTTCAATGCTGGACAAATCGCTTTCAGCACTGATCTCCACAACGGATTCATGGCGCACAGGATCCTGGTGCGAGTCCTCCGACTCTGGCGACGCCTCGGGCTCCTTAATGGCTTCTTGTTCTGGTTCGGGTTCCCCTTCGGATTTTGTATCTCTTCTCTTCTTTTTCTTTCGACGCCGCTTGGCGTCGGCGGCTGGGGCAGCTGCAGTCTCAATGATGGTCATGCTAACCTTGCCGGTAGTTGGGGCAGTGGAGTCGTCCTCCGTGGTGGTTTCCTTGCCCAGCACAACCTTCAAAACGCCGTCACCATTGTCCTCGAGAGAAGGAGCTGTGATCTGGAAGGATTTCTGGGGAGCCGTAGAAGCAGCTGCTTCACCAGAGATGAAGAGCTGAGTGGCCACGCGCAGGTCGGTCTGGCTGGGAGCAGGATCCTTTTCCAAAATAGAGTCTACAGGTTTCTGTTCAGTCGTTTCAACGGTTATAATTTCTTCTACCGTCTCTTGTGGTACAGATTTCTGGTGGTACTCAGGTTCCTTAAGCTCTTCCTTCACCTCAGGCTCCTTGCTTTCGGAAACTTCAACTTGCAATACCGCAGTGTCGGGAACCGGTGACGATTGTTCCTTCAATGCGGCAGCCAAATTTTGTTCGGCTTCCAAGAAGCTCTGCAATTCAGTCTTATTTATGAAAGAAGCCTCCGATGGAATATCCTGTACGCTAACAGGCTCCTTCAACGGGTCGCGGGGGCTGGTGATGGTGGTGATAGTCTTGCTTATGGTAATACTGCCTATGTTAACTTCATCAGCCTCTTCCGGCTCACTCCTTTCCGATTTAACGGTCTGTTCTGGGGGTGCCTGTGGCTCGAATTCGTACTGCTCCAGGGTCAAGGAGTTGCCAGTCTCTGGACTAGTGGGCCAAATCTCCTCCACTGGCATAGATGCTGGTCCAGTTTCTTCGGATGTGATAATTTGTGAAGGTGCTACGTCTTCGAGGTGCTGGGAGAAGTCAATGTTGGTGGGTTTCAGATGATGTTCCAGTGGCCAGATTTCGTGGATGTCCTCGACCACCATCGGCTCATCTAGGATTTCTGGGGAGGTGGTGGCTGGAGTTGGGGACTCTTTGGCTGCAGTTACAGGAACCGCTGTTGGAACAGGAACAGGAACGGGACTGGTAGAGGCGACTTCTACGGGTTGTTCAACATCTACTTGAGGTGCTGGCAACTCTACGGGTGCTTCTTTGATCGTTTCAGTTGGTGTCTGTTGTTCTGGATGTTTCTGTTCTAGTACTTGTTCTTGTTCTTGTGTGGTGATTGTGGTGCCTTGGGTAGACTCAATATCAAATACCTGTTGCTGCGGCTCTGCGGTTGGCTTGGACAGATCCGTGGCAACTTCTTCGATAACCACGCCGGGCTCCTGCATCATGCGCTGGAACTCCTCCTCGGTCACCACCTTTCCGTTCACTGTGCGCACAATGTTGACGTTGATATGCGGCGCAGTTTCCTCTTCGGTGACTTCGATCTCTTCGGGCTCCTCTACCACCTCCTCCGTAATGTGCTCCTTGCCGTCGATGATGACCACGCGCTTGATGATCTTACGTGTCTTGCGGATCACCTTTCGGGTTACCTGCTGCACCACGGCTCGAATGCTGCCTTGGGTCTGAACATCCGCCGGAATCAGTTGCTGCTGGCCGCTACCTGGAGCAATTACCTCCTCGTATGTCTCAATAATTGGCTCGGTTTCAAACTCTTGCAGAACAACGCCTTCCGGCTGAGAGGAGTCCACTACTACGCCACGGGTTTGCTGTGTAATCACGGTCTGGATACTACCCTCTTGCGGATCAGCTTTGGTGTCCGTGGTCTGCACATTCTCCAGGTTGATCTGGCCGGTGGAGTGGACCTCGATGTTGCCATCCGAATCGCTGATTGTCTCAATGGAGCTGATCTGCTGCTGCTGCACAATCTGCTGGCGGGTTCGGGTCACCTTCTTAAGGACTATGTGCTTGGTGCCATCGGGTCCCACAACCACCTCGGTGGTCGTTTCATCCGGCTCCACGAACGTGGTCTCGAATGCCTGAGGAACGTTCTTCAGAATCAACTCAGTGGCCCGATCAACATCGCCATGTGGCTTCTGATGGTAGCGTGCCTCGATCTGGACATCTTCCGGCTGGTCAGGTACATCCTGGTTGCGAGTGGTGTCGATTTGGATAGTTTCCTTGCCATGTTGCACAGTTTGTGTGACCATGATGTTCTCAGTGGGCGATCGCTCCTTCTGGGTCTGCAGAGCCACCTCAGCAGTTTCCACTGCCGGTTCCTTGAAGCTCGTCTGAGCCTCCACGGTGGTGGTTGTTACCACGACTGCTGCTGGGGGCTGTTGCAGGCTCAGCGACGTTTGTGTCTCCACATAAACTCCAGTGGCCTTGACCTCCTCCTCCGGCATGGAACTAGAATCGATAGTGTTTTCCTCATTGGAATCGATGGACTCGTGCGGTTGTTCCGGCTGAACCTCTGTGGGTGGCTTGATGAGGGCGTCGGCCAGCACTCGCTGCCGTTGGGCCTCCTCGGTCTTGGCTTTGCGCAGATCCACGATGCGTTTCTCAATGGTGAAGACGCGCCTGGTGGCCACCGTGACCTGTTCCCGCAGAATGGTTATGATGCTCTGCAGTTGCTCCATCAGGGTGTCGGCGAGTGGCGCCACATCGGGTTGTGACTGTAGCTGGCGCGTCTGCTCGACCAAATCCTCCATGGACTGCTGCCGATCCTTGAGGGTACGCAACAGTTGCTGGCTGCGCTCCACCTGCGACTTGAGCACCTGCTCATCGGTGCTGCTGTCCGAGGTGGGCTCAAAGGAGGCAAGCTCGGCCGAAACCTCCATGATCCATCGCTCCAGCTCCAGCAGATGCTGCTGATACTCATCGATCTCCTCCTGTCGCTTCTTCTGGCCATGCATAGCATTCTGAACGGGAGGATACTGTTAATACAGGATGCAGGACCAAAATAAAAGCAGAAAAACTTACCGCTATCATGGTGATGCCTTGCTGGGTGCGTCGCAGGAGCAAGTCAATACGATCCACGGTCTCGTTGAGCAAACGTTCGGTGGCAGGATCCGTAGGCAAGTGCTTTGCCTGCTCCTTCAACTGGTGGGCGTCCCTTTCGTGCACTTCGAGATTGCTTTGGATTAGCTGCACGGCGGGCGCATAAAGTACAAGTATCAGTCATGTGTTTGTTGCAATATATGTAGAAAAGTAAAAACAATTTGAGGGATACTGTCGGGGCCTACGACAACTAAAGGTATGGCTACTACACATCTAAAACGTATTCTGATCGACAAAAAACGTATATAGAGCCTATCAAAATATCAAAATATTTGAAAATGTACGATTCGGTATGGAGTGATGCGATTGAGTGGTTAAGAGTCTCTGACACACGCCAGCATCCATTTTAATCGTTTACCAAAGTTATGTACAGGATGAGTATTTCTAAACTCTAGCTACTTTTGTTAATTGAAACATGCCTAGTCAAAGCATCCAAAAAGTGGGGTTACCAGGCCGCTGGGCCGCGAATGGGATATAGATATGTATTACCTTCAGTCCGTGTAGCATGCCCTCCAGGCTGCTCTGGTTCATGTTTGCGATGCCATCCTCGACGCTCGAGAGCGATTGTAGCAGTTCGTCGAGTTCTTGCGCAAATGAGTCCTATTGGGTTTTAAGTTTTGTTTAATTGTGTCGCATGTGTGCGATGTTGTCATTGGGGGTGTGGTTGTTTGTTGTTTTTGGGGAAGAAAGGGTGTTAATATTAATAAACATTGCAATTTCGGATGATCATTTCTAAAGAACGCAAATGCTGTAAATATTTGTTGCCGGCTTCTATACACACACAACATATTTACAAAAAGTGAAATATTTAAATGTAGTTTATAAAATATCAAATGGATGCAATGCACAGCCATAAAACGAATGGAATAATTTGTTTTTTCTGGGAATGCTGGATAAACGTAACTATAACTCTTAATTAAATATTTTTTAAATTTTTTTTTAAATAAACGTAACATGCATTTGGCATAGTTCTTAGTTTTAAAATGGAGGCGAATAGCGGATAGACAAGGAGTACCAATTAAACGCCTTAGCCAGGCTTCCATACTTTGGCCAAAGGTGGAAAATTAAATGCAATGCTGGATATTTAACTTACTTTCGGTTCTAAATGGAAAACAAATACAAGTTCCTGAAAAACTATTCAGATCTGGGTCTGATGGCTGTCTCTATACTTTCAAAATTAGCACACACTTTTGGGATTCTCAAGTTTAGCGCAAAACTCAAACTCAACGCGTTCATTGCACATTGCAGACTAAAAATTGAAAAATAACACGGGAAACTATTTTTGAGCAACTGAAACGGCCTGCACCGCATGGATCGGATCGAATCGGATCGCGTATATATATATATTTATAGCCGCGGCAGGGAATATGCCGCAAATTCTTGATGGCAGGGCGGCATCAGGCATTAGGCAAAAGGCACTAGGCAAGGCAATGAACTCAACTCGTATACATTGGTGCGAAACACATAATGGACACATATTCTGCATTTGGGATGCATCTGAGAGCTCTGTATGTGCTCGGGGCGTCCGTGCCCGCACACACTGGGTGGGGCACGGTGGGCGGGGCAGGAGGAGTGCTCGGTGCATGATCGTGTGCTGAAGTGTTCATGTGTCTGTGCTCGGCGGAGTGCGTTTGGTTTTGTGTGAAGAATTCTGCGCAGAAGACTACTGCGCAGGGGATAAAAATCAGATCGGTATTAAAACGTGCAAATTGGTTAATATTAATTTTATTATTATTATTATTATTATCACTACTATTAGTAGCTTCTGATTACTGGGCTTTTACAAAGGTTAATATCAATTAGTAGAAGGAACTTAAGTAACTCAGTTCTACATATTTTCTACGACTAAGTTCAGCGGTATTAATTAAGGTATATAAACTCAAAACATTAGGCTTTCGGATGCATTTCGCAAAACAACACATACAGTACAGAAATAATAAAAATGGGTAACTTAAAAAGAACATAAAAAATCAAACATGTTTCTCTTTTCGATAATTAAAATTACGTTAGTAGTCCGGCAATCGCCTTGCTGCTGTTTTATGGTCAGAACCAGGCCGAAACTCAATGAGGCGGACAAGTTTCCGGCAGTGTTTTGGCGCTGCAACAGCAACTACTGGCCGGGTTCTGGCCACAACAGCAGCAACACGAGCGATCGCCATATAAAAGCCATGAACAAATACCGAAACCACACAGAAAAGCTGCAAAAATTATAATTATAAATAAACGAAGGCTCAATGTGATGTTCACCTTCTGGCGTTGTTCTAGCAGATCGTTGCTGCTGCTGCCTGATGTTGTAGTTGTTGTCGTTGTGGTGCTAGATGGTGTTTCTATTGTGGTTGTTGTCGTTACGGTTGTGGTTGTCGTTGTGGTGCGTTTTATCACACTCGCACTGTCAATGGGTTGCGATGCCTCGGCATCCACAGCCTCATCCGTGCTGCTGCTCGTGGTTGTTGTAGTTTCGTTGTATGATGTTGCTGTTTCAGGTGCAACATCCGGTTTTGCAAGAGGCTGGGGGTTTGCCGTTGCTGTTGGTGTTTCGGCGACTGCCTCCACTGGTGCTTCCACTGGTGTATCCACCGCTGGTGTTGTCGTTGTCGTTGTCAGCTTATCGACTACGGCTGTGGCAACAGGCAACAGGGCACTGGTTGCCACCAGAGCTGCTGCCTGTGTTGCTGCGGCCGCTGCGTTTGCCTTTGCGGTCAGCGTGTGAGTTGTGGCGCTCGCCAATTGGATTAGTGCATTTGCAACGTTAAGGGGTGTAGTAGTACTAGTAGTAGTACTGGGGCTTGTTTCAGGGGCTGTTTCGGGTTCGGTTTGGGGTACAGGGCTTGTGGTTTTAGTTTCGGTTAGTACAGATACAGATTCATCTCCTAGTTTAACCTGATGCTGCTGTTCGGCTTCTAAAGCCAGATAAGTACTCTGATCCCGCCAGTGTCCCACACCGCCCGGCAGATCCGCTGACCTGTACTCTGACGAGCAGCTACGGTTCTGACCGTACTGATCATCTTGTTCGGGTGTGGGGGTCACGTTACCACTACTACCGCTACCAGGATCGCGGTCGTTCGGTTTATCGTCGTCGTCGTTTGGCTTTCGAATTTCAGGCACAGTGGGCTTATCCCCCTCATCGTCGTCGTCGTCGTCATCGTCGTCGTCGCTGTCCTTGTCGTCCTTGTCTGGTGTTGCAGTAGCATCATCTGGCTGCTTCTTGTCTTTGTCGGGTTCCGCTTCGCCAGTAGGGGCCTCAGCACGCTTCTCTAGACCAATCGAATCGTTGACCAAATCCGCATCCAGATTTGGCGACTGCCAGTCGTCTAGATACAGATTCATGCGCAACTGATCGAGATCGCCAGTGGGCGGTGCTGGTGCTGCTAATGGCTCGGCAGTAGGAATGATTGGTAATGACGATGCTTCTGGTTCAGTCTTTTCAACAACGCGATCCGTAATCGTGGTCGTCGTGGTGGTCACTACAGTTTCTGTAATGTCAGTCTTATGCTTTTCGTCTTGAGTTTCCTGAGCTTTGGTCCTGTCAAGAGTGGATTCCCTGGGCAGCAATGCATAAGCATCGACTGCCACCTGCCTGTAGTGATTGATTAGCTTGACGAAATCGTCTTGACTGAGGTGCCAGGGCAAATCACTTGGTTTTGCTGGAGGGGATTCGGCTAGAATGGGGGATTCTTCCTCAAGCGACTTATCATTAGCAATGGGTTCAGGAGAAACTTCTACAACACTATCTTCTACCTTGGTTACCTCAACTGCAGGCTCTTTTTCTACAACAAGCTCAGATAGTTTATCGGTTGGTTTCGAGACCAACTGACTAATTAGGTCAACATCTATGAAGGATTTGGGCAAAAGATTACGCTGGTCAAGGTATAAATTGACAGCAAGAATTTCAGAGTTGATTTGGGGTATTGCTTCGGGTTCAATTATCACATAATCTTCAACAGAGGTCACCTCCTCAATTATTTTGGTAGAAACTGGCTCTTCCTGCTTTTGTTGTTCGCTTACCACCTGCAATTGTTGGTATTGTCCCTGCAGCAGGTCATACTGAGGATGCAATCGGAATCCTTCGCGGTAAAGATTGTCGACAAGGCTCTCTGGTTGAGAAGCCTCAGTTATTTGGTTTGCAATTACTGTTGTTTCGATGTCTGCATCCTTCGACGGTTCACCATCCAAATTCAAGTCACTTGTGTGGCTGGTTACGACAGTCGATACATAGGATGTTGCAGGAGGCTCATTATCCACAATGGAGGCATCCTTGTGGGTAGTTACAGTAGTTGTTACATAGGTTGTTGTGGTTGTTTTGCTCTGATCCTCTACAACGTCGCTTATGGGCTTGGGCGGTTGGAAATCTGTGGTCTTACTCACAACAACAGTGGACCAAGCAGGTGACTCTGGATTCTGCTCTTCCTCGGAAGCTGGGAAAACAGTGGCCTCCGTTTGTACGATAGCTGACCATGTTGTTGGCTGATCAATAGGCGACTGCACAGACACTTCCTCGATTTGTTCGTTGGGAATGGCGACTGTAATAGGTTGGTTACGTTCCAACTCTGTCGTCTCAGTTGTAATTGTTGTCTTTTGTCCAGGCTTTAGTGTAGCGGACCAGTAGGATGTTTCACAAACGAACGAATCGTCATCAGGAATGGATGCTGGTACATCTTCAAACGAAGCCAAAGGTGTTTTTCCATCGTTAATTGTTACATTTTCTGTAACCACTGAAGGTTCTACTACAGTTTCCACTGATACACCAATAGGAATCGTTTCTACAGATTCGGGTGTATCCACAAACGGCGCCAGGGGCGTGCTAGATGGTACCTCGCTGACCGATTCGGTAGTAACTGTGGTTGTGGGCTCATCTTCATCCGAGAAGTTCATGGGCTCATCCAAAACATCCATCCAAGAACTGGATGAATCGTCAACAGGCAGACCGGCGTACGCTGGTTTCTTGGGCTGCTCAGATTCTTGCTTTTTGATTTCCTCTGAAGCAGGAACCTTGCTGACCTTTTCGGTAGTGACCGTGGTGGTGGTGGTTACAGTTGTGATGCTCTTGGTTTCATCGATAACAGGCACTTCAACAATTGGTTTAGTTTCCGATACCTCTTCGACAATTATAGCCTCCTTTTGGGGCTCAGAAACTGGTTCATCTTCATCCGAGAAGTTCATGGGCTCATCCAAAACATCCATCCAAGAACTGGATGAATCGTCAACAGGCAGACCGGCGTAGGCTGGTTTCTTGGGCTCCTCAGGTTTCTTCTCAGGTTCCTCTGGCTTTTTGATTTCCTCAGGAACAGGAATCTCCTTAACCTCTTCGGTAGTGACTGTGGTGGTTACTGTTGTGATGGTTTCATCGATAACAGGCACTTCAACAATGGGTTTAGTTTCCGATATCTCTTCGACAATTGTAACCTCCTTTTGCGGTTCAGAAACTGGTACACAAATAGGAGTCGTTTCTACAGATTCTGGTGTATCCACAAACGGAGCCAATGGCGTGCTAGATGGTACCTCGCTGACCGTTTCAGTAGTCACTGTGGTTGTGGTTACAGTTGTGACCTCCTTTTGGGACTCAGAAACTGGTTCATCTTCGTCCGAAAAGTTCATTGGCTCATCCAAAACTTCCATCCAAGATCCCGATGACTCGTCTACAGGAAGACCAGCGTAGGCTGGTTTTTTCGGCTCTTCAGGCTTCGCAAGGTCTTTTGTGACGGGAATCTCGCTGAGCTTTTCAGTGGTGACTGTAGTGGTTACAGTAGTGATCGTTTTGGTTTCATCGACCAAAGGTACAGTCGATTCCTCTTTCGGAGTAGGAATGGGTTCAAAGTCAGAAGGCTCGGGTATGGGCTCAAATGCTGCCAAGGGCGCTTCGTACGCAGCTACTGGTATTTCACTCTTTGACACAACTGCAGTATCCTCGGACTCCACGAGTGGCGCTATTGGAGAAGCTTTGTCAGTTATATCTTGCTGCTCGGTTTTTTGTGATTGCGTTGTTGGAGCTGCTTGGTGAGCGGATTTTTCTGCGTTTAAGAAATCAACCACATCAGCTGGCGACTTCCGCTTGGGCTTTTGTTTTGGTTTCTTGGACTTTGAATCTGATGTTTCAAAAGTTAAGGGTATGCTAACTGGTTGACCAAATCTAGGATTCTTGACGTCTTCAACAATAACCGTTTTCGTTTCTACCAAGAGAGGTCTTATTTGTTGTGCAGGTTCTGGTACATTGTGCGCAGCTATGGCTGCCCAAGACATTCCAGATGTGACCTGAGACGGAACAGGAGATGGAGATTCCTTAATTTCTTGTTCTTGTTTAATTTCCTGAGAAAGTTCTACACTTATCGATTCGGTTGGTTGCTGGACTACGATTTCTGGTTTATTTTGTTTGGGTTTCTTTGATTTTTTCTTTTGTGGCTTTTCATCTACGTTAGAAGTCTGAGAGTGTTGTGATCGCGATCGAGATCGATTTCTTTTCTTTGATGTTATTTCCAAAAATCCTTGATCGCTTTCAGGCTGCTGTTCTTGTACAGTGGAAACTTCTTCGGATATCTGTATCGATGGCTTCTCAGTGGTTCGAGAGGGCCTTTGTGGCGTTGGGTCCTGTGTATGTATTGGTTCTTGGTACCAAATCTCCGTCGGATCTACTTCATCCTCATCTATAAGTTCCTTCCAAGACAACTGAGCTGGTTTCTCGAAATAGGTTTCTGTTTCAGTATTTTCAACAGATGGAATGAAGGGATCAGGGAACTCTCCCACGACTTCTTGCTGCAGGACTTCGGGAGCCTGTGGTTTTTGGTTTTGTTTTGGCTTGACGGTTTCAATATTCTTGTATATTATGTTTGTGTTGTGACTATAGCCAGATTTTTTGACCACTTCGGCATAAGTTTCTGATGACGACCAGACTGACGGTTTGGCAGGGGTCGGAAGCTGGATGCTAAACTCTGGAGTGGTCGACCCTGAAGTACTATGCATTTCCACTGGGGCTTCCAGGACTTGTGGTTGAGGCTGCTGATTCTTTCTTAATGGTTCATCAACATAAGTTGGCGCAGGTTCATCAACAAATTGCTCAGAAACGATCTCCTTGTTATCGTGTGATGTGGGAATTACATCATCCTTTTCAGAGAGGCGCGTTTCAGTGAATGTTGGCGTCAGGTCTATATTATGAGACACAATCGATGACCACGATAAAGTTTGAGTTGGTAAAATTTCAGGAACTGGTTTTGAATTATTAGCAATTATTTCTTCTGTAACTGACACATTCTCAGCCACAGGCTGCTTTATTGGCTCCACCTTAGTGTGTTTCTTTTCCTTTTTGGATTTATTATTTTTCGATTTGTCATTAACCACATTAGAGAAATGTTGTTCCTGTGCAATGAAGTTGTGAATAACATGAGACTTTGGTGTACTCTGTGCCGTTTTAATCACGCCATCGGATTCCGTAGCCTGGAATACTTGTGTCGACCATGATAATGGCTTGGAAAGAGAAGATTCTGGTTGCCCAACGGTATCTTCAGTGCGGGGTTCGGAAATGGGCTTAGTTGGTTTCTTTTCCTTCGTTTTCTTGACATTGCTTTCCAGATAAGTTTGGGTTGGCTGTGCATTCTGAGTTTCCTTTGCCGCGATGCTTTCCGTGAGAGCTTCTGGTTTCTCTTCAAATGCCTTCGAAACAATAGAAGACCATGACATGACAAGGGGTGGTGGAACATTGGCAGAAGACTTCACTTCCACCACAGGTTCTTCGACAATTGGCACTTCCACAATTGGTTCTACTTCTGGTTCTGGCACCACAGGCTCTACAATCGGTTCTGCCTTCGGTTTCTTCTCCTTCTTTGTCTTTTGCTTCTTGGGCTTTTCTTCCTCAATCTTTTCTACAGGAGTTTCGATGGCATGGGTCTCAGTAGTAGTTGTTACCTCGGTAGTTTGAGAAACAATGGAGGACCAGGATAATTGTGGAGTAGTTTCAGGTTCGGGAGCTGGAGTAATTTCCTCCATTAGTGACACTTCAACCACTGGTTCTTCGACAATCGGTACTTCCACAATTGGTTCAACTTCTGGCACCACAGGCTCTACAATAGGTTCTGCCTTCGGTTTCTTCTCCTTCTTTGTCTTTTGCTTCTTGGGCTTTTCTTCCACAATTTTTTCTTCAGGAGCTTCGACGGCATGGGTCTCAGTAGTAGTTGTTACCTCGGTAGTTTGAGAAACAATGGAGGACCAGGATAATTGCGAAGTAGTTTCAGGTTCGGGAGCTGGAGTTATTTCCTCGAAAAGTGTGACTTCAACCACAGGTTCTTCGACAATCGGTACTTCCACAATTGTTTCTACTTCTGGCACAACAGGCTCTACAATAGGTTCTGCCTTCGGTTTCTTCTCCTTCTTTGTCTTTTGCTTCTTGGGCTTTTCTTCCACAATTTTTTCTTCAGGAGCTTCGACGGCATGGGTCTCAGTAGTAATTGTTACCTCGGTATTTTGAGAAACAATGGAGGACCAGGATAATTGTGGAGTAGTTTCAGGTTCGGGAGCTGGAGTAATTTCCTCCACTAGTGACACTTCAACCACTGGTTCTTCGACAATCGGTACTTCCACAATTGGTTCTACTTCTGGCACCACAGGCTCTACAATCGGTTCTGCCTTCGGTTTCTTCTCCTTCTTTGTCTTTTGCTTCTTAGGCTTTTCTTCCACAATTTTTTCTTCAGGAGCTTCGACGGCATGGGTCTCAGTAGTAGTTGTTACCTCGGTAGTTTGAGAAACAATGGAGGACCAGGATAATTGCGAAGTAGTTTCAGGTTCGGGAGCTGGAGTTATTTCCTCGACAAGTGTGACTTCAACCACTGGTTCTTCGACAATTGCTACTTCCACAATTGTTTCTACTTCTGGCACCACAGGCTCTACAATAGGTTCTGCCTTCGGTTTCTTCTCCTTCTTTGTCTTTTGCTTCTTTGGCTTTTCTTCCACAATTTTTTCTTCAGGAGCTTCGACGGCATGGGTCTCAGTAGTAGTTGTTACCTCGGTAGTTTGAGAAACAATGGAGGACCAGGATAATTGTGGAGTAGTTTCAGGTTCGGGAGCTGGAGTAATTTCCTCCACTTCAACCACTGGTTCTACCACAATTGCTACTTCCACAATTGGTTCAACTTCTGGCACCACAGGCTCTACAATCGGTTCTGCCTTCGGTTTCTTCTCCTTCTTTGTCTTTTGCTTCTTGGGCTTTTCTTCCACAATTTTTTCTTCAGGAGCTTCGACGGCATGGGTCTCAGTAGTAGTTGTTACCTCGGTAGTTTGAGAAACAATGGAGGACCAGGATAATTGTGGAGTAGTTTCAGGTTCGGGAGCTGGAGTAATTTCCTCCACTAGTGATACCTTAACCACTGGTTCTTCGACAATTGGTACTTCCACAATCGGTTCTACTTCTGGCACCACAGGCTCTACAATAGGTTCTGCCTTCGGTTTCTTCTCCTTCTTTGTCTTTTGCTTCTTGGGCTTCTCTTCCACAATTTTTTCTTCAGGAGCTTCGACGGCATGGCTCTCGGTAGTAGTTGTTACCTCGGTAGTTTGAGAAACAATGGAGGACCAGGATAATTGCGAAGTAGTTTCAGGTTCGGGAGCTGGAGTTATTTCCTCGACAGGTGTGACTTCAACCACAGGTTCTTCGACAATCGGTACTTCCACAATTGTTTCTACTTCTGGCACCACAGGCTCTACAATAGGTTCTGGATTCGGTTTCTTCTCCTGCTTTGTCTTTTGCTTCTTGGGCTTTTCTTCCACAATTTTTTCATCAGGAGCTTCGACGGCATGGGTCTCAGTAGTAGTTGTTACCTCGGTAGTTTGAGAAACAATGGAGGACCAGGATAATTGTGGAGTAGTTTCAGGTTCGGGAGCTGGAGTAATTTCCTCCACTAGTGACACTTCAACCACTGGTTCTTCGGCAATCGGTACTTCCACAATTGTTTCTACTTCTGGCACCACAGGCTCTACAATAGGTTCTGCCTTCGGTTTCTTCTCCTTCTTTGTCTTTTGCTTCTTGGGCTTTTCTTCCACAATTTTTTCTTCAGGAGCTTCGACGGCATGGGTCTCGGTAGTAGTTGTTACCTCGGTAGTTTGAGAAACAATGGAGGACCAGGATAATTGCGGAGTAGTTTCAGGTTCGGGAGCTGGAGTAATTTCCTCCACTAGTGACACTTCAACCACTGGTTCTTCGACAATCGGTACTTCCACAATTGGTTCAACTTCTGGCACCACAGGCTCTACAATAGGTTCTGCCTTCGGTTTCTTCTCCTTCTTTGTCTTTTGCTTCTTGGGCTTTTCTTCCACAATTTTTTCTTCAGGAGCTTCGACGGCATGGGTCTCGGTAGTAGTTGTTACCTCGGTGGTTTGAGAAACAATGGAGGACCAGGATAATTGTGGAGTAGTTTCGGGTTCGGGAGCTGGAGTAATTTCCTCCACTTCAACCACTGGTTCTACCTCAATTGCTACTTCCACAATTGGTTCAACTTCTGGCACCACAGGCTCTACAATCGGTTCTGCCTTCGGTTTCTTCTCCTTCTTTGTCTTTTGCTTCTTGGGCTTTTCTTCCACAATCTTTTCTTCGGGAGCTTCGACGGCTTGGGTCTCAGTAGTAGTTGTTACCTCGGTAGTTTGAGAAACAATGGAAGACCAGTATAATTGTGGAGTAGTTTCAGGTTCGGGAGCTGGAGTAATTTCCTCCACTAGTGACACTTCAACCACTGGTTCTTCGACAACCGGTACTTCCACAATTGGTTCAACTTCTGGTTCTGGCACCACAGGCTCTACAATAGGTTCTGCCTTCGGTTTCTTCTCCTTCTTTGTCTTTTGTTTCTTGGGCTTTTCTTCCACAATTTTTTCTTCAGGAGCTTCGACGGCATGGGTCTCGGTAGTAGTTGTTACCTCGGTAGTTTGAGAAACAATGGAGGACCAGGATAATTGCGAAGTAGTTTCAGGTTCGGGAGCTGGAGTTATTTCCTCCACTTCATCCACTGGTTCTTCCACAATTGGTTCATCTTCTGGCACCACAGGCTCTACAATAGGTTCTGCCTTCGGTTTCTTCTCTTTCTTAGACTTTTGCTTCTTGGGCTGAGATTTGTCGTTTACCACAGAAGAGAAAATTTGTTCTTGGCTGATAAAGTCTTGAGACGTCTTGATAGGTAATTTTTTCTCTTTTTTGGACTTCTGTTTTTTATTGTCGTGTACTTGTGTCTCCTCTTGGATCACAAGAACCGTTTCAGGATCTGAAACATTAGCTTGAATGGAATAAATTTGTTCACCATCATGCTCATCAATTTTGGTTATTTTTGTAAGTGGTTCCTGGATACCTTGTCGCACAATTGTAGACCATGATGTTCCACTGGCTTGTGCTAAAGTTTCGTCCAAGTCCTCTTCGACGATTGCTGACCATGAGATTCCATTCGGACTGCCTTCGACTTCGATTGGAGACTCAGCATAGCCACTAGGAGAAATATCTTTGGTAGATTCCATCGGTTTTTTCTGAGCTTTTTTCGATTTCTTTACAACCTCAACAATTGGGGCCACATCTTCCTTGGATTCAACAGTCAAAGTTGTTGAATGATGCGGTTTTTCCACATTTTTCTTCTCCAAATCAATAAAATCTACTGTATGTTTGAGAACCTCAGCATAAGATGAATGTAATTCCCAGACATTAGTCGCCTTAGGTGTAGCTATTTTAACATCTTCTGAAATCACCTTCTTCGGCTGTTTGATATCCGTGGGAATAGAATTGTTGACCGTTTCAGTGGAGACTGTGGTGGTGGTAACAGTTGTGATGGTCTTAGTTTCATCGATAAAAGGTTCTTGTTTGGATACCTCTTCGACAATAGATACCCCCTTTTGGGGCTCAGAAACGGGCTCATAAATAGGAGTCGTTTCTAAGGATTCGGGTATATCTATAAACGGCGCCAAGGGCGTGCTGGATGGTACCTCGCTGACTGTTTCAGTAGTCACTGTGGTTGTGGTTACAGTTGTGACCTCCGTTTGGGGCTCAGAAACAGGCTCATCTTCATCCGAGAAGTTCATGGGCTCATCCAAAACATCCATCCAAGAGCTGGATGAATCGTCAACAGGCAGACCTGCGTAGGCTGGTTTCTTGGGCTCCTCAGGATTCTTCTCAGGTTCCTCTGGCTTTTTGATTTCCTCAGGAACAGGAATCTCCTTAACCTCTTCGGTGGTGACTGTGGTGGTTACTGTTGTAATGGTCTTGGTTTCATCGATAACAGGCACTTCAACAATTGGTTTAGTTTCCGATACTTCTTCGACAATTGTAACCTCCTTTTGGGGCTCAGAAACTGGTTCACAAATAGGAGTCGTTTCTACAGATTCTGCTGTATCCACAAACGGAGCCAATGGCGTGCTATATGGTACCTCGCTGACCGTTTCAGTAGTCACTGTGGTTGTGGTTACAGTTGTGACCTCCGTTTGGGGCTCAGAAACAGGCTCATCTTCATCCGAGAAGTTCATGGGCTCATCCAAAACATCCATCCAAGAGCTGGATGAATCGTCAACAGGCAGACCTGCGTAGGCTGGTTTCTTGGGCTCCTCAGGTTTCTTCTCAGGTTCCTCTGGCTTTTTGATTTCCTCAGGAACAGGAATCTCTTTAACCTCTTCGGTGGTGACTGTGGTGGTCACTGTTGTAATGGTCTTGGTTTCATCTATAACAGGCACTTCAACAATTGGTTTAGTTTCCGATACTTCTTCGACAATTGTAACCTCCTTTTGGGGCTCAGAAACTGGTTCAAAAATAGGAGTCGTTTCTACAGATTCTGGTGTATCCACAAACGGAGCCAATGGCGTGCTAGATGGTACCTCGCTGACCGTTTCAGTAGTCACTGTGGTTGTGGTTACAGTTGTGACCTCCGTTTGGGGCTCAGAAACAGGCTCATCTTCATCCGAGAAGTTCATGGGTTCATCCAAAACATCCATCCAAGAGCTGGATGAATCGTCAACAGGCAGACCTGCGTAGGCTGGTTTCTTGGGCTCCTCAGGTTTCTTCTCAGGTTCCTCTGGCTTTTTGATTTCCTCAGGAACAGGAATCTCCTTAACCTCTTCGGTGGTGACTGTGGTGGTTACTGTTGTAATGGTCTTGGTTTCATCTATAACAGGCACTTCAACAATTGGTTTAGTTTCCGATACTTCTTCGACAATTGTAACCTCCTTTTGGGGCTCAGAAACTGGTTCACAAATAGCAGTCGTTTCTACAGATTCTGGTGTATCCACAAACGGAGCCAATGGCGTGCTAGATGGTACCTCGCTGACCGTTTCAGTAGTCACTGTGGTTGTGGTTACAGTTGTGACCTCCGTTTGGGGCTCATAAACAGGCTCATCTTCATCGGAGAAGTTCATGGGCTCATCCAAAACATCCATCCAAGAGCTGGATGAATCGTCAACAGGCAGACCGGCGTAAACTGGTTTCTTGGGCTCCTCAGGTTTCTTCTCAGGTTCCTCTGGCTTTTTGATTTCCTCAGGAACAGGAATCTCCTTAACCTCTTCGGTGGTGACTGTGGTGGTTACTGTTGTTATGGTCTTGGTGTCATCGATAACAGGCACTTCAACAATTGGTTTAGTTTCCAATACTTCTTCGACAATTGTAACCTCCTTTTGGGGCTCAGAAACTGGTTCACAAATAGGAGTCGTTTCTACAGATTCTGGTGTATCCACAAACGGAGCCAATGGCGTGCTAGATGGTACCTCGCTGACCGTTTCAGTAGTCACTGTGGTTGTGGTTACAGTTGTGACCTCCGTTTGGGGCTCAGAAACAGGCTCATCTTCATCCGAGAAGTTCATGGGCTCATCCAAAACATCCATCCAAGAGCTGGATGAATCGTCAACAGGCAGACCGGCGTAGGCTGGTTTCTTGGGCTCATCAGGTTTCTTCTCAGGTTCCTCTGGCTTTTTGATTTCCTCAGGAACAGGAATCTCCTTAACCTCTTCGGTGGTGACTGTGGTGGTTACTGTTGTGATGGTCTTGGTTTCATCGATAACAGGCACTTCAACTATTGGTTTAGTTTCCGATACTTCTTCGACAATTGTAACCTCCTTTTGGGGCTCAGAAACTGGTTCACAAATAGGAGTCGTTTCTACAGATTCTGGTGTATCCACAAACGGAGCCAATGGCGTGCTAGATGGTACCTCGCTGACCGTTTCAGTAGTCACTGTGGTTGTGGTTACAGTTGTGACCTCCGTTTGGGGCTCAGAAACAGGCTCATCTTCATCCGAGAAGTTCATGGGCTCATCCAAAACATCCATCCAAGAGCTGGATGAATCGTCAACAGGCAGACCGGCATAGGCTAGTTTCTTGGGCTCCTCAGGTTTCTTCTCAGGTTCCTCTGGCTTTTTGATTTCCTCAAGAACAGGAAGCTCACTAACCTTTTCTGTGGTGACTGTGGTGGTGGTTACAGTTGTTATGGTCTTAGTTTCGTCGATAACAGGTACGCTAACAATTATCGGTTGTGTTGGTTCCTTTTCGACAACGTCAATCGTCTGTTGAACTTTAGCTTTGTGCACATCAATATTTGATTGTTTATGAATGTCATTGCTGGTGGATTTGTCTTCGATAGTAGATTTCATTTCCTGCATTGTTTCGAGAATTGTATTTATATTGGCTTCCTCTCCATTTTCGGGAAGAAGTGGAATTTCAATTTCATCTTCAATCAAATCTTTCCAGGATTTCTGCTCTATAACAATGTCATCGGGACCATCGTCGATCATTTCAGCCCATGACCTTTGAGGTTTTTCTGCTTCAGACTCAGAAACCACTTCCACAATCGCTACCTTCTTCTTTGGCTTTTCTGCTGACGGTTTGTGTGGTGTCTTTTCAGCTTCAATAAACTCTGTGGTCTGATGACTGAGAACAGAGGACCAGGAACTTGGCAATTGTTTCTGATTTTTATCAACTTCAGGGGCATGAGTGACTTTTACTTTCGTCTTTGTTTCGAGGCGCTTCACCTTAGGAATAGTTTCAGGTTTCTGTTGTTTAACCTCTTTCTTCTCCTTCGGCGCCAAGTCCGTCATGTGGTCAATTTGACTAGCAATTTTAGCCCATGTAAGAGTATTATCATCCGGACGCTGTTGTGTCTCAACCACTTCACTCTCATCAGATGTTGGTGGAAAGATTTCGGGTTCGAGTTTTTCCTCCTGAGCCATAGGCTTGTTAGGTTTAATCCGTTTTTCCTTCTTAACGGGTTTTTCGACCTTCGGGAGTTTTTTGACGTTCGACTCATCCTTCGGTTCCTCTTTGGGCGTTTCCACTGGCTTCTTACGGGAGGCTATGTCGTCAACCCACTCACCAGGTTTCTTGACCAATGAGGCCCACGAGAAAGCATTGCTAGTAGTTTCCTCCGACTTGCGGACTACAACCTTATCCTCGGGTTCAATAACATCATCTTGAACCTTTATCGGTTCCGTATGTATTTCAGGCTGTGGATCAGAGGCTGGTATTTTTGCATCGGGCTTCTTTTTGGACTTCTGTTTCTTCACCTTTTCTGTTTTTTCTTTTCTTGGTGGCTCTGTGGTCTCAGTAGAAGAAGATACAGCTGTTTTTATATGAGTAACTGTGTTATCAATCCACTCCCCGGGCCTCTTAACAAGGGAAGCCCAAGAGAATGCACTGCTTTTTTCTTCGGCTTTAACTTTCTCAGTATCAGGCTCTGACGGTTTAGGCTCCGCTAATACTGTGGCAGGCAACGGCTCAGGTAGCTCATCTTCAGATGTGGTCGATGCCGGTTCAACAATTGGTTTCTTCGGCTTCTTTGTCTTTTTGGGCTTTGCGATCTTTTTAGGCTCTTCCTTTTCCTTTTTACGGGGCTTTTCCTCTGTTGTAACTGTTTTTTGGGAGATTTCCTTCTTGACCAATGTTGTATCTGACCATTCGCCAGGCCTACGCACAAGAGCCGACCACGTCATCTCAGAAGTGCTGGAAGCTTCCCTCTCATCAGATGATGGTTCCTTGGAGCTGTCAGTTATTTTCGACAGATCGCTATCAGTTGTTGATTTCGATTGCTCGCTGTCTGTACTGGACTTTGATTTGTCACTCTCTGTAGTCAATGCCGGCTTAGGTTTCTCCACAATTTTGCGTTTTTCTTGTTTTGTCTTTGTTTGGAGTACAGGTGGTTTAGCTTCAACAGATTTTGCTTCAGGTTCGGTTAGACTCTCAGGTGCAATAGCTACAGCATCCTCTACAACGCGGGAATTCAATAGGACGTCAGCATACGATTTTCCATCACGGTTTTTGTTCCATACGTTGTCAACATCCTCGACAATGTCGAATGGCTCTTGTACATACTCTTGCGGCGCAGGTTTTACCTCCTGATCCTGAACTTCGGCCTTCTTATTTTGTCGTTTTGGCGGCTTTGCTTTCTTTGCTTTCTGTTTTGGCAATACCGCAGCCTCTGTTCTATTTCTTGGAATAAACTCGTTGTATACCCGCTCATTAGCAAGGAACGTATGCGTCTGGTCAGAGTAGGAATGCCTTAGATAAGAAGGTGTAAACTCTGGAGCATCAGCGGACAAACTGGAAGTGAATGCAATGTTACCGCTAGTAGGAGCGAAATCCTCAAGAACACTGGACCATGTATCTATAGGTTCTTCCAATGGCTTGTCCAGTTGAGCATGTGCTAGATGATTTGAATCCTCAAGTTTCTCTGACATTTTGACTTCCTCAGGAACAGCCACCTCAATGAACTCTTTGGTAGTGACTGTGGTGGTGGTTACGGTAGTGATGGTCTTATTTTCATCGACAACAGGAACCTCAACTATCGGTTCTGGTTCGGATACCTCTTCGACAATAGATACCTCCTCTTGGGGCTCAGAAACGGGCTCATAGATAGGAGTCGCTTCTACAGATTCGGGTATATCTATAAACGGCGCCAAGGGTGTGCTGGATGGTACCTCGCTGACTGTTTCAGTAGTCACTGTGGTTGTGGTTACAGTTGTGACCTCCGTTTGGGGCTCAGAAACAGGCTCATCTTCATCCGAGAAGTTCATGGGCTCATCCAACACGTCCATCCAAGAGCTGGATGAATCGTCAACAGGCAGACCGGCGTAGGCTGGTTTCTTGGGCTCATCAGGTTTCTTCTCAGGTTCCTCTGGCTTTTTGATTTCCTCAGGAACAGGAATCTCCTTAACCTCTTCGGTGGTGACTGTGGTGGTTACTGTTGTTATGGTCTTGGTGTCATCGATAACAGGCACTTCAACAATTGGTTTAGTTTCCGATACTTCTTCGACAATTGTAACCTCCTTTTGGGGCTCAGAAACTGGTTCACAAATAGGAGTCGTTTCTACAGATTCTGGTGTATCCACAAACGGAGCCAATGGCGTGCTAGATGGTACCTCGCTGACCGTTTCAGTAGTCACTGTGGTTGTGGTTACTGTTATGACCTCCGTTTGGGGCTCAGAAACAGGCTCATCTTCATCCGAGAAGTTCATGGGCTCATCCAAAACATCCATCCAAGAGCTGGATGAATCGTCAACAGGCAGACCGGCGTAGGCTGGTTTCTTGGGCTCATCAGGTTTCTTCTCAGGTTCCTCTGGCTTTTTGATTTCCTCAGGAACAGGAATCTCCTTAACGGGAATCGTTTCTACAGATTCGGGAGTATCTATAAACGGCGCCAATGGCGTGCTAGATGGTACCTCGCTGACCGTTTCAGTAGTCACTGTGGTTGTGGTTACTGTTGTGACCTCCGTTTGGGGCTCAGAAACAGGCTCATCTTCATCCGAGAAGTTCATGGGCTCATCCAACACGTCCATCCAAGAGCTGGATGAATCGTCAACAGGCAGACCGGCGTAGGCTGGTTTCTTGGGCTCCTCAGGTTTCTTCTCAGGTTTCTCTGGCTTTTGGATTTCCTCAGGAACAGGAATTTCCTTAACCTCTTCGGTGGTGACTGTGGTGGTTACTGTTGTGATGGTTTTGGTTTCATCGATAACAGGCACTTCAACAATTGGTTTAGTTTCCGATACCTCTTCGACAATTGTAACCTCCTTTTGGGGCTCAGAAACTGGTTCACAAATAGGAGTCGTTTCTACAGATTCTGGTGTATCCACAAACGGAGCCAATGGCTTGCCAGATGGTACCTCGCTGACCGTTTCAGTAGTCACTGTGGTTGTGGTTACTGTTGTGGCCTCCGTTTGGGGCTCAGAAACAGGCTCATCTTCATCGGAGAAGTTCATGGGCTCATCCAAAACATCCATCCAAGAGCTGGATGAATCGTCAACAGGCAGACCGGCGTAGGCTGGTTTCTTGGGCTCCTCAGGTTTCTTCTCAGGTTCCTCTGGCTTTTTGATTTCCTCAGGAACAGGAATCTCCTTAACGGGAATCGTTTCTACAGATTCGGGAGTATCTATAAACGGCGCCAATGGCGTGCTAGATGGTACCTCGCTGACCGTTTCAGTAGTCACTGTGGTTGTGGTTACTGTTGTGACCTCCGTTTGGGGCTCAGAAACAGGCTCATCTTCATCCGAGAAGTTCATGGGCTCATCCAAAACGTCCATCCAAGAGCTGGATGAATCGTCAACAGGCAGACCGGCGTAGGCTGGTTTCTTGGGCTCCTCAGGTTTCTTCTCAGGTTCCTCTGGCTTTTTGATTTCCTCAGGAACAGGAATCTCCTTAACGGGAATCGTTTCTACAGATTCGGGAGTATCTATAAACGGCGCCAATGGCGTGCTAGATGGTACCTCGCTGACCGTTTCAGTAGTCACTGTGGTTGTGGTTACAGTTGTGACCTCCGTTTGGGGCTCAGAAACAGGCTCATCTTCATCGGAGAAGTTCATGGGCTCATCCAAAACATCCATCCAAGAGCTGGATGAGTCGTCGACAGGCAGACCGGCGTAGGCTGGTTTCTTTGGCTCCTCTGACTTTTTGGTTTCGTCAGGAACCGGAACATTGGTGACCTCTTCGGTCGTGATTGTGGTGGTGGTTACAGTTGTGATTGTTTTGGCTTCATCGACAACAGGCGCCTCCACAATGGGTTTGGCTTCGGACACCTTTGGCTCCTCAGATTTCTTTTCGGGCTCTTCTGTGAGAATCTCGCTGATCTTTTCGGCTATAGTGGTTTCAGTTGTAATCGTCTTAGTTTGATGAATATCAATAAGCTCCGTTTCAGATAATTGTTCGACAATAGTTATATCCTGGTGAGGTTCTGGTTCAGGTTTTTCGGATTCAATGGATTCAGGGAGAACAGATTTGGACTCTTGAATTTTAAGCAAAGCTTCGGCCTTGCTTAGGGATATGACATCGAACTTTGGAACTTCCCAGTTGTATATAGCAGGAAGAGTTTGTTGACTGACGCTATTTGTATTATTCTCATTTTCGTCTTCAAAGCTTACCGTCTTTGGTAACGAAATATTAACAGCAGACTGTTCTAATGGGGTTGGTGTACTGACTTCATCCGGCTTAGGATTAATTATGTGATATTGACCCTCAGCAGTAATAAACTTAATTAAATCAAATTTGGGAACTTCAAATATCTTTTCAAATGAAGAAATTGGCTGAATGTTAGTTATTGTATTTAAAGTGCTTACCGAGTTAGCCACAGCTATTAATGCGCTTGGATTGGCAGGAGCAATTTGATTAGAGTTATTAGTGAGGGCAGGGCTGGGCTGAGTTTGAGATGGACTTTTTACTTTGTCTTCTACTTGAACAGGGGCAATTTCGGAAACCGGATCTACGTCGGAAGTTTCATGATACAAAACATCTGCCTTGGCGTGCTCAATAGACTTGACGATAGAGGTCAATGCCGCATCTTGCGAAATGTTGAAACGCAGTTTCTCTGGATCCGGAACATTTAGGGAAATATCGACTGGGACTTCTGAGTCGGATGGAACAGAAGATACATCTAATATTTCTTGGTTAAGAACATCGGATTTGCCATTCTCGATTGTCTTGCCACTTGAGACCAAGGACTCGTCCTGAGAAATATTAGAAACTAACGCATCTAGCCCAGCTAAAGGCGGAACAACATTAATTAGCACATTATCTACAACAAAATCTTCACTACCTGTTCTCTCCTCTGTAAGAACCTGCACGGTTTCTTGCTTAATAAACGCTTCGGGAATAGCGGGACGCTTTTTCTTATCTTTTTTGGATAGCTTCTTCTGAATGTCCTCAAACAACTGTTGTTCTTCAGGACTTAATTCAGAGGCGGCTATGGGCTGGCTACTCTTCGGGTCATCTACTGGGACAGGCTCTTCGACAAGTTTAGTTACTGGGGGCTCTAGTATGGGTTCTTTAACATCAGGGATTTCTGGCTCAGACGATTCGACTACTTCAACAACTGTATTCACACTGGAATCGGCAGTTCTATTCAGGGACTCCACATTCTCGGTCACAGTTTCTGTCACCTGAAGACTAACCTCCGGAAAATCAAGATGCATTTTCACGATAGGTGTCTTCAGTTTTTCTTCGTGAGTAATAAGGGAAATCTTCTGCACTGCGCCGGGTGGGAAGGCACCGTCAATGCCTTCTCCCACGAAAAGAACATTTGTGCCATCTTCGGTTTCGAAGCTTCGTCGTTGCGTAGTCGTGAGTATCGTATTCTTGGTAGTAGTCGTAGTAGTGGTAATGCTATTTGTCTCGTTCACAGCCCCGTTTGTCGTGCTTTCACCCAACTTCGGCAACTCAATTGTGCTCGTCTCGATGCCAATAACCTTAACCCCAGTCGGACTATCCTTCACTCCTATCTGAATGTTTTCACCCAAACTATCAAGCCTAAATTCGCTGCTTGGAGTCACAGCCGGAGACGAGGCACGCGAAGATACTATCGGACTGATGGGTCTCTGATCGGGCATTTCAATACTCGATGTGACGACAACGTCGCTGGGCGCTTCGCTTTCCGTCAAAACTATGCGTCCATCATTCGTTATCCTCTTCGTAATGCGCATTGTACGGATTGTCGTAGTTTTGATGATTGCGCCATCGATTTGACTAGATACGGTTGACGTTTCGCTGGGAACTTCCGAGATCGCTGGAGAACCTTCACGAACGATAATCGGATCACTGGTAGTACTGCTCTCCTCTGTAGTTGTCTCGCCATCTTCGTTCAGCTTCTTCACGATTTTCGTAGTACGCACGGTTGTAGTCTTAGTTACACCACCACTGCTGTCTTCTACTGTCTGCACAGGTTCGGGTATTTGCGCTTCCTCGTCGGGTTTGTTCTCTTCTAAACTCTGTTGTTCCAAGTTTTGAGCGACCTTCTTGACAATTTTCGTTGTTCTCACGATCGTGGTCTTAACCACATCACCAGGAATAGAAGGCTCAGATTCCACGGCTGTAGCAACCTGAACAGGTTCCTCGGCCACCAATTCCTTCACGGGCTGAACAGACATTATGGAGGCATTTTTCTCAGCTTCAATAAAATCTAGCAGAGATGACTGAACTTGGGCCGTCTGGGGTACATCACTACTTGGAGATTGGAATAAAAGCTTATCCTCCACAGCAGATGTGACGATGGCTATATTCTGCTGAACACTCTCCTCAGGCGTAGTTTTTTCTGGAACATCTGATGAGTCGAAAGCGATATCCACACTTTCGCTGAAAACGTTCTTGTTTACCGCCTTCGTTGTCCGCGTAGTAGTGGTCTTAGTGATGCCTTCACCATTCGATTCAGTCGTAACCGATTCCGCCACTACTGGAGCATCTTGAATGCTTGTGTCGACCATAGGAAGCGAGCATTCAGATTCACTGCTTGCCTCGCTAATTTCAGTTTCCTGGCAGATTTTCTTAACGATCTTGGTGGTGCGAACAATAGTTGTCTTTATCACACCGCCTTCGACATTGTCTTCAGCATCTGGGGAGACCTCTTCCTTTACACTTGGAACGTCCAGAACAGGCTCGACAAGTACTGGTTCGGCCTTTGGAGATTTGATGGTTTTAGTGGTGGTCGTTTTAGTTGTCTTCACCACGCCCTCATCGCTGATTTCTCGGCTATTGGTTTCCGATTTAACTACCTTGGGAGGCTCGCCAGGCTCCTCGGACTGGGAGCTAACCGACGACAGGACATCTGAATGCGTTGATGACGACATATCCTGACTTTCCTGCTGGCTGCTGTTTATTTTCTTAACGATTTTGGTAGTACGGATGACCGTGGTCTTTATGAGGCCATCATCACTGGCCGCCGTTTCCTCAGACAAAATAGTTGGCTTACTATCTGTTTTAATTGCACTTGTTACGTTCAGGGGCTCTGTAATTTCTATTTTTGGCTGCGGTTCGACAATTGGAGCAACCTCGTCATTTTCAGATTTCTTCTGCTTCTTCTTGTCTTTTCTAGAAGGCTTTTTCGGCTTCGTTTGCTCCGGTTTTTCTACTATAGGAGCCACGGCTTCCTTCTTTATTTCAGGTTCAGCAGGAACTGGCGTCACATCAGATATTTTCGGCTGGGTTATTTCCTCAGCCTGTTTCAGAACGTCTTCCACAACATTTTGAGCCACATCCTCGATGATTTCCAAGGAACTTGGCTGCGTCTCTGTGCTGGTAAGAGTGGTAGTTACAACCGTGGTTGGAAGCAGGGTAACATCACGTTCTACTTCAGGCTCATCTTCAAAGACCTCTTCGATGATCTCCTCCCCGACTTCGTTAATGCGCTTCAGGATTCGTTTTGTTTTGGTTATAACCGTCTTGGTAATCGATCCTTGCTGCACAATCGTATCTTGGGCTGTAGAAAATCCGGACACATCAACTGGCACCTCGCTGCTGGTGGTTGTAACAGTCGGCAAGTTATATTGCTCAACTGAAATATTCTCCTCCGGCAAATCATCGATAACATCCTCCTCCACAATTTCCTCCTTTCCATCCACAATGCGCTTTACGATACGCTTGGTTATATGCTTGGTGATAGTTCGGGTTGTAATGGTAGTCGTTCCACTTTCCGTAGATATGGTATTTGTAGATGTAGTTACGGTTGGTTCTCCTTCAATAATGGTTTCGCCAATATCGATGGAGCTGTCCACCTGAGGGGGCAGAGGAGTGTTGTCTGCCGTTTCAGTTGCGATGTGACGTACTTCAGTAGAAACTTCCACTGTATCCTGCTTGGCATCCTTCTTATTGCGTTTTCTTTCTTTCTTGTTAACAGGCTCTACAGAAATATCCTTGACTGGAGCCACAGGCTCTACGGAAATATCCTTGACTGGAGCCTTTGGCTCTACAGAAACATCCTTAATCGGAGCCTCTAGCTGAACAGAAATATCATTGGTTGGAGCCACAAGCTCTTCGGAAATATCCTTAGCGGGTGCCTCAGGTTCTACGAAGACATCCTTGGCGGGGGCCTCAGACTCCACAACAATATCATCCTTGACTGGAGCCTCAGGCTCTTCAGAAACATTATTTGCTGGAACTACAGATTCTACAGAAATATCCTTGGCTGGTAACTCAGGCTCTACAGAAATGTCCTTAACTGGGGCCTCGGTCTCAACAGAAATATCCTTGAAATTAATCACAGCTTTTGGCACTGCTTCCTTGGACTTAGGCCGTTTCTTTTCCTTTCTTGTGGGTGGCAACGGAATAGTTTCCGTCTGTTCAACGATTATTTCCGTTTGCTGCTTCACTTCCGGTTTAGCCTCAATTTTAAGGTCAACCTCAACCGATTGAACTGACACTTTTTCAATAACTGGCTCAACAGCTTTGGAGCTAGTTTTTTGTTCCTTTGGTTTCTTTTCCTTTCTAGCGGGGGGAACTGGTGCAGTTTCTTTAATTTCCACATTGATAGTCTCAACGTTCTTGGCTTGTTTGGATTTCTTTTCGGTATCGGATGGGGCGGGAATAGTTTCCGCAACCGGAGCAGGAGCAGTTTCAACCGATTTGGTGGTTAACACAGTCTTCTCGACCACAGTTTGCTTCTTCTCCAAAACAGGGGATGTTTTCTTTTCCCGTTTGGATGGCACTGGCTTACTGGCAGCTGGTTCAGGTTGAGGCTCCACAGTTGGCACTGTCTCAGGGTCACTTGTCTTTTTCTGCTTCTTCGACTTGCCGGGTTTGGTCTCAGGCTGTTTGTGGGGCTCCAACTGGATCGGTGCTGGACTCGGCTTGCTTTCCGTCGCGCTAACACCGTTGGCTTCAGGTGCTGCAGCTGGCTTCTTGCCCGTCTTATGGTCTTTCCTATGGGTCTGTTTGATCGGCAATGGTTCCGGCTGAGGCTCATGACGCGTTCTCTTCGTTCTTGAGGACCGAGACTCAAAAGTGTCATCCTTACGTTCCCAGGTTGGCGATTTTTCATAACGTCTACCGTGCTGGTTTGCTACTCTCGTTGTAGTTGTAGTTGTAGTCGTGGTGAAAGTTGTCTCATCGGGATTCCGTTGCAAGGGCGGCGAGGACGTGAGGCGCACTGGTATGTGTTGCTGACTGGATGGCTGGAAAACTGGATTATCTCTATGCTGGAGGCCGAAAAGGACTTCGGCGTATGTGCTGCCAGTACTGACGTCCTGGGGCCGAGTTTGAATATTCTTGTGCCTTTGGTCCTGGGGACGCACAATGACAGTTTCAGGGTCCTTGGGTACTTGAGGGGCATCTGGAACCGGAACGATTTCGGTAGTCTGGTGTGGTATCACAGTTGGCTGTATCGGTTCTGGGGCAATGGTAGTTACATAGCTAGTTGTAGTTACACTTTCAATAGGCTGAGACACAGTGGGCTCTTCCGATGGTATAGCCTCAATAGCATCCACATCGAACTGGCCGAAAGTGATGTCCGGCCTGGGCTCATTCAGCTCAAACTCCTGCGGCTCTACAGCCGGCAGCAGGTGGACATGCTCTTCGATGTAGTACTGGGGCTCTGGGGGCTCGCTTTCAACCACAGCTGGCTGAATTTGTTGGGTGCTGGTGGTCAACGGCTCCGCGCTTTGTTGGACCATCGAGGCCAATGTGGTAACAACGCGATCCAGCACGCTGTTGCCCGTTGTCGAGTTGAGGGACAAAGTGTTGTCCACTTGGTAGGGATCAGGCAGATAGGTCTGCTCCGCTGTTTCCTGCTGGTAGTCCTGCAGCGGCGGCTGCTGTGGCTGTTGCGCCAGGTGCTGGGGCGGATATTCTTGGCCGAAGTCTGTGGTCTGCTGGGCGTAGTAGATCTGGTTCGGCTCAGTGGGATAAACTGCGGGATAGCCAACCTCGGTCTGGGCTACTGGCTGATAGTAGCCAGCCAATAGCTGGTACTGGGTCGTCGTTGGTGGCACAGTCACCTGCTGGTACTGTATCGGGTACTGCATCTGCATAATCTGCTCGTAGTAGTTTTGTGGAACGGGCTGCTGTTGAGCTTGTGATGTTGCATCTGCCCCATAGCCCCACTGACCGCTGTCAGCCACGTTCTCGTACATCGTCTGGTATAACTGCGGATCTGGCTGCAAATAGGTTGCTGCTATCTCCTCAGCCGTCATATGGACTTCGTAGTTATCGAGGGGTTTTGCTTGCTGGGGATGTTGTGGAAGAGCTTGTGGTTGCGGTTGTGTGGGAGAATACGCAACATCGGCGATGGTCTCGCCAATGTACTGCTGCTGTTGTTCCTCAATGGGTTGTTCTGGTTCCGGTTGGGGGACGTATATATTTCGTGTAACTGCAGCGCTGGCATCCACCACATCCTGAATGGTGAGTTCCGTGCGCCCTTGAGCGGCCTGGGCAGCCAGTTGTTCGGCCTTCAGTCGCTCGAGTTCCATTCCGCGGAGAACCTCCGCATAGGAAGTCGAACCGGGCACCCACATGGGGCTACGGGATCTCGTGCGATCAGCGATTGGCAGGAAGAGATGTTCCTGCTGGGGCTCTGGTTCCAGTGGCGCCTCAATAGTGGGCTGGTGTGCTGCTCGTGGTTGCGGTTGGGGTGGTGGTTCACGCCGACGTCTCGGCGACCGGCCGCGACGTTCGGGCCGCGGGGGCTGCAGTTTCTTACCCGTTTTTAGGTGCTGGTGGTGCTGCTGTTCGCTTTCTATAAACTGAGTGTTGGGGTTGGAAGGAATCGTGGTCATTGTGCTAGGAACTGTAGTCGTGCTGGTCTCGATGGGTGGTGTAACTGGTTGTTGGCGCTCATAAATGGCCGTGGTAACGATGGTGCTACCGCTGCCATTCAGTTCGTCCGGATTCGAAGGACTTTCGCAATATTCATCTCCGTGCGTACGTTTTGTTGTCGTTGTTGTGGTAGTGGTCGTAATAGTTTTAATTGTGGTCTGGTTCTGGTTCTGGTTCTCGGTCGTGTGTTGTTGCAGGGTCGTTGTGGTTGTGGTCGTTGCGGGGTCTGTTCGTTCTGATTGGGGCTTCGTCGTTACAGGTTCATTAGCGCTGCTTACCGGACTCGCATGTCCCGACAACACCTCAGCATAGGTCAGACCCGCTGCCGCCGATGGCTTCATTAGCAACGAGACAGTCGAAGAAGTGGTCACCACTGAATGGGGATCCAGCGTGTAGGACTGGCGCGCTGTCGCATCGTAGACTTGCTGCATGCCATCGATTGATTCTCGCATTGCCTAATTGTTCATCGTGGATCACGTATCAGAGTGACACAGAGAGAGAGAGAGAGAGTGGGAGAGATGGGGGGAAGATTTGCCAAAAACGTTAGCTTTTTATGTTTGTCAGGGGTTTCAGAGGGGGGGGTGGTTTCAGACTATTCAGACTAATCAAGGCTATTCAAGGCTAAGCTACCCTAAGTTCCCTAATATTCCCTAACAAATAATAACTCATAGGGGCGATTTTGCATTTTAAAAAATATATAATTTGATAGTTTAATTAAATCTTTATAATAGTATATAGTAGTAAGTATATAGGATAAATTTATAAGCTTAAACACGGGTCATGTAATCTCTGTTATTTGAGTAGTGACGGCAGTTTACTGTTTGGCAAGGAGCCACCGCACCCGGGAGAAGGAGATCGGTGGCAATGACAAACGGAAGACGCCGGGGTGGCTGCTTTGGCTTTGATCTAGTCCTAGATTGGCTTAACTTAGGTGTTAAGGATATGGCATCCTAAATCTCTAGCTTGGCATCGTCCGGCGTGCCGCGATGTATTAACAACTTGATGCGCTCATTACGTGCGGTTATTTTCGAATGCAGATTTTTGACACGTTCCCGGCATGCCTATTGTTTATACATTGGTTTTGGTTTGGTTTCATATATATATGGTGCATGTTTTTAAGAGAGAGAGTTGTTCGAATGTTTGGCATGAGGGCAGATATCGAATATATATCGTATATATATATAAGGAAGAAATACAAAAGATGTCAGCATATATATATCGAGATTCGTTTATGGTAATTTAGAAACAGCGAGCACATTATACGCCATGGGGGAAAGATAAAATATAAGCGACCATCAACCATGTTCGGCATTTCGATTTATATAGAAGAAGTAAGCAGTACCCATGTGTGTTAATCATGTATGTGGGTCAGGGGGATTATTTTTTAAATGGGGGAAGTGGGTGGTGTTACGTCGGATTAGTCACAGATTGGTAAGTAGCACAGCAGGCAAGCGAGCAAAGCCCAGAGACAAGTTTAATTACAATTAGTAGAGAATAATGTTGGTGATTAGTTATTTGCAAGATTTTTGTCAATTTTTTTTCCAGCGCAACGACACCAGGATTTTGTTTTTTGTTTTATTGTCAACAAAAGTTACGTAGAGAAAAGATAAAGAGAAATACAATTGTCAAAAATAAAATTCAAAATGAAATTAAAACCGTAACCATAATTAAAATATTACCGACTTTCGCTATTACTATATTTGGAAGATAGAAGAGTTTTAAAGAGAAAGAGAGCTGCTGGTGGAAAATGTTTGCATGGCTAAGCTGTCTAAACCAAATCAAATAATCAAATAAAAATAATAATGTTTTTTTTTTTTAAATGTCTAAGCCAAAGCTCAATGTATAATTGTGCTTCAAGTGTGACGATTTTTTATGCAATGTGATGAGAGGTGAGAGATGATATCTTTTCACAACTGTACGGTGGGTGTGTGAGGTCAGTGATGGTTCAAAATAAGTTCTCATAGCAAGAGCTGCCCCCCCAATTAGCTACAGTCCCAAAATTTGAATCGAATGCTAAGTTGCCACTTACCGCCTCATTGCAGTTCGCAATGTTAACTTAAAATTTAGTATTAAATCTAGAATTTATTTAGACTACTAGGGAATGCTAGGCCACCTGCCTCATAACATCTTCTTTTTGTTTATAAGCAAAAAAAAAAAAATAAAGAAAACGCTTAAGTCTAAAAATACGCAGAGTGACTGTCTGGAGGAAGAATTCGCTTTTCTTCTCTGGGTGGGCTAGCCCTGACAACAAGAACTTATTTTTGTTTTATTTTTTTTTTTTTTCGTAGATGGCTATATATTTTGGGCCTCGGCACGTGACATTTGGAAATGATGAGAACCATAGGCTTAGCTATCAATGAGGTATAGTTTTGTGGGTAGCATGAGGCATGAAAATGAGAGCTGCACGGTTGGTTTGTAAATGAGAGACGAACGATGTTTCAACATAAGGAGGCACAATAATGAGATGTGTATGGTAAATGTCGATTTATGTGTGCATTTATGTGCAGTATGTAATTGTATCAAACGAATCCGAAAATAAAAACGTAATATAATTTTGGCGCAAAAGAAAATAACAAAAAAAAAAAAAAAGGTTGTTTTGAAAAAATAATAAAATAAATTAAAGACGCAGCCACCGTGCAACTTTTTTTCTTCGGACCTACCCGCACACATTAAGCGCAAGGGAATAACGATTTCAAAGATTAATCAAGTAGTATTCCAATAACTAAGTTTAGAATAGAATATTCGGGTTGAAGGTTAATAACTTCTTTGGTTGTTCTGTCAACTGTTTCTTTCATAGCGATGACGTTACGTTCATAGCAATGACAAAATGTGATCAATTTCAGGGGTAAGGATAACTGACGTACACTATAGAGATCCTGGCAATATCTGATACCTAAACTGGGTAACTAGCTGGTTTGCTAATCGGGTCTACTAGAAGTCTCAAAAGATCGGGACGGTACGTACCTGTTGCTCGGCTAATGCTCGCTCGCGATCGTGCGGCAAGTAAGTGGGCGCCATCACCAGGCGCAGCTGCTGCTCCTCCTGGATGATGCGCTGGCGCAGGGTCTGCATCTGCTGCTGGTAGACGTCGATCTGGGCCAGCGTCTGCTCGAGGCTCTGCGACTTGGCCTTAACCAGCTCGCCTAAGCCATCGAGCACGCGCACCAGATCGTCGACATTTTCGCTCAGGCGCGGATCACCGCCCATGCCGTTGCGGAAATGAACCTGCGAATGGGATCGTAAGCGGAAATTAGGCATGCCGTTGGGCATACTCACCTCCAGTTTCTCAATAGACAGTCTCAGTTTCGTTTTCTGCACATTAATGTCGGCCAGGGTCTTCTCGCAGAAGCCGAGCTGATCGCGCAGCGGTTTCTTCTGCTGCTGCGCGGAGTCCAGGCTCTGCTTCGTCTTTTCGTGCCAGGCGCGTATATCCTTAATCTTGCGTTCACATTGATCCCACTCTTCGCAGGCCTCTTGCAGCAGAGAGTTCTGTGGATGTGAAAGTAAAAGAAAAACAAATATGATCCCCCTGTTTGGATTCCGAAATCCGAGATTGCAATTTGCAATCCCTTGATCCCAAAACACTTTACCCTCTCCAGCAGCACCGCTTCCACGGTAATCTTCGCATCCTCGGCTTCCTGCAGTTTGTCCTTGAGATCGCCTACAGTCGTCACCTGGCCGATGTGCTCCAGCTCCTTATCCATCTCGCTCAGATGCTTCACAATCGGTTTCACACTCTTCACAGCCGTAATATAGTCGTTCAGTTTGTTGCGAGCCTCTGGCAGGGTGCGCAGCTCAATCGTCTGATCGATGAAGGTGCGCTTCTCCGCCGCCCACGACATGACAATCTGGTAGAGGTTCATGAACCTCGTCCACGCGTCCAGACTATCACCCACCGCCTGCTTCTTCTCGTCCAGCCAGCCTCGGACCTGGGCCAGGGAGGCGGCCAGCTGATCGATGGTTGTCTGCACCAGCGTCTTCTCCTCGCTGTTGCGACAGTTCTCGATGATCAGCTGGCCGTTGGTCTTGACCAGCGTGAAGCGTTCGTAGATGGCGGTGATCTCGTGGTTGATGCGCTGCAACAGCTCCTTCATCTGCGTGGGCGTCAGGCTGCGTTCCTGCACCTGAACCTCCGCCTGAAGCAGCCAGCGCTGAATCTCGTCCACACCGGCCACATATTCGGTGCGTACGGTCTTCGCGCGCTTGAAATCCTTCTCTTTGGTCTCCATGGTCACCTGGACTCGTTCGGCCAGTAGCTCAAGGGCCGTAAACTCTTGGGCAATGTCGTTCGGCAGCTGGTTCTGCTTGGCCTGGTAGAGGGCCGTGGTCTGGGCCACCAGTGACTTGCTCTCCTCGGCCGCCTGGTGCACCTGGCTGTTGAGGGTGATCAGGAGCTGTTCGGTCTGGGCGATGTGCTCGTCGTAGACGTGAACCGATTGCAGTTGCTCGTGCAGAGCGTTAAGCTTGTCCTGCAGCTGCGAGATGCGACGGAAGACTTGCTCGATCTCCTCGAGATCCTTACTAACCTGTTGCTCCTTTTCGCGTAGAGTGTCGTTCAATCTGCAAAAAGAGAGATGGTCAGTTAGGGGGGCGTACGGACTATTATACTTGTGACTGGCAATAGTGTGTATTCGGGACAGTGTGAAAACCACGCGGTTTTCTTGCTGGTATAGATGGGATTTCGGTTCGGTCCACACAGAGATCTATAGATCTCTTTAGATAAATGGGCCTGAAAAAGTTATTCCTCGGAAAATGCTGAAGTTTTCAGTATTCTTCAGATGCGCATATATAATCGAAATATATATGTGTCTATATGTATGATATCCACTGGGCTTTGGCCTCGAGGCTGCGAAGATTTCCGTGAAAATTAATGCTGCCGTCTGGCTACAAGAGAGTTTTCTAAATGAATCGCCTCGAGCACATTTTCCTCAGGCCGAGCAATTTTTCGAAAACGAATTTCGAACAAGATATTCGTACATTGCTCATAATTTTCGAAATCGCCTTGAGCCCATTGAGAGGCGCGGAGAGACAACGGGAGAGAGCCCAAAACTTTTGACTTAAAAGCCGCCAAAATAAAAATAAAATTAAAATGAATTCCCCGCTACTGTTTGGACACGCACAACTCTTAATACATCTTGCTTTTGGCTATTGCTTTAGCTTGTGTGTATTTTTACCGGCGGCGCATGTTTAATTTTGTATTCCTGCCATTTATTTATGCTTTATTCGTCTCAGCTTTGGCCTCCGACAGACTGACGTCATCAGAGTGGCATCAGGATGCAGTCAGCGGAAAGAATCAATGAGAAATAATGATCCCATTCGAGATATAATTCCAGCACATGGCGGGGCAGCACACACATTACGTATACGCCGTGTGGGACCATATGTAGACATGTTCCATCACCACCAACAAGTGTTCGCCTTCGGCAGCTGCACTTGGCATGGAAGGACAGATTGGTTAATGGAACGTGTGCTGCCCTTTACAGCCGCCGAGGACTGATGAACTAAAATGCGGCCCGAAGATGAGGCCAAGTCAACACACACTTGGCCCTGGGCCAACGGCCCGAGAAGTCGAATGAAAACATTTTCTGTTTTAATTGTTAAACGGCGGGCCAAGGAAGACGAAAATCTGGCAACGGAAATACTCGGGGATTCAACACTATAAACTAGCCAGAATTATTTCGGCGTCATTTTTCGCAGCCAACAAATATCGAACAGTGAGTTCTCAATGTTGTTTGGGCTTTTTTTTTTTTTTTTGAGAATTGCCAACGCCCGGCCACGAAAAAGAAAATTATTTTTCCTCCGCCGGCTATTTTCAGGCGGCTGCCATTTTGTACAAATTAACGATTTAAATTTAGTGCCGCGGCTCTAATTTAAATGGCAAAATATGCGAGAAATGCCTCGGCAAGTGAGTGAAAGTGAAAGGCAGGCGCGTGTTCGACGAATAAAAAGAAAACAAAAGGAAAAATATTTGATTTACTAGAAACGTTTGCCGAAAAAAATAAAAAAAAAACATTTGCGAGAAATAGTTTGATCAATTATGGGGACAGGAATGTAATCAGGCCCTCGCCGCGTCGATAAGCATTCGCGGCCCGGCTATTTTTGTCGCCTTGACTACGTCATCGTTTAAAGTAGAAACGCGTGCGAATCTAAGTCTCTTTCTCTCTATTTCTCCGCCTCTCGCCAAAAACAAAAACAAAACCATCGCGCACCTGACGACCCTGGCAGGTTTACGAGTACCAGGGGCCGGAGACCGGAGACCGACCGGTGAGCTTATTGTTGCGGTTTTCGCCTGCTTAGCATATGCTACGAGGGCTCTGGTTAAGCGATGACTTAATCACGTCTTGGATATTTCTACTCTGCCATATTTTGGATACTTTTTTCCTGTTGGAGTACACAAACAATCACCTCTTGCTTTTGACGACTATAACCACAAGTGCGTAAGTGGCGGACAATTAGGTATAATTTTTAATTGCTTCTCAGTCTTCTGTCTGCGATACTCGTCGTGTTTGTTGGCGACAAACGTCCCACCTCCTTGGCCCGGAGGCAGAAGTGTGCTCAACTTTTGGAGCTCCCGAGCTCACTGCTTGAATTTCCTTCGAATTTCAGGGAAATTCAAGCAGCAGCCACTGTGGAAATAAATTTTAATCTGGAACTGTCGGTTATTTCTGCTCGTTACGTATACGCCTGGTAATCCACAAAGCGGCGTTCGAAACTTTAACATGAAATTAGAAGAAATTGGAGAAGGAAAGTGTTTCGATTAGGAGCCATTATTAGCCCAAAAGAAATGCCAATTCTATACATCTCTTTCCACTTTGTATTCCTCTCTCTTCTGTCGGCGTGTGTGCGTTTGCTGCTCCTCTGGCTATACTACTTCTTAGTTAATTAATTTGATTTAAAAATATGCGTATATGTATTGCGGTCGCTTCGTTCGTTTGCTCTATCATTTAGTTTCCAGCCATCCAGTTTGAGAAACACGTCCGCTTGCAACTAACTCTAAATAAAATCTGAACCAAAATACATTCTGAAAGCAAACGCTCGCAGCGCACGCAAAAATTGCCAAAAAGTTTTCTGTTTCGCTGCTTCGGCTTTCGTCGGCTGTCGATCGTGACTCGTTAACAGCGGCGCGACCGACGGGGAGACGGAAATAAAAGAACGAAAACTGCTAAATCCCAAACTCACCACACGACATACCACAACTCACACACACACACCCATGGGGATTTACTAAAATTATTATTGCTAATGCGCTTGATAATTAATGCTGGGGTAATTAATAAAATGTGGTCCGGAAAAATGGCACATTTCCAGAGCCGAGACACATAAAAGAAGTGCATAAACAAACGCCGGGCCCGCTCCTGATAACGGCCTAATACTCATGTGCCGGTCTAGATAAGAAAGCCGGCTACAAAGTGTTCATAAAGGGGGGAAAAAGAAAGCATGTGAATCGGAAGAGCCGATCGTGGTGTGTGGCGCTAACAGAGCTCTGCTAAAGCTTAACAGTGTCAAAGCCAGCGGCAAAAACAAACTTATAATTACGCGATTACCTCATTTGGGCAAAGTTTTTATTATTTATTATTATTTGTTGTCAGCCTTTGATTTTCTCTCTTTGATATACAAATATCTCTTTGGCAAATGCAAATGCATAATCCCAGCATAGATCCATGTTAGTTTGAATATTAATGCTTTTTCAGTTAGCTTTTGAAAACGGCTATGAATCAGCCATAGTTCAATTATCATTCCATTCAAGTGACTTCGCACACTTGATTTCTTTTTATTTTAGCCGTTTCTCAACGATGAAGTCACCCAAGTCAAGCAAAAAATTTCAATTTTCACTTGTGCCATTTTATTTACTCTTTTCTTTATGATTTTTTTGGCATTTGTTTACATTTCGCCTGCCTCGCTTCACGTATTTGTTCTCGAGTGCTTTTTGGCACGAATATCTTCAAGTAGAATCAGAATATCCCTCTGGGCAGCAAATATATGATATTTGCTAATGAAGTTAATTATTGCTATCTTTTGGATACACAACACAAAATCGTTAAAAATAAATTATTAAATCCCACAAAATGCAAAGAGCTTACGCAATATCTAATGTCTTTGAGCTGATTAGATTTTTGCATGTCTCTCCGAGGCAGTCGAAACAATGTATTTTTATATCAAGTGTGTAAATGCATTAACATTTCACGACGCATTTAAAGGATATATATTATATCTCGATTCTGACTATATAATTATCGATGACATGCTGCCGGGGGGTATATTAGATCATTCTTTTCGGCCCGATGATGGCATAGTTTATTTGTTCAGTTTTGGACAGCCACATTCGAATAAGAAAACAATTAAAGGAATGTATCCAAAAGATTTTTAGGGATATATTTGGAAAAAGATCACTTTATTGAATGACTTATTTGGGGAAAAATGATTGCTTTAATTGGCAGAATAATTTGGCGGAAAAAGTGAAAAATATTATATATAATATTTGTTATGCCAGCAGTCAAAACATTAAGCCTTTTTGAAAATTTACGCACATAGAGGCTCAAGAAAAATTATAAGAACAGCTGCTGATCTCGTTTTTCAAGCAGACCGGCGTGACTGCTGTCAGGAAGTCAAGAAAATAAGTATAAAAATAAAACAAAAAGACAATGCTAACAAAAATACAGCAGCAGACAGATATACGAGGGAGAAAGGGGCCATAGATCGCCCCGAAAACTTTGTCAGTGAGAAAGGCCAAGGGGAGAAAAGTCTGGGCACTGTTTACGTGATAGGCAGGTGTGGTGAGTTCGGCGGCAAGAATGTTGCCGGCAACATGTTGCCAGCCATGGGCACGTGATGACAGCAACAACCAATTTGGCCAAGAAAAATGAAAAGAATCAGTGGCAGCGGCTAAATGAATTGGCATATTGGCACAGTTTCGTGGTTGTTCTAGCGCCAGGCAACAAAAGAATTAATGGCAAGCATTTCCGTAAAGCACGGCGAAAGAATTCTTCGATTGCGGGCTGGCTCTTATCAAGGCACAGCCGCGGGAAGCGTCAAACAAGTATATATTACTTGCGATAAGGCTAAAGCTTCGGCATAGTTCTATTAAAAAAAAAAAGGGGTAACCCCATGAATAACAAATGTTATATGTAAAAATAGCTATAAAGGCACTTCTTAGGCTGTTACAATTCCCAGAACAAGATATTAAAGTTACTGTTTTGGGAAATGGGGCCCCAAAGAGAGGAGCTGGAAACTATAAGCCTCGGCTTACGCAATGCCCGCGACAACGAAGCGTAACAGTTGGTCTGACGTCAGTTTTTTGTTCTGTTGGGCAACACAACAATAATAATAATAATAAGATGGCATTTTTAGGGCTGAACAAGTCAAGCCACTTGGGCAAAGGTTGAAAGACTCTCTTTTAGATAATATCTTAAAAAAGGCAATGAGCAAACCAAGAAACTGAAATACTACTCTTATTATTAAGGTTCTGTTCAGTCTCTATAAGAAGATATAAACATCTATGTGATCACTCATCGAGTATCCAACTGTAACCAGTTAAGTTCCCTCAATTGACATTAATTTTCATTAGGCAACAAGTTTGGCAGCTCTATACAGACATATAATGTATGCAAGCCAATTCAATTTCCGGAATTAAATGTTTTCGATCATAGCCTTTGTTTGCGTTTTGTTTGGGTTTTGGGTTTGTGTTTTTATCGTTTTTTATTTTTTTGTGGATCATGTCATGCATAGTTGAACACACTGTAGTTGGGTAGTTGATAGGGCTTGAGGTTTGAAAAAAAATGAGTACTCACTTGGCTTGTTGTTCAACTAACTTATCCACTTTGGCCTGTATGGCCTCCGCCGAGGGTTTGTGTACTTCCCCAAGGAATGTGAGGATGGATTTAGAGAGCGCCTCGATTTCTTTATGTGATGATTTAAGTTGATTTGATTCTTCACGCAGTTCCTAAAAGAGTTAGTAAAAATATTCCCATAAGTGTTATTGGTTTAACTAATTGTGTTTCTCTATTTCGCTTCCCAATTTTCAATATTTAATTTCCAGTTTCGGCAAGGTCGCTATTGATAAATGAAAATAAAAGTTGTTGACTGGATGGACCTGACAACTTTTGGAGCTTGAGGTTGGAAGATCGAGAAAATGATATAAGCAGAAACCACAATAAATAAAATTTATAGTCTCATTTGGAGAAGCAGAATCTAAACCTTTACTTTGTTTTTATTTCGTAGAGTTTTTGGGTTTCTGTCTATGTATGACAACATCGTTAGTTAGATATGGCCAGGCCCGGCTTTTATGGCTGGAAATCGCTTCAATTGAAATGCGATTTGAAAGCCCGCCGCCATAGCCCGTTGAGGTGGGCCAGGTTTTTGTTAGTAACTGTGGACGTGCTATTTATAGTTGTCGGATTGTAAACAAACGTCGGGCTATTATCGCCTTAAACAATGATCTCACTCGACGAAAAATCATTCAAATCACCGCTGATAACTAAATCTAGTAAACACGGCTACCTTGAGTGTTAAAACATTACATTAAAATACAGTTTTGGAAAAGCTCATATGTGATTTGTGGGTCATCAATCATGAAGTGTCTAAAATAATAACAAAAACCCAAAGAAACCGAAAGTTAGAATGGTTCTCTTGCTCCACTGCTGATTATTGTGATTTAATGGCATTCCGTGTTAATCATTCACGACATTCATTAAGCCGAATATTTGGACATGCCTTGGCTCTCTGTAGCTTTTTCCAAGCTCCGGTTCGGAAGAGCCGCGAAGAGCGAAGGTCTGAGCTAAGAGAGCGCAAGCTCCGGTCGAAAACGTGACCATGAACTTGATGGCGGCGTGTTAGATGGATATATATGTATCCGACTATTGTATCTGTGTTTTCGTGCCAAAACGCACGGGTATGTGTGCAGATATTCGACATGAGCATAAGCCTCCCGGGAAGGGCGGCTGTGGCTACAACAAAAACTAAATGAATGAATGGGTGCCATACAAGTCCAGAAACAAGTATTACACAAACAGAAATGTTTGGACTTGAATTTACATTTTTGGGTAATAAATTTTAACGATTCTGCTGACATCTAAGACAACAGAACTTACAAAGATGCCTAATCTTTCTTAAAACTAGATGACCTCAAACATCGCAGGTGTTGTGGCACTCACCTGAATGGCATTCTTTGTATCTTCCAAATGACGTCGGGATCTTACAGTTGGGTCGACATTGCGGAACTTATCCTCCAAGCGACCAAGAGCCTTTTCCCAGCCGTGCAGGCTGTTCTCGAATCCGTCCCAGTGCTCGGCCAACTGCTGTAGGTTGTCCCTTCGCTGCTCCAAGCTGTGCACCAGGTCCTGCCACGAACGGTTCAGGCTAGCGTTGTCCTGCTCGATCAGCTGTCGGTTGCGGGCGTCTGCCTGGCGGATGAGCGCCTGTGCCTGCTGGTTGACTAGTGCTAGGTCGCTGCTCTGGCTCTGCAATTTTGAAACAACAAAGCGGTTTTAGTTCGATATGCGAATCCACTCCCTACTTCTCCCTACGAAACACCGATTCCGGAATCGCGATTTATGAAAAGTGTACTTATGGGTATATTTATTTGTTTGTTAGTATTTTGGTGTTTTGTTTGGCTGCCGTTTTTGTTACGTTTGTAGAGCTTGGAGCTGTAGAGTATGGCCCTGCAATATGTGTGACCTATTCGAACTCTGACATATGTATGTCTGGCTACAGGAGTAAACAGTCGAAAGCTGCTTTATTCGTATAAAAATCTTATAGATTTTTCACCCAAACACACACACACACTGACACGCACCTCTGGCCTTCTTCGGTTGGCCTTATTTTGTTGCTTTTGATATTGGTCTTTTGTAGATTGAAATGGCCGATGACGTTAGCCTTTTCAATATTGATGTCTATCTGGCTTTTAGCTCTGGCTCTAGCTTCAGTCGCTTCCTTTCTACGGTTATTCAATTTCAATTTGCGCCTTTGCTCGAGCACATGGCATTCTTGATTGGTATGGCGAACGAAACGAGTAATTCAAATTTAACAAAGCTATTCACAGAAACAAAAATAACAATATTTCCTCTCGTTTGGTTGTCTGTCTGCTCTCTTTCTATATGTATATATAGGTGTATTCTCAATGTATATGCCGCGAATCGCGAATACAAAACAACCGCACAGATAAACGTCTCAACTAGAAGTGAACTCGAAAACCCCAACAGGCCCAAAAGGCAAATAAGCACGAGTTAGAATCTCCCGAGAGCCGATTCACGCTCTTATTCCGGCTAAGAGCAACCAAAAGAGACCAAAAAGCCGGTCACTATTGGGGCAAGCACGTTTTTTGGGTGGGCGTGGGCGTTGAGAGGCGAGTGGCATAAGTTGGGCTTCGCATATACGACTCACACACACATATGTACATATCACGCATACGCCACAGTGTACACGTCACTCGTCCTCTCTCCGAAGCTCAGAAACCTTGGCTAATTGCTTCTCCAGCCGGCTTGCCCTACAAACTACCAACAACAACCCATCAGCTGTGTACGAGAAATAAATGAAAATGCGGTAAATAATTCAGAGACAAGAAAAAAAAGAGAAATAAAGGAAAACCTCCAAGGGCCTGTGCTCTTAAAACTCGCTCAACTGAAAAGTTATTTTGAATGTGTTTGTTGCTGCTATACATAAAAAATTAAAGACCAGGGCTAACACTTTAAAAAAATGTATGTTTTAGGGGCCAAACAGTTTACACCTACAAACTATAAATTATAAAATATTTATTAAAGCAAAGCTTACTAAAAAGGCTTTTAAAACTGGTTCTTAAGATGGCACTAAATAGTTTTTTACTCAAAAATAAATTATATAAAAAATAATAAGATATGATATTATTTTAAAAACACATTTTTTAATTTTAAATTTATTTTGAAATTAATTTCAATACTGACATTTAGAAACTTTAGAAAGTATCTTCGTTTAAATAAATAATAAATTCAAAAGCTATCCCAAGCTGCTTCTCGTTATCCCTGGTAAAACTGGTTGCTTGATATACTGTTGCCACTTCTGCTGATGATGTCATAATCTTAATTCGTTCCGCAGCCGCTGTCGCAGCAGCACTAGCAACAACAACAGCTGTTTTTTTTCTGAGCATAAATTCGAGCCATGCCTCGAATAATCAAGCCGCATGTTTGACAGACTGGAAGATAAGCTCGAAGCCAATACAGCGACAACTAGTAGGTTAAGAGTTTAATGAGTTTTCAAGGTAAAAGCTTACGAAAGTAAACAAATGGGCACAACGTGTTCGATAAAGACTATCAATTCGATGACGAAGAGAGACAGATTTTCTAAGAGAAAGCCAGGGAAGAGACTCTCAAATGCAGCTGAAAGTTTGTGAGTGCTTCGAAGAGTGTTTTGTTGTTTTTGCCGGCCGGCTAAATAATATGCGAGCCGGCGAACCGAATGCATTCGAGACGGGGGGCACTCCATGAAGTGGCTTTTATGGTGTTGTCTGTGGGTTTGTGTGTATACTATAGGTATGTGGCGCATCCTTGTGCAATATGTCACTTTTGGAAAACAGGTCTTTCGACCACATACTTAAACGCACCATATGCAGGCCAACAGTTGAATGTGTATTCCATACAAGTCTAAAGCGCATACATAAATAGCTACCTATATGTATTAATGTTGTATGTTTTAATGTATCTACATTTATTCCATTTATGTGAAATTTAATTGGTAAAATATTTAAAATAAAAAAAAAAAATATTATTTTGATCGCTAATTGTTAGAACTAATTAGTCCAAACTTAAATTTTATTTTAATAAAAATAATAAAAACAAAGAAATGTAATTTGTATTTATTTCTAATGGGCGCTAAAATAAGTGTGGTCAGATGACCCTGCGTATACGTAATAAGTCAAAATAACAAATGTTTCATTATTATTTAATAACTTTTTTTTGTATTTTTTATTCATTGTCGTAATTGTGTTTTCTTTATCAACAAACCAATAATTTATTATTTATGAATTGAATATTACGTATACGTCATATTATATGTCCACTTATTGTGGGAAAAAAATTGCGTATACGTAATATTCTTATCACATTAATTTGTTTATAAAAAAATCGAAAAAAATGTTGCTTTGCGTATATTTCAAGCAAAAAATTATCATTTTAGTTCAAATTTGTTAAATTATTCAAAATTTATCCAAAATATTTCAAAAAAATATGTTAAGGTACTAAATTATGAATAAGGCGAAACTAAGAATCCGAAACTCACCTGAACATTTCCAATGGCATGGGACAGTTTCTGGATGTTGAAGTGCAGACCGGCCAGGTTCTGGACAGGCTCATCACTGAACTTCGTACGCTCGATGGTGGCCTTGACACGGTCGATGGACTGCTGGTACTCGCGCCAGCGCTCCGCCTCCTTCTCCAGCTCGCTCTGCTGCGTCTTGGCATTGGCCAGAGTGTTGGCCAACTTCGTTTGGAACTGGGCCAACTCGGCGGACAACTCCGACTGCTCGTAGTTGTTGAGCGAGGACCAAATCTTGTCGGCGGCCTCCTGGATCTGCTTGTGCACCAAGTTGCGGATTGGGGCCTCGTTGCCGAAGAAGACCTTGTGCTCGTCCAGATCCTGGACCAAGTGCTCGTAGTCGATGCCATGCTGGCTGTTCTGCAGTCGCAGCTCGGCTTCATGGACCCAGTCATTGAACTTGGCCACCAATTGCATGTACTCCAGCCGGGAGTCGCGATTATTCTTCAAATACTTCTCGCGCTCCTCGAGCTCATGGGGCAAAGAGGCCACCAGGGATCTGCCCTCGGATAGCATTTCCAGTAGGGAACTGGGGTAACCGACTTCACTTTTTACGCCTTCGTTGATCTTGTTGAATTTCTTGAGGTAGGATTCAATGTCCTGGCTGAGTCCTTGGTGCTTCTGCAACTCCCGCTCCACGGATTCCGGATCGCGGTCCAGAAGCGGACGCGACTTGGCTGCTCCTTCGTGGCTGTGCAACCAGTCAAGGATCTCGCTCAGCTCCGCGGCCATCTTCTTGTGCGACTCCAACTGAAGTTGGTGCTTCTGGCGTTGGGACTCCACGGCCTTGCGGAGGTTCTGCAGCTGATTCTTCAGCGACTGCAGCTGCTCCGTGATGCTGTTCTTGTCCGCGGCATTGCCCTCGGAGGCTATCTTCTGGCCCTTGTCGTTGGCCGAGGCCAGAAGTCCTTCGCACTCCTGGATCTTGACAATGACATCGTCGTACTTGTTGATCTTATCCTCGAGACTGTCCGGAGAGTTTTCAATGTCAATGATCACATCCGTGTACTTCATGATGAAGGCGATGATTTCGTTGATCAAGGCAATGAACTGCTCGCGGAGCAGCAGGAGCTGGCGGAGATGGGCCAACTGATCCTCGATCAGCTTGATCATATCGTCCTGTTGGGCCAAGATGCTCTGCAGCTCTGGCAAGTCATCTATTTGCATGTCGCCCATTTTGTTCTTGCTGTCCTTAAGCTCCTTGAGTATACCCTCATAGGCGCCCAGCAGGTCCTGGACATCCTCGATTCTTGATCCGATGGGGCGGTTCAGCTCGCGGAGTCTCTGCTGGATGGTGCCCAGGAACTGACTGCAATCGGCCAGCCTGCTCTTGGCATCCTTGTACTTCTTGATGTGATCTCCCAAAGCATTGACGCGGTCATCGATTGTGTTCTTGATCCTGCCGTAGCGATCCTTCATGTTCTTGATGTCGTCGTTGAGCTTCAGCTTGTCGGCATTGCTCAAAGTGGGCAGGATGGTCTTGCCCTGCTCCGAGACGTCGTTGATGAGACCACCCTTGGCCTCGGCGTCGCTCAGCAGCTTCTTGTAGTGGGCCAACTGCTCCTCCAGAACTGGGAGGCTAGTGGTTCGCAGGTCTCCCTCGGTAGCAGTTTCCATCTCGTTCAGCCAGTCGCCCATCTTCTTCATGGAGTCCTCAAAGGCCTTGCGACCTTGGAGCAGATCATCCAGCGACTTGCCGCGCTTGTTGCTCTCATCCTTCAGGGTCTGGTAGTCGGCGGCAATCTCATCCAGAATCTGCTGCAGAGCAGCCTTATCCGCGTCATCGCAGTCTTTCATTATGTTGGCTGCCTGGCGCTGGACGTCACTCAGGACACTGTCGTTGAACTGCTTGGCATCGTCGTCGTACTTCTTGTTCTCCTGGATCTTCTTCTCGATCTCAGTGGAGGTCAAAGGATGATACACGGGCAGCTTGCGCACCTCGGAAATCTTGGTCTTCAGCCATTGCCTGGCCTTGTCCAGATCGTTCTCCAGGGACTTGCGAGCCTTGCTGGCCTCCAGAGCCCGATCCAGCTCAGCCTTCAGGACTCCCGACAAATTGCGATTCTCCGTGTTGAGATTACGCAGTGCGGACTCCAGCTGGGCGTATTCCGCAGGCTCCAATTCGGGCTGCATGTTGGCAATGCGCTTCTCCAGGACATCGGCCAGTGACTGCTTTGCTTCGGCATCCTTCATCAGGCTCTTGATCTTCTGCTGGCGGGCCTCGGCGTCCTTGGGCGTGTAACCGAGTGGGGCAGGCGACTGCAACTCCTCGATCTGCTGCTTCACCCAATTCTGGAGCTGATCGATCTCGCCCTTGGCTCCCTCCACACCTTTGTTGGTGACATCTAGAAGCTGGGCCTTGCGGTCGATGCGTTTGCCCAAATCGGCGAATCGTCGGTCCAGGGACTTCATCTGCTCCTCCACCTGCTGACCGTCCAGATTGCTGATTACCTCCGCCACCTGAGCGGCCTTGCCCTTGAGCTCCTGGATCTTGGGGTGTCCTTGCAGCTCGTACTCGTTCTTGATCTCATTAATGGCCGCTGTTTTCTGGGCACAGTTGAGACCAGAGCCGCGATCCAGAACATCCATGCGCTTGATGAGGGTGTCGAACCAGTTTTGAACATCAGCCATTCCCTGGCGATAGCCATCGATGACATTCTGGCCAGCCTGCTTCTTGGCAATGGCATCCATGAGTTCCGACTCCAGCTTGTCAATATTGTCGTCCAGATCAGTGTCCTCGTCGCCCACTAAAGAGAGAAGGTAATTATGATCATGGAATAAGGAAATATATTAAGTTTAAATATAAGAATAAAACAATAAATAATATTTAAATATTTAAAAAAAATCTACTACTTACATGATCCAGTCATTTCCAGCATTAGCTGCGATCGCTTATCGCCAATGGAGTTCAATAGATCGTTCATGGAAACCAGCTCCTGCTGGGCTGCCTCAGGACGCAGCTTGCAAGGACGCATCAGCCAGTCCGAGACAGAGCTCTGCTGCTTCTTAACCCAATCCTGCAGCTCGGCGCGCTGCTTCTGCTGTTGCTCCAGTTCGCTAACGGATGCAGTCAAGCCACCCAAGTGGGATTGCACCTACGCGAAGGAAAATAAAAGGCAATAAATTAATTAGTAGAGTTTTTAAAAAGAATGAATTAAATATTCAAAAGCAAACCAAACAAGCTATGGATATATTGAAGCCATGCATTCCGCCACCTGGTCGTTGTGGATAAGTGACCCTAGTCTTACCTTAGCAACTAGTTCATTCAGCTTGCCCACGTGAGCACTGTTCAGGCGAACTATCCGGCGATAGTTGCTGACCCGCTCGTGGGCGATGGGATCCAAAAGCGCCTCCTTCACATCGCCGAGCTCAACCTGGATCTCGGCATCGTCTTCATCCTCCTGACGCCCGACATCGTCGGTTGAGCCCCGAGTCTTTGGCGGCGGTTTCTTTACAGCAGCAAGCGCAGGATGCATAGCATTTTATTTTGTGGATAGTGCATTTAACAACAGTTACGTGTACGGCAAATCAACAGGGGTTAAGGTTGGGCAAGGGTTAAGGGTTTAATTAAAAAAAAACAAAACATTGGTTAGAAAATCAAACGATGTTAAAATAAGAGGCTGGGAATGGAGAAGGTAAACTCTTTGGAGATGGATCTCAGTAATGTAGTTGTTTCTACATTATTACATTTTAAAAATAAAATAGTTTAACTAAAATCCAATGTAAAGTAATTTAAAAAAGCTCCAAAATAGACTACATATTTCCATTCTCTTACCAAAAATAAATGAAATTAATTTGCCACTACTTTGAAGTGTTTGCAAAAAACTACAAATGCAATGCAAAAACGCCTGAAAGTATTACCTGATCCAGCAGATCCTCGAGCTTGGCGCGCACAATGAGCTCCCTCTCGGGAATGGCCTGCATGGCAGTCTCCAGCGGGGAGCTGGGACGACTGATCGAGGCGGTGGCTGCCTCACAGGCTTGGACGGCGGCCGCCAAACGGGCTTTCTCGTTGTTCAGTTTCTTCTGCATTTCCTGGGCACACCTCAGCTGGTTTTGGGCCAACTCCAGGCTTGTGGCCGGAGCGTCCAGCTCGGTCTGAATGATCGGCTCATAGGCCTCCAGGTTACGCAAAATGCTGTCCAGGGTGTCTTCGTACTCCTGGAACTTGGCCAGTGACTCCAGCAGACGGTTCTTGATTTGCACCGAAGTCTGGAGCAGGGAGTTGTAGCTGTCCTGGATGTTCTTCAGCTGGGACTCCACAGTGGGGCGAATGGCCGGTGTTGAGGTCTCGTAGCGCTTAATCTGGGCCTGACCCTTGGCATTCAGGTCGTCCAAGTTGGTCTGGTACTTCTGAATTTCGCTCAGCAGGGCCTCGTGCTGCTTGATCTGCTCCTGAGTCTGCTCGCGGTTCGAGATGAAGAGCGAGTTGTGGGCCATCAGCTGGAAGGAGACCTGCAGCAGCCACTTCTCCACGTCCTGCAGGCTCTGGTGGTAGGCATTGTAGTCGAGTATCTCCTGCTCCAGGGCCTTGATATGGGCCGAGCAATCGGTCTTGAGCTTGTCGCAGCGGGACTGCAAGCGATTCACTGCATCCACTTCGGTGCCCAGGTCCCGGGCTTCCGACTGCAACTGCTCCAGCTCACTGCCCTTCTGTTTCAGTTCATTGCCCAGGGTCTTGTAGCGCTCCAGCAGAGTCTTCATCTCGCTGAGCTCACCCTTGGTTTCCGGAGCAGCCTTCAGTGTTTTCTCTGTCTCGTTCAGCCACTTTTCGAGCCTATCCTTGTTGGCGGCAAAGTCGTTCCACCGGTTCTGGGCCTGCTTCAGATCGCTCAGCTTCTCCTTGACAGCCAGACCCAAGGCATCCCAGTCCTCGCGCACCTTTGTCATCAGTTCGCGCAGCTTCTCCTGCTTGTCCTCCGGCGTGATGTTCGAGGCCTTGGAGTAAGCATCCTGCACCAGGGCCAGAAGATGCTGACCCTCGGGCAGACGGGAAGCCAGTGACTGCAAAAAAATGAATATATTTAAGATGCATGCATAAAATAAATACTTTAAACTTAAATAGTTATTATATAAGTAGCTTACGTTGACGGTGTCCAGCTTTTGGGCAATAATAGCAGAATCTCCATCCGTCGAGCAATCATTGAGAATCTCCTGGGCCTTCTCTATCCAGGCATCCATTTCCTTCTTGTAGTTAAGGAACTCGGTGTGATCCGACAGGTTCTTCTCGATTTTGGACACCAGACCCTGGGCGGAGGTCAGGAGCTTGGTGTAGTTGGCCTGGGTTTCAATGGTCTGGTCCCGAATACGAGTGCAGGCGCTCTGCTCCATGAGCAGCTCGCAGTTATCGTTCAGATCCTCCACATTGTCCTTCTCGGCCAACACTTCCTCCAGCAGTTTCTAGGGGGAAAAAGGACGTATTACTCTTCACAGTCTAAAGCAAGGATTTGGAAGCACATAAAGCAAAAGGCATAAGACAAGTGTCTGTGTACATGATTAGCTGCAATTGATTTTACAAAAGTGATTAGCTGAAAAGTTAGCAATAGGGATTAGTGAGGGTTTAGTACATGGTTTAATTTCTCGCAGTGCGACGCACTTTGATATACAAATTTTGAAGTCGGTGAGTAGATCTACTTAGGTGCGCGCATTGGCTAGATAAGTTTATAATATTATACGGATATATACGGATATTCGATTACAATTTAGTACGTTAGGTTAGAGGTGCGTGCGACAGTTGCGAGATCTGTTGATTGGACGAAGAATTCTTACCTTGGCATTGACCAAATCTTCGGGTGTCTTGTTCTCGCCTTCCTGGGATTTGGCAACGCGTTTGCTCATATTCTCGATCCACAGGTTTATCTTGTTGAACTTCTGGAGGAAGGTCTGCCAGGCTGCCAGGCAGGATTCCAGGCTGCTGCGGGCATCGCGGGCCAGAGCCTGCAAGGACTCCCATTCACCAGTGAGATGCTTGATCTCCTGGGCCACAGTATCCTGGCCCTCATTGCCGCTGGTGGCGATCACCGCTTGGCTCAGCTCCTCGCAGGCCTCCAGCAGGCTCTTGCCCTCCAGGGAAGATGACTGGATGTCGCCCAATCGGTTCAGACGATTCTCCACCTGATCCTTTTCGCCATGGCAGTCGGAGCACTGTTCCACCTCGATGCGGGTGCGACGCAGCCAATCCTGCAGCTCATTAAAGGCCTGCTTGTACTTCTCGTGGCTGTTCACCTGGTTCTCCAGCGACTCTATGATCTTGTTCACCTGTGTTTGCAGCTCATCGAATTTGCCCAGACCTGGCTGGAAGTCGTTCAAGTTCAGGCTGCTATCCTCCTTCAGGCGCTGGTCGATCTTCTCGACAATGTCGTTGTGCCCGTTGATGTCTCGCTGAATTACGCGGAATTTCTCCAGCGCAGCGCGCTTCTCGCTCAAGTCGTTCAGGAACTCATCACTAGCCTTGACACTGGGCTCTACGTCCTCCAGCCACTCCACCAGGATCTTGTACAGTTTGAAGATCTCTTCCAGTTGGGCGAGTCGATTGGCCAACTTTTGGCGCACATCGTTCAAGTCCACCAGCAGTTTGTCGAAGTCCGCCTTCAGGGACTCGGTATCCTCTTGGATCTTGGCAGCTCCATTCTGTTCGGTGTTCATGATCACCTTCTCCTTCAGCTCCAGCAGATAACGCAGCTTGTTCTGTCCAGTTTCGAATCCTTGGCGCAGATTCTTGACGGTATTCAGTTTGATTTGAACCTCGTTGAGAGTTCCGGGGATTTGTTCGCACTCGGCCAGTTTCTCGCGGGTCTTTTCAATCCACGACTGGCACTCCTCGTACAGTGAGTGGTGCTGCTGGTGCTCCTGGTAGTGCAGCTCCAGGCGACGCATTACTTCCTTGGCCAGGGTCAGCAGGGCATTGTATTTGGTTGTCAGCTGCATAATGGCATTGCTGATCCTTGTATCGGAACAAGTCTCCAGCAGGACCTGGGCCTTCATGTTCAGGTCGTCCAGGGTCTTCTGCCAATCGAAAAGCGTTTGCAGATGTCCTTGGAACTGTTCCAGCACCACCTTCTTCTGGGTCAAACTATCCTGCAGCTTGTTGTACGACTGGACCAAGGCCTCGGTCTTGCTCAGCCACTCCAAAGCTTCGGTGTACTGATTCTGGTAGTCCGACCACTTGACAATGCCCACCTCCAGGTAATCCTTGGCCTTGTTCAAGGCCTCCCTGTAGGCATCGAACTCCTCCTGCAGCAGAGCAACCTCTTGCTCGATGATCTCGCAATCCTCGGGCTCGGCACTGCGGCAGGCGATCTCTCCCTGCTCCAGAGCATTCTTCAATTTCTGGGCACCGTCGGGCAGCTCGCCTTGCAGGATCTTCAGTTGGTGGGTCTTCTCGGCCAGAGCCTGTTTGTCGCCGGTGGGCTCAGAGCACTTGCTCAGCCGCTCCTTGGCGTTTCTCAGCCAGGTGGCGAATTCGTTGCCCGCATCGATCAGAGACTGATAGCTTTCGATGGTGTTCTTCTGCTTCTCGTACAGATCCTTGGCCTGCTTGGTGAGGTTCTCATACTTGTCGGAGATCTCCGTGGCCGGAGCACCTTGCTGCAGATCAGAAGCCTTCGAGGTGACCGACTGGATCATTGGCTCGAAGGACACTATATCCTGCACAATGTTGTTGGTCTGGCGGAGATTGGCCTTGCGTTCGCTCAGACCACTGCTGAGACCAGGTTGGCCGCGCTTGGACTTGATAATCTTTGCCTCACAAGCCTGTTGCAACTTGGCCTCCCGATCGGTAATCCATTGCTGCAGCTGCGAGTAGCTAGAACTGTAGTCGGCCCACTGGAGGAGGTTCGTCTCCAACTGCACCTTGGCGGTGGACATCTTCTTCACCAAGCGATCCCATTCGGTCTGCAGCTCCTTCATCTCATTGTTGATGGCATCGCGTCCGTCGGAACGTGTGTTGCGAATAATCTTCTCCCCATTGTTGATGGCAGTGTGGACCAGATTCTGGCCCAGCTCACGGTTACGAATCAGGTCCTGGATCTGCTCCAAACGGCGCTGGAGGGCTTCCTTGGAGCCCGCTCCCTCGCCGGCCGATTGAATGATGGACTTCGCGTTGGCAATCCAATCCTTGGCCGATTTCATGTTGGCGTCGTACTCGCGATGCTGATCCCGGTTGGTTTCCACTTTCTTGAGCACATCCTTGGCCAGATTAACCTGCACCTGGTACACAGAGCCCAGGTGGCGAAGCTGGTTGTTCACATAGGTGTCTAGGTGGGATTTCAAGAGACTGGCAGCGGAAGCATTGAATTTGTCAATGTCGTCCTTGCCCTTTTCCAGGCGCGACATCACATCCTTCATGTCGGCCACCTGCTTCTCCTTGTCGGGCAGGTTAGGGCAAAGGTTCAGCTTGTGGTTCTTCACCAGGATATCGATTTGCTGCAGCCACTCCATGAGTCGCTCGTACTCCTCCTTGTAGGCACGCCACTGAACCATGGTGACCTCGAGGTTCTCCTTCTGCTGGTTGATTTCGCGGAACAGACTTTCGAAACTGTCACGCAGAGCCCGAATATCGTTCCTGATAATCTCCTGGCCCTGTGTCGAAGTGCTAGCCAGGACAACTTCACCGGTGTGCACCAGGTGCTCCACTAGGAGCTCACCCTGGGCCTGCTTGTTGAGAAGAGCCTCTGTAGCCTGGACAGCGTTTTCGATCGCCAACTTGTCACTCAAGCTGCTTTGTTTGAGAGCCGGGAACTTCTCGCGGGCACGTCCAATCCAACCAACCAAATCATCGTAGGCTTCCTTGAACAAGCGATGATCCCTGTACTGATCCTGGCGGTCGGACAGCAACTTCTGAGTCTTGGCGAACAGGTCATCGAAGGTATCCAAAACCTTTTGGGCCTGGAACGCGGCTTGGCTCTGCTGGCCGCTGGCAATCATTTCCTTGGCCTGGATCTTCAGAGCGTCCACATCGATTTTCTCAACGCGCACCTTCTCTTCCGTGGACTTGACCCGATCCAGCTGGGCACGCTTCTCGGTCATCGTGGTCTGATGTTCGCCCATTTCCTTCAGCAAAGCATCGAGCCACTCATTGAACTTCCGCACGTTCTGTACCTGGTCCAGGAATCCGGACCACTGAGTAATGGAATCGTCCAAATTGGATTTGACGTCCATAATGCGTAAGGCGATGCCCGACCAGAGATCCTGCAGATCAGTAAGCTCCTTGTTGATGGCTTCGTGGCCGGCGGGCGCTGTGTTGGCCAAGACATGTTGCGCCTGCTCTAATATCTTCAATACGCGAGCAGATCCTTCGTCCTTGAGGAGGATAACATCCTGGATTGTGGCGAGCTTTTTGTCCAGCTCCTTTTGGCTCATCGAGGACATGTCCGAGCAGTAGTCCAGCTTCTCCTTGATGTCATTGATCCACGACGAGCAGTCGGATATGGCATTGTCGAAATCCTCGTGGGAGGTGACATACTGCTGCCAGCGATTGTTCAGCTCCTTGACCTTGTGGAAGATCTGCTGGTATTTGGTGACCAACTCGGGACCAGAAGCCCGACTGCTGGATGGACCTTTCAGCAAGGTCTGAGCCTTCTCAGTGACATTGTCAACCTCCAGCTCCTTGGCACGCACATCGCCCTGCAGAGCCTTGATGGCTTCCAGCTGGGCCCGCTTTTTGGGCAAATCCTCCTTGAGGTCGATGGCATGCAAGTTGTTGTCTGTGTCCCGAATCCAGGCCAGACACTGATCCCTTAATTGCTCGTACTCCGACCAGTGTTGCAGACGCGCCTCAATGGCTTCAATGGTGGAAGTGATGGCGGCCAGCAGACCCTCCCATTCTTGCTGCGTTGTATCGATCTGCGACTTGATATTCACCTGACCCACATCCACTGTACCAGGAATAACCTTCTCGCCCAGAGCTCTGACTTGGTCCACTCGTGGGAACTCATCGGCCAAGCTGGCCTTCAGATTCTTTAGGCGATCCAGATTCGTGTGCAGTGAGATCTGTTCCAGGTCCAAGTCGCCCCAATAGTGAACAGTATTGAGGGTGGCATCGATAAACTCCTGGGCATCCATCACAGCCTTGGAGTACTGCTGGTGGGCGCTCACAATGCCCTCATAGCGTTCCACGTAGTTTTGGGCGCGCTTTTGTAATTTACCGAAACGATCGGAAATGTCCTTGAGAATATTATCCACGTGCTCTGTCTTTTCCGGCAAGTTGGCAGCAATCTCTTGGAGGTTACCCACCTCCACCTGGTGGTTGTTGATATCGAGAAGAATATCACGGTATGCTTGCAGCTTGGTTCGCTTCTCATCGAGAGTGGTTTTCAGCTCAATATCAGCTGGGAGAGCATTCTCGGTTTCATCCAGCCAGGCCTTAAGGTTGTCGGCAATCTCATCGAAGCCAGACCACTTGGCAATCTTGTCCTGAATTTTCCTGGCAGTACTGGCAATGTTGTCGAAAAGCTGATCGAAAGTCAAATCGTCCAGCTGGCTACGGATAGCTTCTCGTCCTTCGGTCGCCGTGGATCCGTAGCATTTCTCGCCAAGCTCCACAGTGCTGTTGAGTAGCTGGGTGGCCGTGGGCTGCTGTGCCAGCAGTTCCTGGATAACCACTTGCTTCTTCAGCAGATCATCTCGAGAGCCGACCGAAGACAAGTCACAGCAGTCATCGTAACGGGCCTGGGCATTGGCCAGCCAATCGGCGCACTGCTTGTACTTGTCATTGAAGTGGCCGTGATCCTGAACAGCCTGCTCGCACTTCTTGAGGATCTCCTTGGCGGTGGCCTGAATCGACTGGAATCTGGAGGAGACCTGTTGCACATTAACGGCAATCCTAGTTTCGCCTGAGCTTTGCACCAGCTCCGACGTGTCATCCTTCATCTTATCGAAATCAGTTTCGTTTTGACGCAGGCTCTGGGCCAAGGATTGGAAGCGGTTCAGTTGCTCCTCCTTCTCTTCGAACGATGACTTAAGGTTGTAGTTCTTGAGGGCGTTCTCCGCCTCACCCAACCAGTTGATCAGGCGGTCCAAGTTGATCTCGTAGTCATTCCATTGCTGAAGGCGGTTCTCGAGACCACTCTTCACGTCACTCAGAGAGGCACCAAACTTCTCAAAATCGGCATGCAGGTTTGCCAGATCTCTGGCCATGGCTTCCTTGGATCGAGGGGGAATATTATTGGCCTGCTGCTCAATGTGATCTTCGAGAGATTTGAGCTTGGCAACACCTTCTGGCAGGGCTTCTTGTACTTCGTTGATCTTTTGCAGTCGTGCCTGCAGCGCGGCCTTGTTTCCAGAATAATCAGAGTATCCAGTAAGCCGATCCCAGAGATTCTTTTGGTAATCCTGCTGAGCTTTCTGCAGCTCACTGAACTGCTGGTACACCTCGAATGCTCCATCCAGATCGGCCACCAATTTGCTACAATCCTGACCCACCTGTTCGTAACGCTTGTTTACATCAGCCACGGCCTTGGAAATTTCGTCGGCGTTGGCAGGAGCCGCGCTTCCAAGGAGAGCCGCAGCCTTCTCGTTGACCGCCTCCACGATGCGCTTGTGCGAATTTATGTCCTGATTCGTGGCCTTGTATTTGTACAGCTTCGACCTAATTTCCTGGGCGCTTGTCCAGCTGGCAGGGTTCTCATTGTGCAATAGTTTCTCAACTTGATCCAACCAGTTCACCGTTTGGTTGAGAATATCCTGGTAGCCCGAGAGCTGAACGGTCTGAGCCTCCTGGCGTTTTTCCAGATTCCGAATACCCTCATCCAGTTTGTCCCAACGATCACGGATATCACGCAAGTCCTTCCGAATCTTCTCCCTGCCTTGGGTGGAAGTTTCTGGCAGAGCCTTTTCTCCGGCAGCATTTAGAGCCGCAAACAGGCTCTCAGCTTGATCTCTTTCGGCCAGAAGGATCTGGAGGATGTTGGAACTTTGGGTGGGCTCATCCTTAAGGGCTTTTTCCAGCTGCGATTCAATCGGCTGCAGCCACAAGTCCACCTCGTTGTACTTGTCCTGGTAGAACTGGTGGTCGTCCACGAGATTGGACCAGCGATTGACCACTTCCTTGCTAAGGACTTGCAGCAGCTGATACCGATTGGTGATCTGAGTCGTCAAGGTCTTCAAACGATCAGCTCCACAGTTGTTAAGCAGGGAATGGGCAGCATCGCCGAAGGCATCGATTTCCTTCTCCTTCTGGAGAATCAGATCCCTTTGGATTTTGTACTTCTCCAGCTGTTCGACCTTTTCGTGGAGCGTGGACTGGAGTTGCTGTTCGCGGAAAACAGACTCGGCATTGCGGCACCACTTGGTGAGTTCCTCCAGATCTTTCTCGAACTTGTCCCACTGAGCCAGCACATCCTTTTGCTTGCCCTCAATACCCTCGATGTCGTCGAAATGGCTCTTCATGGTCGTCTCCAACTCGTCGATTTCTTTCTCCAGAACTTCATTGCCCTTTTCCGAGGTGGTTGGCTTTACCTTCTCGAATTGTTCTCGAATATCGCCGATCAACTTGAGGGCTTGGGGCTTGTTCTGTGCCAACTGGCCCAGGGTTTCGATCTTCCGCTTGATGTCCGCCTTTTCGCCATAAGCATCGTCGCACTCCAGCAGTTTGGCCTTTTCGTTTGAGATCCAAGTCTTGGCCGACGCCAGAGAGTTGTTCAGATCGTTGTGCTTCTGGACACAGTCTTCCAAATTGTGCAGGATAACGTCGGACTTCTGGACTATGCTCTGGAAGATTTGTTTGATCGAAGCTAGGTAGACGTTCAGAGAGTTATCCTTTATTTGATCCACCAGTATCTGAGCCTTGTCGCAGACATTGTCCACCAGGACATTGTGAGTGGTGATTTCTTGGTGCAACAACTTATGGTTTTGGAGTTGGGCGCGCTTCTCCTGCAGCGTTGTCTTCGGTTCAGTGTGGCTTTGCATCGCCTTCTCCACGTCCTTGAGCCATTTGGTTAGCTGATCCTGAGCAATGCTGAAATCGTTGAACTGCAACAAGCACTGGTCGATCTTTTGTGTGGCCGAGTTAAGGTCGTCCGTGTAATTATCCCACAGAGTTCGTAGGGAGCGGAGCTGCTGACGGATAATCTCGCGACCATCTGGGCTGGTGTGCCCGTAAAGCTTCTCGCCGCGATCGATGAGACCTTCGAACAGAGTGGAGTCCGTGATGCGTTTGTCAGACATTTCGCGCAGTTTATTTTGCTGTTCCTGCAGCACATTCTGGTCTCCGACAATGTCGTTGGCCTTGGCCAACTCATTCACTGAAGCTTGAAGGTTCTGCTTAAATGCCTCGAAATCATGGTCGAAGCTCTCGTGATCCTTCACATAGTTCACATACTTGGCAACAGACTCCTTGCAGAGGTTCTTCAGGGTCTGGTATCTAGTATTCAATCGAGAAAGTTTCAGGTTCAAGTCGGTTTCTCCCTCAATTTCCCGGCCCTGGTCCATTAGTTCATTAATGGCTGAACCACGACGGTCAATATCCTTGGCAATCTCTTGCAACTGCTTCAGATGGGCGTTCTTGGCCTCGGCGGTGCTCTTCAGGTTCTGATTCTTTACAACAGATTCTACATTCTTCATCCAGTTGTCCAACTCTTCGATGATCGAATCGAACTCGTCCCACTTGGAGCACAGCTGCTTAAGTTTCACTAGAGAATCTTGGCACAGAGTCATAAAGTCCTCCCATGCCTTCTGCGGCTCCTCGAAGCCCTTGAGCAGGGCCGGATGACCACTTGGATGAGTTTGGGTCAGAACAGTTTCCAACAGCTTGTGGCACGTGTCGAAAATGGAATCGCCCTCGGGTTTGTGCTGAAGAAGGTTCTCCACAACAATCAGCTTCTCCTCGGCGCCTTCCTTCTCGAATGTAGTCTCGTTCAGGATATCTATGGCTTCGGATTTGATTGTATTCAGCCAGTCCTGTGCCTTTTCCAGGACCTGATCGTAGGCCTCGTGCTTGGCCACATGATTGCCCACTGTGGTGATTCTTTCGGAAATCTTCTTGGACAAGTTGTTGTACTCCTGGATGGACTCATCGGTCTTCCGCTCAGATTCGTCGTCACAAAGAGTCACTGCTTTGTCGTGCAACTGCTTAAGAGCGTTCTTGTGGAGGTTGATCTCCTGCAGCTGCGTCTTGTAGTTTTGGAGAGCAGCCTTCTTGGTGGCCAAAGTTGGGTATAGTTCATCCCCAGCTGGTACCTTGGCCTTGGATTCGTTGAGGTAGTGCGACACCTGGGTGTAGCTTTCTTCGATAGAGGTCTTCTGAATCAACACACCCTCCACTTGCTGCATAAAAGCGTTGGCCTCGTCCCTCAAGTAATCGAACTTTTCGCGCATCTGGCGAAGATCAGCGCGGATACGTTCACGATTTTCAGGAGAAACCACGGGATATAGTGCCTCTCCAATGTCGACAGCGTTGTTCAATAAAATCTGGCCGTTATCGAAAGTCTTTATGTAATTCTTCACAGTCTGCAACTGCTGAGCTGTGGCCGATGACGATCCAGGAGATCCCATGCGGGCCAGTTCCTGGAACTCGATCTTGGCATCACCGAACCATTCATTGAAGTCCTTGGCTGCCTTGGCAAAGTTGGCATTCGACAGTTGGGCTGTGCGGATCTTATCGATGTAGCCAGCCAGAGCTTTGGAGACTGCCTGATAGCGCTGGACTAGATGGGTGACGAACTGTCCAATTCTCGCTTCAGGATTCTTCTCAATCAACTGCTGCGATGTTGCCTCAAGGTTGCTAATAATGGGCTCATGGGCCAGGATATCCTGTTGGAGGATAGTCAGCTCCTGGAGCTTTTGAGGCACTTCAGGAAGATTCACTTGGCTACTCGTTTCGGCCTTAACGCGGCCCTCGACATCTCGCAGCCAGTTGGATATTTCTTCGTTGGATTGCTCGTACTGCGACCACAAGTCCACATTCTCATCCAGGATGCCCTTAATTTTGTCGAAACTGTCTTGCAGAGCCTTCATGTCGTTGCTCAGGAGCTGCGCATCGCTGGTAAGTTCCGCCAGGTTTTGTGGCGACTCGACGGCCTTGAGCATCTCCAGGGATTTCAAGGTCTCGGCATGACGAGCCTTGCAATCGTCTATGCTCTTGCTGACCTCCTGCAAGGACGATTTTTTCACATCCAGGTTGTACTTGTCACTGGAAGATTCAGGCTGACACCATGCCACCTTTTCGCGTTGTGTGGCAATAATTCGCTTCAGCATGCCCACTTTGTCGGCGTGGAACTTCTTGAGGAACTGCAGCAGCGAGCCCTCGATCTTCTTGGCATAGAGATCGACGTTCTCATAGCGTTTCTGGACATTGTTCAGTTCCTTGGGGATGATGGACTCACTGAAAGTAGGGTACAAATTGCGGAGCTCATCGACCTTTTGCTTGATATTGTCAATTTCGCTTCCACTCTTATCCAGTTCGGCTCTGATGGAACGGCATTGGAGCAGACGTTCCATGATCTTGTTGTTGTCACCGGACATGTCGTCGCATTTGATGAGTTGTTCCCTGAGCTTGTTCACCTTCTCGCCAGCTTCCTTTGATCGCTTGCGGAGCTCTTGTTCCTGATCGTTGAACGAAGTGGTGACAGTACTAAGTCGATCGGCATTATTGCTGACTTCCGCAAACTGTTCGTTCAGGAGTTGATTGAGAGCAGTGAGCGCTGGAATCTCGGCGCCATTGTTGATCTTTACCAGATCATTGGTTTTCTCTGCAATCGTATCCTTCAGCGCCTGGTAGGAGGGCAGCTCAGTGCGGTACTTGCTCAAACGCATTGGACCAAATTCGATCTCAATGGTATTGTCGGCCGCATCGCAAAGCCCCTGATTGGTCTCCGACAACCACGGCAACAAGTCCTTCTTGGCATCTTCGATCTGCGACCAAATAACGGCCTCCGTTTCATAGACATGTGCATTTTTGGCGGTCTTGTCGTGCAGGTCCTGCCAGTTTTGCTTAGCAGCGGCCACCTCTTGGGGCACTTCCTGGGGAATGGGTTCTCCAATGGCGCTAAAGAGCTTGGCGACGTTGTTGCCACGACGTTCGAGCTCATCCAGGTTGATCTTGGATTTGCGCAGCTGCTCCATGGTTTTTCTGGTCTTCTCGGAAGCCACCTGAAGCTCGGTTTCATCGCGCGGCTGCTGAGGTATGGCGCCAAAGAGATCCTCCGCCTTCTTAAGTTCCTTCGAGAACTTGTCCTTAGAGTCAGCATACTCCCTCAAAGCCTGGCTTATTAGGTTGTACTTCTGTATGCGATCAGCAATCTCGTTTTGTAGCGAATCGTAATTCTTGTCCAGAACCAGTAGGCTCTCTTGGATGGCCGGCATACTGGCAATGTCCTCTCGCATCAGCAGCGAGCCTTCATCGTGAATGCGATCCTTCAGATCAGCCTGATATTTCAAGGCGTCATTCAGGGCCACCAGATCGGCAATGATCTGATCAATATTGTTCAAGGTAGGGTGCTGCTTGAGAATCTCGTCCAGCTTAGCGCGATTCTCCTCCAGAGCCTTGCCGAAATTATGTTCCAAGGCATGGAACTTGTCCTTGCGCACGGTCATCTGCTGGAGCTGCTGCTGCTGGTTTTGCGACCGCAGCTTCAGGTTCTCCAGCTTGTTCTCCACATCGTTTACGATCTGGGTGGCAATCAGCGGACGACGGGATAAGGCATCTCTCAGCTGGATGGCGGGATTCTCATCAATCTCCTTGGCCTGACCCTTCCAGTAGTTTAGACCCTGACCCAGATGGCCGATTTCGTCGATGGCTTTGGCAAGCTCCTCGGCGGATGGTCCTTCTGGCTTGTCCAGCTGGTGCTTAAGGTAGTTTAAGTGCGACTCCGTGTCATTCTTCCAGCCTAGCAATTCGGTCCACTTCTCTAGGGCTGCCTTCTTCTGGAGCATGTTGGTCTCCAGGTTCTGATAGTTCACCACCAGTGCCGTGTAGGCATCGTTCAAGGCATTGGATTCCTCGGGCGTGGCGCCCAGGGCAAGTTGCTTCACTTCATCATAGATGGCATTGAAACTGGGCTTCTTGTCGGCATGCTCCTGCAACAGGGCATGGATCACATGCAAACTGGTTTCCACACGCTCTGGGTTGATTTCTTCCACCTGGGAAACCTGGTTACGCAGCTGCTCCATCCAGTTCGAGAAGTTAACCAGCTTGGCATTAAAGTCCTGACGAGAGATGATCGCGTCCGAAACCTCGTTGATGTGGCCCCGAGTGGCCTCTGAAAGTTTCTGCAGCTTTCCCTTCATTTGGTTGACCCGATCCTTTAGAGCTGCTGCTCCTTCGGGCGCCAAATGCAAACTAATCTGATCGGCATTCTGGCCAAGAGTCACCAGCTTGGCCTGCTGCTGGGAGATCTCGTTGTTGAAGGACTTCAGCTTGACCAGCTCCTTCTCCAGCTTATCGATGTGCGGCGTATTGAGAACGGCTGGACGCCGTCCCATCAGCTGCTCTCCCTGACCTACCCAATCTTCGAGCTTGGCGGCATCGGCGTCGAACGACTTCCAATTGGCCACCAACTTCTCGAGCTTGGCACTCGCCTGCTTGGCATTCTCGTGGACCGCCGTCCAGCGCGAATGCATGGCGTCCAGCTCGTCGGGTGCATTCGTCTTACACAACATTTTATGACTGATGTTGGATATGCCATGGAGCTTGTCCAACTGCTCCTGGCACTGTGTCTCGAATTGTTGGGCATTTTGTTGCATGGCAACGGCTTCTTCGAGGGATATGGGCTTAGAAACTACATTATTTACCTTGACTTCGCTCTGCTCCACGGCAGGCTTGATTTGCTGTAGTCCGGCCTGGAACTGTTGCCAGTTGACGAGGTCCTCCTGGACGGCCTGCGCCTGATGGTCCACGTTGCGGTTGATGGCGCTGAGGACTTCCTGCAGCTTGGTGATTTCGCCCTTCAGTCGCTTGGCCTCGGCAATGTTTCCCTCCTTGGGCGCCAATTCGGAAGCATCGGCAGCCAGCAGATCCAGCTGCTTCATGCGGTCGCCAAGGATACGCTTGAAGGCCTGCACCTTGACCACACGCTCCTCCGGGGTGAGGTCCTCCGACTGCAACGCTTCGATGTTCTTGGGGGCCACCTTGTTGGCCCACTCTTGCAGTTCGGCGAGGCGCGTTTTGTAATTGTTCCACTTGGCACTGTAATCCTCCAGATAGCCCACACGATCCTTCACGTGCTCCATGGTGTTGAAGAACATCTTCTCCACCTCGGTGACCTCCTTCTCCAGGATTGGACGCTTGTCAGCGGCCGCCAGAGGAGCCAGTTCAGACTTCAGAGCGTGCAGCTTGGGCAGCAGTTGGTGGGAAGCTTGCTGCAGTTGCACGTTCAGATCTCTCTTGGACTTGAGATCCTGGCTGACGTTCTTGGGATCGGTTTGCAGTGGCGTCAGTGCGCGCAGCTCCGTCTCGGCCGTTTGCAGCATGGAGAAGATGTCGTTCTTCTGGTCGACGAACTCGCTCCAAACAGCCTGGGTGCCTTTGAGCGCCTGCAACTTATCGGAGGTTTCGGTGTAAGCCTGGTTCCAGCCGGTCTCCAGATTCTTGACCTCGGCATTGACGAACGCCGGGGCATGAATATCCTTGCTAAGATCACGGCCCCGCTGCAACATGGACATGATGTGGGGGCGCTGGTGATCCAGCTGGTTGACGGCGTACTGCTGCTCCTCAATCAAACGGTTCACTCGCTCCAGGCTGTCGGGCGCTGGGATGTTGGCCGTCTGGTCCTTGACCTTGGTCAGCAGGCACACAACCTCGTGAACTTCGCGTCGGTAGGTGTAGCACTTGGAGAACACCTCCGTCTTGACCATGGTGATTTCAATGGTAGGGATAAGGTTCTTGTAGCGGGCAATAAGGTCCTCCAGCTTCTTCTGCTCCAGATTGGCCTCATCTTCGGTGGCGTAGCTGAGCAACGAGTCCAGTGTCTTCACCAGCCACTTCATATCCTCGCGCTTATTGTCGGCATCTTGGCAGATTTTCTAAAGGAAAACAGAAAAGCATGTTAGAGAGATTGGAAATTCAGGAAGTGGCTTTTTAAAAGGACATTGTCCTTTCACTTTTAAAAGTGAAAAAAGTAAAGCAGATTAGTTACCACTAGCTCCCTCAGCTTACGGCATGCATGAGAATGTTTAATGAGAAGATTATTTAAGGATGATTTTGGATGCAAAGTTTCAATATGGATTCTGGACTTGAACTCACCTGGAAGACCACCTTCTCCTTCTCGAACTCTTCCATGGAGTTTACTTCGTTTACGATGTTCTTGAGGCTCTGATCCACGCCGTTCATCCATTGGACCATCTCATTGAACTTCAAATGATAGCCCTGCCATTGGGCTGGGATCTGCTGAAGAGTCTGGCGCATGTCACCCAGTTTGTTGGACAGCAGCTCCCACTGGGACTTGGCGTTATCGTAGGCCTGGTCGAGACTGATGTCGGCGGGCTGTTGCTGCCTGTGGGCCTGGGCCAACCGTTGCATGTTTTGGAGGCAACGCTCCAGGCGGGGAACAGCGTCCTGTTGCATGAGGAACTGTTGGTTGCGCTGCAGTATAGAGTCTACATCCTCGTTCCGGTTGAGGGCTTGCTGTTCCAGTTGCAGCTCCTTCTCCACGTCCTTCAGGGACTGATAGAAGGCATTCTCGTCCAGTCGGAATTCCAGCTTCAGCAGATGCAGTGGTGCCTGGGATAGAACGTTTTTCCAGCGGGACTGCAGCTGCTCCACGCTTTGGATAACCGCCGGTTGCTCCTGGGCGGGCAACGTCGTCAGCAGTTGCTGGGCGGATGTCACGAGGTCGTTCATCCAACGATCGTTGACCTGCTCGAAGAAGTACTTCTGCGTTTCGATGGTGGTCTTCGACTCGATGTGCTTCTCCACCAGCATAGTTTCGGCTCGGGTGAGCCACTCGCTGACGACGCGTTCATTATCCTTGAAGTTGCTCCATCCTCCGGCGGCAGAGTCCAGTCGCTGCTCCCATTGCTGGGCGCTCTGGATCACATAGTTGAAGCGATCGTTGAGCTGCTGCATCTGTTGCGAAGCTGGACCCGTGTCGATCTTGTCATCGGCGGCCACTGCCTTGAGGAGATTCTGGAACACCTTGTTCTTGCTCTCCAGCATGGAGCGGTAGTAGACAGTTCGTGAGAAGTAGGTCTTGTGCTTGTGCAGCTGCTCGTTAATGGCATCCCGTCCTCCGGAGAGATTGTGCGTTGCCAGAAGCTGCTCAGCCTCACTCAACCATTGGTGGATCTCCTTCTGTCCGGCTTCCAGCGATTCCTGCTGAATCTGCAGCTGGTGGAACAGATGCAACTTTGCCGGCAACTGAGCGCGAATGCGCACGAGGGACTCCTTCTCCTGCTTCAGCAGCTTCATCATCTTATCCACTTCGTCGCGGGACAGATCTTGGATGAGGGATTGAAAGTTTCGGCTAATGGTCTTGAACAGTTCCTCGTTGTCATCGATCTCGCTGGCCAGTTTCTGTAGCTGCAGACCATACTCTTTAATCTGGTCGCTGTTGCCAAGCACCTGTCGCTGATCCAAAATACTTTCAGCGCCCCGCAGCCACCTCGACAGCTGCTCGATGCCCGACTTGTATTCCTGGCGGGATCGGATGATGTCTCCGGCATGCATGTACTGCTTGGTGTTGGCAAACAGGCGCTCGAAGCGCTCGGCGAGAGCTCCGTGCCGTTGGCGCAGCTGCTGGGCAATGGGCTCCTCGCAAGAGGCAATCAAATAGTTGGCCGAATTAGCCAGGGCGTCGAACTTGTCCTTCCAAGCGGGTATGTCCTGGAAGAATTCCAGACGCTCGTCCTCGCTCTGGTTCAGCTTCTGCTCGGCCAGCAGCAGCCACTCCTCGCAAGTGGGAGCCAACTGATTCCAGGTCCTCCAGCAGTTCACAACCTCCTCGAGGGAGTTCTGGCAGCACTTCAGTTCCATGGAGACGCGCTTCCAACGCTCCTCCGTTTCGTACATGAAGCGGTCAATGTCGTTGATGTCCTTGCGCGGAACATTGCCCTCACGTTTGTACTCCTCCACCACCTGTTGCATGTCGACGAATGCCTTCTGGAACTCCTGGAAGATCTTGTTGCGCGACACAAAGTTCCGGTACTGCTCCAGTTGCTGGGCCACCTTCTCTTCGTGTCCGTACTTGCCAGTCCAGCCACGCATCTTGTTCTCGACCAGATTGAGGAACGCGATCAGGCAGCACTTGTGCTCCAAGAACTTCAGCCGGATCCTGCGCTCCGCCGCCTTGGGTCCAACTTCCTGCAGGCGGCGCTCCATGTTGCGCAGCTGCTCCAATGGCACCTGCTGGGCCAGGGGCGATCGCTTGGCATTGTCGAACATTGCCAAGATACGTGGCAGATCGGCGAAGAAGAGCTTGTGCTCCTCCAGTTTCCTGCTAATCACAGCAGCCGTCTCTTCATTCATAGCATTGGGTATTTCATTGTCCAGCAAAAGTTTCTCGGCTTCGGCCAGCCATTTTCCAACGGTGCCGAAGTCGCCAGGCAGCTCCGAATCCAGCAGCCAGAGCCAGTACATCATCTGGTACTGGAGGCGCTGCCATAGTTCGTTTATCTCCTCCCACGACTGACGAGAGACCTGCAGGAATCCGCTCTGGCTCTCGATCAGCTGCTTCAGGCGGTTGTACGCCGGCAAGTGGGCATCTACCTCGGAACGGGCCAGAAGATATTCACCAAAGTCACGCGGGAACGAGCTCATCATGACCATGGGCTCGTACTCGGTGGTCTTCTCCACCAGGAAGCGACGCAGTTCGTCCAGCTCTTGCTGCACGTGCGACTGATCGCGTGAAGCACCCTTCAAAAAAAAAAAAGAACAGAGGTAGTGTTCTTATTCTCTTGGAAGATGTGACTGAAAACCCACCTTCGGTTCAGGATACTTGTGCAAGAATTGTGCCACATATGTCATGATACTCTTCTCGTCCGGCTTGGGTACGTCCACATCCTCAGCGTCTAGGAGCTTGGCAATGCCCAGCTTGCTCTCGGCCACATCGAAAGCAGTCTCCAATCGCTGACGGTTGCTGGTCTTCTTCAACTCAGCCAAGTTGACCAGGTTCGCCTTGATAGCATCGATAAGTGCGAGGAAAGCGACGCCGTCTCTCCAGCTGGCGCCGAAATCCTTCACCTCCACACCACTGTCTCTGTGAAAGATCATTATTTCATGAAATATTCCATCCAATAGTTGAAATGCAATACTTACTTTGGCAAAGCATTGGTCACCCAGTTGAGCAGGGTCTTTCGGGCACCCTGCTTCCACTTCTCAGCCTTGAGGTCGCCGTGCTTTTGGTTGCCAACGCTGTCGAGGGAACTGACCGAACCGCCAATACCATGACCCAAATATTCTAGGTTGCGGCTGTTCTCCTCGATCTGAGAATATGTTCAAGAATTAGTAAGCATTCACAGACGGTGGAACATGCCAGGAAATGTAATGGTTAAACTTAAGATATGGATAGTGCCTAAAAAATTATGGCTACCAACTGAAAAGGTTTACGATTATCTACCCAAAAAAAAAAAATACTGAATAATAATAATATGAAGTACACACGAGACAACAACAATTACGTTCGACTTGGACCCACCTGTGGCGTATAATTTATAACTACTACTAAGTTTTTCCGCCTCTTTTTACGAAGCTTGTTTACGTTTAAGGTTATGATTTCAATAAAATATATATAGAAAAGAAGGGTTCATAGGGTTAATTAGGTTCAAAGTATCAACATTCGTGTGAGTTTTGGACTTCGAGTGTACATCTCTACTTCTGGTGGTAGCCTTGTGAGAAGGTGTACAACTAGCAACCAATTTTTTTTTTAACCGTGCTCTCAATTCGTGAATTCAGTGCACTCAGTGTCTTATACGATTATTATTTGTTCGTTTTTCGGAATAATTACCTGGAAGTACAAGATGATCGTCCATATCAAGCCCAGCACAACTGGTGGTCTCCCATCCACCAGATCTGCGGGATTAATATTGACCAACTTGATCCGTTTGCTGGCCAGAAATTGCAGGGCCGTATTGGCATTGCTGAGGAAATGTGGACGTCTCAGGACGCGGCCCTTCTCCACGGGCAGGCGTTCTCCAGACAGGACTTCGAGCAATGCAATTAGTTTTGTTCCGTCGCGCAAGTCATTGATTAAATCGTCGATACGAAGCGGTGGAACACGCTGAAAAGTAGTTTGAAAATTATTTATTAATAACTGATATTTACATAATCGTTTAATGTATTCCGCCCACGGATCGGGTGAAAATTGGTCAAGATATAGCCATCGCAGGGGCCCATATTGTCCCACAATGCCCTTTTCAGGATTTTTGAAGGGGACCCCCAGAAAATTTCACAAAAAATCTAAAAAATATTTTGTTTTCAGATTTTGATGCAGAATCATGGGGAATTGATCCACAAATCGATTGAAGTATTCCGCTTAAGAATCGGATGAAAATTGGCCAAGATATAGCCATCGCTGGGGCCCATAGTGTCCTCCAATGCACTTTTCACACTTTTTGAAGGGGACCCCCAAAAAATTTCACAAAAAATCTAAAAAATATTTTGTTTTCAGATTTTGATGCAGAATGGTTGAGAATCGATCCACAAATCGTTTAAGGTATTCCGCTCAAGAATCGGATGCAAATTGGCCAATATATGGCCATCGATGGGGCCCATATTGTCCTCCAATGCCTTTTTCAGGATTTTTGAAGGGGACCCCCAGAAGATTTCACAAAAAATCTAAAAAATATTTTGTTTTCAGATTTTGATACAGAATCATGGGGAATTGATCCACAAATCGATTGAAGTATTCCGCTTAAGAATCGGATGCAAATTGGCCAAGATATGGCCATCGGAGGGGCCCATATTGTCCCCCAATGCCTTTTTCAGGATTTTTGAAGGGGACCCCCAGAAAATTTCACAAAAAATCTAAAAAATATTTTGTTTTCAGATTTTGATGCAGAATGGTTGAGAATCGATCCACAAATCGTTTAAGGTATTCCGCTCAAGAATCGGATGCAAATTGGCCAAGATATAGCCATCGGAGGGGCCCATATTGTCCCCCAATGCCTTTTTCAGGATTTTTGAAGGGGACCCCCAGAAAATTTCACAAAAAATCTAAAAAATATTTTGTTTTCAGATTTTGATGCAGAATCATGGGGAATTGATCCACAAACCGATTAAGGTACTCCGCTCAAGAATCGGATGCAAATTGGCCAAGATATGGCCATCGGAGGGGCCCATATTGTCCCCCAATGCCTTTTTCAGGATTTTTGAAGGGGACCCCCAGAAAATTTCACAAAAAATCTAAAAAATATTTTGTTTTCAGATTTTGATGCAGAATCATGGGGAATTGATCCACAAATCGATTAAGGTACTCCGCTCAAGAATCGGATGCAAATTGGCCAAGATATAGCCATCGGAGGGGCCCATATTGTCCCCCAATGCCTTTTTCAGGATTTTTGAAGGGGACCCCCAGAAAATTTCACAAAAAATCTAAAAAATATTTTGTTTTCAGATTTTAATGCAGAAACATGGGGAATTGATCCACAAATCGATTAAGGTATTCCGCTTAAGAATCGGATGCAAATTGGCCAAGATATGGCCATCGGTGGATCCCATATTGTCCCCCAATGCCTTTTTCAGGATTTTTGAAGGGGACCCCCAGAAAATTTCACAAAAAATCTAAAAAATATTTTGTTTTCAGATTTTGATGCAGAATCATGGGGAATTGATCCACAAATCGATTAAGGCATTCCGCTTAAGAATCGGTTGCAAATTGGCCAAGATATGGCCATCGGTGGGGCCCATATTGTGCCCCAATGCCTTTTTCAGGATTTTTGAAGGGGACCCCCAGAAAATTTCACAAAAAATCTAAAAAATATTTTGTTTTCAGATTTTGATGTTGAATTTCCGAGAATCGCTCTACAAATCGTTTAAGGTATTCCGCTTAAGAATCGGATGCAAATTGGCCAAGATATAGCCATCGCTGGGGCCCATATTGTCCCCCAATGCCTTTTTCAGGATTTTTGAAGGGGACCCCCAGAAAATTTCACAAAAACTCTAAAAAATATTTTGTTTTTAGATTTTGATGCAGAATCATGGGGAATTGATCCACAAATCGTTTAAGGTATTCCGCTTAAGAATCGGATGCAAATTGGCCAAGATATAGCCATCGGAGGGGCCCATATTGTCCCCCAATGCCTTTTTCAGGATTTTTGAAGGGGACCCCCAGAAAATTTCACAAAAAATCTAAAAAATATTTTGTTTTCAGATTTTGATGCAGAATTTCCGAGAATCGCTCTACAAATCGTTTAAGGTATTCCGCTTAAGAATCGGATGCAAATTGGCCAAGATATAGCCATCGCTGGGGCCCATATTGTCCCCCAATGCCTTTTTCAGGATTTTTGAAGGGGACCCCCAGAAAATTTCACAAAAAATCTAAAAAATATTTTGTTTTTAGATTTTGATGCAGAATGATGGAGAATCGATCCACAAACCGATTAAGGTACTCCGCTCAAGAATCGGATGCAAATTGGCCAAGATATGGCCATCGGAGGGGCCCATATTGTCCCCCAATGCCTTTTTCAGGATTTTTGAAGGGGACCCCCAGAAAATTTCACAAAAAATCTAAAAAATATTTTGTTTTCAGATTTTGATGCAGAATCATGGGGAATTGATCCACAAATCGATTAAGGTACTCCGCTCAAGAATCGGATGCAAATTGGCCAAGATATAGCCATCGGAGGGGCCCATATTGTCCCCCAATGCCTTTTTCAGGATTTTTGAAGGGGACCCCCAGAAAATTTCACAAAAAATCTAAAAAATATTTTGTTTTCAGATTTTGATGCAGAATTTCCGAGAATCGCTCTACAAATCGTTTAAGGTATTCCGCTTAAGAATCGGATGCAAATTGGCCAAGATATAGCCATCGCTGGGGCCCATATTGTCCCCCAATGCCTTTTTCAGGATTTTTGAAGGGGACCCCCAGAAAATTTCACAAAAAATCTAAAAAATATTTTGTTTTTAGATTTTGATGCAGAATGATGGAGAATCGATCCACAAATCGATTAAGGTATTCCGCTTAATAATCGGGTAAACATTGACCAAGATATTGCCATCTCTGGGCGCCATCTTATCCGGGAAAGTATCTGACCGTTCAGTTATATAAAGTCTAAGTATTTTCTAATTTAATATTTGTGTAAAGCTTTATAAAGTTAAACTGGATTAAGAAACCCAAAAAATCTTCCGACATTTCTTAACCCGCACCCGAAAATGATCATAAACTTTCTTTTAACCACTTAAGCCTTTCCGGGCATATCCATAATGCATGAAAATGAAAAGCATTAATCTTTAATCAAAGTAACCACCGCTTTAGTTGTGGGCTAACACTCTTAACGAGCACTTACTTACTATTAAAGAGGTCAAAGTAGCCAACAATTGCTTTCGAGTGCCTTCTGGTGTGTTTTAATAACACTTTTATGAGGATATTACGTGCACTATTTATATGCACCCATAGCCCACTGAATAAACCTACTTAATGGAGCGCATTGTGGAGATTTAATGGTTTCTCTGTGACCAATTTCGGGGGCTCAGATGAGTTTGCATAAGTATTTCGAATTTTTTCGGTTAATCAATCAAATGCAACTCACGAATCATTGGCAACATTAAGGCGCATTAAATCAATTAAAATAGTTTAAATTGCTGTTTGGCATAGCGATAATTTGTCGTGAAACCTTTGTGCGAATCAAGACAAATTGGCAACTGGCACGAGCGGGCATTTAAGTTGAATCCACCGCACAAGATTACGATTTTTGAGGTAATGCCATTAAGGCCGAAGCCGCAACGGAAGTGCCACCACAAGACCAGCAAACAACAGCCAAACAACGGAGCGAAGAAACTACTTTGTAATTGAGTGTAGCATTTAATTGAGCTTTCTTGTGGGTAAATACCATTGTTTTTGTACAACTTTGCTCAACTGTTAAACTATGGTGGCCAACATGCAAAAGACAATGACAACGCCGGGCAAAAGTTTTTCCAGCAAAAACTTTTCATTTTTGTGTGAATTCTTCTTCAGAACTGACATAGCGAAATCAATTTCAATGCTTCCGTTTCCTGTCTCTCCGACCACGCCTCTACACTTTTTTCCATTTACTTACAGAATTTATGGTGTCATAGTGTTTTTATACAAAAGTTTCCGCCTTTTTATTGTTTATTTCGGGCTGACATATGCCATTAAAGCCGTTGCCTGGGCCGGAGACCTTAATAATATTCCCCAAACATGACATCAAAAAGGGTCTTACACGCTAATCTCAAAGCGACTTCCCCGCCTGGATCAGAGCCGTCGAGCATTATAATTACTTCTACTTAAGTTGAAGAGCTTGTAAGTTAAAGGCTGTAAATGGCAGAGTCTTACTAAAATTCGAATTCTTAACCAAAATATAAAACTTTAGAAGTCTTCCGCCCCTAACAGTGACTGCCATCCAAGGTGATTTAGTGCTTAGCCTATTTTTAGTCTCTGTTTTATTTTTTTCCACTTATCACCTGTCAGAAACAATTAGATGAGCACCTGACGAGCGCCAGCGATCGTAACCCACTTTCACACAACCACATCCTTTCTAATTTAAGCACCTCTAATGGCTGGATCCTTTCACTTTGATTTTACATCAGTTCGATATAAGTTCCCATGCGGGAGACTTCGCCCGAAAGGCGAACACCACTCGTGCCGGGGCGTTGCCATCAATTATGTCATAAAAAAATAAAATGCAAAGGGAAGTGGGGCAGCGTGGGGCATCATTGGACATTGTGGGCCACCGCTCAAAAATTGAACATCCAACGTGCCATGACGATGCGTCGCCTTTTGTCATTGCGACCCTCCATGCTGGTTCGAGCGTGTAAATTAATTCATAAATTTTAATCAAATTCTATGAAAGCAGAGCGTCCAGAGAGCGGGCTTTTGGGTCGCCAGCGAAACCAACAAACACGACTGGTTAACCTTGAACTGAGCTTGAAATAAAACAAATACGAATTCAACATTTTGGCCCCAGCCTCTTCAAACCTTCCACATTGCGAGCAAGTGTGTATCTGTTGGATGCGATATAGAGACTGGAAGGTACTAATTGACAGCTCAAACTTAGATTCAATAGATAGTTCATCATTGGGAAAAAAAAGGAGAATAAATCACTTTCTATTAGCACTGGCAGCAGCTATATTTTTAGCCCGTTTAATTTATTGCTTTAGTGTCAACCGATCGTTGTGCAATTGCAGAGACAGCCGCTGCAATTTGCCTTGTCATTATGTACATTAAATGACTCATTTGCATATTGCATAACCCCATGTTGGTTGGATCTCCAGGCCGGCTCCTTGGGCGACTCAAATATACGACTTCAATCAGGAAAGCCGAGCCCACGCACTCTGGCATCCAATTCGCAGGGAGACCCTTGTATGTCTCCTGCTCCTTTCACGCGAGCCACTGAGCTTGCCATTCCCAGTCTTTTATATTTTCTCTGTCTTATCGAGTTGCAGTCTCTGAGTTGAGGAACTGGTTTTCAATGGCTGTCCGGATTGGATTGTTGGCGAATAATTGCCGGCCGGCCGGCAACAGTTTTTCGAACATGCACGCGGTTGCACGGTTGGGGTCAGAATAATAGTAATGGCCAATATAAATATTAATAGATTGAAATTTATTTGATAGGTGTTTTAGCGATTATATTAATAGATTGAAGATGCGATAATGAGAAATGTAAGACTTCTGGGGATATCTTGAAACACTTATATCCCATTCCTGTTAATCTTCTGAAGCATTCCAGCTTTGACAAAAAGAATCTACTGGCACTATATAGTTTGTAAAACATCCATTGACGTTCTTGTCCTTTTCCATTAAGATAGGCAACAAACTATTCTGCCAATAATTAAAAAAAATAAACCTTAAAACACATTTTAAAGATGAATATTTCAAGAGTTCCCCTGATTTTTAAAAAACTATCTAACTATAAATGAAAATGGATTGCAACTAATATACTGAATCCGACTGTCAAGAGCCAGCTCATGTCTGCAGATTGCCGTTGGTATTAACAGATAACACATTAGAGTCCCCATACGGAACATGGCTCACCCAATCTGCGACTCCGACTCGAACTCGACTCCGGGAAACGCCTGAAAAGTGCATTAAATCAAGTTGCCGCAGTTGGGCCCGGGCCAAGAAAGTAAGTCAGTAGGCGGCGTTTCTTGCGTGGGTTTCTTGCGGGTTAATGGCAATGCATTTGAAGGCCCCCAGCCAGCCGATCCCGGCCAAAACGGAACTATCTCAGCGATACACTCTGCATTAATGCAACTCTCTTGTTGGGGTTTGCTTTCAGGCCACTTCGGTTAGACAGGCCGTCAAGTACTTGTGGCTCTCTTTTGATTTTCCTTCCATTTCGTATTTATATCTATTTTTTGCATTGTTAACAGCCTGAAGTGGGGATGGATGGAGAGCACCTAGACGAATGCTTTGCGGAATTTCCAGGTGGTTACCTGGGTGCGTGCTCTGAAGATATTCTTGGAAGCCATCCGGCGAAGGAGAATGACTTGAATATGCTAAGACATGACAAATGTTTGCCGAGACTATGCTGGTATTTGCAGACACGAATGCTAATGAAAGATGTTGTGGACTTTAGAAATCTTAGCCATGCCATAAGTCAACCATAAAACGTTGCAAATGCAAAGGCAGAATTTTAATTATCAAGCAAAGTTTTTCTACTTTAAAAGGTTATTCAGTTCCAAACTATTTATTCCTAAAAAAGTAACTCTATATTATCCAGAAAAATAAAAACTTTTAACCTTGAAGAGAAATATATAAAATTTCAAACAACTGAGTCATTTTAAATCCCCAAAAAACATTAAATATCATGTTCGAATTTATGAACAAATCTCAACAATTATGGTCCGCTTATTATATGAATGGTAATCACCCGAAAAATAAATTCCTAAATACGCTTATCACGCTAATTTCGGAATTTGTATTCAGAGTGACGGACATGTCACGCCCCTTAACCCATTTGTGTTTTTGGGTCAGTTTTGGTTTTTTGTAGTTTTGGCATTAAAAAAGCAAATAGCCAAATACCTCTCACGCTTGGCTTATCTGAGGCAAATCAATATGCAAATTTCAATGGCATCGAGTGTAGACACTATTCATTGGCGCTCTCAAGACGCCAGTTGAATCGATTGATGGGCTCGGCAGGGACACCAGATAGACTCACCTTCGATAGGTATGAATTAATCCAATTAGTGAATGTCTTCTTCTGCACACGTTCTTGCTCCTCTGAAAATGCGAAAAAAAATAGAAGAAAAGAAAACGTCAGTAAATAAGAAATACAATTCGTACATTTGCAATTAAGTGTCGGACAAGTGTCGGCAACCGGGATGGTAAAGGCATAAAAAGCTAAATGGAGACATGACGATACTACCAAAGATACCAAAAGGTACCCCAAACCGATAAGATACATTTCTTAGTATGCACAATACACCTGTTTCTCGTTTTTACTTTTATTCTGTCTGCCCCTGCGGCCTGTGTTTGCTTTAATTGAATTATCAGTTAAGTTGGGGGATAAAAAAACGAAATTAACACCATGACATCATGTTGTTTTTGCGATAATTTCACAGAGTTCATGGGTTATTAGCTAAAAAGAAATAGAGATACCCAAGTGAAAAGTTCTAGTATATTTTTCTGATAGCAAAAAAGCTAAATACTCATCAAAATCTTTCTATGATTCATTAATTCATAAAAATTATACTTAAATGTACGTATTCCTGGAACGATCCATAAAAAATGAACCGCTAAACATTTCAAAATTCCGTTGACCCTTTCTCTGCGTCAATAGACAAGCCACAATTTGTAAACAAAATCCACAGATTGGCCAAAACAAATATTTACTCATTTACCAGAATTTGTTGTGTGGCTTAATTACCTCAATTTAATTTCTGAGCCGACAAATCGAAATAATAAACAATGCGTTAAAAAACATCAATTTGTAAACAATTAACAAAATATATAGAAGGAGAGTCATTATGGAAAGTGCAGCCGAAATGGAAATGGCAGCCAGCAGCTGTCTGGGCCAGAGTTCCCGCCAACCGCCCCCACCAAAATGAGCCCATTGGGAACACGGAGCTCCAAGACATGGCCCAGTGCGTGGCCTATTCGTTGGGCTGGCATTCGGCCAAACGCATGCCAACAATGTGAAACGAAAATAGATTTCCCGTAATAAATAAAAAATCATCATTCGAAAATGGAAAATTTCTACAGTTAGACGCGAAGAATGCTTGGAATAAGAATTATTACATAAAATAAATCGACGAGGCCATGAAAGTGTCAAACGTCTTGCCAATTATCAAACAATTTACAAAGTAAAAACACACGATATAAATTGTAAAAATGATTTAAGAAAAAAATATATTATCCTCTCGTATTATCGCTTGATATTAAGTGGTCGTTTTAAAAATTATATATTCATTCATTCAATGCTCTGGCAGTGACGTAATTTTTCAGCATTCGGCTGGCAATTTTTTGAAATGTTGACAAAAGATTATTTAAATAGAAATTAGTTCAAGGTTGCGCAATTTGCACAGCAACTGAAAATCATGTATATATATTAATCTTACGTTCGAAATGTGAATAAATAATTCTGACCACGAAGTGTTGCAACATTCGGTTAATGCAAGGTACTAGGGGAACACTTGTGCAATTAAGTGAACTTGAGGCAAGGTTACCAACGAAATCAACCTAATGGTCATTTTAATGGCTTTCCTCAGACACTTTAAAATTCTCTAATGGCTTGTAAATATTTTATGTAGCAGGGCCACTCATAAATTAACACATAGAGCTTAACATGTGGCATTTCCACTTAAAAGTTTATAAAATAAACTTTATACATTCAGAATCAAGCAATTGTGCAATGTAGACTGTTTTCTCAAATATTTGGAATCAAGGTGTTTGAATTAATTAAATTCCTAGCTAATTTCACTTTTATTTGGCCAAAAATTACGGTGAATTCTAGCAAGTCCCAAACAATTAAGTTGTTTTGGCCAAAACACACAACCCCTCTTCAAAGACTTGTTTTGGAAAAAACCAGATATTTTTGGTAACTAATCTTTGATGTTTTTTGAATACATTAAGTTGGTCAATAGAACTACCGCATTCGGCAAACGGAATAAATTTAACAAAACGAGTTGGCTATAATGCCAACTCAAATGTGAATATATTTTTACTCTAACCAAAAATAAATGCATATACTATATGTAGGCATACCCAAGATATGGACACCTAAGATTAGTTAACGTTCTCGTTCGTCGTAAATCAGGTGAATTTTTGTTAATTTCTTTCTCCTCGAAATCTTTATGTCAACACAAACATTTCGTAATTATTGCAAAGATAAGAAAATTGCACTTGAAAAATGAAATTCGATAAGATATTGGATGGGGCTATACCTATATATATAAAAATAGTCTGAGGAATGCGGGTCAAGCTTATTTGAGAAACGTGCCTTTAAAAAGGTATGTCAATAATACTATACATTTTGAATGGATAAGATTTATAAACTTTAAAATTTTGATTTATTTGTTTATGATATTTTTATCTAAAAAACTGCCATCAATTGCACTTGACTTTTTATATAGAGCCTCAAAGTCACAAGGCTCCAATTAGAGTCGAAGGTAATTATAAATCGGAGTTATTCCCCTTTCAGTGAAAAACTCTCACAAAAACTGAACAGAAATATAAAAAGTAAAAGCATATAAAAAGTTGAACAAGTCCTACAAAACCGATTCGTTCCACTCGATCGATATGTGGCCAATGCCAAGAACAATTAACAGGGCCCGAAATCAGGCCAAAGAGTAATGTTCAAGTTGAATGACTTTTCAGGTTTCGTTAATTTCAATTTCCATTTCAATAATGATGTATGAAATGATTACAAGAAACGACTCGTACCGCTAACATTTAGGCCCCCAGGGTACGAAAATTATAAATTCTTTTTGAAAAATGAAAACAAAGAATCCCAGCATCGGTAAATTGTTTTTTTCAAATTTTTTCACCATTTCTTCACATATTTTTTCGAAGCGTTCAGTCAGTCAGTGAGTTAATGATGGTGATTATAATGATAAGTCGGTAGATTGTTATTTATGTTAGTTCGCCATTCCTGTTAGCCTCTTAATGAGCGTGTCTAAACGAAGCTAGAAAAAATTCTTTCAAATAAATTTGTGGTTTTATGAATGAAACTTCCCCCGGCATTTTCTCCTTTTATTGAGCGTGAACTATTATCCACAATTACAGAAAATTTTAACCAGAAGGAAGGCCACAAAAAAGGGCATTCGTCTCTAAATACGTGCTTTTTCTACTCCAGACTCCCGTTCGTCTGAGTTGGCCTAGATACCCAGCATAAATAGAAACGAAGCTCAGACATTCATATATTGTGGGAATGGAAAAAGAAGTATTCGGTAGAAATAGATTATTTACTTTCACGCATAGCTAATTGTTTGGGTTTCCCTCCCAAAAGAAATGGAAAAATATTCCCCTACATTTGCATAAACAAAAGGCAATCGAAGAGTTTTGGGGGACGGGACCAAACGGGGAAACGATATAGAGCATATGTTGGGTCATCCAACGGAAATGCGTCGAATAAAATGTTTGCGGCTGTAAGGCAGGGGATTTCCTTAATACCAGCACGTGGTAAGTTTATTTGGATAATAATTTAGGCTACCACAAAATATACATTTACTTCAATTGTTGGCTAAATAGAAGTCCCTAACCGACTAGTCATCACTCATCCGCACCGTTATCGTTAAGGAAATGCCATTACTATCTTAGAAAGCTTAAACTGACCCGACACTAAATTTGATTACGCCCCGAACTCTCCACAACTCGATAAGATTAACAGGAAAACTGTGACCTTCCACTTAGGCAGTCAACCGCTTTATAATTATTGTATCAACTGTTTAAATTTCGTTTAAATTTAAATTTTCAAACATAATAACAGCGATGCCCAGTGGGGTGTGTCGAGAGGTGCACTTGTGGTTGTCACCTGGGGCGACAGGTGAGCAGCAAATAAATCTGGGATCCCGCATAAATTGCCCCCAGCCAATATGTTGAAGAGTCTTATAAATGGCATTACTTAACTTTACGCTCCATTGCCTTCAACAGCCGCCGCCGCCCCCTTCCTTCCATACATTTGCACATGTCATTAAGAGTATTTCGCAGCTACTCGAAAATATTAGATGCAAATGTGATATGTAAGCTGGGGAGGATTCATCCATATTCATACAGAGTCAAGTGGTGGGGGATTGCGTCATGAACAACTAATATACCCGCTGTTTGTTTACAGAAATCAAAAGGCGTGCGTGAGTTTATTTATTTTTGTCATTAATACCGTTCACTAAGCCAGCTATAGCCAGCCAGCAGATACTCAAAACTAAATGATTGAGCACCTAAAAGTCTAAGAAAAATAAATATCACAACAAAGAACAACTCGAAAGCCAAAAAACTATATAATTTGTTTGGCAAAAATGGGCAAGAGGCTCCACAGTAACGAACTTCAAAAGATCTGCCCACGAGCAGAACTGAAGACTAAAGAGGCGGATGCCACGAAATTAAAATTTTTTCATTTCTTTGGCATATGAAGAACATCTGGATGGGGGGACTCAATCATCAGCAGCACCCACATAAAAAAACAAATCATCTTTGTGGGTTAAGAGCAAACTTTGTGTGTACTTGAAGTTTGGCTTTTGGACAAACTTGTTGCGGTTCTTAGCTTACAAATCTCGGCAGCTCGGATTTCGCTGCGAGGCGCCAACTTCTCTGGACCGCATTTTAGGCGTCAATTAAATGCCGCAAAACTACATGGGCAATAAATATTAGAGCTGACAGATAACAACAAACTAGGTACGAACGACTGACTATTAGAATTAATAAATAACTCAACGATGATCTCAGTTGTACGGCTGCTGATGGGCTTGTTCCGTTTGAGGGGATGACTTACAATGACGGACAGATCAGTCGGATCGGGCCGATCGCCTGAGATAACGCTAGTTGCCACTTTGTTTTCAAAACATTTTCATTTTCATTGAGCCGAGCATCGAATATCGCAAATTCGGTTTTGAAATGCGGCTTGATGAGACTCTGTGTCCGATACCCCGTCACTAATCTAATAAATATTGAAAAGTTTTTTGTAGTTATTTTTTGCCCAGCCATTAAAATGGCATTAATGATAATTGCTTGGAAAGTGGGGACAGTTCACCTCGACACATATATACATAGAAATAGAGTCAAAAAGGCAACAATCAATAGTTCTCTATACTACGTTCATGTGACTGTCATCAATTAGTGAACGCTTGACGTACTTTTGCTATTTTATAAATTTATGAAGTGCTGTCCCCCCATCCCCATGTCTTTGGAGCGATTGTGTGGGCTCTCTGTAATACCTGCCAATCGGTGGCACACATTTTGGGTCAAAATTTCGCTATTTTTTGTCAAACAAAATCCAGCCAGAGCAGTCGAATAGTTTGTTGAAACACGCAACATCAAAATATTTGACAGCGAGCCGTTATGCTGACATTGACGATGATCCCAGAAGAGGAAAATATAATACTGTGGCTCACGCAAACTTGATTTATGCTCACTAATTGTCTTATGAAGACGTCTAGAGAGTTTATATACTATTAAGTTTTCGGATACCCTGAAGACCCACCTGTCACCCCTTTAATCAGCAATTCAAACAGCGACCCACAAAACTAAAAGCCACCCAAACGGCAAACATAAAAAATCAATATTCCTAAAATATTCTTTGGGAATGGCGCTATTTCCCGATAATCCCCATATACTAAAGATAATGCTTGTATATTATTAGTACTGGCAAACAAATGTCAAGCGTATCTATAGATACAAAGTATGTGGGTCTGAAAATTTTTGCATATACCAGAGATATGAAGTGCCTACCAATCGTCCGTCAAGTGCAGCCAAAAAATTTCGCTAGTCATTCAAAGGACAGACTGTTCGATCCACTCGGATCAACTCATTGGGACTGGGATAGAAATAGGGGCAGACAGGCAACCTGCCAGACACTTAATTGGTTGTTGTGCTTAACATAATAAATGCCGAGGAGGTCACATAATAGACCCACCATGCAACCTGTCCTGGGGGTAGTTCGTCGAGTGCCTTTCGCCTGCCAATAGACCTACAATATGTTGTTGGCTATTCCGAAGGAAAGAGGTAACAAACTGCTTGCCAACAGTCGGCGGCGAATACATAACAAACGCACTGAGCGCCAGTAAATAAATAATATAAATCGCCAGATAGAAGTTCAGGGCGCGACCAACCGACCGACTGACTTATAACAACAATAAAAAGCCAGCTAAACGACTTAAAGTTCGAAATGCGACGACAAGCGTCTAGAGGCGCCGAATGATGTCATTTTGGCAGTTTTATTATCGATTGTTTTTGTGTAATAATTAATTAAGCATACGAATGTTTCTCCACTTCTCTGTCTGTAACCACAAAGCACCGCCGCCTGACCTTGACATTCTATAGGATCATATGTACCTTGCCCTTCTAAGGGGTATCTCTCTTATGGAACGTTGAAATTCCTCTTGTATTATCTGGGTAGGATTAGGGGAATAAAGATAAGATCTGCAGAGGTGACAGCAGAATGTGGGTTAAATCAGGGAAGATATGAAAGAGGTAACCCCTAAATTACTTAGATATCATCAACAAACTTTTTCCAAGCAGGTTCTCCCAAATTAACTGAAAACCTTGAAAGCTATATTGCTTATGCCAAGTTTTATTTTTAATAAACCTTTTATTGAATTCCTCCCTAAGATTCTAAACACATTCTTTATCTCTATTATCTCCCTATATGAAAGATTTCTCATATCCTTATGCCATTTTTACCTCGTTTCTCCTTGATATGGCTGTCGTACTGGGAATTGCTGCGTGCGTAGTTGATCGACGCCATGGTGGACTGGAATTCTTGGTATTCCTGGTCACTGGGGGATTCGTTGCTGCGGCCACTTTGCGTTGCCAGAGTCTGATAATCCTGGCGCAGACTCTTGCTGAAAGTGCCGATGCCGCTGAGGGCGTGGGCAGCGGATGCGGAGTGCGGAGTGCTAGGCGACACGGATACCGGTGCTGATGCGGATGTGGATGCGAAGGCGCTTGCGGATACGGATGAGGTAGCGGATACGGATGCGGGGGTGGTGGGTCGCGTGGGTGTGGACACAATCACTATACTGCTAGCGGGTCGACCCTCAGTATCTGAATCGTTATCGATGCCGGTTTCGTTTTCGTTGTCAGCCGCGGCGATATTTTCAATACGTATCTGCGAGATACTCCCGGCGCCCGGCGACGTTTCGATTAGTTTGCGCGACGTCGAGGATGAGGATGATGTGGATCTGGTCGTGGTGCTGGTTATCGTTCTGTGGCTTACAATTTTCCGTGACTCTTCCGACGAAGAACCGCTCAATTGGCACGTTGCAGCTGGACTAACCAGAGTGCCGGTCTCGGCTGTGGCTCTGGCTCTGGGGTCCGTTTGCGGTTGCTCCTTCGTGCCAATCGGCGTGGATGTTAGCTGGGTCTTCGTGGTGGTGCCCAGCGCCAGTTCTTTGGGCCTGGGCCTTTGCGGCGTCGACTCTGCGGTGGCGTTGCCACCCACCTGGACAGTTGTTTGCTGGTACAAACGCCGGCGGGGGTTGCTACCACCGCCCACGGTAATGTCAATGTTGCCGGTTGCCATGGGGATCTCCTGGCGACCAAACGAGTCGGTTTCGTCTCTCTGGTAATAGTCTGCCTCGGTCAGTTCCGATTCCTGTTCCAGCTTGATGAGAATCCTTCGGCCGCCGGCAGTCAGATCCACACTCCGCGGAGGAGTCACACTGGATCGCTCGCTGGAGTAGCTTGACCGGGACCAGGATGGCGAATCTCTTGGTGAGACATAGCCCTCACCGTGGCGGTAGATCTTCTCCTCGGCATAGCCCCCGTCGCTGGTCATCGAGGCGGTGATGATGGTCCTCACTCCATCGGCAGCGGGCACCTCTCTCACAGTTCTCTCGCCCTCGAGGAAGCGCTCCACCTCCTTGACGTCCTTTTTCTTGGTCCGACGAGTGGTTCTCAAGGTGACATTGAACGGCGACAGTTGCTCCTCCACGTTGCCCTGCTCAGCGCCAGGACTCATGCGACTCGTGGTCCGGAGAGTGACATTGAAGGGACTGGCCACCTGCTCGCTGGTGACTTCCACGCGGCGCGGCGGAGTCGTGTGCCGGAGCTGGACTTGCTGGAAGGCCAGCTTGGCTGCCTCCACCTCGGCCAAGCCCCGCTGCCTCTCCTGTCGTAGCCGGCGCTCGATCTCGTGGACATCAATGTCGAAGGGATTCTCGGCATCGTAGTCCTCCTGGTCCTCGCCCTGACGCAACTCATCGGAGCTCTGCTCGGCGGGTCGCTTGACAGGACTCGAGCCATCGGACCATACCTTTTCGTACTGGGCCACCTTCTGGCGCAGTCTCTGCTGGTTAGGGGAGGGCGACTCCACCACGAACTCCTCGCAATTGGAGCTACTCGACGTGGTCAGGGACGTGGTGATGGTTTTCATATAGGTACGCGTCACCGTGGACGTCTCCAGCTGTTGGTCCTGCACCTCCTCCTCCACGTGTTCTCGCGAGGACTTCTGCTCATGCGCACGACGCCGCCGAACAGCTGGGATAGGCGGTACGTCATCGCCCCCACCTCCACGCCCACCCTCGGCTCCTCCGCCGGCATCTATGATTGTTGGATCCCCTGGCTTGGATCCTGGATCTCCGCTATCAGCCATGATGGCATTGGTTTCGCTAATTGCCCTTGGTAATGCCAAATGGTCATCGGTTATGGGTTTGCCGTTCGGTTCGTCCTTTGTCCTCTCGCACGCCCAATTCCACGCCCGTTTTCCACCCAAATGCAGAATTGATTTTTCTCACGCACCGCACACACACACACACACACTTTTCACCAGGCTACTGCCGAATTTTCCTTTTCGAACAACCCTTGAACGGCCTTCAGTTTATTTTTCGGCACGTAATTCAACAATAATTTGTTTAAAAGCAGAAACCCGCTGCTGCTCTTTGATTATATTTGACACTGAAGCTTTCAGCTTTTGGGGTTTTAATGCGAGACAATATAATGTCGAGACCAGCCTGAGATTATCTCACGGGCCCTGGTTAGGTAAGAAATTTCGGATTTGTGTACACACTCGTCCAATTCTCACTACTCCCCGAACAACAAAGATTCAAATTGGATTGAGTTTTGGGGTTTGGTTGGGTTCTTGTTTTTCATTGCCTGGTGGGCTGGCGGCTTTATCACATTATGTCCGCCGATTCAGGCGTTCTGGCGCTCCGCGATTCCAATCCGCAGTCGTAGAAAGCCGGTTCGATACTGACTGACTGGATGGCTGAGCTCCCACCGACATCCAATATGCTACGCCTTGTCCAGTCCGAGCGCCCGAGTCGTGAGATTCGAGAGGCCGGCAGAGAATCAGCTCCATCGCATAGTAATCGTAGTAAAGCTCATGTTACCCAGCAGCCTCTGTGGCTCTGGCTGCCTCTGTGGTGGTATTCGGTTCATAACCGAGAGAGCCTCGGAGTGCCAAGCCAAGAGACCGGGGTAGTAGAACCGGCAGCGAGTGCTCACAGTTTTATTTACGCATTTTGATGGATGTTGTTGTTACCACTCCGGCACGTACTCACCGAGTTTAAAGCAACTGCTGGTTGTTATTTGGGTTCAGAGGCGCAGTAACCGGCTTTTGTCAAGGGGGTTTTTTGGGGAAAACTTCAAAATAATTTCACGCATATTAGAAGTATGTTTGAGTTATGTTTTCATACTTTTATAAGCTTGTATTCTCTCTTAGAACCAACCAACTAACTTTACAAAAATTATGAAAATTTTATATAAAATACCTATACATTTTCAAATACTATACCCTTTATTTAAATGAAGAAACCTCTTTTCCCAGTGTCCTTTTTAAAAAACAGTACATTTTTAGCTTTTCTCAGCTACGCCAAAAAGCTCCGTTATAAAGGGTGGTATAAAGTTTACTGATAAGCCGCTCAGAGCAGACCAGGTCTCTCCCTTTCTCGTAGTCTTAGGTTCTCTTTTGCATGAATGGGTGGCCTAACCGATAACTGGGTGGCCTTTGAGAACTGCGACCCTTTCATATTGTAATTCCCTTGCACCTTTTCTGCATGACATCATAAAGCGTGAGAAAATATCAATTACACGGCCCTTGGGGGGGGTTTGCTTTGCGTCTGTATGGATTATTGTTGTTTGCACACAACCCTGGTGGATCGCTTACAGCAACCGAGCTTTCGGGCTGCAGCTGAGAGCCACTGCGGCTGCACCACCCGAATGCCCGAATGTGGGTCAGCGTGCGCCGCCCAAGCTCAACTTACGGCGCTATGAATTAATGAAAGTCATTCATGAAAGTCGTCCGGCGAGGGAAACCCAAACAAATGTTTGTTTTTTCATTTCAGAGTCGAGCTTACATAATCACGAACAAAAAATAAACAAGTTTGCCGTGTATTTTGTAAGCCAGACTAGTCTAATGACGTCACGCTTTGGTGATTGCATCTCATATATGACCGACAGTGTCTGTTGACAAGCCTAGAAGTTAGCCTTGGGATCTGAAGTTGCACCTCAAACGGCCTAAAGCAATTTGCTGGCAAGGCAATTGAATTTGAAATGCATAGACTAATTATTATGCCAAACTGGACAAGAGGTCGAAAGCGAAAGATAACTAGAAATACTACTCCATCTCCATTATAACCCCACTGTTAGCCGCCACTTGGGGCATCTTGTAAAATATAAATTACCAAGCCAAAAAGTAAACATTAGTGGCAATAACAGCTGGCCCCTAAAATAGTGCCAACCCAAAAAAAAAAACTAAAGAGGCAGCCCAAAGTGGCGCCTTCTTGAGAGAATTCACATGTTCGGTTTCAGTTTATGGCATAATTCTGTTTACGAGCTGGCCTGGGTGTGAGCCACTGCAACGGTTGTAAATTGTAAAGTGGCTGCCACTTGAAAGGCCATAACTAAATAAGTTTTAACTTTTATAAATGTACATAAGTGAGAAACATAAATTTCAATTTTAATTAAAGAAAATATAGAGATAAGAAGCCCTAACCTCCCTAATTTACTTCAAAAATATTCTCAAACAAGTCTCAAATTTTCAAACCACAAATAGTATTAAAATCGGTTAACCTCAAACACCGTCAACTGATACCTTCAATATGTAGACTCATGACCTAGAAGAAAATATGTATTCCAATGCCTAATTTTAGACTGTCTATATTTATATTCATCTCAATCCTCCAGCACTCAATCGGACTCTGGTGCAAACATTTCGCATAAACAATTATTTCCGTTCCCCAAAATTTCGATTTTTAGCACTTTCAATATTTCTTATCCCCCCACGATCTATTCAATGTTTTCCGTTTATTTCACACCTAACCATAAACTTGCTCACTTTAATGGAAAGGCAAACGAAAAAGGCTTCTTGATCTTCAAATATTGACTTCAAGGCACCACAATCGTTTCTTTAAACAGAAATTCATCTAGTGGAAAGATTTGAAAAAATATGTATAGTACGCTTAAAGACATAGGTCTCTTTAAGTGGCCATTAAAGGCATTTGAATTTCTTTAAAGATCAGGCCAAGAAAGTTTATTTGCGCCAAAATTAAGCTATGTAAACGGCATAAACTATTAGCCATACACAAATACACATATTTCAACCGACCGGACCTCGGATAAGTCGAAAAGCAATTAAAATAATGCGAACTGGGCAACTGTCAACGTTTTGATTTGTTTGAATTGCGGAATTTGCATATGTCTAGATATCATCATCCGTGCCCGATTCTACGTGCGAAAAATTATAAAATTATTTTCGAAAATTCCGTATTTTTAGCAATCCTACGCCTACGTATATTCCCCGATTTATATCCCAACTCGTATGTTTTCCATTTGATGATGGCGCGTGGGTGTTCGACAAAAACGTTTATTGTAAAATATAAAATAAACGTATCTATTTGCAAACATTTTGATCAAAATTTATAGTGTTGGATTTTTACCACATTTTGTTTCGGATTTTATTGGCAGAGGATTTGTGGAATTATATAAAATCTTTACACTAAGGCTGTCAAATAGATTAAGTTTATCACACTCATAACATGACAGGTGATTAGATTTAATAAATATTACAAAAAATATAGAGAATTATGAAGATATTAAGATTAAATGACCTTAACTACCAGCTGGAATGGCATCCTCTTTTGTAAATAATCTTTTTGTATAGGGAACTAATCGTTTAAGCATAAATCCCATTTGTTTTAAAAATAAATAAGTATATACACACAAGTCCTATAAACAAGCAACCGAAACGATGCAACTGAAAACCCAGAAAACTCTGAAACTCTATTTTTAATCGCATCTATCCCCGTGACAAGGCAAGTTCGAGTAGAGCGGGCCAAAAAATAAGTTAAGTAAAAAGAAAAATGCTGCTAAATTTGAAAATAAACCCAAAAGCAGGGCGAGAAAATTATTCGAAAATAGCCCAGCCAGCCCAGTCTCCCGTCCCTTGAGGTATTTCACACGAAACAAGCCCCTAAAAATAGGATAGCCCAAAAGTGAATCAAGCGGCAAGATGCAGCCAAGTTTGTTTTTGGGGAAACTTTGGGGCCTAACAAGACAATGGGCTTGCAACCAGACAGAACAAATGCAATTTAAAAATAACAAAATGAAGCCATTTCCACTGTGACATCAGCACCGGACCTGGCATCATCACCACCCTGGTACACCACATTGGAACATGAAAAGGCATTCACACCGCGTTGAGCTTTTGTCTATAAACAACTTTTCCGAATAATCAAGGCAGTACTCGTTGCGTTTCAATATAAAAAGTGATCTCATTGCTGGTTCCACTCATCGGGCTAAGTACGCAAAACAAAAGGCTCAAACCTTGTCTATCAGCCGGCAACAAAAAGCGATCGCACGCCGTTCAATTAATTATATTCGACTTGTGCCGGTAATTGCAGCTAAAAAGGAAATCACTTTTTCCATTGTCCTGGATCAGAATTATACTAACAACTGTTTATAATAAAATAGGTTAAGCTATCTTACAATAAAGTAGTACGATTTTAATTAACCCAACAATGTCATGCAGAGGATGTTTTTGTGTTTGGAGTTTCAGAGGATGTCTGGAGTCAACACGTACATCTTCAGACATATTTGACAGAAAACGTCAAAGTTGTTATGTTTTTAAAATTCGTTTTTTTTAAGTCCTTTTGGTTAAAGGGAATTTTAGTGTCCATTCTGCTTAAAGTTAGCAAAGGACTGGACTTGAAATACCTTCAAGAAACCCTCAGCTAGACAAACTGACAGCTAGATTGATAAATGACTTAAATTTAATAAGCAAATATTGTCTTGCGTGAAAAATATTAAATAACATGATTATCTCATTCTCAGCACTTGCCAATTGCTAAAAGCCACAAACATATTCCCAAATCCATGTACAATGTATGTGTGGATAACAATTCATCGATTCGTTTGGCGTTCAATGTGTTTGGTCCGTGTTGGCGATTGCAATTTGCACGATTGCCAAAAAAATGTATATTCAGTCTCCATTTCGGCGACAACATTATGTCATTACCTTTGACTGAGCGCACCTAAGCCCAGAAACCGAAAATAGCCAACAAATAGTGTTCGAACCGAACGGCGAAAGGTGAAAGAAAGACCAAGAATCTGGGGCATAGTCTACTTTCGAGCGATGATGTCAGTAGGACGGGATGGGCCAGTGCTGTGGATGCGGATACGGATGATGGCAGACGTGGGCCGATGGCGGTGTCTGGGTCAAGTTCGGTTGACATTTAAAAAAAAAAACCAAAAACACACTCAACGCTCTGATTCAACAAAGTTCAATGCTTTGCCAAGAGAAAATCAAATAATTTACACGTTATTTGTGTTCTGAAGGGGACCAACTGATAGCTGTCACCTTAAATTCAACAATGACTCACACCAGGCACTCAGAAAAACTATAACTTAAAAATCATTATCATTAAAAGAGATCTTAAAACTCACCTTGCAACTGCAATATCGTCATCTGATATTCGGCAAGTTTCTCGTCGATATAGTCCTGCGACTGATTCGCAATGATTTCGGCTGTTGACGGGCCAAACTCCTCTTCGTCATCGTAAATCACATAGGATTTAGGTTGCGGAGGCTCCAATGGCACGCCCACGAAATCGATCTGGTCCTGGGAAAGTCCTCCGTGTGCTCCCTGTCCTCCGTGTTTTCTCGGTTGTGGCGGTATCACCGGTGCTCCCTGCTGCTGCTGGTAATACTGCGGCGGGGGAGCCGGCTGTGATGGTTGGTACTGATGATGGGACAGCGGCGTCTGTCGATTGCTGTAGTTGAAGTCCGAGCTCGGAGTCTGGCATACGATGGGCGATGGGGTGGGGGACAGCTGGAACGAGCTGGTCGGCTGGGCACCGTACGAGTTCTGGTGCTGCAGCGGCGCCGGACGGAAAGGACGCGGAGCCGGCGATGCTCCTCCATAGCCGTATCCGGCTGCCGGGAGCTGTTGGAAGGGAGCCGGCGATTGATTGCCACCCGGCCACTGGGGACGTGGGTGCGGGATGTTGGTGCTGCCGCGCTGACCCCTCACCTGGTTAATCGGCGCCGGCGACATCGCATGACCGTAGGGCCTGGGTCCGGAAATAATCGGTGGCGGACTGGGCGCCGTTGTCCACGGCGAGGGCGGACGGTACAGGAAGGACGAGGGCGACGGAGAGGCAGGATTGGGGGCCCGTGGATTCCAGCCACGTGGCCCGTTCCCGTACGGCGGCGGTTGCTGCCCGGACATCTTCACGGCAATCGGTTAACGCGATCGAAGGTTAAGTACTTATTTTTTTCGGGTTTACGATTCAGATTTTGTTATTGTGGCACAAAGACTTTTGGACGGGGCTATGGCGTTTAATTTAACATATTACACTGCCGAAAAAAAAGGGCAAAAAGCGAATTAGCACTGGAATTATGTAAACTATTTCTTGTAGTGTTTTTTGGTCTTTTTTTTTGTCTCAAAAAATATGATGTATCACATGTTCATTAGCACACAACAATCACCTGAACGTCCAACCCAATTATGTCAAGTGGACAAAATAGCATAAAAAATACGCAACTGAAACATAAATAAATCATGACCTATTCTCGAAAGGCGGTACCTAGCCAATTTCGCCAGACTATATACACTATATCTATATGATCTCCAACGGAAGTGGTCGAAACATTTATACAATCTTTTAAAAATGGCTCTGACGTTAGAGTGGGATGACTGAGAGGTTTCCAAAAGAGTGTTCAGTTGGATGTCGCATATATTTATGAAAATATATATCTTGAACTGGCCATAACTTACAATGTACGAACATTAATGCTATATAGATTGCGAAAAGCATAGGCATCATGGAAAAAAAGGAGACCAGCTCGGATTAGCTTCTGTCAAAATTGTTTGAAGGCCTCAGAAGTCTATGATATATATTCTTGGCAGAGTGTGGACAGGAACCTTGAGAATGTCTCATAACATTGATAGTATTGGATGCTCAGTGAAAGTGAAATTAGCTTTCAATATGTACGAGTTGGTTTAAAAACGAAAACTTGCAAGTTTTTCAAATAATTTCAGTGCATTAAAAATAAACAAAATAAATCAAGAAAAGAATCATAAATCTTTTGAAAAATTAAAGTAATGAAAGATCAATAAACATCTTATAAACATTATTTGTTAAATATCAGTTTATATAACTTGAAAAAATAATTATGAGCTCAGCTAGAAGTTTTTAAAATTCATCAACTCTGAGAATCATAATTTTTTGGAAATGAAATAAAGTTATTTCCAGAAAATATTTGCATATTTTGGCTAAGAAACTGTTCGTCATCTGCTTCCAATATTTCAATTCATTTATGGATTGTCCAAAAAACCAAAAAAAATTGCAAAGTGTAGGCGGGACGGGATGTGGATGTGGATGTGAATGTGGATCTGAATCAGTGTCGGTCCACCAGGGGCACCACTTAAAAGCACACGTCCCCCATCGCACCACTGCCAAGAAGAAAACTCATGCAGACTTTTCACTGTGCGGCGGCGGTTTTTGGTTGTTGCTTTCGAATTTTTCAAAAATAGAAATGAACTCAGTTCGTTAAACTTTTGGTCGGAAACCATGCCGAGAGCAGAGAAAAGATGCCACCGTTCCGAGTGCAGCCTCGCATGCTTCACTTTATTCTAGGAGCACTTTTAATTGCCATCCACTTTATGGGACTATCTCTCTTTATTTTCATATCCAGCGATATTAGTTCATCCGTATGTTGAAGCACTTTCTACATTATTTTCTCGCACCGGAAAACGTGGAAAAACACTTTTTTTTTTCAAATCCCAAATCACTTCACTGTCGATTATGTAATCCATTGAAAATTGGGAACTATTTGGGAAAAATTCAATGAAATCTTCACCAATCGTTTAAGACACAAAGCCCAAAAGGCAAATTACTTTGTAAGATTACACACCGCAGATTTGCTTTGATTTCACGCTACAATTCTTTGCGCGAACAATTCCAATTCAATTTCTATATATTCAGATATATATAGATAGGCGTGTATATATGCGTGGATGGCAGGAAAGAAGACTTTTCAATGAAAAACTTTAGATGTTAGAGGAAGAACCGAGAACAACACTCGACGAGCACGAAACACTAACTGAATCGCAGGAACAACGTGGCCCCCGATCTTTGGGGAAATTTCGAAAATTTTCGAAACGATTCAATCCGATCGGCATTCGGGAAAATCTGCCGGCTTTTCTTTTGGATCATGCGCCCTTGGGAAAATTATGCTCCTCTTAGTTTTTGTTTTGATCAGTTCATTCTAAACAAGGCCAATAGGAAAATAGAATGACCGATAAAGTATCTTAAAGAACGCAGTACACAAAAGGTGGCGTCCCAAGCGTTTAAGAAAAAAATAATGTGTTCAAAATATAAGAAAACAAATCGGAACCAGAAAGGAAAAATGATTTACTTTTTTTTAGGGAAATACCCATGCAGTTCTGAAAGTGACAGCTTATATTATTTGAGATATTTTTGGCCAACGCTTATATGGCCTTTATATTTCCTTCCATGCATTTTTTACAACAGGGGATTTTAAAGGTGACCCCCATGAGAATCGATCCACAAATCGTTTAAGCTATTCCGCTCAAGAATCGCATGAAAATTGGCCAAGATATAGCCATCGCTGGGGCCCATATTGTCCTCCAATGCACTTTTCACACTTTTTGAAGGGGACCCCCAGAAAATTTCACAAAAAATTTAAAAAATATTTTGTTTTCAGATTTTGATGCAGAATTATGGGGAATTGATCCACAAGTCGTTTAAGCTATTCCGCTCAAGAATCGAATGAAAATTGGCCAAGATATGGCCATCGCTGGAGCCCATATTGTCCTCCAATGCACTTTTCACACTTTTTGAAGGGAACCCCCAGAAAATTTCAGAAAAAAATCTAAAAAATATTTTGTTTTCAGATTTTGATGCAGAATCATGGGGAATTGATCCACAAGTCGTTTAAGCTATTCCGCTCAAGAATCGGATGAAAATTGGCCAAGATATGGCCATCGCTGGGGCCCATATTGTCCTCCAATGCTCTTTTCACACTTTTTGAAGGGGACCCCCAGAAAATTTCACAAAAAATCTAAAAAATATTTTGTTTTCAGATTTTGATGCAGAATCATGGGGAATTGATCCACAAATCGTTTAAGCTATTCCACTCAAGAATCGGATGAAAATTGGACAAGATATGGCCATCGATGAGGCCCATATTCTACTCCAATGCTCTTTTCACACTTTTTGAAGGGGACCCCCAGAAAATTTCACAAAAAATCTAAAAAATATTTTGTTTTCAGATTTTGATGCAGAATCATGGGGAATTGATCCACAAATCGTTTAAGCTACTCCGCTCAAGAATCGAATGGAAATTGGTCAAGATATGGCCATCGCTGGGACCCATATTGTCCTCCAATGTACTTTTCACACTTTTTGAAGGGAACCCCCAGAAAATTTCACAAAAAATCTAAAAAATATTTTGTTTTCAGATTTTGATGCAGAATCATGGGGAATTGATCCACAAATCGTTTAAGCTATTCCGCTCAAGAATCGGATGGAAATTGGTCAAGATATGGCCATCGCTGAGGCCCATATTGTCCTCCAATGCACTTTTCACACTTTTTGAAGGGAACCCCCAGAAAATTTCACAAAAAATTTAAAAAATATTTTGTTTTCAGATTTTGATGCAGAATCATGGGGAATCGATCCACAAATCGTTTAAGCTATTCCGCTCAAGAATCGCATGAAAATTGGCCAAGATATAGCCATCGCTGGGGCCCATATTGTCCTCCAATGCACTTTTCACACTTTTTGAAGGGAACCCCCAGAAAATTTCACAAAAAATCCAAAAAATATTTTGTTTTCAGATTTTGATGCAGAATCTTGGGGAATTGATCCACAAGTCGTTTAAGGTATTCCGCTCAAGAATCGGATGAAAATTGGACAAGATATGGCCATCGCTGGGGCCCATATTGTCCTCCAATGCACTTTTCACACTTTTTGACCCCCAGAAAATTTCACAAAAAATCCAAAAAATATTTTGTTTTCAGATTTTGATGCAGAATCTTGGGGAATTGATCCACAAGTCGTTTAAGGTATTCCGCTCAAGAATCGGATGAAAATTGGCCAAAATATAGACATCGCTGGGGCCCATATTGTCCTCCAATGCACTTTTCACACTTTTTGACCCCCAGAAAATTTCACAAAAAATCTAAAAAATATTTTGTTTTCAGATTTTGATGCAGAATCATGGGGAATTGATCCACAAGTCGTTTAAGCTATTCCGCTCAAGAATCGGATGAAAATTGGACAAGATATAGCCATCGCTGTGGACCATCGCACATTTCATGATTTTTGAAAGGGATTTAAAAATATTTTACCCCAATTCACTGGGTGCAATATTGCCCCTATCAGGGAACCCCCTCACAATTGGACAAAATTATACTACATATTTTATATTTTAACATTTATTTAAAATTGGAATTATTAGCGCCGCGTGCTGTAAGGCGCACAGAAAAGAATGTTAAGCTACAGCTGGTCTGTTAAACCAACAGCTGCTGGTCACAGGGTGCCTCTTGTCAAAATATATTTGTGAACAAATTTTCGGTAAAAAAAATGGCCAGCAAGCAATTGGTAAACAATTTGGCCAAACTTGGACGCCCGTGTCAAACATGGATGTCGCCCTTGGCCGCCGTTCGCACTAAAAGCTGTCGCACCGATATCGAGAAGGTCACTCATACCGGCCAGGTAAGAAAATCGCTGGGCACTCGGCACCCATCCTGCGATTACGCAAACATTTCGAATAAGTAAGCATTTAATTTTGTTGTGGACACAGGTTTTCGACAAGAATGACTACCGCAATGTGAGATTCACCAACGCCACGCGTTATGTGAACGAAAACTGGGGCATCAAGCTTATCGAGGAAGTTCCACCCAAGGAATGCACCGAGCGCGTGGTGTTCTGTGATGGTGGCGATGGTCCCCTCGGCCACCCCAAGGTGTACATCAACCTGGTGAGTTCTGATAACAATTTAGTTTACCATCCATTATTAATAATTTGGTATTTTCAGGACAAGCCCGGAAATCACAGCTGCGGCTACTGTGGCCTGCGTTTCGTTAAGAAGGAGGTGCATCATTAGGCCGTGGCATTTTGCTCCAAAGCATCTTAAGAACCTGTCTATCCTGTTGCTCTAGCTTAAATTTTAAACTGAATAAAATTAAACCTCAAAATGGCCATAAAAGAGAAATCTATATCCGAAGTAATGTACAGCCAAGTTAGGGTTTCCTTTTAGGAGGCTGCCACAGAAACCAAACTAGTAATCCCCAGAAAAAGGACATTTTATTGCACAACACTTTATTTGCATGTTTCTTAAATGATTTGTAATGCTTGTTCGCATTGTGTCCTATGTAAAAGTTAGATAAATCAACTTAACATTAAAGATTAGTAAAACTAAGAAACACAAAAAAAAAAAGAAAAAAAAAATTGAATTCCGATTCAAAATACTGTGAGTTGAACTCGACTGCCTGGGCAGGAAGCGGCTCAAATCACCGCAGGGTGGGTGTATAAATGTGTTGTAGATGTATAATTAACAAAATTAACTCATATAGCGTATAGTATACATATTTTTTTGCCTGGTAAGCGGTAATATATTGCATGGTGGTTTGATATTTTTTGTTTTTGCTGCTAAATCACTACGGGCACTTTAGATGCTGACGAGCGCAGCATTGAGACACAGACAGTACCACGAGGAATCAATACAATAATACACACAATATCTGCCACCGTATCGGCGACTGCTGGTGGTTGGTTGGATGCCAGCACTCAGGGGGATTGGAGTGACCACCAAGGGATCAGTCCAATCCGGCTGGATTGCTCTCAAACTCAAAAATTTGTCACGTTCGCGCAAAACGCCGGTGAACGTGAGCCTGCAACTGCTATTGCAATTGCCTATGCATCTTTCCGTCTCCATCGCCATCTGGGAGATGTTGCCACCTCCTCCTGAATCGAGCATGGCCCTGGAGAGAGCCCCTGGAGAGATCGGGGAAATGAAAGTGGGGGCACCACCACACTGCGGTGGACCCGTCTCACAATACATATATATATATGCCCAACGATGGTCAAAAGCCTATCGCCGGTCAATAAAATCATGGTCAATAATCGTCGTCATCTGTTGTCTCAAGTGCGTTTCATCTAAAACACCAAACACTAAGGAGAATGTAAACTAAAATGTAGTAGGTTCTAATTTGGATGTTGTGTGGATGCGGTACTATGTTGCCGACGAATCGCCTTAGCCTATCTTCATACTGTTGCTGTTGTTTCTGTTGCTGCAGCAGAGATCGCTTATCTTGATTGGGGCAATAGTTGTTCACCACTGGTCACCAGAGGTTCCGTGGCATGGCATAGCCTTCTTTTGTCACGAATATGTTGCGATCGCCATGGGGCGCCGCCACGCGCTTCTGCTCCCCCTCTTGGGACGACCAAGTTCTCGTCCCCTTACCCATCCCGGGCGAGGCTTCGGCGCCCTCGTGAGTAACAGTGGTCTCCTTTCGTCCGTCTATCATCCTGGTCACAGTGGTGGTCTTTTTACCAGACGAGTCCTGGGCCACCTTGGTAGTCTCATAGCTACCGTCCGGCTTGCGCACCGTCTTCGTCATAACACTCTGGCTGAACATCTTCGGACCCTGTTTTATTAGATAATAATGGCTTTAGTTTGGGTATCATTGTCGGCAGCTTCCAATAGTCCTCACCTGGTAGTTGCCATCGAAAACTCCACCAAAGGGAGTCATTCCACTTCGCGGCAACATCGGCGTCATGGGGGTCATGATGTCCGGCTTGTTGCTCCTCGGAGGACGTTGGGTGCGCACGTAGGACTTGACCTCCCCATCGGCTGAGATGGTTCCATGAATCCGTCCCATGATCAGCTCCTCATCCGAAAGCTTGGCCTGCGGGTGGCTCCTACGGTAGCCACGCTGATTCGATGGCAAAATATGGCCCAATCCCTGGTCACTCGATTCAGTGGTCACCTTCTCCCCGGGATTCAGGCGCTGGATGAGCGAGTGCAGCTGGTCAGCATAGATCCTAGGCGAAGGCAAGATGAGTTTCTTTGACGCTTTTCTCTCAAAAGGTACTTACTCGCCGTCCAAGTCAGTGTCCAATGAGACGTCCTTTTGCTGCTCAAACTGCTTCAGAATCTTGCTTTCGAAGCCCGGTTTCAAGAAGTCCTCCTTCAAGTCCCGCTCAAAGCCATCTGAAGCTACATTTATGAATAAAATATTTATATTTTATAATAATTATAATAATATAATTAAAGTCACCATCATTATCGTTAAGCGATTCCAGGAGCCGCTGCAGCTGGCGCTCGAAGTGCTTCTGCATCTCCAGGGGACTGGTGAAGACCTGGATGGCGAACTTGCGATCGTCGTCGAAGAGCTCGTCGTCGGTCTCGGCCTCCTCGAACCACTGCGGCTTCCTGAACTCATCCTTGTTGGAAGCAGACGTCGACGAGCTGATGGGTGGTGGGAAGAGAAAAGTGGGGGGTGGTGTGGGATGAGAAATAAATTTCCACCCTTCGGCTCCAATACGCAGCCTCCGAGCAAACACACACACACACACACACACATAGAGAAAGAAAAAGCAGCCCACACACTGGCAGGCGCTTTTCCGTTCGGTGTGCGTGTGTGTATCCTGGCAAAAATCTATCTATCATGGCAGGTGCCTGGTTATCGATCCGTCGGTGGAAAACGCCGCAGTGCCGCAACATTTTCACCATTATTTTTAGACTTGCAATGCAATTAGCTTGCATAATCCGGCTATTAGGCATTGCATTCAACTACTCACTCCTGCTCCTTGGCCGCCTCCGACTGGAACATTTTCTTGAGTATGTCCATTCTAATAGCTCCGCTGCTGATAATTGTTAGAAGATAACTTAAACGCTTGACAGGGCGCAAAGCAAAGTGGTTAAAGGAAACTAAAAGAACCAAAACTACGCAAATGTTTATAGATCTAAGCGATTCCTGTTCGGCGCTATTGTTCTTGTTTTTTTTATGGTTTTTATTTTGCACAAACCGTACACGACACCACGACCAAAATTTTTGCCCGAAAAAAACTGTCAACAAAACTGGCAGTTGACAGCCGATCAGCTGACTTCGTGAGCCGTGGGCCAGTTCGTGAGTTAGTTTTGAGGACCTGCCAGCTGGTCACACTATTTGGCGCTCAAATTTAAATTTAAAGTTTATTTACTCGAATATTTCTACAAAATACGCAAAAACTTAAAAAACTTGAATGTAAATGTTAGGTTTCCTAAGGTACGAACGAAAAGATATACTTATAATTTATTTTTAATTATAAGCTATTATTATTTTCATCCAGAAACTATATTTATTTTTCTTGAACTATTTTTAGATTTTATTTCAATAGTTTTCATTGTGGTATGGGAAAAGTATGCATTAATTTTAAATTCCGGTCAGAGTTGATCCAAATTTTGGCCAATTGTTTCCTGGTCTTGGGCTCGGTGGGTCATTTTATCTGCTCGGCTTATCAACCAGTTATTGCGGTGACTGTCTTGTTTGTGGTTTTGATGTCAGTGTGCGACCACAAATTGTCTGATAAGTGATAACCGAGCGTAAGAATCGGCACACCGCAGATCTGGGCTCCCAACTAACCACCCAACTAGTGTATGTAAATGCACACAGAGACTGTCTACGGTTTATGGAGGGACAGATCCGAGTTGAAGCCTCACAGACCACCACTCACCCCCTAGCTTATCAGCACGTAATCCACCCCATTCCGGACTTATCTCCACTTAGTATATAACCATGACCGATAATAAACTCCGTCCGCAACGATAAACAAAAGGCTTTGTTATTATATATTCCTTTTTTTTTCTTTAATTATTAAAAGTGTAGAGGTTATATGTGAGGTGAGGTGACCACAAAAGCACTTGCAATAATAATATTTATACACAGTACACGCACGAAGCATAAGAATCTCATCAGTAGATCTCGAGAGGAGTAGGGATGGGGATTAGGGTAAGGGGGTACACAGTTGGTGGGGAGTTGGTGTAAGGACCATAACAATAATTTCGAAATAAACAACGGATAAAGCTTCTGATCATCTGGTTTTCATTTCAACGGCTCTTGTCAACAAAGGGGTAGTGGTTGCGGGATAACAATTGACGCAGTGACTCCTCCTGCACTAGCTGGCGGCAGGCTCGAACTTGCATATGACAGCGAACATGGCCTCGCCACCCAGGTACTTGGCCAGCCAGTGGTTCTTAATCACGGCCAGCTTGAGGGTCTCGCATGTGAAGCGGGCGTTCAGGTTCGTGTGCAGTGCCCGGCCCATGCCCTCGATCACGAGCAGGTCAGTCTCATTGGCGGCGATGGCGTCGCACAGCTCTGGCGGTAGGGTGCGCATGTCCAGGCATGGACCAGACTGCCCGTTGGCGTACACCAGCAGCCGTCTGCCCTTCCAGGCCTCCGATATCACCGCACACTCTGGCGCGCACTCATCCAGAAGTGCCTCCAACTCTCGACTCGTTACATCATTGAGCGCTGGTTCGCTATTGGCGCAGAGTATCACTTTGGTGCCACGTTTAAGCAGCTCCCGGGCGAAGGGTAGCACTCCCAGTACCACATCCACGCCGCTATTGTCCACAAAAATCGCGGCGCATTTATGCGGCTGCCCCTTCAGGCGCTGCAACCAGTTGTCCAGGTTGTCCAGTAGCCAGGGTCTCTCCTCTATGCTGTCTAAGGCGGAGTGGAGGCCAAAACTACTGTCCTGCTCCAGGATATTGGCGATGGCCTGGGCGCCCCAGTCGAACATATTGCCGGCCAGCACCCCTCGCACCAACTCCGTCCATTTGGCGTCCTGATCCTGCAGAGAATCCAGTTCCTGAAGCCGCTGCTTCAGATTGGCTACGGCGGAGGCATTCTCCAGTTTCTTTTGGCTGAGCCAGGGATCCGTGAACCCGTATCGCCGCAGCATAGTTTCGTTGATGTTGAGGAGCTCGCTGGTCCCAAGGACCACTTTGCCGCTGTTCTGCGGAATGTTCCTTTGGTGCTCCTCCAGCTGCTGGATGTAGGCCTCCCGAAACTGCTCCGCCCGCTGGCCGGCAGTGTTGTCCACCGAAGCCTGAGACTTCTCAGCCACTTTGGCGAACTTCGTAGCCAGATTCCGGAAGCAGGCGAACCAATAGTCAGCCGCTTTGGCATCCGTATTGAGGTCCAGCGTGTCCGGCTGGTAAACCGACGGATCCGGCAGCAGGCTGCAGTTATGCATAGCGGCGCGTTTTAACGACGCAGGGCGAGTGAGTTTTAGCGCAGAAATTGTCGCCGTTTTTGTAATAATTACAAGTTGTGGTAGGGTTGTTGAAAGCATATCGCCTTGAAGGTCTATCGGTTAGATTGAAGGCTAATGACAACTCTGGACAAGGCGGCAACGCAGGTTGACAGGTCAGTGGTTTTCAAAACAAAACAGCTGTTAGTCTAACGGTTTATTCAAACTAACCTAAAATATTTTTTTAAATAAATTTTATTTTAATTTTGAATTCATTATGCTGCGATTGGTGTATAATCCAATCATCTCGCAAGTCAATTTTTCCAAACTGTCAGTTTTAAATGTAATCCATGTCAGAAATATACTGCCAGGAATACCTTTATCAAAAGCCCAACGAGGTGATGTCTGGAAAATCAAATACTCCCAGAGGTTCTACACACTTTATAAATGGATCTGACTTAGAAGAAAAATAAAAAGGAGCAAAAAAAAAAAATACTAAAAAACTAAAATTGCCAGCCCTAGTATTTAAAATGTTCCCGCCCAGGAACCGTTTCAAATGATAGCGGAAACAAAGATTGTCAAAGGAAAGGGAAAGTGAAGTTATCGATCTTCGGTCGTCAGCCAATTATTCTTGGCTAGAAACTGGTCAAAATTGGCCAGTATTCGCAAAAAAATAATGAAATGAACAGAAAAACTAAAAGAATTCACGTAAATGCCTATCGACATGTTCGATATTACGTCTCGCTCACACGCAACTGCTCAATACCCAACATGTCGAGGCAGGCCGATTAGTGTGGCCACCTATCGTTTGGAACAAGATACTCGCATTTTTGGTATTTGAAACGGTATATTTTCAGACATTTCGCCACCATATACAAACACTGACAACTCTGAAAAACGAACAAACGGAGCCAAGTACAAGAAACGAGAAACCGTGAAGCAAGAAGCTAAGAGCAGGAACCGTGAGCTACTAGAGAACAAAGTGCGTGTGTTTTTGTACCGAGATAAATCGAGCCAGGTAAATTGCACTCTAAGTCATAAGTCGAGCGACAGATGCTAAAGTAAATTTTAAATTCAAAGCCAAGCCTTGCAGACGGCTTGTGCTTGTTGAGCGTGTTTGTGTGTGTGTGCGTGTGTGGTGCTACTTTTGAAATTCTGTATACCCGCTCTGGATCCGCGTCAGTTTCAAGGAGGGAATTTGTGACTTAAATTGAAACAAAGACGAGATTCTATCAAGTGTTTAGTGGCTAAAATGGTTAGATGCTCCTCGATACAGTATGGCACAAGTGCGGCAGACGCCGCCGACGCACACACATACACAGCCAGCACACAGCCGCACACAACGAAGCAGGCGAAAAGGACGCCATGCACGAAGGCTTAGTGTGTGTGGTGGCAGAGTGTGGGAAGATCTTTCGAAATTCAAAAAAAAAGACAATAATCTTTGGGTTAAAATTGATGGAAAAAAGTGTTTCATGATAGTGGCAGTCCGCCCCCGCATTTTATCCTATTTCAAAATTTCAGCATATTTTTGAGTTGCCTTTTCACAATTTTTTGGGTGTGCCGCCTTCAATGCGTCGGCGTTGCCACCACGTCGCCGTCCGCAGCAGCAGCGCAGGCAGCGTCGCCGGCAGAGCCATGCCGGTGTGGCTGGCTTTGTATCCGTTTCGCCCTCTCTCTCTTGCTCTCTCTCTCTCGGCTTGTTCTCTCACGATTGGCGGTTAGTTTCGCTCTCCTTGCCAGTTCTCCCTGTTTAGTCCTGTGTCCGCTTTGTGCGTTTTCTTCGCCTGGCTGCCTTGCCTTGCCTTGACTTTTGGGTTCTTTGTCGTTGTCTCCTCTTTGTTTGCATTGTACGCCCGATTACACTTGCCAGCAAGTTTCTTGCTCGCGATATCCTTGTGCAAGGTGCGCATGCCAGTCTTCACTGTTGCCCCCCCACCCTCCTAGGAGAAGTGTGCATGTGGATGGCTGGTGTTCCCGTTTTGCGTTTCACTTTGGTTGCCTGGCCGAGATTATCATCATCGAACACGAGGATCGAATCGAATCGGAGAGGAGAGAGAGGAGAGTCAAGTCGAGTCTTTATTTATTCTGCACTTTTGTTACAAAAAAAAAAAAAAAAAAACTGCGTCGCAGCTGTAGTCGCTCGGTCGTCAGTCACTCAGTCGCCGGCTGGGAGACAGCCACCGCCCTAACTGGCGTCGCCTACAGGCCTCTGTATGGGTGCCCCCTCTCCCTCCCTCTCTCTCTCTCTCTTTCGATGTATGAGTCGTTGATGTGTTGGTCCTTTAGCCACTTTAATTATTTATTATGGAGCCTAGGAAGTCAGTCTCTTGGATATTTGGGGAGTGGCATTCCCAAAAATCTTCCAGAAGCCTCTCCTCCCCCTCTCCTCCTCCATTGAGAACTTGGCGGAGGCGGTGGCCTCCCTTGAAGTGGTCTCCGATTACCACCAGAATGTATATATTTGCTCGTCGATCGCCGAGGAGGACTAGGCTTGGCGAATTTGTCAACGTTAGCTGGAACTCAAGTAAACATTGGAGGCTTGGGGGCTGGGTTGCCCCGCCACTTCGTCAAGTGCGAATTGCGGTTGGGGCTGCTCTGTGATGCTCGAAAGCCGCAATTGGCCTTCCACTAAAGTGGATATTGACTAAAGCGAACTGTCAACTGTTCCTGAAAAACTAAGCCAAGTCTGGCCAGCCATATGCAGATCAAAGTCTCAAAGTCCGAAGCTCAATCAAGGCCTGGAACTGGGCTGGAGACTGGTGGAACCTGGGTGTTGAAAAGTCACACACATATGGCCACCAAAGCGGACGAATTTCTCGTTTAATTTGCAAAACATCTGTGTGGAAGATGTTCCCCCTCCTGCTGGCCGGAGCACATTTTCTTTCAGAGTTTTCTTTTATTTTCTTTATGAAAATTAGCCCACCCCCTCCTTAGCCTTAGCCTTAGCCACTTGACTAAGGCCACTAATTCCTCAGGAATGTTTGGGGGAGAATCATAAATGCGCCATAGAGAGGCATTTGGCGAGAAATCAACAGAAATATGGAATATTTGTTGTAGACTCCAGATCGCGCCACCAAAAATCAATCCAACTACAAAAATAAACAAAAGCCAATGGGGGGTGGCCCTGGAGACGATCCAATTCCCCGATCTGGGATCTTTTCGCACTCCACCACCCCCACCCCACCCCACCCCACTCCTCTTTATTTAAATTGAAGCTCTTGGAGGCATTCGCATTCAATTGGAGGTTTTCTGGCTCGCCTTTGTCGCTTATCAGCGCCTCAGCTTGTTCCCAGCGGTACAGTGAGGCCTGGCTGGCATCACCGAAAGTGGAGATATTTTCGAGGAACAAGCAGCCATCCGGATGGATAGCCCTTCATCTTTTATCAGCTTCTTACACTCTATTACAAGTTCCATTAACCTCGCGACCACAGCAGCGATTTATCTCAAGGAGGGAGGGAGGGGGTGGAGTGGAGTGGAGTACCCCCACAATTGGCGCTGCATGCATGCATTGCACCCTCCATCCCATCCGCGGCCAATAATTAAATAACAATGCCGGAATCCGTTCAATGTTGCGCCACAAAAGGCGCAGCCCACAGCTCTCATCCCAAATATTTCGTTGATTCTTCACGCCTTCTGGGACGCTCTTGTTTACTCCCCGAGCACCCCTCCCCTCCCATTTCTGTTGCAGCTACTGTGGCGGCATGTGGGGTCATTGTGTGAATGGTAGCAGAGGCAGAGGCAGAGGCAGCAATAAAGCATACGCATCGACGCCGTCAAGGCTCATTAGTTTGTTATTGACTAGGGCTGGGATAAAGGGGGAGGGAGAGTAGGAGGAGGAGGGGATCAGGAGAAAAAGAATGAAAGAAAGCAGGAGCCTTTATCGGCCGCCCGCATTTCTCAGTCGACGCCTCTGGCTTTGCTTCCGGCTGGCGTCGCTGCCGCTGCTGCTGCTGCTGCCTCTGCCTCAGTTGCTGCTGGTGGTACTCTGGTGCTGCCATTGATCGAGACACTCTCTCGCAGTCTTCGTTTCACGCTCGACTTTAACGGTTCATTTGGGAGGAGGGACTATACTGCAAACTGCATCCTACGATCAAGGCGCGAGTGCTAAAACGGTTCTATTACTCTCGCTAGCTAGTTAAAAGGTGTCACAGAGAGAGAAAAAGAGAGAGAGTGTCAGTGTGTGCAAAAGAAGAGGGGAAGGAGGAAGGAAGGAAGGACCACCCGCGTCTCCCAGAAATAGTAAAGTAAGTACCGGAAATTGAAGAAAACGCTACGCTTTGTCTGATGAATTATGTATTAAAGTGTCGCTTACACTGTGAATTTCAAATCAGAAAGGCTGAGCTTGAGCGCCAGCTAGCCACTCACTCAAATGCTAATGCCTCCCCCTCCTGGGGACGAGGCGACTAATTGGCCAGGCTGCCTTATTTGTTGCTGTTGTTACTACTTTTTAATACACAACTTACAACTGTCGCACGCCTCTCTCGGAGTTTTAATTAACCGCAACGGTAGGTGAGAGCAGAAGAGAGAGAGGTAAGGTAAGGTAAGGTAGGTGAGAGCTGCTGCCGCTGCCAAGAGAGAAAGAAAGGAAAGAGGACAGAGACCTGGAGAACAAGAAGACTGAGTAACCGGTTTGGTGGACTTGCCCACATTGCCGTTATTGTTGTTGTACCTTTTCGTCTTACTTTGTCTCTATGTGTGTATGTGTGTGTGTGTCGTTTATCCTTTTTTTGTTTCCAGCCAGCGAAGGAGAAGAAGAGAAGACAGAGTTGGCTCTGCGTGGGCAGGCGACAAATTTATTGGCACTCACTCTCTAGCTGCTCCCCTCAGGAGGCAGAACTACGAATATTCAAAAAAAAAAAAAATATTCATTGTAATTATTTTCAACACCCGACCCAGAGAGGAGGCATTGATTTAAGTGCGCGCTTCTCAGCTACCCTGTAAGTGTGGGCTATGGAGGGTATATCTGGTGCTATCTGGAACGATTAGATTGCAGATGTCGGATTGGAAAGCACTTATCACTCATCCCTTATCTCTTTCAATAAACATTAAAAGTTAAGGTATTCCCATTGCCGGAAACCCTGATTTCTCTTCCAGACCGACCTCTCCAGCCACAACACTTGGATCTTGGCAGTCAGAATACATTGTTGAAATATTTTCGAGTGCCATAAGAGTACCCAAGGCATTTCCATATGCCATTTTGGTTGTTTGGCGAAAAGAAGAAGAAGTCGGCTTACTCAACAAGCCCATTAAATTTTACGGTTCTTGGTGATGATTTTATGCGTTTTGGGCCTCATTCCGATAGGTTTTGTATGGCGTTCCAAGAGGAGGAGGCAGATATTTTCAAGTGCGTCTAATTTTACGATCGATGCCCCCACACCTACTGGTCGAGCGAGTATATCTTCAAGATATGATAAAAACCGGCTAGATAAGCCGCTTGACTCTGGAAGCACGTCTCTACAATGTTTTAGTTTCCAGAGCCAGAGCAGGTACTAGCTAGCTAGCTGGCCAAGATCACTGGATCACCCAAACATGCCTATTTTTTTGGATGAAATGTTTGGCCAACAAACGTACATCACGTAGCACCCGCACTCTGGGCCACAGTGGGCCTATAGCTGAGACTCTCTGTCACTGATATGGCTTTTCTTTGTTTCCGTCGGGAGCTCAGAAATAGGAAGCCAGCTACCGTTAACAATGAATCTCATTCCCATTTTATTTTTATTTTTTTGGCCATTCCAATGTATCCATTATCATAAGCGATTGTCCGCCCAGAACAGAACCAATTGGCCGGAAATGATAATTGAAAAATATATATTTTCTCTTTTCTCTACTTGGCTTCTGGCTCTTGTCAACTGTACGAGTGCGAGTGCGAGTGTACTTGCTACTAATTATGGAATGCATTCATTTTTATTTTCTTACCACAACCTGCTGCCTTCTCTGCAACAACAATTATATCCGGTGGTTACTTGAGACACTCTTCTGGTGCCTTCTTCCAGTCTTCTTGATGTTATTCCTTCCTGTTTTCTGTCCCCAAAAGAAAGAGTTCCGAAATCCGAGATGGCTATTGATTTTTTTAAATCGCAATTTATGCGCCAGACATCGCATTTATTTATAGGAAGTGCCAGCTATCTGATTTGAAGATTAAAAGGCAATTAAGATTAGAAAGTGTCTATATTTTAATAAAAAAAAAGTATCAGAGCCAGAGAGCTCAAGGTTTTGCATCAGAACTGCGTGGGATGAGGCCTCTGGATGACAATTAAAGTGGACCTGATGCACTTCTTCGCTCCGGGGCCTGATTGCGGCTTAGGCGTGGCTTATCACCAGCCAGCCAGTAAGCCAGCCAGCCAGACTCCTCTCCGCCCACTCCTACTTACTGATTGAGGGAAACTTTCCACTCAATTGAGAGTCAAGGAGGTGGACTGGGACTGGGACTGGGTCTGGGAAGACTGGACGGCTAGATGGATGGATGTTTGATGTGTGTGAGAGATGCCATTAACGATCCCCCTTGATTAGTTTATAAAAGTTCAATTGCACTCTCTCTCTCCCAGCTATTGTCCCTTTTTGCCGCCACCAGGGCCGCTTTTCAATTTTAATTGCCCCACAATGTGGATGCATGATGCCCACCACTGATCTTGGGGGGGGAGCCAGTGAGCTTCTCACACACAAAAATTAATGTTTGACCGGCCGGCCAACTTTCAGACAGTCATTCAGCCGGCACATTCCACATTCCTCACAATCAGTTTAATTTTCGTATCAAAACGTCTCATCTCCCTAGACTGGAGTCCAAAAAGGGGCCTCCTGAACTGGCTCTCTGGCTAATAGATTTTTGAACTAAAACTTATAGTTAGTTTTAAATATTTTTATTATAAAAATAATAAAATCTCTCTCTCTGTAGAGCCTCTTTCTCTGCCAAGACTGACAGACAGCAGTGATACCCAACAGCTTGAAGTGTCAAAAGAGTGGATGGGGCGCTCGCCAGGGTGGGGGAAAAGGCAGCGACATGGAAGCTCGCACTTACTCTGCCTGACTGGCTGGCAGCCCCTTTGTCCCGAGAGCTGTTGCTTCGTTTTTTTTTTCACTTCGAACACTCCATTGTTGATAAATGCGCTTTTATTTATAGATCGCGGCTGCTGTTTTGTGAGCTGGGAGCTGGGAGCTGAGAGCTGGGCGCTGGAAGGGAGCCTCTTTTGTCCAGCCGAGTGTCAGTGGAGGGGGGGCCCACATGTCAAAAGTCGCGTCTAAATTGAATTAAACTAATAAAGCACCAAGACACAAAGGCCAGTAAGGTCCACCCCAAAAATCCAATTATTTTTCAATCAAAAATTTTATTAATTTATTGCTAGATTTTAGTGATTATTTTTTAAATAAAATATTTAATTTAAAAAAAGTTTAGTTTAGGGAAGTAAGACTGCCCTCACACGCCCTGTTGCCAACGTCCTGCCCGGCAACCCTCCTCTCTCTCTCTCTCTCTGTCTGGCAGGAGCAACCTCTCAGCAATGTCCTTTTTCCTTGATGCGTCATGCGCTTTTAGGTTTTAGGTTGTTACCTTTTCCCCCCCAAACACTGTTTGCCGGCCAACAATGAGGGTTGTGCCCTGGCCGCGTTTTTTGGACATTACTCATCCAGTTCGGATAGGCCAGGGCCGGGAAATGATGGTCTCTCCTAGTGTCTTAGTAGTCGGCTTATCATTCCGATCGAAATACATAACATAACTCCGATGAGCTTCAGTTGGCCTGCCCCTGCCCCTGCCCCTGCCACTGCCACTGCCCATTGTAGTATTAATTGCTGTCGGGAGGTTCGTTGAACCCCCCAGAGTCTTGAAACTTGATGTCTTTATATTGAAACGATGATATATGGCACGAGTGTGCGGAATTTTGCAAAGAATTCTTGCTTCTACTTGGTGCCGGAATCCTTATCATCAATGGGAGGGGCAGTTGTGGGAGAACAGATACAGTATTTGGGTCACAACAAGCTACTTTTGATGTTCTTCAATATTATATTGTTTCTTATCACTGTGCCTGTGGCCACTGGAAGGTAATGATTCACCAGAGATGACTCCTTCTGGCCATGACTGATGACTACTTCCAATTTCCTTTAAACCATTTCTATAAATGGCATTGCTTCCTCACTTGACTCACTTCCCACTAACTAGGCAACCGTGATGACTCACTGATGGCTTCCCGAAAAGAAATCTTGGAACCACGTGCGGTAGCTGTGGTGCGTCTGTGGGTGGTTGGGGCGGAGGTGAGAGAGAGGCTGGAGATATCGTGGCAGGAACAGCTGCTGCTGCCGATGTGGGCCTTTGTTGCCGCCATTTTTTCCGCCCAACACACGAACACACATGGACACACACCTTGGCTCCTTTTTAATGGCACTTGCAACCCCTAAAAAATGCAAACTTACTGTGCCACCTCCCCCCAAAAAAGCGCTCTTTGCTACGGTTTCTGTTTCATTCTCGTTCTGCCAACACATTTTTGTGTGTAATTCGATTTTCTTCAAAAAAGTGACGCATTGCATGTTAAAACAGCCCTCCTGTTCCACCCGGAGTGGTGCGGTGTGGTGTGCGGTGTCTGTTTCGTTGTTTCATATAAAGTTCTCTATAAAAAAATACATTCAAGTGCTGATGATGATTCATGGGAGGCGTCCGAATTGTTGACGATTACGGCGGCGGTCTGTGGTGGCAGTCGCAGTGCTCTCGCGGTAACCGGAGCCTCCAGAACTCGTAGGTGTCGGTTGCTCCACAGTCCTCCTACCTGATCGCAGATCCATGTATGGTTTGGGTCCTTAATGGGGTCATCGAATCGCAATGATAGCCATTGCGCGCGAAAATGTCAATTACAAAAATAGGAAAAGCTAAACACAAACTAAAAATAGTCGCTCTTCACTCTCAATAATGCTCAGCATTCGATTCATCTGATTTTCAGTTTGTGCCAGCGACTAAAGGAATATAAACAGGAAGAATGGGTAAAGCTCAGAGCAAGCGTTCCATCGACATCACCACCGATCCCAAGAAGGTGGCCGAGGGCGACGAGGTGGCGGGCAAGGTGGAGAAGATCGACGTTGACCAGAAGGCCGACGCTCCGGCGGCCAACGGCGATGCAGCCACTCCCAAGGACGGCGGCGATGAAGCAGCTGCTGGAGAGGTAATCCTTTAAGACATCTTTTTGAAATTAAACTAAATGGAAGTTGGATTCTTTCAGAAAAAGGATACAGAGGAGAGTTCGGAGAACGACAAAGATCTGACCACCGAGAAGAGTGCGGCTGCTGAGGCTGCTGGCGCCGCCGGAGATGCTGCTGCCGAGGCGCCAAAGGCCGAGGAGGGCTCCCCCAAAGAGGCCGCCGCCGGCGAGGAGATCACCCCGCTCGCCGACGAGAGCATCAAGTCCAAGTCCAAGAAAGACAAGGTTAAGAAGAAGTGGTCCTTCCGCAGCATCTCGTTCGGCAAGAAGGACAAACAGAAGCCGGCCAAGTCCGAGGATGCCGTGTCGCCCACTTCAGCCACAACGTCGCCGACGACGGCCGAGGCAGCAGCTGCTCCCGCCGAGCCAGCAGCTGCCACAAACGGCGAAGCCGAGAAACCCGAGGAGGTAAGGACCGAGTCCAGTCGCGAGAGAATTATTTAAAAGTTTTATCTTCTGCAGGCACCTCCCAGTGAGGCGGCGTCCAAGGAGGAGGTGAAGCCAACTGAGAACGGATCAGCGACCGAACAGGAGAAGCAAGCCAACGGAGAGGCCGAAGTTGCGGCGCCAGCACCAGCACCAGCCACAGTTGAGGAAGCGGCGCAGCCGAAGCCAGCTGAGGAAACACCCACTGCCACTGTCACTGCCAGCACCACCGAGTCGACCACCGCCGCAGCTACCACTGAGGACGTTAAAGAGAGCCAGGCCGAGCCAGCTGAGGTCGTGACCAACGGACACGGCGCCAGCGGCGATGGCGAGGCCCTGACAAATGGATCCAGCAACGGACTGGCCGAGTCCCCAGTGGCCGAAACGGCCCCAGCACCAGCTGCCGATAACATTCCAAGCAACGATGATGATGAGAAGCCCCACCAGAATGGCACCAACGGCACCGCCACGCCCCCGCCGACTCCAGTGGCCGTCGAGGCCGAGAAAGGACAACCAATCGAGGTAAAGAGCTTAACCACCGACTGCACCACACCCAACCACAACAACAATAAACACCACACTGTAAATACCAGTACAAGAATAACCGCCACAGAAATCACAGAAAGAATTGCACAAAAAATAACCCGAACCGAGACTGAGACGGAGACGGAGACTGAGACCACTACTACTATCACTGGGACAGAGACCGTTGCAGCAGCCGCAGAGTTAGTTCAGAGCCAAGCAATCCTAACCAAAACAACCAACACGATCCTTCCCACCTCCCACACGCAGGCCAGCGATGACCGGAAAGCGGACGCCAGTCAAGCCGAGGAGGAAGTGGTGGCGGCCATCATTCAAGCAGTTAGCAGTGAGGCTGAAACGGAGGCCGAAGCTGAGGCGGAGGCGGAGGCCGAGGCCGAGGGATTTGTGGTGGTGGCTCCGGTGCCCACTGAAATCGAAGCTCCTCTGTCCAATGCCCCTGCTGTCGCATCCGAAACTGTCCCCGAACCCGAACCCGAAGTTGAAGCTGAATCTGTTGTGGCGGAGGTGGCGAGCAGCAGCCCGCCCCCATTGCCCAAGTCCCCGCCTCCGTCGCGAGTGTCCGCTTTTGTTCTGTCCGAGGAGGCGATCGAAGACCAGCCAGTGCCGGCGGTTACTCCCATCGACTCGGATCGTGTCGAGATCGAGCAGCAGGCCGTCAGTTTTGTGGCCGAGATCACCGAGCAGGCGGCTGAAATCGTCACCGAAAGGGAGAAGCAAGAGGTGGAGGAGGAGAAGGAGCTGCCTGTTCCGGCTGTCGAACAGGTTGCAGCTCCCTCTTCCACCTTGGAGGAGGAATCCCCTTCGAAGGTTGATGAGGAAATTGTTGTAGCCCGCAGCACCTCCATCCCAGCCGAAGTGGTTGAGGAGAGTGTCCCTGCTCCCTCTGTAGAGGAAGAAGCCACAGCAGTTGCTTCTTCGGAGGAAGACAACATTGCAGCTCCATCTGAAACAGAAAACCAGGAAGTGGTGGTCCAGGAAGAGACCCCCGAAGAGCCCCTCATCTCCACAGAAGACAACTCTGCAGCGCAGTCGCAAGTAGAGCCACTTCCCGACCTGGTCAGTAGAGACGCCCTCCCAGCCGCTGACGAAACACCTGCTGAGCAGACACCGGAGGCAGTCCCCGAACCAGTCCATGATGAGCCAGAGCCAACTAAGGAGGAAACTAAGCCAGAGGCCATCCTCGAGGAAGAGCCAGAACCCAAGCTGGAAGAAACAGAGCAAGTTGTTGAATCGGAGAATGCGCATAGCGATAACGATAGCGACCTGGTCGGAAACATCATCAGCGACTTGGATGAGCCCGTGACCAAGTCGGGGCATGAAGCGCTGCTGGCGGAGCTGGAGGAGGCCGAGAGCCGAGACAACAAGGTGAATAGCCGCCACAGTGGCAGTCCAACAGCGTCAACAACAACAACAGCACACCACCCACCACCCACCATTCTAGCATTGGAACTATGTCCTGGGCGTGCTTCTCTTGCTTATTCCACTCTCCCTCTCTCTCTCTCTCTGTCTCTTTGTCTCTCTCTGTGTGTGTGTGTGTCTCATTCGAGTTGCATCAGTTGTTGTGTTGCTGGTAGCGCGCTTGTTGCCGTAGTTATTACGTAGTGTTAGTGTTGATAATGGTATTGATTGATTGATTGATTGATTGGTTGATTGATCGCTGGGGAAGTGCATGATTTGTTGGTGATGTAAAGCGAATGATGAACGTTCTACTAAACCGAGGATAAGTGACTGCATTTTGGTGTATTAACAAAAAAAAACACAAACCACATTCATCCTAATCCTAAGCACACACATGACACCTGAACACCTGACACCTGAACACCTGTACACCTGACACCTGTACACCTGAACACCAAAATCTAACCAACATCAGTCTGGCTGCCGTAACTCTTGCGCTCTCTAACTAAACCCAAAGACCATAAAACACAACTGTACCTAAATGTTGAAACACAAAAACTCGCTTACATCATTTTTTTGGTTTAATTTTTTATTTAATTTTTTTAGGCCTTAAAATGCCTTGCTCATTGTCTTAATTTTTTATTGTTGTTGTGCTCTCAGTACTCATTATTTTTGCATACGACCACAGTCTTTTATCCTTTATCCTCAAAACCAAAAAACTAAAAAAAATGTATATCCTTTATTCGCAGGTGGATCTCGCCAAGGATCTGAAGGAGAAGAACGCTGCGGCAGAGGTTACAACACAGGAACAGGTGCCCGTTACATGCGAATAATCCTACTCATAATTATTATATATAATATTACATATTATTAAAACAAAAACAAACAAAAAAAAAAAAACAAAAACAAAAACGATACAAGCAACAACAAAAGAACGCAACGTAAAACAGTAAAAAAAACAATTACAAGATAAAAACAAACAAGAAACGAAAAAAAAAAAACAAAAACGAAAACAAGTAAAAATACATTTTTTAATATTTACATATTTTAATAATTTTTGTACGAACTTCATATCCCTAATTCATGATATTATGCAAGCACCTCCCACCACCCACTACCCACTTAGCCGCCAATAATTTTTTTTATTGGCATCCATGAAGAGGATCCACCACCTCCATCCACACCATACACACACACGATTACATACCATTTCTCATATAGTGATGATCTTGATCGAACATGCATCGAAATCAGCAGCAGCAGCAGCGGCAAATCATAAAAAAACATGATGATGAATAGAAGATGAAAGTGAGATGAATTTTTTGAATAATTTCTACTATACATTTAACTGTAAGTTCGAAGAAATTTGTAAAGAATTTTTGGACGAAATATTGGATAAAATATATATTATAAAATATAAAACCCCAAAGCGTGCTTCACTCACCACCACCGGCTGGAAAAAAAAAGAAAAAAAAAAAAGTGAAAAATATATAAACCCAAAAAACAAACAAAATTTTTGTATATTTTTATTTCGAGTCCCGTTTTATTTTACTTTTTTTCTTTAATTCTCTAAAAAAAAACAAAAAAAAGAATGTAACAAAGTGTTACAACAAAAAAATAACCACTCTTCTTGGTTAAATTGGAGTAAAGCGCTAAGATTATGTTCTAAGTACGTTCTTAATATTTCATAAATGGTTAATTTTGAAACGTAACTAAATGTTACAACAAACAAACTACAACAAAAGCTCCAACGAACGCTTCCAAAGCGACACAAAAACAAAACACGAATTCCGATTCAGAGAAAAGCGAAAAAATGATTTATGAAAAAATAGTAATCGTGCGTCTTTTGCAACTAAATAGAGAGTCCTACTAAGAGAAACTAAATGTAATCAATAAATTAAGCCACATTATGAAACATGGTCAAGGTCATGTCATGGTCAACATACAATTCAACAAAGAAACCAAAAAAAAACAGAAAACCTAATTAATCCCAATGCGAGTGAAACCAAAAGTGTTTCCGAAATCAAATTACAGATTGGAGAGAGCCTGTGGGAGGTAGGACCTAGGCCCTCCTCCTAGGCATTCTAACACCTAACAAAGAAGCGCTGCTTGCGCAGCTGCAACTGCTGCTGTTTGTGGCGATAGTCCGGCACATTCCGGAGCATGAAGACGGCCGCGAAGAGCACGTAGAGGGACGAGAGCATGAGGAGCACGGGGAAGGAGAAGACGATGTGCGCCATCCGGACCTTCCGCTTCTCAATCGGTGGCACGTAGACGAAGCCACCTGCAAGGACATCATAGGATTAGGAGTTATAGGATTTTTGGTAGCCATGACTTACCATTCCAGTTCTTGTACTCGCATCTCTCCCCCACGTAGTCGTCCTTGCAGAGGCAGGAGTGCAGCACCTTGCTGTTGACCATCGGGTGGTGGAAGCAGCGTCCCCCGTTCAGGCAGAAGTTGGCCTTGTACTCCTCGCTACAGGGCAGTAGCTGGACCTCGGTGGCGTTCTTCCTCTTGCCCTCGTCTACGGCGGGTGCAGCGGTCGGGCTGGCGGCCAACGTGGTGGGCGAGCTCTGGTCGGGTGGCGGTTCGCCCGTGTGCGTTACTGTGGTGGATGGCGTAGTCGTGATCTCCGAGGTGACGGCGGGAGTGCTGCTCTCAACCGTTGACCAGGCCTCAGTGCTGGAGGTGAGGATGTCGGAGGCATCGGTGGACGTCTCCACCGACTGGGCACTGATTGGATCTATGTCTCGATCCAGGTCTGTGTTGGCCTCCATGGCAGCCTCCTGGGCTGCTGCCTCCAGCTGCTGTTGCTCCTGGAGCTGTTGCAGCTCCCACTGGCTGGCGTAGGCCATCTCCTGCTGCTGCAGCTCGTGGGCGTGCTCGTGGAGGTGATTGTGCTGATGCTGCACAATGTTGAGCGTGTGCTCTCGTAGTAGTAAGATCCGGCTCGAACAACAATCTGAAGGATAATTTCAACCTTTTAGTTATGGAATTTGATTTTGGAATAAGTAGATCCTTTGTTTAGAGATCTGTCTAAGATCCACTAAAGATCCATCTTTATGGCTTTGGATGGAACTTCCTCTTTTAATTAAATTTATTTATTTTGAAAATCAAACAAAACAGTCGAAGACGGATGTTTGAAAGTCGGATGTTTTGCCGCCAAAATAGCTTCCAATAGAGGAGACCTGGCAATACTGTGACGTCTTGGACGGATTATTGGAAGCCATTCGGATTCCATTGGAATAGCTTACCTGTGACGGCGACAATTGTTGAGAGCACGAAAATTACTTTGAATATTTGGACAATTGAGATTGGCATCATTGGAAAAACGCTGGCTGGCGTGGGTGGGAGGACGGGTTGTCCACCAAAAACAGGAGTTATATGTATTTGGAGATAAGAGCTCTTAGGGATCGAGCGGCGTGCTGGCCGCAAATGCAATTTGGCGTCGCAACAGAAACAGAAACAGAAACATATTACACACTTGCATCTCCTTGGGGCTCTGGCCTAGCGCTTGGGGCTTGTGGATTTTACTGCAAAATAAAAATAGAACATTTTAGCGCCCCACACTTTCTGTCACACGATCACGCACACATCATCACACAAACAAACAACACAAATCCCATGAACCAATAGCTTATTTTAGAACAACGTACTGGAAGAGCAATCCAGCCGCGAAATGGCTCCAACATTATAATTCTTATTGGGATTCGTGAATCATTTTATAATTATATTGGAAATTAATTATTTAAATTAGATGAAGAGTCGGCAGAACAGCACGGGAAGCGGGCTCTTCGGCGTATGCCTTGACTTGACGAAGGTGTTGTTGCGCGCACGTCGGAAAAGAGACTGGGGGAAAACAGATGAAACACGGAGAACCAGAAACAGATGGACCACAGACGCCATGAATGAAATCGAACGACGAGGGGGGCGGCTAAGAGAGCGCGCCACAGAGATGTGCAATTGTCAGGAGAGGATATGCAATTTATTCACTGGCCTGGACTGGCCTGGTCTGGCCCCCTTTAGAAGAGAGCGGTTTGCCAACTCTAAGAGTAAGAGCACCCGGAAACCGTTAGGATCGGTAACTATCAAGAGAGCTTACAGTTGCCTACTTATAGGGGAAGTACATGCATTCGTTTCAATTTTTTTATACAATTTAATTAATTATTAAATTAAGTTCACATCGAGGTTAAAAAATTTCTTAATTTATTCCCTAAATGTTAGCCTATCGAGTACAATTAGATATTGTCTAATATCCCAGCACTTTTTGAACTATTACGAGTTTGAGGATAAAATGAAATCAAAGGACGATGGCATCCACTGATCAGGTGCGTGGCTCCATGGGGGCAACACCAAGGTTACTGTTTCCCAGGAAGTCCAGCTCCGTGCATTGCCCTATCACCCGTCCGATGTCATGAGGTAGCAGGCACAGAGAAGCATTCGCCGCCGCCGGAGGCAGCTCCTCCACAGACTCGTGCTGCAGCTTAGCCGCCACCGAGCGGCGAACCAACTTTTCCACAAATGTGCGAAGTAGATGGGCGAGTAGGGTGAGGGCAAGTGGCTGCGATACGCCGGCCAGTGACTCCTCCGACTGCAGGTTGATGTTGATGTCCTTGCACATGTCCTGCACCAACTGGGAGGCCGGCTCCAGACCCTCGGGAGACGGCAGGCACAGCAGTTGACGGTTGGCCCCCTCATGGAACGATTTATTCGCTTGTTGCACTCCAGAGTGATGCGATTCCATTCCAAGGACATCGAGAAAATCCCCAGCATCAACCTTGTGCTCGTATCCCAGCAGACGCCGAGACTGTTTGGCAATCCAGGCATCCAGTCTGTTCCCGGAACTCAGGCTAGAGAAGGCCGACAGCTGCGGCTGAGGATCCTCCTTCAACTGCTCCTGGACCAGCTGGGCTAGTTGATCCTCAGCCTCCGACTTTTGTTTCCTATTTTTGGCGTCTCTCTCCTCGCCGGTTGCGGGCATTTTAAGCATTGGCGTGTAGCCGTGGACTCTGGCATACCCCGCAATCTCGCGCACACTCCAGAATCGCTCTCTGCCACTGGCATTCAGTTGGTGCATCCTTGGATGGTGCGTCAGACACCGCCGCATGAAACTGGCACGTAGGTACTCGTAGCACCGCTGTTTAATGGCAGGTTTCTGTTGGAACGTCTCGAGGGTGTTGCACGTGAAGGGATACTCGTCTCTTTGCATTGGAAGACCCACCAGCGGTAGACGGCGCAAAAGGAACTCAACTGCTTCTCGCATCCCACGGAACTGGCAACTGACAAAGATCTGCTCCAGTCGGCGGGGGCGCGTCCTCACGGCCATGGTTACCTCGGTGGGAGGCGTACGAGCTCTCTGCACTTCCGCCTCCATGCTCATATTCGCGTACCCGTGGTCATGCTGGATGCACTGCAGCATGTGCCATCTGCTTATCGTTGGGGGCTTCAAGAGACTCAGCTGCGGCTTCAGTAACGATTGCTGCTTGACGGCCTTCTTAAGTTTTCGCTGGAGGGGATCAATGATGTACAGCTTTCCGGCCTTCTGGAAAACAACATTCTTGTTGTTGTGATAGTGACCGTTCCTAACGGGCTTCATTGGAGGCCGTTCTGTCGAGGAGTCCGGCCACCGTCTCTGTGGGAAGGCAGGAGATGCCACAATCTCCTGCTTCAGCTTTTCCTGAACCGAATCGCGTTTCGGGCTGCGACCATTAACCGGCAGGTAGACGACAGAGGGTCGGGAAGCTATCACTGGAGCCGCATTCAACCGAAACGATGGCCTCGGAGGAGTTGTGGGAGGTGGTGGCTGCTTTTTGGGGCTGTAGCTGAGCTTCAGTGGCTCCGTTACCAGAACGGTGGGCTCAATGTGCTCGATGTCGCCGCTCAACTCGATCTTGTTGATGCCCGCGAACAAGTTGTCGTCCAGTTCCTCCTTGTTCTGCGTGATGGAGATGGTACGCGCCTTGCTGGACTCGATGGGCGAAAAGGGAGCTTGCGGCGTGGCCGGCCGTGCAGCCTCTACCTGAGGGATGGGTTCTGGAGGCGCATTCAAGGACTGCTCTGCCCGTAGCCATATTTCCACGATAGTCTCCGCACCCATCGTGTGCATGCCACACATGGTCTTGTCCAGCACAACGTTGTGGACCAACTGCACTGGCTTCTGGTGCAGATGATCCTGAAAGTACAACTGAATGCGCATTGGAAACTCGCCCCAGCCGCGACGCGATATCTGAAACGGAGGATCGTGCACGTCGACGATGTTGTTGGGACGGTAGGAATGATGCAATTGGAAGCGCACCTAAAAAAAGTAACTTTATGTGTTAATCTTTCCTGGCAGTCATCCCTCTTACATACCTTCTTTATGTACGCTTCCGGGGGCTGTGGCAGGTCCTTACCCTGAACATAGACCAACCATTTGTAGACGAGAGCGTGGCTCCCAGTGGACTCCCCTCGCATGTCGTCGCCTATGTATTTGGAGGTATTGCCCACCACGAAGTTGAATTTATTCTTGTTGTTCAGCCGTGAGGCGTTTAGCTCCAGCTGGCGCTCCAGGGCTTGGCGGCTGGTGCAGGGAGCCTCGTCCTCCAGCTTGACCGAGACTGCCGGTACCTCCTGCACCTGCTGCTCTTCCTTGGAGTGGTCCGTAACGATGCCCTCTTCGCGGATCTTCTGTTGTCGTCTCCTCTCCGCCCTTCTGTGTGCTGGATTCCTTAATCTGATGCTCTCCTTCGCGATGGTGGCCGCCGTACGCTCTGGGAGATGGCTTGCTATAGGAATTGGACGCTTTCCAACGATCTTCTTGATGGCAGGGTGTAGAGGCATCTGGGCGGCGGCGCCCTCTTCCCCGAAGAGGCTCTCCGTTGGCTGACGCACCTTTGCCACATCGGAGGCGCTGAGTGTCACCTGTTGCTGGCGGTAGTACTCGCTGACCACTTGGTATCGCAGCTTATCGAGCAGCTGGCGGGCCTGCAGCAGCCTCCCATCGATCTCGCCCAGCTGCTCCTCCTTCTGCCTGATTTCGCGATGGAACTCCGCACGCACGAGCTCTCGGATGCGCTGGAACTTGTCAGTGGTAGGGAGTGGAGCTCCTTCCTCGTCTGTCTGTGGCTCAGGCTTGCAGCGCTTCCGCTCCTGAAAATCATCCGGTTGGTGGCCAGGAGGCTCCGTCTGGTGGTAGTCAGGATCATGGTATTCGCTGTGCCTGCGCTTCTTCGGTGGCGTCGCCTGTTGCTGCTCCATGTGCGTGGTGTCGGACTCACGCACGGTGCTTTTTATCACGTAAGTTCAAAGGAGAACAGCCTCGGTATATGCTCGAACAGCTCCGTGCACATTTATGCCGGGATCTATTGCAGCTATTTACAAAAATGTGTAAACAATTGACGCGAACGACAAGGAGGCGCATATGAATTTATCTGGTAGCTCCATCTGGCAGTGTTGCCAGACTGTCTTTAAAATATGAAACGTACAATATATATAAACGTTGATATGGAAACGTGTTTTCTTCATTTCTTATTTATTTTTATTTTTAATATAAATTTAAAATAAATTTTATACAGCTATACAAAAAATAAATAGGTTCTTTAAGAAGGCAAATAGTTCGAGTTGAACAAAAAAAAATCTCTATTCTTCCATTTCCAACACTAGCGTTTACCACCACTTCGAAAACATCGACCAGCTGTGTTATTTACGCGGGAAGCGTCTCCGGAAATAACTTTAGATTTCCAGATAAAATAAGCAACATGGTCGAGCGTATTGAGGATTTGAACCTGCCCAATGCCGTGATTGCACGGCTAATCAAGGAGTCACTGCCCGATGGGGCCAACGTGAGCAAGGAGGCGCGAGCAGCGATCGCCCGGGCTGCGTCCGTTTTTGCCATTTTTGTGACTTCTTCCTCCACGGCGCTGGCCCACAAGCAAAACCACAAGACCATTACCGCCAAGGACATACTGCAAACCCTCTCCGAACTGGACTTTGAGAGCTTTGTCCCATCGCTGACGCAGGACTTGGAGGTCTATCGCAAAATGGTTAAGGACAAAAAGGAGAGCAAGGCCAACAAAAAGGATGCGAGCACCACCGAAAAGGCCAGCAGCAGTGTAGCCACCGAGGAGGCGGCCGAGTGACGGCTTGGAACTTCTCATACTCTAATAGTTTAAGTATCTAGATTTATAAGCTTAAAGTAGGCCGTAATCATTCTCATTTCATAAGAACCATTGTTTTATCCCAAACAGGGATTGAATTTTCATTTTGTTTTTTTATAAAACTCTCATTAAATAAATACAGATATATTAACAAGAAAATTATCTCTTAATCAATGATTTTTTTAATAAAATGTGTTTTACTGCTAAAATTATCTAAATGTTTTCTGTTACTCAGCACATTTTGTTCAGTGTAGTAATGTGAGTGCTGAAAACGTTGCACAACACTGGCTTTGCAAGCGCCGGCTGGAATACCCGCGTTGTTTATTGTTAAGTTCTCGCATGTTATTTATTTATAATAGATGATTTTCTCTTTGAGCCATGGGTGTTACGGGCTTATGGAAATTGATCGAGCCTTGCGGGAAGCCTGTGCCCGTTGAAACGCTAGAAGGCAAAATTCTTGCTGTTGGTAAGATACGATTTCGCCAGCATTTGAAATGATTATTTATCCAGCCTTGGATATTTTTGTAGATATATCTATTTGGCTGCACCAGGTTGTGAAGGGTTTCCAGGATAGCAAGGGATCTGCCCTCAGCAATGCCCATTTGTTGGGTTTGTTCCATCGTCTGTGCAAACTGCTCTATTACCGCGTACGACCAGTCTTCATCTTTGATGGATGTGTTCCTCAACTCAAAAGGGACACTATTGTGAGTTATTGTCAATACTTAAATGTTTTCTTCACAAGTCTATAGCTGTGATTATATTTTCGTAGGCTCGGCGTCAGCAGCAGCGCAACAAGCTGAGCAACGAGGCCGATCGCATTCAGGCCTTGCTCCTCCAGTCCTTGGCCAAGGAGAAGGTAGTGCAACAGGCGCTGGGGAAAAATGCTGAGCTGCTTTTGAAGTCTCCGGCCAAGAGACCGCCTCCGGGCAAGAACAAGGATAATGAGGACGATATGTTTAAGCTGCCAGAGCTTCCAGCCGCGTCGGCCGGGACGGAAAACCCGGACGAAAGCGACCAAGATATGGACTGCACCAGCGCCAGTGCCACTTCTGACAGCTCCTTCGACGAGTCAAACGCTCGTCATGCATACCAATCCAGTCTGCAGGGTATCGATGTGAAGAGTCATCATTTCCGGAACCTGCCTGCTGATGTGCGTCACGAAATTCTAACAGATATCAAGGAGACCCGCAAACAGTCGTCCTGGGGCCGCCTGCACGAGCTTCCAGCCCGCAGCGACGATTTCTGCTCCTTTCAAATGAAGCGTCTCTTGAAACGCCGTGCGGTTCAGGAGAGTTTGGAGCAGGCGGAGCAGGAAATGGGTGGTCGCACACTCACCTACTCCGAGCTGTGCGACTTTTTCAATGAGGAGGGTATCGTCACCCCATCGGCCATTGAGCAGAGCACTCGCCAAATCAGTTCCGACGAGCACACTCGGTTTCTGTTGGTCCGAGATCTTAAGAAAAAGGCTCTGGAGAGTGTCAAGGAGGAAGTTAAGATCGAAAAGGTCGAGGTGGAGGTGGAGGAAAAGCCAAGCACATCTACCGCAGCAAAGTCCGAAAATCTTGTCGATCTGGGAACTGAGTATGACGCCGACTTGGCGAAAGCCTTAGCCATGTCCATGGAGGAGACGAAAGTGTATGATGAGAAAGATTATGAGTACGACTCGGATCAGGAACTGCGTCTAAACCGCGCCCAAAGCAAGCAACTAAAGGACGCGGCGAAAGGACCTGCTCGGACCTATATGATCGAATATGGAGGGATGAACGACGAGGAAGTCGGCAACATTATGGAGGCCACTCAGCTGAACGACACCCAAAGCCTGGAGAAGTTATTAGAGACGTCAACAGTCCCAGCTGACACAGCAAACGATTCGATCGAGGAAGCCAAACTGATCTCGCGGGCCATTGAAGAAAGCAGGCAGATCTCGCAAGCCATCAAGGAGAGCCTGGGCGAGGATAAAGTAGAGGTTATACACTCAGACACAGACTCCGACTTGGAGGAGGTTGGGAAGGTTAAGGAGAGCAACAAAAATAAGGGTGCTCTTGAGATCCAAATAGATATTACGAAGGATCTGCAACCTTCCAGCGATTTATTTGCGGATATATTTGAAGAAGAAGGTCCTTCTGTGAGTGTGAATCCAAATAGTAGTGATGAGGATGATGATGACTTCATAGAGGTTAACGAAAGCGAGAATGAGAAACTTTCTCAAGAAGTTAGGGATGACTTAGAGGTCAAGAAAAAGGATAAAACTAAATTAGATTCAGGAAGTACTGTTCACAAGGATGAGATGAGAATACAAGCGAGTTCCGATGACATCTTTGAGGTCAAGGACAGTCAGGAACTCGAATTAATTACCGATTCTAAAGCAAACAAGGAGGATGAAATAGTGGAGATCAAAGACAGTCAAGAGATAGAACCCATAGAAGAAGAATCCACATCCCTGAAAGCTAAGCCCGACTTGGATTCTATTCTCAGTCAACTTAAAGAAGAAACTGCTGCCGTAAAGAATATAACTTTGAATCCTAAACCGAAAGTAGCTCTCGGCTCAATCTTAGATGATCTGAAAGCGGAAATGGCCGAAGTAAAAAATATAAAACTGGAACAAGTTAAGCTTAATAATAGTACCACCATCGAGCTATCCTCGGACGACGAAGTAGTTGCAACAAAAAACAAATCTATACAGAATGAAGAAGTCATCGAGTTGTGCGACAGTGACGATAACAAAAAGGCTAGAATTTCTCCCAACAAAACGCCGAGCAAAAGTAAGTCCATTAAGGACTTTTTCGAAACCAGTTACGTGGTGAAGCGAACGCCTGACAAGTCGCCAGCGGCGGATGCCACACCTCCCGGAACGCCAAAGGTTCCTCAGCCCTTCTACAGGAAACGAACACCCAAGTCCGGACGTAAAAGAGGTGCTGATGATGCGGAAGACAGTGATGAGGAAGTTTCACCAGCGAAGAGATCTAGCAAGGCCTCAAAGTCACTCTTTGAGTCTAAGGAGCCTGAGCCGGAAAAGACTGTAGACCCGCAGGTGAGTGCCGTCATTGAATCTAAGATTTCTCAAGCTTATTGTGTCATTCCTAGGAACTAATCAACGATGCAGCGGAGGCGCTAAAGTCGCAAAAGACTTCAGAGGAGCTGCACCAAATGGCCACAAATCTAGCTCAAGAGCGCAAGGAACTGGAAATCGAGCGCAATCGGCAGGATCGCATGGGCATGTCGATTAGCCAACGGATGAGCATTGACTGCCAGGAGCTGTTGCGGCTCTTCGGGATACCCTACATTGTAGCACCCATGGAGGCGGAGGCACAGTGCGCCTTCCTTAACGCCACAGATCTCACCCATGGCACCATCACGGACGATAGCGATATCTGGCTGTTTGGTGGCAGAACTGTTTATAAGAACTTCTTCGCTCAGAACAAGCATGTGCTGGAGTTCCGATCCGAGCAAATCGAACAGACGTTCAACTGCAATCGAGGAAAGCTGATCCAACTGGCCTGTTTGGTGGGCAGCGACTACACAACGGGGATTCACGGGATTGGGGCCGTGACGGCTCTTGAAATCCTTGCCTCTTTCTCTGGAAACGATCCAAATGCGCAAGGTGTCTCCAACCAGTCTGTTCTGCAAACGCTTGTCAAATTCCGCGACTGGTGGCAGGCACACAAAAGTAGCAATCTACCTCCCGGTAGCTCTGCCCGCCTTGCGCTTCGCAAGAAACTGAAAAACATTGAACTGCATGAAGGTTTCCCAAATGGAGCAGTGGTGGAGGCCTACTTGGCGCCCACCGTGGATGACAATAAAGAAGCCTTTAGTTGGGGCTCTCCCGATGTTGAGTTAATAAGAGAGTTCACCCGAAAGTCTTTTGGATGGACTGCCTCCAAGACAGATGACATCCTTATGCCGGTTATCAAGAAAATAAATGATAAAAAAGTGCAGGGCTCCATTCGCAACTACTTTACGGCCAAGAGCGCTTTGCGGGTCCAGCTGCCTCAGGTCAGTAAGCGTGTGCAGCTTGCGATTGATAAGATGTCAGGGAAGATGGATGAGGAGACTCCAGAGAAGCCCAAGAAAGTGACCCGTGCCAGGCGGGCCAAGGCAGCTCCAGATGCAGCTGCGGAGGCTCAACCATCCACCTCAAAGCGTGGAAAGAGAAAGGCTCCGGCAGCAACTGTGAATAAAGAACTAAACTTGGAGGAGGCATCCACATCCCAGTCTGCACCCAAGCCAGAAAAATGTGCGCGCATTCCCAACACCAAGGAAGTCATACCTCAGAGGGAAAAGGACCTGGAGCAGATGCGCTTAAACAAGGCAAAGGCAGCAGAAATCCTAAAAAAGTCAGCCAAAGGCAAAAAGAACTAAGCATGATAAGAATTTGAACTAATATAAGTACATTTTTTTATAATATCCTTATGATTTATAGCACACTTTGAGACTAGTTTCTTTTATAGTTTGAATCTATGCTTAAGCCTGAAATTTTTCGTTTGTGCTTGAAAGGCGAATAAAAAATGAGTCAAAAAGAACAAAATGGTACACCTGTTGGGGCCAGGAGGCGCCTCAAAAGGATGCAAAATTCTTCCCTGAAACAAACCAATCTTTTGTATAAAGTCGAGGGCCTGGGTATAATTCAAAGGACTTCGCTCAATCAGAGCCAGGCCCTGCTTTCGGATGCCATTAAATTGTTGCAGCTAAAGATACGACAGCTCAAGGAACTGCAGGCACAGGACGAACAAACCAACATCAAATTGAAGAAACTTTCCGTGGAATTGGAACGCCAGGAAACAGACAACTCCTTTTTAAAAAAGTACTTTAACGAATTGAACAGTGGAATTCTAAAATATGAGTGTCAAAAGCCCACCAATGAAATAAGCCTTACAAAGATCGTGCCTGAAATTATACTGAATAGGAGTATAGCGGAGGTCAACCTTGTGAATGCGAAAAAGTGTCTTTCCCATTTGGAAAATATGCTGAAAGTAAGGAAAGTTCGATACTTGGATACTTCAGGTGCTGCCCAACCTACAGCTCCGTTTTTAAAAAAATCTAAAAACAAAAATTGGGAGAAAAATCCAAAGACAGACACGTATGATAAGGACCTTGTTGAAACCTTTATAACTAGAACGAAGTTAATTGTAAAGGATTTTTGTGACAACAAGCCTTTTAGACCCAGTGGACCTTATAAAGTACCTGTATTGCCGTTTAACAACCAAAATTCAACGAACATGTCTCCTAAACCAAAAGGTTTAGATGAAAGGCATGTAATGCCTCGTGCCGATGGTGGCCATGTCGCTTCAGAAATTACAAAAACTGGCCAGAAGGGAAAGCAGGCTGGGGACGAAGAAAACCATTCGAGCCACAACCCACCGAAGCTTTCCCTACGAGGCTCAAAGGAAACATCTGGGGGAAAAGGTATCGACAGTCTGGAGGAAAAAATAGTTAATGTGATCTTTGGTGTTTCGCAGAAACATTCAGATCCAACTAATGTCCAGGATCAAGAGCCTATTGGAGCAAATAAAGGCAACAAATACACTCCCAAAAAAATTATAAAAAAGGCAAAACGAAGAAAGTCCTTTAACCTAAAAGAAAAAAAGGAAAACTCCCAACAAAGTAGTGAATCAGCCAGCTTTCCGGCCAAAAAATATGGGAGTATCGGTCGGGTCCTGCCAATTAATGCACAAAGGAAGAAGCGAAATAAAAGGCGAATGAAATCACGTTTAAAAAAATATTTGAGAAATCGAAAAATGCCATTACCAAATAATTTAAATCCGACAAAGGATACCGCGGTGGAGAAGCCAGAAAATGAGCCGAAAGTGAAGTCAACAGTGGATTTAAACGAAAACCTCAGCGATAAGCCTAAGATTGGACCTGTCGAACAGCCAACACATGAGCCGAAATTAAGAGCATCATTTATGGAGCCCACGAGAAGATCCTCCATGGAAATTGGCGAAGTGTCCAAAAGAGAGACCATTGACTCAACAGCCGTTGAAATTATAAATCTATTGTACGAGGACAAAACGCTCTCCATACCCCCACCAAAGGACGCCACCAGGGAACTCAATGTATCCAGCATGTCCACGTACAATTTCGTTGGGCACAGTCCTGCGGCCCAAGGCAAAGAGGTGTGGTCTGATCTGGTGGAGAAATTCAGGCACTGGAAGGGTAAGCTTCAGAGCCCCAATGATGCTGATATGGTGAGGAACATTCTCAAGGAGCGGTACGTCCAAAATGTGCAGAAGGTGTTGCACAATCAAGTCAAGGAAATTAGGGCGGATATGAACATCGGGAAGAGTAAATCGCCAAAGTCAAGCAAACCGGATGACAACTTTGAACTCCCATCCAGTAACTTGAACAAGGCACTAAAAAGGAAACATAGTGGCAATCGAAGCGAAACAGGTCCTTCCAACAGGAAAGCCTCCAACTTTGGACCAGAACTTGTTCATTACACGCTCCTGAGCAAGCAGATGGAGAAGCTAAACTCGAATATTTCGGACAACGAAGTGGAGAGCATGGGCCAGTTGATCATGAGCAGGAAGGTGCCCGAAAGTGATGAAGAGATCCAGCTCTTTAAAAAGTACGATTCAGATCCCCACCACTGGAGTATCCTTATAATGTCCCTTGACCCGGATCAATCGGACAAGGACTTCGGCGAGAATATTCAGATCCAGAAAAATAACTACGAGTTCATAAAACGAAGTATGGAGGCAGCTGCAAGGCGAAAAAGGATGTCGGACATTTGCGCCAGGAATCAGGAGTTGCGAAGGGCCGAGGAGGATGAATCGAAATACACAGTCCATGAGTCCGACCTTCAGACTATAGTGTTCGATAATGATTATATGACCAAGATGCGGGAGCACTGGGCAGCGTACATTGCCAAGCAGGCGAAGACCCCCATGGAGATCCAACTGGCGAAGGTCAGGCGACAAAAGCGGAGGGAGGAGGCGAAAAAAAGGGCCGAAGCACGCCGGCAAGAAAGAATGCAGGAGAAAGCCACGGGATCCTTCAAGCGATCTCCGAGTGCACTCTACAGAAATCCAAGACAAACCAACCGCCTGCGAAAAGCCCTCAAGGATATCTACGAGGAGCAGAAGGGTCAAGAGACGGCTCGCAAGAAGTGCAAGCCATGCAGCTGTAATGCCGTCTGCGACCGGCCCTTATTGTTGCCAAAAGTCCTTAAAAGTATTCCCGAAGAGCCCACAGGACTACAGAGTGGTCGCAAGACGAATAACCCATCCAGCATTGCATCATGTTCGAAATAGGGTAGTCCTATTCCCAGAGTACAATTATTGAAAATTTAATTAATTTTCTTTCTGTTCTCCTTTTTTGAAATCATGTCCTGAAGTAAGTATTGCTTTAATCTCATGGCGATATCATCTTGTGACATTTCAAAATGATCTTTCCACTGAGCTTCTGACAGTACTTACAAAAAAATACAAATTGGATTCAAAACTTAAAAGAGAGTCTTCTTAATTATACTTTAATTATTTCAAAGAAATTATGAAAAATATAAATTCATTGGCGTTATCTACAGCAACAAGTAACAAATACGTAGAATAAACTTAATGGTTGACAACAAATAATGCTTCTTCAGATACCCAAACAATACAAGAAGTTGTCTCGGCATCCCACGTAGATCTTCCGGAGGTTCTCAATAAAGCATGCGCTCGAGAAAACTTCTCCGGGAAGCTTACCCTGCCACTGGGTTTCTCCATTTCGGAAATTCATCAAACGGAGTTGGCCGTTGGTGGCACTACACCACACAAACAGGCCATTGGGCTGGACAGTCAACAGCGTGGGTGTTGCATAAACAGGAGCCCCAACGTTGACTTTCCAGTGCAGCTGAAACTCCACTGACACCCGACCCGTTCCTGTAGTGCATCGCAGGCAATAAACATGCTGGTCAATGCATCCGAAAACCACAAAGGAGTGTCCCATGAACGTCGGTGGTGTCTTGACTACAAGCGACGAAAAGATGTTTCCCTCTGTGCTAAAGGTTGCCATCTGAAAAATATAAACTTATATGAATTAATGGCTTAATTGAAGCAAAAGATTCCATATTTACTATTTTTCCATTTCCCACATGACAAGCATGCACGCGTCCCGCCACTTCCGCACTGAGAAAGACGCTGGCCTTGGAGTCTAGCAGAACAGGCGTCGCAAAGATTGGCTCGCGAAGTTTCTGAGTCCACTCCACGGTCCCCTCCGTAAGGGTAACCCTGGCATAGCTGCCATCCAGGGTACAGATGATCAGAGATTGTTCCCTTGGCAACTCTATGGGTGTGGCGAAGATGGGCTTTTCGCCTATTTTTAGGCACCACAGCACTTCCTGCCGCTCCGCGGATAGACAATACACATTGTAGTCATCCGCATAGCTACAGACCACAATTCTGCTGCCATCGGCCGAGAGAAGCGGTTGCGATTTGATCATGCCGCCGATTTCCACATTCCAGAGTATATCACCAGTTAGGGGATTGAAGCCGTAGAGACTGCCATCGTAGCATCCGACCATGGCCAGTTGTTCACTAAGGAAGGTCGCCTTGCACTCGATCCGATCGGGTAGCTTTACGGTGCTCTGTTCGATTCCAGTCTGAGGATCTAAGACACGTAGGATTTTCGAATGAGCCCCCACGCATATGTAGCGTCCTTCGTACTGGGTCACTGGGGAGTCCACACACTTGTCGAAGTTCACCTTCCAGTGAAGCTGAACGTTCAGGACCGGCTGTTCGATGCGTTTAATGACCAGTCCACAGGAACTGGCGCAAGAGGTCACCTTTTTTGACAACTGCTCCACGGGCTTTAGTTTGGTATTATTGGCCACCAGCTTGGCCGTGTCCAGAAAGCGCAGAACAGTACGCAAGGGAATGTTTTCATCCAACAGCATTTCAAACAAGTGCCGCTGCTCATCATCGATGCACATTTGCAGACCGATCTCCCGGCATATAGTGATAGCGTGAAAGGAAGTGCCACCTGCCTGACGAAAACTTAAGTCATAGCCGCACGGCTCACTGTCCTCCAATCGCTGACGCTTCAAGGCGGCTTTCTCATCGTCCACATCCATGCATTCCAATCTATCCAGAAGAAAGCTTTTCAATATTTCCTGCGCCGGTTGGGCTAGGGGAATGCATTCTTTGAGAAGCAGTTCTTTGTCCAGCTTACCGTGCACATTGCAAGGTAAATGTTGGAGGTAAACAAATCTATCCGGTTGCTCGGCGTTCGATAGCTTCGACAAGATATCGAATGTCTGGGCTCGCTGTTGAACCTTTGCTTTTGGCTCCAGGGTGCGAATGCAGCAGATCAGCTTCTGCAGATCCCCCAGCCAAAGGCAAGTAGCTAGCTCGCCGTTGGGTAAACATTTCTCCACTTTGCGGGTAATCAGGCCTGTGTTTACGAAAAGAGTTTCAAGTTTAATGTTTGGAGCACCAATTCGCCATAAATTACACACCTAGGCTGATTCGATTGCCAGCTCGTTTCACCACATCGTTCGCCCGCTCTCCATAGCATATTGTGCCGTCTTTGAGCCGATGAACCATGTCTCCAGTAGCTCGAAAGCAAACACTGGCGTCGCCTGCCAATTCGTCTGACTTGTCATCGATCTCTGGAATGTAGCAGCGCCGCGTGGCGCTTCCGAGGAAAAGCTCACCATATTCCAGGTCCCCATCGCCCTCACATTGAATTCGCAGAACTGTCTCCTCATCGATAGGCGTACCCAGGGGCATTTGGGTTTGGAGAGACTGAACAATGTGCAGGAGGGCCCAGCAGGATATCTCCGTTATCCCGTAGATATTGCAAATGTGTTTATGAAGTAATATTCGAGGGTCCATCCACGAAACGAGCTCAGCATTGGAGGGAAATACTTCGCCGCCAAGAAGCAGCACTCTTGAAAACATTGAAAGTTAATAAAGTTTATACTAAGATTTATAACAAAATACCTCAATGAACTGGAGCTATTTAATATTCGTTCTCTTATGGCAGTAGCTCCAAACTGCCGAAATAGCGAGGGAGTCATCTGCAGTATGGTGATTCCCGGCTTGGCCAAGTTGCTGGGAAACAGTGCATTCAGCACACGGCTGGGAGACTCCTTCATCGACTGATGACTGAAAAGCACGGCCGATCCGTTTTGCAGAGCCAGAAAGAGTTCAACTACAAAAGGATCAAAGGTGCACGGAGTGCCCAGATAAATGATATCCGCCATTGAGACGTTTAGTTTCTGGCTTGGAGAGCATAGTGATAAGATAAGCATGGGCAACCTGTGTTTAATCATACCTAAGCGACAGTATGTTGGGTGCAATGCACTCATAAGGCACGTGGACGAGCTTGGGGCTTCCGGTGGTCCCTGTGGTGGTGATGGTGTAGCACATCTTTGCGGGCAGCGGACGCTTCGCTTGGACGGGTGGATCATTGGAACCGTGCTTTATCCTAAATAGCTTGCACTCCTCGCCAAAGACTAGCATGCTATCCAAACGCTCGAAGAACATGGCTCCGACTCCAAGGTGTTCGCTTACAAGCAGGTATTCCACGCCGGCGGCGCACATCTGGCCATGAAGAGCGTGGGAGAGCAGCATCTTGTCCGTCGCGAAAAAGTGACAATTGTGATTGAGGACTCTATAAATGTATCTTTTAGAAAAGACTGATTTTCAAATCGTAAGAACCTACGCTAGAATCAACAGGCAGGAGGCTTTTGTGTGCTGGGTGATCCGGAGTGCGATTCCCGCTCCATGTGGGATGTGGTGTCGACGTAGAAACTCTAATAGTTCTTCTAGAACCTTTACAGCTTCAGAGTAACTTACAACCGAGTCCTGTGGTTCCATGCGCTTTATCAGAAATGGAACTTCCCCAAACTGGCGGATTCTCTGGATGTCGTACAGCTTTTCGGGACCAGTCTCCTCCAAGCTTGGGTTCGATCCTGGATCCTCATGCTGGGCGGTTGGGTTTGTTTCCTGTGGGCCATCGTCCTCCAACTCAGACTTAATCTCAGCGGCTTCCATTGTTATCAACAATCTTTGTTTACCATTTCATCCAGTCTGACCAGATGTCAAAAAAGTGATACCCTCTAAAAAATGTGTGACCGGCCTTGAGAATTCTGCTTTCATTCGATTGCCACAGAATGTAACGGTATATTTTATAAGAAATTTAAAATTTTTTAAATGGGAAGTACAAGTTTCTGATAGACTTCTTTTTTGAAGAAATAAAAGACTTCAAAGTTTAGTGCAAAATATTTTATAGATCTCATTTCATTATATACATACACATCAATATCTTGTATAATTCGCATAAGGCTAAACATCGAACAAATGCGTTTTATTCGTTTGTAAAAATGTCTTTTGTTGCTTGTCATTTGTTTTTCTTTTTGTCAAAAAAAGCTCTAGGCATACACTTTCGTGTATTGGAGGTAAAACAGTTAATATTAATCAAAAATACACTTGAAGATTGATATAGTGTAGCTTAATACTAGGCAAATTATTCCAAGTCCCCGTCCCATCCATTGCTTTTGATTCCTCTCTCGCTTAGACAAATCTTGTAGATCGAATATAAATTAAATCCTCGAGCAGGAACTTTGGTGGTGTACTTTTCGTGTAACCTGAGTTAAATCGTAACCTATCCAGTCCTATGCTTGCTTCTTGGAGCTCAAGGCCAGGGCTTCTTTGCTCAGCTTAGTGTACTCCGTCTGCATGATGGTCTGGCACTCCTCGATCAGCTTCTCCATTTCGTCCTTCTCATACTTCTCGGTGGTAACCTCTGGCAAGATGTGAATGAGCGCGTGTCCCGGGCGGAAGGTCTTCTTCTCGTCGTCCATGAATGAGTACTTCGATATGACCACTGGTTGGATGGGGCTCTTGCTTTGCAGCGCAATGTGGAAGGATCCCTTCTTGAATGGCAGCAGAGTTTCTTTGGTGTTGCGTGTACCCTCCGGGAAGAGCAGAAGCTTGCATTGGCGGTCCTGTATCGCCTTGGCCTGCTTCTGCAGCGAGTTAATAGAATCGGCCTTCCGAGACCGATTGATGTATAGAGTGCCCCAAAGCCATGCTCCGATGCCGAAGAACGGGATGTAGAGGACCTCCTTCTTGGACACGACCGTTCCCCGGCCGATAACGGGCCATAGGTAGGCCAGGACGCACAAATCCACAGCACTCTGGTGATTCATAATCACCACAGAGCCATGATCCTTGCGAACATTCTCCAAGCCGCGCACCTCCATCGTAATTCCCATTAGACGGCAAAGCTGCCGGAAGCCCCAGGCAGGAACGCTACAAAGAGGAACGCTATACATTTAAGAGGAAATCATAAAGTTTCAAATACTTACAGTGCATTCCGGTAATCTCTTGGCCGCAAAATCATAAATGGAACACACAGCAAGACTATGGCCCCCGCTCCAAAGAAGATGAAAATCATTCGCATTTGGTAAGGAGCTTTGGCCGAAACGCTGAGAATGAGGGCCACCACACAGGCCAGTCCGATCACTTCGCACGTGCAAGCCATTTTGCTTTTCCTCTTAGGCTCCAATTATGTAATTTACTGCAAAAAATTTAAATAATTGTAGGCATCTTGATTGATTTTGACAGTAAAAGTGTTTCCATATTTGTCTTCCGATAAGTGCCTATTAGTACCCACAACTCAAACATCTCTAATAAAAACTGACTAGGGTTTATTACGATATTATTGGATGGGAAAACCAATGAAATTATTTTTAATTAAACTTTACAATATACGAAATAGCGGTATTAAAATTATTAGTCTTCGCGCCCCTGGCGCCCCGTAACAAAATGAGGCAGGTGGTTTATGGTGGATTGTACTTTGGAAGCTAAGATTACGTAGGATCTAAGAACCGGCATCCCCCTGGTAGCAAACCTCTTGGCACATCAAAAAAACACGTCCGATACGGCTGATCGGTACTATAAAACTGAAAAAACCCATGGCAGAAAATGTGTTTAAACGTAAAATGGCAACAAGCTTATCTGCAAATGGTTCTTGTTTGGATTAAGGCACTGAACTTTGGTATCTCACTGATATATTTTATTATTTTAAAGGACTGTGACGAATATAAAAGATTGTACAGATGAGAATATTAATCAACCGACCTTGATAGCGTCAAGTACAAGGAAATACTTCACATACCTTTTTTTTTTTACTTTTCTACACTTTCTTAAGATGTCCATAGATTTAAAGCTAAAGTATGTGCGATTGCACAGAGTAGCAATCGAGCTCAACTGACAGTTTATTTATGAAATCGCCTAATCGAATTTCTTTTTAGATTATGGAAAACAATAAAATACTTATGTTTGAGCAATATTATCATAAAAAACCATAAATTGTACGTTGCTATCAAATAAGAACGTGTGGCCATAAACGAATCCTTTTAAAAGAAAGAACATTATTGTTGTTTGTTGAGGCTTAATAAAAAAATAAATACAATGTTGTTTGCAAAAACAAATTACCTGTTAAAATATTTTTTATAACTTGACACTAAAGGTGGTTTGAAGGAAGGGCCTTAAACTCATTTTGAGACATTCAGTTAATCTTGATGATCTATAAAAGTTTATCCAAATAAAAAAATATATTCAGAATTAAGTTTATGATAAAGGTCAACCATTATAGAAACATTAGAATAAATTTTCAGTCTGTCTAAAATGGTTTAAGAGAAGCGATTACTCACAACTACTCAACAGGTGCGACCAATTCTCCTAATATCTTTGTTGTGAGCCATTACGAGTCATTTGGGCCAACCCGCCTTAATAATCTACTAATATTAGTTAACATTTTTTTTAATCAACTAACTAGCGCCCTATCTTGGTTCTAATCCAGTCCACTAAGACAAAGGCTACTTTATGACTTGGGCAGTAGACTATTTATGGAACAACTTCTGGTGTTGGCCATTCCAATTATGGCAATTATCGTCATAGACATAACTTTCGGCCGTTGAAGCCGGGATTTGATGACAAACTGTTGATATTGACCTTTGGCGGCGTAATTGCGCGCTGAACGAGTACTTAGCTCCAATCAGCCATTGAGATCCAATGGTAATGGCATTAAGTTGCCTTGGTTTTCATTGATTTTCTGGCTAGCCAGAGTGCTAGTTTGCTTTCTTGTGACCATAACCGGGCTCCAGTTATTTTTATTATATTTGCAATGTGATAAGAGTCTCGATATGGTCGAGGCTGTAATGGGTGAGAAATGGACTGTTAGTATTTCTGGGGAGAACCAATGGCTTGGAATACTCTTTCTACGAATCTATGGTTAGTCATACTTTAACTGAAAATATTATGTTTCGAGGTGTTACTTTTCTTTATTGCTGGCTTTTGCTTATAAACAGGTTCTAAACTATTTAAATATCACGTTTCCCATTAAAATAAACATGTTTATTAATACTAAAAAATGTATTCATACATATTACAATAAAAACCTTACACTTGAAATCTTTATTTAATAACAGAATTAATCAGATGCCTAAGGAATCATAATGCTAATTAATTGTTTACTAATTAAAAAATATACGTTTTTCTCGCCTAATATATCGCTTTTCATTTTCAAATCCTTCTGTCAACTGCAGTCGAGTTTTTGTTTACATTTTCCTGGTGCCCTTGAATGGATCCACATGCGAAGGGGGTGAGCGTGAGTCCCATTTATCTTTTTTGAAACCCGCGCTGCGTCTCTCTGGGCCCGGCAGTGAGTAAAAATTCATATAGCCAGCATAGAGCTTCGGTTGCTGATAAGATTATGGCATGATTCCAGGCTGGTAATGGTATAGATAGTATTGTATTCGTATTACAGCATGGAATCGGCCAGTGACGATCACACGCATGTGACAGGCATGGAGTACTACCGATTCCGGGCCCGGGGGAGCTCCCTGCAGCCTCAATTTGCCAGCCAATTTAACGTCAGCCATCTCGAGTCAAGTTCAAAGTCAACGAGTGCATAGACTTGGTCCCGCCAGTGGGAGGGAGATGAATGTGGAACTATAATAAGCTTGAGTCATTGCACCGATCTGGCGATCGGACATAGTCTAGTCGAGTGATTATGGATCATTGTCTCACGGGTAAGTGGCGAGTGGAATGTTTTGAACCAAAAATGTTCATATACTAGAAAAGTAATGCCACTAATCGAATCACTTTAGAAATTTAAAACCATTACAAGCCAGTTAATTATTAATATTTGCCATCAATTCTTTCAGGGAATTTGAAATTAAAATAATTTTAAAATCGATGTGTCCTTCATGACATATTCTTTCTAGGTACGCATTAAAAAGGACACCGTATCCTTAAATTTGAGTCCTTCCTTTAAACCTCTGAATTATTAAAGCCTGGAACTCATGGAACTTCAGTGGGGCAAGGGTGGAAGCTTAAGGAATCCCAATAACCCAAAAATCAACAGGGAACAGGTAGCCAAAAAAAAACCGAAAACTCTGGGGATGACTCGAGGAGCGTGACGATGGGAGGGGGGGAAAGCTCAGGTCAAAAGGAAACGACAAAAGGAAGGCAAGGACCTTTGGGGCTGGAGCAAGGGAGTAACCTCAAGAGAGGCAATAAATGTACGCGGGGTAGGAATAGTTGTTGCTTTGTTGTGTTCCCCCTGGAACACACACCCATCCGAGAGCGCAATGAAGACAAAATGTGTGTTGAAGCACAACAACTTAAATTAGTACAAACTCACGGAACAGTTACTTCCACTCGCACTCCCTTCAGAAGGTGAAAAAGTTGTTGCTTCTGTGGAGAGGTGGGGGGGGACAGCTGTACTTGTTGTTGCTGCTGCGTGGGCGTTACAATTGATGTGCCGCTGTGTGGGTAATTTGCGCGGGCGGTGCTGCTGCTCCAGCATCTGCAATGCAATAAATTCCACCAGCCGACTCGTGGCTAATTGCAATCAAGCCACTGCACTTTCAATTAATCAACACTCAACTTTGAGTGCCAAGTCCTTTTCGGTTAAAGGAATCAACGTATTCACACTGATTTCCGAGAAATTTATATTTTCCGCCGCCAGAGTGCCGGCACTCACCAGAGACAACAAATTTTTCCGTCCGTTTCAATCAAAAGTCCGTAGGTAATTGAAAAAGCTTTCCCCTTCGCATGTTCGTTGAGCTTCCGTGAGAACGGTATTCCAAAGGTACGTTCCGTAAACATAATTCGAAAAACAGTCATTCTGGATGTGGATAATAACTTCAGTTAGTCTTGACTAATAAATGAAAATATTTTTATTTTTAGATTTAGATGCAATAATTCTAAATAAGTATATGTAACTAACTAGCTTTGAACTTGACGTTCGTTAATTTCTTTTTTCCAAGTTTTTATAATGGCGGTTAAAAAACTTTTAGTCCCACGAGTCACGTTATTGATTTAAGTGCATCATGCAAACCAGTACCAACTATTAAACATGAAAAAATCATACTTTCTGTCTATTAATTCTTATTTAACTTATTAACTCAACTTACTTATTTAAAAAAATTTCCACAAAATATTCGTAACTTGACACATTTGTATAGATTTATATTTTCATATCAATAAAAATAATAGAAAACTTTAATTTTTTCTTTTATTTTTAATATTAATACAAATAAATTAAAAAACATATCCCTTCCAAAATTTGACCATAAAACTGTCTTCCAATCCACAGTGCATCGATTAATCGATAGAAAAAATACTGCAAACGCGTTAGGACATTTTTCTGTAGTGGTTTCGCATTGTTGTTTCTTCTTCCTCGAGGCCGGTGTTGATTCCATGTGAAAATAATTGCAAAACTATAAAATATTGGGGATTTGGAGACCGCAGAATAGTTTTAGAATGTTTATATCGGAGCCCGAAGACTTCCTGGTGTCGAGTGCGAGCTCGTGTCGTCTGTGCCACCGCGAGGCAAGCATTGACTCGGCCAACATATTTGACAGCTCTCCGCAGTTCTGCAAGGACTTGAGTATTGTCGACGTTTGCCAGCGTCTGTGGGATGTCCAGGTGAGCGACCAGCTCTTAAACAATAATTGCCTTTTTAACACTTTCTATTGCAGTATGAACGCCACGAGTTTTTGTCGGAGCACATTTGCCCAAATTGTGTTGAAATATTGGAGGATGCTCACGAGCAACGTCGCGGGATGCAGGAGCGGGAACAGGCACTACAGCAGCAACTAATAGCCCTCCTTAAGAAGGACGCCATGTATCGTCCAGGCTTGAATGGCAATCCGGGCAATTTCGAAGCGGAAGATGGACGCATTATCGTTGATGTTGATCCCGAAAAGCTATCAGAGACGAGCGAGGATGAGTTTCTGCTTGGATCTGACGCTGATTATGATGAGGATGACGAAGAGGATGAGGACGAGGACTTTGACGAGGATGATGAGGAGGACGGCCAGCACGGCGACGATGCGGACATGCCGTTGGGTATGGATGCGGCTCAAATGGCGTTGTTGGATATGAAGACAGCGGGAGCCAATGACGATGCTAACCCAGGTGGGCCACGGCCTAAGAGGGCTTTCCTGTGCCAATATTGCGACGTGGGTTTCACTCTGCCGTCAGAATGCCAGCAGCACGAACTAAGCGCCCACGACCCCAACGCACCATATTCTTGCGCCTACTGCAACCTGTGTCTGGTCACGCGACCCGCTCTGATCTCGCACATTAAGACGTTGCACGATCCGGATCGTCCTTATGTGTGTGCCCAATGTCGCAAAGGATTCGTCCGGCGCTCAGATCTTAAGAAGCACACGATTGTTCATACGGGCGTGCGACCTTACACCTGCAACGTGTGCTCCAAGAGTTTCTCTCGGAATACTAACCTGACTAAGCACGTGCGCATCCATAGCGGTGTGAAGCCGTTCGTCTGCCAACAGTGTCCGCGTTCCTTCCAGACGGCAGTCGAAATGATGAAGCACTCACGCTCGCACTCTGAAGTGAAGCCCTTCCAATGTGGTCGTTGTTCCTACTCGTTCTCTCGGAAGGATAAGTTGTTGGCCCACCAACAGGTCCACACACGGCGGGATGTGGAACAGCAACAGCAGCAGATGGGAGGTCTTCCGCCGACGGAGGGCGATTTGGCTCAGTACCAGTTCCATCAGCAACCTGTCCAACTGAAGCCAAAGCCTCCTTTGCAGCCCAAATCTTCCCGAAATTTCCGATGCGACGTCTGTGACAGGGTGTTCCAGCGGGAGCGGGACTTGCAACGTCATAGGGCTCTCCATATGGACTCACTGTTTGCTTGCAAGATCTGCAATATGGGATTCAATCGGCGGGAGCAGCTGCAGCGTCACGAATTGGAAGCCCATGGGCCCAGCTACACGTGTAGCATTTGCTGCATCAGCTTCCTTCATCAGGTGGAACTGGAGAATCACTTAAAGGTACATCAGCTGCAGCACAAAATGGCCCAGAGTGCCCAACAAGCCATCAATGCCGCCGCTGTCATGCCGCACAAAGTAATGGATCAAGCTCCAGTGCCAATAATGGCCCCTGTAGTGCCGGAGGCGATGCCAATGCGTCCCTCGGCAGCCGAACTTTCCTTCTATAGCACCATGATACCCACTATGAATTTGGGATTCTACAGCGAGACGCGTCCCGAAGAATAATTATTTAACTTTAATATGTTTAGTTAGTAAGTTGGTAAAGTTTATGAACTGAAGGATGTTTGAGGCAGTTCCAATTGGTGCGCTAGGTATACGCTTTCCCCTCTCAGAGCCGTTAACCCATTGCTGCCAAAATATAGCTTAATGGTTTCCTAATTGATGGTCAATAAATGGTATTTAATTTATGTTTCCTGCTTAATCTTAATTTGAGGTAAAGACTTAATAGGGAGACTCAACCCCAAGCAAACATGTTGCATGCAACAAGTTGCATGGAGACTGCTCTTTTGGGGGTATTCTAGTAAAGAAACTAGTTTAAGTTGATTATTTTATGTAGTAATTGACGATGTGGGTCCTTATTGGTTTTTTTACCTAATTTATTTTATAAAATTATTGTGAATCCTCGTAGTTCCAATCGTACACATGTCCATAAGATTGTCTCAATAATTTTCAGGTAGCTCCGTCCAGTAATGTTGAAGAGATCGTTTATCGTTTTTCAAGAAACAGTTTTTGAGCAAAACTGGTTTTAAAGCTTTGCTTAAGTAAGGTACCCCCTTACGATAGCCTTCTTCGAGTTTAAGGCTTCAAGCTGCAGATTGTCTTTCGAGGTTGAACCGCACGGTCCACCTTTGATTTGCGTCCGGAGCTCCACCGGCTGGAGACCTCGTCATCTTCTCGGCGGCGTGCGCGCAGTGAATTGTGCTGGTGCTGACAGTGTAACGCTTGATAGAATAATAAATAATAAAAGTGCGAGGGGGAGACCAAAGCCAGAGCCATGTGGCCCAGGTGCCATAAATAAAGTGCGGATATCAAACGAGACGATAAATCTATTCCAGAAACGGGCACGCAATCCAGGGAATTGGAATCCACCGGGCCAGGTTATCACCTTGCGGTTCGTTTCGGTTGGACATTGCTTTGGATAGGTTCCGCTGAGAGCGGTAAGTACCCAATTACCTTGGCCCGGGGAAGGGTCAATCCGCGATTTATGTGTCGGACCTGGCTTGGGGTCTGTGGTGTTTAGGTGTTGGCATTGCCCGCTGAGCGCCCCCGTCGCTGAGCCTCTTGTTTCCACCTCCGATCCATGACAAATGAACATGTTGCTGGCTTGGACAGCTTTCGTTTGATTGAATTGAAATATCCAGAGGTCCGCGACAATGGAGGATGGAGGGTCCTCGGGAGCATGTTGCATGTTTTGAGTAGCAACTTTTGTCATACCCAAAAAGATAAGGGGCACGAGACGTACTGGTACATAAAAGGCAGTTTCCAACTGCCAGACATTGCTGCCTTCGTGTCGTCGCTTTATGTCCATTTTAAAAAGCGAGAAATGCGATGAGTCTTCCCATACGTACAAGGTTCATATGGCTTTGTCGGTAGAAAGTCTCTGTGATATAAGACATGGAATTTAGCTAAGAAATTGTTATCTCGGGTGGGCTATTTTAGCAATTTCAGTCCAGTTTCTGAAAGCCTTTCAAGTACCTTCAAGTACTTCTCCTTGAATGAAATTTATTTCATCTTATTTGCCTGCTCATGAAAAACCTTTAATTGGAATATACGCCTAATCTTTTTACTCCGCTCATTGGCATCTCTGGCAGCTCTCAATAAATAAGCTTCTGCATTCAAATTATCTGGTGGGTTTTCTTTGGGGGATTGCGTGTCGGGGATGCCACGAGAATCCGGACAGCCACCTGTGGTGCGAAAGTATGAGATCAGGGGCTTCGCGAACAGTTGCGAAAACAATTTAATTTCAGCGAATATGAAGGGTTAACTTTTACTCATTCCGATTAGCTGCAGGGCATAAATTTCCTCCATCTGGATAGATTAATGAGCCCTGTTTGAGGGAAAAGTTTTTCCAGCACGCACTTTAAACCGATTTATGAGGTCTGATGTGGTGCAGGAATTGTGCCATAAAAGCCTCTGGCAATGAATTGACTTGTTACCTAGTCGTACATAAATTTATACACCCACGCAAAACTTAATTGCAGCTATTAACACGCACTCTTCTAGAGGGAAGATACAATTATTCTACTCTAATTTTAAGGGTTCTAGTTGAGAGATACTTGCTCTATGGAATGACATTAGCTTAAGGTTCAATGGGAATGTAAATTCGTTGCACTGTAGCCTGATACTTTACAACAAAAGCTGGATAGATAAGCACCTACCTCCCTCCCATATATCATTCGTGGCCTGTCAGGCCCACACCCATGGTAGATGGCTTCCCTAAGATTGCAATCGGACAACCGTAAACGCATTACACCCGTTCCCAACATTGTTAATCGTGTATTGCCAATCGTCGTCTGTCGATGTACTGCTGGGAATACGAATACATCAGTGTCACCCAGACAGACGACGACACTTTTACATCCATCAGTGGGGCGGAATGCCTGTCCTGCCTCCACAACCTCCTCCACCATAGCAAAAGCTAATCTCTCATAAGTATTTTATGCAGTTTCTCCCCAAAAACTTTTTCCCCCAACGCTAGAGAGAGGCACACGTTTCCGTTTCACATCCGTTTCGCTTTATTTCGATCAGATGCAAGTCAATTTACAATTCACTTTCTTCGCAGACAATGCCTGAAATGCAATCCAACAAATAATGCATGTTGCCAAGATACACATAGCGTTCCACTTGGCTGACAGGCCATCATCCTCATCCAGGTCGCGGTCGTCATCCGTTTACTGTATCATAAATATTTACATAAATGGACATTTTTTCTAGTTATTGTGTAGTGCTATAAAAGGTATAATAATTATTTTAATAGAACATAGAATTCCATAAAATTAAAATATGATGGAAGATCATATGAAGCTCTAAGCTTCGTACATACTACATTTAATTAGAATTTCTGTCATTTCATTTTGAAATTAAATACCTAAGGAAAATTATTAAAAAAGTGAGGTACACTAGATCTATAAAATATAATATAAAAAGTATATTCTTTTGATATTTGTTTATAATATAAAAATATATATATATTTTTTAGTTACTTTTTTTTCTAAGGTGTTCCCCACTTCGTTGAAACTCATTTGGGGACCCCTTTCTCGTTTTTTGCTGGACTTCGCGAAGCCGCCAAAAACCAGTTCCCTCGCTCCCTCTCCCCACAATCCCCACAGATCTCTTGAGGTATTTGTTTGGCACGACATTTGCTCCTTGGCTGGCCCTGACGGTGTGTTGTTCGGCTGTCTGAATGGCTGCCGCCTGCCACCGACTCGACGGTGGCGATGCTGGTGATGACGATGTGGCGTCTTTGTCGTCCCATCCCGTCCAGAGTCCGCTTCATGTCGTCACGCAAACTTTAATTCGTTCATTAATTCAGCCGGCAAACGGTTAGCCGGTTCGGTGGGCGTGGAATAGCTGGAAGTGTTAATTAGTTGTTAGTGTCTCCGGCTGGCCCCAACAAGCAAATACGTACGTACGGATACTTAATGAGCGACTTGGGAACTCCAATGTCAATCGTGAGTGCTTCTGCTTAGCGCAGTTGCTTATTAATCTCTTCAGATAAGAGAAACATATTTCTTTTGGAGTAGAAAATGGATTTGGAGTTAGAAGATTTGTCAACTGGCTTTATCTAAATATATTCATTTACAAACATATATCTCTACCCATAGGTTTAGTCCTCGTTCTTGTCAGTTGATTTCCATGATTATGTAAATTGCTTGTGTCGAATTTTCATTCCCACTTTTGTGAAATTCCTTTGTCTCTCGCAGCGAGGACATGCCACAAATTAGCGAGTGGCCCAGAACCTTTTGCAAATAAATTCCTACAAGCAATTTTGACCAAGTCCCCAGGTCCGGCTGCGAAATAAAGCGCACTCAGAGATGGGCAGGTGATGGGTGAGGTGAGGTCCAATCTCGGGATACTGCCCGAAGGTGCAATCTCCCCTCAAACCGCTGCTGCTCCTCCGCCTCCTGCACTGGGCAGTTGTGGGTGTGCAGCTGTGCGCTGTCAACTCTTCGCTGATCCATACAGCCCATGCGGAAATAGTAGTGGCCAAGGGTGTGCAATTGCTTTAGTCGAAACCATGGCCATAGCTCTCTGGCAGCGGCAATTGCGATTGCATTTTCTTTATCGCATCCTGCACAAAATACAAAAATATTTCACGTTCCGCAGGCTGTGGCCGGTCGGGGCCAGTTTGCATGGGATGTGAGTCTGTGAGGGGCCTTGCCAGGTCACTTGCCCATCGAACGTGTCCACATTTGTTTGGCCACAAGGCCCCATTGAAGAGCTCCCCGGCTCCTAGACTCCATATTCGCTCTTTGACTTGCCGCGTGGGAGAGCCGAGTCCGGCATGCAGATAAATGTTTGGGATCCAATGGCAAAGAATTCCAACAGCAGGTTAGTTTGCCTTTTTTTTTGAGGAAGTCTTTAATATTTCTTATTGTTTATTTGGTTCTTCATAATACAACACTAAAGTTCTGGGCCTCTCTGGCTATCTTTCATAAATCTTTTAATTTTAGCCAACTTATTGATTCTGAAAAACTGGAGTAGGCTGAACCTTGTTGACTACAAGGCAGTTAGCCAAAGTAATTGCCGGCAAACAGGTTCAAGGAAATTGGGTCGGACTTAGTTAACCTACGGAGATACTGGGATACTGAGATACGGGGTGGGTCCCAAGACTGTTTGTTAGCTTGTTCATGCTAATGAACACAAGCTCAGGTGATGGCCGACAATGTCCCAATTATCTCAGGAGCCACAATATTTTTTTGCACTGAAACCCATAAGTTAGTATCCCATTTCTGTCCAAAACCTTTCATTAAATCATAAAAAAATCAATTGCAAAGAATTCGTTGTTTACCCGTGGCATTAGAGCCGCTAAGATCGAAGATCATGGAGCAGCCAGAGGTCAACTTCCAGACTTCTGCAGGCAATCGATCTCCTGCTCCCTCAGCACGGGGACTGACTGGCTGACTGACTGATGATGGCTTATGCAATGGCGATTTCGCGATTCATAAATATTAAATATTAACAGCCGGGCCGAAGAACTATTGGCAGGAACAAAAAAAAATGAAAGAAGTTGTGCAACCCAGACACGGCAGTCGTCTAATTGTTTGCTGCCTTTTATTGGACAGTCATCCAATGCCAATGCCAAACGTGCAGCGCCGCAATGGCGAGGACTAGTTTTTGTGGGCCGTTCGAGATCATGATATGATCTTGGCCAGGCCTTAGCGGGCTGCACGTGCTGGCATCCGCATCCACTTTCAAGCTGGACTCTGGAGTCCCCATGATATTGCGTAACCTGCACGCGACAAGAAATTTAACGCAATTGGGATATAACTATGGACAATTGTGGTTAAAATAGTAGGAGTTTTAGGGGAAAATTATATAAAATAATTAATAATAAGACCTTTTGTTAGATCCATTATAATCTATGGGAACTGTAAGGAAAATTAATTAGATCTATAGATTTATGAAGTGGTTCTATTTTTATGACCTTATGTGTTACTTAGCTTAGATGTATCGATTATGGATCGATCCAGAGCCAGAGCAAAGCACCTCGTTTGGGGGCCTCTGCAATTAAGATTCGATTAAAAGTTTTCACACGCCTTTCCAGAGGTGATGGCGGAACGCGGCCGGGTGGGGTGCCAGGTGGGGGCCAGTGGCGGCGAGGTGGCAGGTGCGCCAATGGGATAACGACGATCGGGACTCCCACATAAATTAGCACGGTACGTGGTGTCGAGTGTGCTGCCGTTTTCCGTTTCCTCTACCGCTTCCGCTTCTCGTTTTCTTGGCCTTCTTGGATTTCTGGTCTTCGGTATCAGTACAATGGAACTACTTTCCATTTTCCATTGGAGATTCAACTGGTGGACTCCCTGGAAGAGCCTCACCCTTCCCCCTGGGTCACTTGGTTTGTATTTTCGTGACTGTTACCGCATCTTTCGGTGGCTGCTGGCTGGTTCTTTGTTTATGGCTGCGAAATTCGTAAATTGAATCTTGCACAGGTTGAAGACTGGCCCTGGCACTGGCCCGCTCCCTGCCGGATCTCAGCCGGCTTGAGCTATGCACACGTAATTATCCTTAAAGCCAGAAACGTGACGATATTTGCAATTTTCATGCACTTAAGTTCCGTTGAAAATGTTTCGGCAGGAATGCGAATATTAATGCCGAATGCGAACCTGAAAGAGGAGTCGAATTTCGCATATATTGTTGCCAATTTGCTGGATGGTCCTCGGTTCGGGGCTTTGGGCATTTCCAGCTGCCAGATGGGAACAGATTTAATTATTGCCCCGGGCGGTAATTGTTTAAAGTTTAAGCTTAATTAGGATAATTCTACTTTGTTCGCTCAATTAGGGTTAGCCAGAGACTAGAGATGGCCAGAGACTAGTACACTTTAGCCTTTGAAAGAAGACATCCACAGACCTGAGATCGTGGACTGGGGCCACTGATAATTATATAGGAAACCACACAAACTTATAGAGATATTGATCAGCCTTCTTAGAAAATGATTATTAATGCCTTAAATCCTCTAGCCGCTTTCCGCCCAGTTGGCTTACCACAAGGACGTGGACAATTGGGGGAAAACAACGGGCACAACACATAGCCAGAACAAATGCGATTACCAAATCAACAAGGGCAGACACAACAGGCCGCGAAAGCAGCGAAAAATTCATTGAGTTTCGACTGCCTTCGTCTGTCGACTCGATTCGCAAAAATATTTCTCAATGTCTAACCCGAGGCCATGGCCAAGGAGGCAGCCTTTTGGAGGTAGAGTCAGAGGCAGTCCAGCGGTCGAACAGTCCAGACCCAGGCAACCACCACCTATTAATCAAAATCTCTTGATCTTCACAAATCCATGCACTGAGAAAAAACCGCAGGGCAGTCGGGGTAACAGTCTCGGAGTGTGGCCAAGTTGGAGGACATCAGCCCACCACGTTGATGGAAGGCCAAGACACTGGACTCCGACTTTGGGTTAATGTACACTGAAAAAAGTTACTTAAAAATGAGGAAAACTTATTTAACATTCTTTTGTGTATTCTGGAGACTTTCGAGAGTTCCCAAATTCTTTGAGAGAATAAATTAGTTTTTAGAAGAAATACCTGTTTGGGGTAACCAATTTTTTTAACAGTGAGGATCTAGAGGAGACATGCGGGGGTGGACGAAGGGTCATGGGGAAGGAAACACGCGGTAAATCACAAAAGCGAGCCACGAATCCACGATACGATGCTCGGCCCGCAGAAGGAGACGGAGTTGCTGCCCTTGGCTCTTTATTAAATTAAGTTAAATCATGTAATTTCCATGTAGCGAGTCAAAAGTGCAATTCCTATCCACCGAGCATGGGGGAGGAGTTCTAGGCTTAGGAGAAGGGCTCCATCCTAGGCCTGTAATCATCCTTGGCCTGGGAAATTGCTCAGTCGATGCCTTCAAATTGATTGTAAATGTTTGCCCAGGCGCTCAAAAAACACAGGCCTGTTGCTGGATAACTTCATGAGCTAAATAGTCCTGCCTTGGGAATTATCCAAAATATTCATATCAAGGACTAGATTTCGAGAAGCCAACTGTGCTGCCACAGCTTCCGCTTAGAATGTATGCAAATATTAGATGCGAATGTATCTCTCTCGAAATTTTTGCTTACTAATTAATTCATATCTCAGTCGTACGAATGCTGATTTGTTGAAGTTGCAGCAAATGCAAATTACCAACGGCCCCCCACATGAGAAGGCAAATCCCTTGCCCCAAACGGGAAGGGGCAGCCAAGATTTCCATGGAGCTGTGGAGCGGAGCGACCCACAGCGGCGTTTGTCTTCCACTTTGCAGATTGGAGTGGAAATTGTATATCGTACTCGTAGTTAGAATAAATAACTTTCAGTCCGCAGAACCAAGCTTCAGTCAGTCGCAGCTCTCGCCCAGGTAGCCAAGGTATCCATGGCATCCAAGGTAGCCAGGTGAACGGGTCTGCAGTTCCTCCATCTGCATCGCTTCTCCCTGCCTTGCCCTGCCCTGTCCCCTGTCGCTGGCTGCATATTTATGAGATTTATTTTATTTTATGCGATGCTGCTACCTGATACTGATAGCCTGGTCGACTGCCGGGGCACACATTTATTAGATGACATATTTTATTCATTCCAGAAGGCCCCTGCCATGCGATTAGCCATGTTTAGATAGCCAAATTGTCCGGGACGAGATGGCTGCCGTTTCGTTTCCGTTTGGCTAAGCCGATTTACGACCAAAACATTTCCGCGGCAGTGCGATCTGTCAGCTGTGAGATCGTCGAGGAAGCCAATCAGTAGCCAATAAATTGACAAAAATCAAAGTACTAGATTGCTGGCCCGATGGGAAAAGTATCTTCTTCTCAAAACAATCTTCCCGGCCCACTTGTCTGGTTTAACTTGTTGCGGGAAGAGGGCATCTTCTTACATGTTGCGTAATCGCCATAATAAACCAGAAGTGGCTCGGATATCTGTGATCTGGGCCTGACTTGGTTCGGTGGTACCTTCAACTTCAACTCAAACGCCGCCGCCCGCTGTGTTGACACTGAAAAATGCCGACGCCAGTGGCTCTGAATCTAAAACCCGGACTCTGCTCGGACTGGGGCTCCCATTTGGGCCCCATCCTCCGCACACGTCCAACACTTTATGACAATCATTTGAGTTAATTGCCAACAGCAAAAGATCCTGGCCGAAGTGGGACCACACGGCGAACTATTCGCGTGTGGCATAAATATCGCGTCTCATTTGGATGGGGCCAGTCATCTGTTTTGGGGCCCGCTTGCAACATGTTGCATCAAACCAGAGGCATAAGCTCCATCCCCGTCAGCAGTGCCACATCCAATCCCTGAACACTGAACACTGAGCTGGGCAGTAAAAGGCATTAGCGTCCGTGTCTGTCACCTTCGTCATGGTCACGCTAATCGCGGTAATCGGCTGCGCCAATAAACCGACAGGTTTATGGACCTGCAGACGCGGAAGCCATCCCAATCCCTCCACTTTCCCCCTGCCTCACTGCCACCCGGCATCCCATCCAACCGCCACCAGCCACACAGGCCCCCAGACACCAAATGCAAGTGCACTTGATTTAAAAGCAATTAAAATACGAATCGATGTCTCGTTTGATTTCGCCAGCCGCTCAGCTCGTCTTAGCACATGTCACACCAGTATCGAACTTTCCAAGCTTAAATAGGTAACTGGATTTCTATTTTCTGGGTCATCATAGTATTAAAGCTAAGAAAATATCCATCAACAGAAAGGATATCTGAAGTAAGACAAGAAAAAGTTATAACAACCTATTTTTATTCTCATTTAACTGTCTTCTCTTTAGCGTTGGCCTGGTTAGAAGGCCAAGCAGGATGATACTGCTATGTTGCTGCCGGATCAGACGTATGCTGACTACGACGTGGGCCGCCACCAGCCCCAGCTGACTTACCGCAAGAGCCGGAGTCGGAGCCTGAAAAGCAATCTGCAGCAGCGCTCCAAGAGCTCCGATGCCAGCAGCAGTAGCTATGAGCGGACGGCGGACTTCTTTGAGAATATTCCGGATTTTCTCGGCGATTCGATTCCGGCTTTCCTCTGCAGTCCCCAGGAGCAGCAGGATGCTCAGCCCATTAGAAAAGGATTGCCGAGAGGCCGAAACGAATCTGCAGAAATGGAGGAGGAAGAAAAGGACGGCGAACAAAGCGGAAGCAGCAGTGAAAGCGAAAATTGCGAGGACGATGATGTCCTGCGACTTTGCGAGGACTTCCTATGCCGTCATCGGATGCGACCGGATTTCTTCTGCCAATACCACAAAGCCGTCAGGTGAGATGCTTATTAATTTAGCTATTTGAAGGGGATACCCCAGAAAAGTTAGGAAAAACAAAATAAAAAAAAATTGGTGCAATTGTTGTTGATGCAAATTGGTGGAAAATCGATGTAATTCGTTTAAGGTATTCCGCTCAAGAATCGGACGGTTTTTGGCAAAGATATGGGCTTCGCTGGGGCTCATAATGCAGCTCCCATACATTTTCATGATTTTGAAGGGGACCTCCCAGAAAATTTTAGAAAAAATCCCAAAAATAATTTGTTTCCAAATTTTGATGCAGATTGATGGAGAATCGATGTACAATTCGTTTTGAGGTATTCCGCTCAAGAATCGGATGGTTTTTGGCAAAGATATAGGCTTCGCTGGGGCTCGTAGTGCAGCTCCCAAACATTTTCATGATTTTGAAGGGGATCCTCCAGGAAATTTGAGAAAAAATCTCAAAAATAATTTGTTCCCAGATTTTGATGCAGATTGATGGAGAATCGATGTACAATTCGTTTAAGGTATTCCGCTCAAGAATCGGATGGTTTTTGGCAAAGATATGGGCTTCGCAGGGGCTTATAGTACTGCTCCCATACATTTTCATGATTTTGAAGGGGACCCCCCAGAAAATTTGAGAAAAAATCTCAAAAATAATTTGTTCCCAGATTTTGATGCAGATTGATGGAGAATCGATGTACAATTCGTTTAAGGTATTCCGCTCAAGAATCGGATGGTTTTTGGCAAAGATATGGGCTTCGCTGGGGCTCATAGTACTGCTCCCATACATTTTCATAATTTTGAAGGGGACCCCCCAGAAAATTTGAGAAAAAATCTCAAAAATAATTTGTTTCCAGATTTTGATGCAGATTGATGGAGAATCGATGTACAATTCGTTTGAGGTATTCGCTCAAGAATCGGATGGTTTTTGGCAAAGATATGGGCTTCGCTGGGGCTCATAATACACCTCCCATACATTTTCATGATTTTGAAGGGGACCCCCCAGAAAATTTGAGAAAAAATCTCAAAAATAATTTGTTTCCAGATTTTGATGCAGATTGATGGAGAATCGATGTACAATTCGTTTGAGGTATTCCGCTCAAGAATCGGACGGTTTTTGGCAAAGATATGGGCTTCGCTGGGGCTCATAATGCACCTCCCATACATTTGAATAATTTTGAAGGGAACCCCCCAGAAAATTTGAGGAAAAATCTCAAAAATAATTTGTTCCCAGATTTTGATGCAGATTGATGGAGAATCGATGTACAATTCGTTTAAGGTATTCCGCTCAAGAATCGGATGGTTTTTGGCAAAGATATGGGCTTCGCTGGGGCTCATAGTGCAGCTCCCATACATTTGAATAATTTTGAAGGGGACCCCCCAGAAAATTTTAGAAAAAATCTCAAAAATAATTTGTTCCCAGATTTTGATGCAGATTGGTGGAGAATCGATGTACAATTCGTTTAAGGTATTCCGCCCTGAATCGGATTTTTTATGACAAAACTATAGTCATTGTGACAAAACTATAGTCATATTGTCGCCTAATGCATTTTCCAAAATTTATAGTTAGAAACCCTTTTATTAATTTTCCCCAAAAATTTATCTTTATAGCTAATATTTAAATTTAAATCTCTTATCAACCAGTTCGACGACACCTTCACCCAAGCAAAGAAAATCATCGCCCATCATTGTTCAGCCCACATCATCTCCCGGTTTGGCAGGAACAGATGCGGGACCAGTAAAAGACACAAAGCCCAGCAAAATCAGTGCTGTGGTAGAACGGTTTACCAAATTCTCCGCCATTTACACATTGCCAGTGGCTAAGCGGAAAAAGGCTTGTAACAAAACTACCGGAAACATTACAGGTGAGTTCCAGTGTTAAGTGTAGGAGCATTGAAGATGTCCCCAATTAGCACCTGAAGCTTGGGGTGAAATGGTGTGGCCTGGACACGTTTTTGCAGCTCGTCTGTGAGCCGAGTGTCTATTTCGCAGGCAATAACAGTCAGTCCAGCCACCACGTTGTAGACCTTGTGGAACAAAACCAAATATTGTAGAGTATTTCAGAAAAATCACCTTCCACCTAGTGCACCTCCGCTTTTAATTGGCGGGTGGCGGTGAATATTTAAAAATTGGAATATCTATTAAAACGTGTGTACACACTTTTCTGGACAAAGCAGTCAAAAACGTAGTTTCTTGTTTCGCCACCCGATGGCGCCAGAAAACTGCTTACTTGAAGCAGTTTATAGGCAGTGTGGCGCCAAATTTAAAATTTCTAGAGAGTTTGAACCTATAAGATTAACTGGCGAATAACGCATAAAAAGGATTGTAATTTTAAGGAACAATTTTTAAGGCTTAATTTATTGTTATATTTTTTAAAAAAGTTGTACTATTGAGTGTTACAACTCAATAGGAATGTAAATAAATTGCGCACAATGGTACAATTTTCCTGAAATTGATATAGCCATCAAAACAATTATTCAATTTCGTTAATTTGTATGTAATTTGTAATTAAGAAAGAAAGGCTATTATGTGCTATTTGCCTGCGACAAGGAAAAATCGTGTATGCACTTTTGTATGCCCATTTGCATCCGCACTGCAGCACCCGCTGCAGATGACAGTGAGTTTGCAAAACGCAACGATCTAGCGGAGCTGTGGGAATTGTGAAATGCAGCCCAAACAATAAACAATAAACACTAATTAACACGCGACCAGCAAAACGCGACGAAGACTCCAACTCAGTCATGCAGGCAGCCAGTGAGCCAAAGAGCCGGGGAGGGAAGGCGACAGGCGCATAGTTCAAACACTTGACCTCATATTTGAACAACTGGCGATCGGCGGCGATCTGCTGGGTAGTAGACGCAGAAGGTAGAGCCTTTTACCTGTTAGAAAACTTACCTGCGAGAGACGAAGAGCGGCAGTGATCATTTCCAGGTGAGCGCGAGAGCGAGAGCAAGAGCAACTTTGCGACCGGACCAGGTGAGCTCCCAGAGATCACCGTTCCCTCAGAAGCGTTCAGTCTGTGACTGGAGTTTTAAACGTTCGCTTCGGATGCTTCGGATGGTGTATGTACCTTGTTTCTTCACTTTCAAACGGTGGTGATTGAAGTGAAATGATCGCGCCGGGTCGCGCAGAAAACCTAATTAAAGTTTATAATTAATCGGCCGAGAGGTCACGGGCCAGACCGGAGTTGAAAGTGCCAGCAATCAGAATCTGAATCTGAATCTGTGTATCTGAAAAACTGCTCCATCGCGGCGGACGCGTGTGCAACTGTGTTGGTGTGTTGTACCTTCGGTATCTAAGCATATCTACACTGGGTACGGGTGCGGGTACGAGGTCTCTGTCTGCCTGTTGGACCTGGAGCTGGAGTTAAAGTTGGAAACTCGTTTTTCAAAAACGAACGAAACGACGAAAACGACGAAAAAGTCTGCACAAAACGAGAAAATAAGCGCGCCCGCGAAGAAAAAAAAATCCCAGGAGGAGAGGGGAAAAAAGCACAATAATAATAAGAAAAGCAAAAGCAGATCCAGAACCGTCGAGTGTGCTGCAAAAGTATCTTACGGATACCGATACAAGGAGGAGGCCGGCCAGGCTCGCTGTGATTTGGTTTTGGCTGCTGCTTCTCTGCTGCTGCTCGCCCTTTTGCATTCTTTTTGCTTGTTTACTTATTTTCGTGTGTTTTGCGGTCGCTTCACTTGTTGCAGCTGCACAGTATCCCTGTGCACATACACATACATATATATCTTTTTATATATATCCTCTTTATATATTTGGAACTCGGATTCGGATTCGGACTCGGGTTCGGGCTCGGTTTTTATGCCATAGATACAGATACGGGTGCCTGGCAGAGCCTGTGCGGAAAACCAAAAACCTGTTCCTCCGGCCGTGTCGCGTGTGACTGTGTGCGTAATCAGTGTCTGTGAGAGCCTGTATACGGAATTATTCAAATAAGAAAATCGTCGTCTTCGTCGTCTTGGGCCACACAAATGTACAACAACGATGGCCACATTGGGCCTCTCAAAAGTCTTCATATTGGATAAATATTTTACCGAATTGCAAAAATTTTGGGAAACTGAAAAGAAGCTGCAGGGTAAGTTCACAACTCCATGGGGTTCCTGGAGTGCTTGAGGAATTTCAAGTTTGTTTCCTAAGTCTTTCGTTCTTAGGAGTATTTTTAGTTCTTTCTTAAGGCAATCATCTAAATGATGTGAATTATTTTAGATTATTATGGAATGATATTGTAAAATATTTAAAAATTAGAAACTATAAATTATTAACAAAAATTTTAATAGTTTATTTGCCAGAAAAATGCAATAAAGTCTGTTTTTTTTTGTTAGAAATATGTATCTTATTGTTTTTTAGCTTCTTTCTCTTCTATAAGTCTAAGCTTCCAGTTGATTGGTTCTCGACTTACTTGTCACTGCCATCTTGGGCTTCTTGTTTCAAAGTTTCAATCAACCTCCTATATAAGCATTCTGTGCCGATTCAATTCATATTCATAATCATCCGCAATAACTACAACCGAATCCGCTTATATGGATACCTGGCTCTTGCTGCTCGGCTGTATGGGTGTTACTTGCCTCTCTCGAGTTGCAACATTTGTGCGGGGCGACCCGACTTCCCCTCCCAAACTCAACCCCCTCCTAGGCCCGCTGCCAGAGTACTTGGTGCGCACGGCGACCAGTTTTGGGCCAACTCTGTTATTCAGCTTCCAAGAAATTTTCTTGCCTGCTGCTCGTTTTGACTCAAACCTTTTCTACTTGCCAAAAACAAGACTTCAAACTCGAAGCCAACTTCAAACTCGAAGCCACGGAAGAAAGCCTGCTCAGATGGCTCTGGAACAAATCTACTTTCTTAGTCATTCTGCCTTATTTTCACGAATCAACTGGTTAATTGCCATTAGTGATTTTTGTTACCATAATTTAATACCCTGAAGACCTACTGAAAATTTTACCTTCGGTCACTAATTTAGAAAAGGTCGTAATCATCGTAAAAACCTCTAAAAATATTTGAAAAATATTTGCCTGACTACGATGGATGTCTTTTCTGTAGCTTTTTCTCTGGCTTTGTCTTACATTTCTTGAGTGCAGCTTTGGGCAACAAGAAACAAAAAATAAAACAAAACTAAAACTGGTTTCCTCCGCCAGCCATCAATGATATTGTTTTTTGTCGAATAAGTTTCTGTTGTAAGCTTGGCTCTGCCTCTGTTTTGGCCCAGAGGCTGTTTTGTAGAAGGGCCCTAGCCTCAGACTCGGCAGATGCCGAGTACTCATTTTCTACTCAGTTTTCCATCGCTTTTCATTAGCCAATTAGTTTGATTTGTTGAATGGGTCGTGAAAATTAGTGGGGAACAGGTCTTTGAAGCTTAAATATAAACTTGTTAGTTCGGCTGGGTTTTATGGGTGTTGGGGCTGTAACAATGACCTCTCGGCCCTGTTTTGAAAGTATCTATAAATCAGTGGGCATTAGCAGCTGATTGCCGAGTCGTCTCATTGATCTTTTATTCTATGTGTTTGTTTCTGAAGTCTCTTTTTCACCTGCCGGCTATTTGTGTTTCATCTTGGCCCGTCCAGTGTCTCTATTTTTCTGCGACTCTGGCGAAATTGGTTCATTAACATTTTATGTAAATGTTCACCATCTATATCTATTAGGGTGACTTTTTCTATTCTATCGGCACAAGCCTAACAGAGGTCCGCGTGCAAAAGTTTCTGTCTTTAAAAACAAATTAATCGGTGTGAATTTTATATTCGTTGTATTAAGTTGTTAATTAGAACTAAACAAATTCCGTATCGCTAAATTACAAAATGATTCGTTTGATTTTAGTATTCATTCCTACAAATATTGATTATATACATATGTCTGTCAGGTAAATCATATATTTATATATAAGAAGTCTTCTTGGGAAATTCGAAAATACTGAATTAGAACTTTTGGCCAGCGGCAAACAACATCCTCGATAGTATAGTGGTTAGTATCCCCGCCTGTCACGCGGGAGACCGGGGTTCAATTCCCCGTCGGGGAGATGTTTAATTACATTTTTTTTTAAAACTTTTTTGTTTGCTTTTATATCTTTTTTTTTTATATCTTTTCATTACATTTTTAAGTTTAACCAAATATATTTCAAGAGTCACGGTATCCATGAGATATGATTTTATGAAAAGTTACCCTCAGGATGTTACAATTTATGTATTGTGACTTATTCTTATGTCTGATGTACTATGTCTTATTTATTTTTGTGTTAATTGTTAAAATTAATTAAAATTTATTAAAAAATACGGTTTTTGGAAAAAAAAATATTAAAAATTAATTCCGCGACAAGGAAATATTTTATTAAACTTTTTTTTGGTAGTAAAAGTTTTGTTTTGGATTGTCAATAATTTTCCCGTTACGTAACATTTATTTAATATTTACTTTAATAATTATAAATAATAAATGTTAAATAATATGATTGTATAAAATAAAAAAAATACAAAAAATTGCACAACATCTCCCCGACGGGGAATTGAACCCCGGTCTCCCGCGTGACAGGCGGGGATACTAACCACTATACTATCGAGGATGTTGTCTGCGGGCTGTCAGAAATCCATTGTAGGCTTTTGTAGAAGCATTGAGTTTATATATAATTCATTTTAAAAGATTATTAATTATTATTGTTAATTTTGAATAAATATAAAAAAACCATAGACTTATCTCAAACTTAGCTCAATAACCTAACCTCGAAACGTATCAAGGAAGGTATCGAGAACGACACAGAGAATATATTTTGTTCTTAAAAAAACTTTAAATATATAAATTATTTTATAATTTATAGTTTCGTGTTTTGTCTAGTTGTGTTTTAAAGCTTATATTTGAACCAAACTACTTGAATTTTCAGATGCATCTTCATCCAATGAGGCAGTTCACCTGCAACAGCGCCTCAAGAGCCTCAGCACCGAGCTGGTGACGCTCCGTAATCGCCTCCACGTTGGCCAAGGGCAGGGACAGGCGAACAACTTCGAGTTGAATGCCTCCAGCCCCAACCTGAACCTCAGCTCCAGTGGAGCTGGACTCTCCGCCAGTGCCCTGCAACAGCATACCAATGGCCAGCAAGCGGCACCCAAGGTGAGTCCATTTATTTCCAACAGATTAAAAACTTCTATAAAAAAAAACAATCAAAAATCAATCAAATAATGAAAATGATTTCACTTTCGATGTTCTTTGTTTTCAAACAAATCATTTGGAGCTGCTTTCTCCTTCGATAACATTTTGAATTTCCATAATCTTTGAACAGAATCACAGCTTCAGCCAGACGTTGCCATCAAATGCGGGATCTGGAGGAGGAGGAGGAGGAGGAGGACCAGTGGTGTCGGCCAGGAACACCTCAATTCCACATCCACTTCCGCACCAGCTGGCCGATAAGTCGGGTCTGTCGCATCACCAGAATGGCAACGGACATGGCCCGTCCACTGGCACGCTACCCCACATGAGCAGCTTGGGAAACATCCTGGGGCACGGTTCTCACCCCAATCCCCACTCCCAGTCCAACTCCAACACGCTGCCCATGCGCTCCTCCAACTCTGGACACCTGGCGGCTTCCTCCAACCACCTTGGCGGAGGTGGCCAACATCCGGCCAGCCATACACAAAGCCAGCAAATGCCATTTATCCCGCAGTCGAAGCTTGCAAATCCCTGCCAGAGCGTCAAAACACTGCCCTTTGGCTTTGGATTCGCCGGAGGTCAACAGAAGCTGCACCAGCAGCAGGCCAGCCCCTCGCCGAAGGACATGCAGGACCTGATCCACCTGTCCGGCCCACTCACCGAACACGCCGTAATGCGTACCCTGCAGGCCCGCTTCCACGAGCAGCGGTACTTTGTGAGTATCGGCGGGAACCGCCTTTTCAAATCACCTAACCCACCGCAAATCACCAGAAACCGCCAGAAACCGGTCCCAGAAGCGACACTCTGCCCGCTCCCCACGGTTCTCAAGCAATTACTCTGATAGTTTGTCATTAAAAGCCAACTACGTTTGCACTCGGCCTTAGATTAACAGCTAATTTCGACAATTACTCGTCATAGCCCGACTGGCGAACGGCAAAGGAAGTCGATGTATGTAGTCTAGTCGATGGGGTATCCAGGGGATCCAGGGGAATGGGGGCAACCGGAGCTGCGGATGAGGTGTGAGCTTGTAGCTCTTGGGGCTGGAATTGAGTTTAACATACCTTCTAGCGGTGTTTGGTTACCCGGGAATTATTTTCAAGGTGATAGTTAAGGAAAAATGATACTTTAAGAACGGTACAATTTTCTGTTCGTATTATTTTCAAATTTAACGCAAATTTGAAAATTGTGAGTTTCTTTATGGAAATTCCTTTGATTTTTCCGATAATATTGATGATATTTTTTATGAATTCTCAGGGTTAAGTCATAAGTCCTTGCCTCCATTGAATTAATTGGAGTTATCCATCAACGCCTCCCCGAGCTCAACAGTTGACTCACAATGACTCATTCATCTTTCTGCCTTTTCAGACAAATGTGGGTCCCATATTGCTCTCTATCAATCCCTACCTGGATGTGGGCAATCCGCTGACTCTCACCTCCACGCGAGCAATGCCGCTGGCCCCTCAGTTGCAAAAAATCGTCCAGGAGGCAGTGCGTCAGCAAAGTGAGACCGGCTACCCGCAGGCCATTATCCTGTCGGGTACTTCGGGAGCTGGAAAGACGGCCAATGCCATGTTGATGCTTCGTCAGCTTTTTGCCATCGCCGGCGGAGGACCGGAGACTGATGCCTTCAAGCACCTGGCAGCTGCTTTTACAGTCCTGAGATCTCTGGGATCGGCCAAAACGACCACGAACTCGGAATCGAGCCGAATCGGACAGTTCATAGAGGTGCAGGTAACCGACGGGGCTCTGTATCGGACCAAGATCCACTGCTACTTCCTGGACCAGACTCGCGTCATCCGGCCACTGCCGAAGGAGAAGAACTACCACATCTTCTACCAAATGCTGGCGGGTCTCAACAGGGACGAGCGGATGAAGCTCCACCTGGAGGGATACTCCCCAGTGAACCTGCGCTACCTGCGCGGTGACATTGGCCAGAACGAGCAGGAGGATGCGGCGCGCTTTCAGGCCTGGAAGACCTGTCTCGGCATCCTGGGGATTCCGTTTCTGGACGTAGTCCGTGTGCTGGCTGCAGTGCTGTTGTTGGGGAATGTTCATTTCGTGGACGGAGGGGTAAGTTAATTCACTAATTTATGTTTTTTAAGTTTTTTTTTTTGTAACAATGGGTTTTTTGGAAAGGCGCCATCTAGTGTTGATGTTGCTTTTATATTGTAGTTCCATGTTTAGCAACTCAATCGCTGATGCCACAGTGGTGTTTTGGTTAGAGTGCTGGTCTCCGACCCGGTTTGGCCCCGGTTCGATTCCCGCTCGAGCCATATCACCTTTGTTTTTAATGTTTCTTGCGCTGATGATATACACATGGGTAATTTACGTCTGAAATACACATGTTAGATAATTTAAATTTGCTGAGTGAGAAACTTTTTTTTATTTTACTTAATAAAACTACCAAGGCTAGATAATTAAATATTTAATTTCCTCTTTTTATTTCCAACAGGGTCTGGAAGTAGACGTGAAGGGCGAAACCGAGCTCAACTCAGTGGCCAGTCTCCTGGGCGTTCCACCGGCTGCTCTCTTCCGGGGACTGACCACCCGCACCCACAATGTGCGCGGGCAGCTGGTGAAGTCGGTGTGCGGAGATGGGGATGCCAACATGACCAGGGACTGTCTGGCGAAGGCGCTCTACTGCCGCACGGTGGCCACCATTGTTCGGCGGGCCAATAGCTTGAAGCGACTGGGATCCACGCTGGGCACACTCAGCTCGGACTCCAATGAATCGGTGCACAACCAGGCGGACGCCGCCTCCCAGCATGCCTCCACCATTGGAGGCGGAAACGCAGGCTCGAAGTCGATGGCGGCTCTCAATAATGCAGTGCGTCATGCCACCGACGGCTTCATAGGCATTCTGGACATGTTTGGATTCGAGGAGCCCTCGCCGCACGCTCAGCTGGAGCATCTGTGCATCAATCTGTGTGCCGAGACCATGCAACACTTCTACAACACGCACATCTTCAAGTCCTCGGTGGAATCCTGTCGGGATGAGGGAATCGTGTGCGACACTGAGGTGGACTACGTGGACAATGTTCCCTGTATCGATCTGATATCCTCCTTGCGAACGGGGTTGCTCAGCATGCTGGACGCAGAGTGCTCTGTAAGGGGCACGGCGGAGAGTTACGTGGCCAAGTTGAAGGTGCAACATCGGTGTTCAACGCGCCTGGAAACAAAGCCCACTGCTGAGCCACACGATCCGCGTATGTTCCTTATCCGTCACTTTGCCGGGAGAGTGGAGTACGATACCACCGACTTCCTGGATACCAACAGGGACCGGGTTCCGGATGATCTGGTGGCTGTGTTCTACAAACACAGCTGCAACTTCGGATTTGCCACCCATCTTTTCGGTTCCGAGCTGAAGGCTCTGTATGCCCAGCAGCAGGCGCCCAGGGGTCTCAGTTTCCGCATTTCCCCCACCTCCCACTCCGATCTTCTGAATGGCGATGAGCCAGTCTCCACTCTGACCCAAGACTTCCACACGCGGCTGGACAACCTCCTGAGGACACTGGTTCATGCCAGACCGCACTTTGTGCGCTGCATCCGGAGCAATGGATCCGAGACAGCTGGAAGCTTCGACCGGGCCACTGTGGTGCGCCAGATTCGTTCGTTACAGGTCCTGGAGACGGTGAACCTGATGGCCAGTGGCTTCCCACACCGCATGCGATTTAAGCAATTCAATGCTCGCTATCGGATGCTGGCTCCATTCCGCCTCCTCAGACGCAGCGAGGACAAGGCTCTAGAGGATTGCCAGCTGATTCTGCAGTATGCCATGGAGCGTCCTCCCGTTCTAGACGGATCGGTGACACTGGCCTGGGCTCCGGGCAAGAGGCACGTCTTCCTAAGCGAGGGCATCCGCCAGCATCTGGAGCATCTGCGCACGGAGATTCGGCACAAGAGCGCTACGCTGATGCAGGCCACCTGGCGAGGGTGGTGGTGGCGCAAGAAGGTGGGCAATGGTAGCGGTAAACACTCTCGAGCTGCCCATCACCCTTCATCCAATGCCGCAGCTCCACTTCCTGTAGCCAAGACGGGCAATTCCGGGAACAAGGGAACATCATCCGCAGCAATGGCTGCCCTGGCAGCGGTAGCAGCTTCAGCTCCAAGTACAGGTAGCAAACATAGTTCAGTTTTAAAATATAGAAAATGTAAAATATTCTTATTGTAGTGCCACGCCTTTCGGCCAAGTCAACAAGCCTTGGCATTGGAGGAACTGTGACCAGACCCAGACCCCAACCAATTGCAGGAACTCCACCCCCGGATCCGCAGGAAAAGTGCGATCAAAAAATTATTCAGCAAACTTGTAACCTATTTGGACTCGATTTGGTGGGTCTTTTCATAAATATAAGTCTTGATGCAACAAATACTAATGAAACCTTAAATGATGAACAGGAACGACCACCACCGGTGCCTCCATCGCGTTCCTACACAATAAATGGCAACTCAAAGCTGGGTTATCCCCAGAGCCGTGTGATGAAGATGAACTTTCCCGAGGAGGGTCAGACGGATACCCAGCATCTGAAAAAGGGGGAAACAGTGACCGTGGTGGGTGCTTCCACGGGTCGTGGTCATTTGATGGTCGAGCACAAAGGCCAAAGCTACCATGTACCCTTCCAATACATGGAGCTAATAAGTTCCAACTCAAATGGTAATGCCAATGCTGGTGGAGGCGTCTCCGCAACTCTGGGAGCAATTCCAGCTGGGCAAGGAACTGGTGTGAAGATTTGAGAACGAATTAAAATGCTTGAAGACTGTACATAAATAATTTGTTAAGGAAACCCAATATTTTTAAGCATTTAAAGGAAAGAAAGGAGAAGGTGCTCGTAATAGCCCCAGACTTGCGTAGTATTATTGAAGCGTTTTTTTTTCAAAACGAAAACCCATAGGTTGTAGCCGAAAATGCATACCCACAAGTGCCAATCGAATAAGTTCTTCCATTTAATTTATAAGTATTTTACATGTTACTGAGATTACATTTTAATGAGTTATAGATTAAAAGTTTTAAATATACAAGACATACACATTTTAGAATATGTTTTAAAACTATTTTTATAAGCTTAAGGTTCATATCTTCATTTAAATAAACGAAGCATGCATTGAAACATTATTCCCATTATTGTTTGTATCGTTATAACAAAAGGTTAGTCAGTTTCGTTTCACTTTCAAGATCGAAAACAACTTTTTATTTCTCCCGCCTTTATTTAAAAAACGGTTAAAACAGTGCATTGAATCCGCGAACCACTGCCATCACTATAAAGTCTTACGTAAGTGCCATCACTAACAAAGTGCCATCTTCAAAAAATATTTTGTTTATTTTCATTTATTTTCTAATTTTAATTCAAGCAGTACAATGGAGCGACTGAATGAAGACCTGTGGATATACATTCTCAATTATTTGCCAATGCAGGACCAATTGTCCGTGGCATCGGTCAATGCGAATATACAGTCCTATGTGCGTTACTTCTGGCGGCATCTCAAATATGTCCATCTAACCGGTGAAGTCCTAGACGTTTTTCGGTCAAAAAAGTGTGTTATGAGCGATTCCGTACAGTACTGGGCGTGTTCGGTGCAGAATTTGAAGATATCCCGAGGCAGAATGCAGCTTCTGAGAAATTTGCACGCATTCTCATTCCCCCACGTTCAAAAACTTGACTGCGAAATGGAGTATAATCTGGACTATGCCGATGAGGAGACCATGTTGCTCACGGTGTTGTTTCCGAACCTGACCCATCTTACCCTCAGCAGCAGCACTACCGGCTACCACCTTTGGCGCTGGAAGCAATTAAAGGAGCTTAATCTAGTCTGGTGCGAATATTTGGACACTTTTACCTTCGAGGAAGTTTTCAAAAACCTGAAGCTGACCAAGCTAAAAATGTTGTACTATGGCTACAATGTCACCCTAGACTCCGGAGTCACAGACATCACCTACTGCACAACCCTGGAAGAGCTTGTCATCGACGACCATCATTTACTGGGGGAGTTCCTCTCCCATTTGGTACGTCTGCCTAAGTTCCGCCGTTTGGCTTTCTACACACGGGACTACTACGAAAGTTTGCTAAACACTTTGGCCAAGTTGGCACCGCTCAAGGTGCGGTCTCTTCTGTTCAATGATGCCTTTTGGAGTAGCGAGCGGGTCACCGATGCGATGGGAAAAATGTCCAATCTTCGTCGGCTAGTCTTTCAAGATGACGACATTGAGTCACAACTTCTACACACCGTTTGCCACAAGCTGAAGCATCTGGAAGAGCTACACTTGTTGAAGATGCGCGATCTACCCACTCCCAATCAGCTCTGGGACATGGTGGGCGCCTGCCCCTCGCTCAAAATCCTTAATTTGTCGTCCACTAAGCTGTGCCAGCAGTTCATCGAGCCAAGTACTTCATACATGACTAGAGTTTTTGTAAATCGTAGTAGTCCACTGACACTCCATCTGTATGGCACTGGTCTGGAACCAAAGAGGGTAAATACTTGCTCATGAAAAGTGTCCCATTAAGTTGGTTAATTGCCTTTCCTTACAGGTACTTTCCGCTATGCAGCATTCCAATCTGATTATTTCCTTTGAGCCAATCAAGCTGGATATCTGGAGTACACGATTTGTTGAAATTGGCTTTGACACCAATCTCTAATTTTTGGTTTACTTATCGCAATCGCTTATGGCAATCGAATACATAAAGCTGGGCTGGCTGTAATAAATTTAATGCCCTATCAAAAATTAGATTTAAAATCTATCTCTGACATCAAAAATCTACAAGATTCATAATTTTAATACTACCTCAGGGCCTTGTTGACCAGTTTACCTCGTTGTATTTAATAAAAATTAATTATTACTATGTTAATTAGTTTGTTGACCTTAAAATTTACAAAATGCTCTAGTTCTCAAGCCTCTATTATTGAATTTTTGCCTTTTAACACTCATCCAGCTTGCCTACATTTGTAGCCACTGAATAGAATTCAATAATCATTAACACAAACGCAGGTGTTCCGGGTTTTATGGTGCCCGGAGGTTCAATTATTTGAATGCCCGAGCAATCGAATAACATGCATAAATCAGGAAACTCTAATTCAGTTGTAAATAAATAAATTCAATTGCATTTGCTCGGTTAGTATGCTAGATATTTGTAATTCATTTGCAGCTCCCAAAAGGATAGAATTTATGGGGTCAGGATATTGGATGGATGAGGCTAATGGCATTCAACCCAGTGTGAGGTGGAAGAGTGGGCGGTAGATAAGCTCTAGGGTAGAATAAAATTAAACGCTGAAGTTGAAGTTTCTCAAAATGTAGACTTTATTTGATCGTACCCCGAATCACGATAAGTTAATGTATGCAGCTTTTTCCATAGACACAACAATTGGTAAATATATATGCAAGTAGACTTCATTAGGTATATTTGTGTATATATATATTTTGATCGCTTTTGTTGTACGTGTGTTTTGTTAACATATATTTACAATACTTAAAAGTCGCTAGCAGCGATCTAATCGGTTCGCGAAGGAGCATTTTGGCTATTGACGAAAAAAGCGTTCAGTTTCGTTGGGTTCTTTCTGGCTAATTTGGGGGCCAAAAGAGGTGTGAATGTCAGTGTGTGTTCTGTAGGTTTCGTGTTTATATGTAGGACATACCTAGTTAAAGATTTTTTGCGCGAATTTGCTTACACTTGAATATATTAATATTTTTTAGATATTTATTTAAATTGAGGCTGTATCCCTTTTTATTTCTTTGCAAATTTTTGCCTTCTTTTCCTTTTCTTTTGTGGGAGAGTAAGACGAATCGAAGAAAGTGACATAAACGGAGATGGAAAGGTGCAAAAAGTGTCTAAAAGATTTTTCCTTTGGAGCAACAGTTTAACATATTTATTTGGGCCTTAGCTTTTGGTAAATATAGTTTTGATATCTGGTAAATATTCATTTTAGTATCCGGTAGTAGATGAGGACAGATCCATAATAAATATATATCTTTATACGTATGTACAATGCATAACAAACAAACCAACATAATGCAAATGATAGATCCATAAAAGAGATCAAGTATGGGTCATTTGTGAGTCGAGAAGTGGAAACTCGTCCATTACGTCCGCAGGAATCGCTGTCCGGACACGCTCAGCCATTGGTATGCGACTTAGACGTCGGTCTCGGATCGCCGCCTTCGTCCGGGTCCGCCGGGGAAGTTGGCTGCAGCCAGTCCCATGCGATGTTTCGCCTCCTGGGTGCCCGAATATCCCCTTGCCAGTCCAAAGTCAACAGTTCGCTTAGAGCTGCGGGAATATTAAGAATAACTTGTTATCGTTTTAATAATCTCTCTATAAAAAACTATAATCATAAAAATCACAGCCATTTTCCAATAAATATTACTCATACGCAGCGGGTGCTCATCGACTTTAGTGAATTGTACAATTAATATTATCATAATTCTCAATTAGAAACTTACTTCTCCAAATCGTTACGAGCCCGTATTATGGTGCGTCCGAAGCGAGTCATCAATTCCATCAGGAGGTCGTCGGGCACCTCCTCGAGTTCGTTGTAGCCACCGCCGTAGCCCCCGCCATTGGATTGGCTGTGTTGGGAGTCATCGAAATGGAAAATTAGAGTTTACTTTTGTCCATAGTCTCTCTACAGTATCGCGGCTCAGCAGGATATCTAATTACTTTGGCTCTGTTAAATTTGACATTCGCCTGGTTTAAAATTATTCCATTTGCATGGAAACCCAATTATTCGTTAATGCCCAAATGTTTGGGCATTTTCCATTCGAGCAACTGCTAATTAGTTGGACTTGGACCAATGAATTTTTAATAGTGCCTTTTAAAGTGGTAGAAATTAGTTACATAGAGAATCGGTGACTTTAAAAGCCTTCAATGCAAACTCACCCACCAGGGTGCTTAGGATTTTTTTGCATCAGATTTTTGGAAGCAATTTTCTGTCAACGTTTACATTTTATTAATTAAAAATTGTGTTTTGCCAGAAGCGAATTTAAAGGAATTTTCAAAAGGCGCTGACACTCGAAAGTGTGAAGTCCCCATGCGAACGCTACCCCCCGAGCCGACTGTCTATATGTGTAAGTACATCTCCTACATGGCCAACATTTGGTCTAAACCAACTTTGACTGCCAGTCAGTGGGGTAATTGCTTTTTGGCAAATATTTTTATTCCACATTTTTTTGGTTTTCGCAGCTAAAGTGCCAGAAATTAATTAGGTTATGTGTCTCTGTATGTGTCTAACCGAAATTGGAAGGGATGTGGATGAGAGTGGGTGGTGGAGTGCGAGTGGGGTGCGGGATTTGGTACAACTACCTGGGCATGGGAGCTGACTCAACGCTCGAGATGGCCAAGAGGCAGAGGAGCAGGAAGGCCAAGGCGAAGCAAGCACATCTGGGTGTCATCATTGTGCGGCTGTCTCCTGAAAGGGTTTAAGAATTCTTATAAATAAATGGATTTAGGCACTCGAATAACAGTGTTTGAAACTTATTAGAAAATTTAAAAATAACTAAAGTATTTATATAAAACACTAGCACTTTGAATGAAACAAACTTAAAGATACAGATTTATTTTTTCTATTAAAACTTTGTATGTCTAGAAGTTCTCAAATATTTTTCTCTGTGTTTGCATAAATATTCTGAAAAGCCAAGCGGCTTAGTGGACTTTGGGTCAACATCAATCAGACACAATTAAAAATCGATTGCCGGCGCAGGGTCGAGTTCCTAGTTAAAAACGGAAGTCGGGTGTAGACCAGGTTTTCCATTAAGTGATTCATTAACTGCGCCACGGAGGTGGGGCGCAACCCCTGACCTATCACTGTGCCAAGTTTTCCCTCCCGGATCCCTCTATTTCCCGACACCAAGTCATTTGCCTTGGCAAGTTGCAAACAGGAGCAATATGACCTGTAGTCCTCGTTCCCCCTGCTCGAGTCCTTTCCTGCATTGCTCAACTGCACATCCACATCCTGTCAACGTATACGACGGACACCCCTCTAAATACTGCCCGTGCTGCCAAATGGTGTTGTCACTACAGTGTTTACAATTGCAAAAGTTTCCCCAGACCGGGACATTTCTCTGACATCATCGCATTCGCAACGGCCCACCGGTTACCCTTTGACACCCGGGACCAGCCCGGAGAACTCTTGACAGCCAGTGACACGCATCATTGCCCAGGCAACAGGCCGGACAAATGAATTGGCTTCCTAACCCGATGGCGTCTGTCATTGCCTTCATGGCATTTGAATCTCTCTTGGACCGCTTCCATCTGGCCGAGTCAACATTTGCCAGGTTGCCAGCAGAGGATTTGTGGATTACCGGATGACACGCTTGGATAACCACAAGTGTCAATAAATCGAGTGCAAAAGATTCCGAAATATGTAGGTGTTAAATGGTTTCTATTTCTATACTTGGCAGAGGAAAGACTTGGCATTGTTTGACTCTATAATGGGGTAATCAGTATCCCTTCTTAACCTTACCAAATTTTATGAATTGTTTGTATATTTCAGTCATGACCCAGTATTGGAATTTGAAGCTCCATCTAATGATATTTTGATAAGATTATTACACGAAAACAATTCAAGTGTCATATAGTCAAGATACTCGTTGATTTATTAATCGCTGATCACAGATCGTAAAATTAGGCGACGGGGGCGAAGCCGATGCGGTTGTTGCCCAAATCGAACTCGGTGTAGTACTGGCCGATGAAGACATCGCCCAGGATCCAGAAGTCAGTGCCCATGTACTCAAAGGCGGACATGCAGTTGCCGTCCGACTCAATGATGTAGGCCGAGGGCTTCAGGGCGAAGTCCGAGCCACCAATGTTGAAGGTCACATCGGGCAGGGAGCTCACGATGGAGCAGTCCACGTAACCATCCTGGACATTCAGAAGCTCAGACAGGGTGATATAGGCGTCGTAGGGAGCCACGATGAGGGAGGTGCCGGTGTCGGCGATGGCCTGGCAGTCCTCGCAGAGCGTGTATCCGTCGAAGGTGGATCCGTCCATGGTAAACTGCCAGTAGCCCTGCTCGGAGATGGGCACGTAGGTCAGGTCGCCAGAGTACAAGGAGGAGTCGGATCCGCCGAAGATGAGCTCGCCACCCTGGCTAGAGGTGCCGTCGCGGGCCAGGTAAAATGAGAACACAGAGCTGTCGACCAGGCCCTGGGACACCATGTTGTAGAAGGGAGGAGCCACACCGTCGACGGCGAGGGACTCGTAGGCCATGCCCAGAATACCGTCAAAGTTGGCATTGTTGAAGTTGGTGCCCGGCTCGCTGGTGGACTCGGCAAAGGTTTGGCCCTGGATGCTCAGGCCGTTGACATCGACGGTGTCCTCGGAGAGGTAGCCGGTGAGGCTGCCAGTTCCGTACTGGATGGAGAAGCTCTCGCCGTTGGCCTCGTAGGTGGAGCTGGCACTGGAGTCGTATTGGTTGTGTGTCTTGCAGGCATCGCTCGTGCAGGTGTTCGAGGGCACCCACAGGTTGGAGGATCCCGAGTCGAACAGCACCTTGAAGCTCTGGGCGGGAGTGCCGATGGAGATGGCGCCGTAGTAGGCCATGTTCAGCGAGTTGGCCAGTTGCTCCTCATTCACTCCACGGACACTGGGGAGCTGGTACTTGGTGCGCAGGTAGGCCTTCTCAGCCAGCACATTCTGGCGGGTCTTGACGAAGTTCTCCTCCTTGAGGATCGGCACGCGATGCAGCTCGGCACTGGCCAGGGCCACCAGCACCGCGATCAGGGCAAGGGACTTCAGCATTGTCTTTGTTTATTGTCGACTCGATTGTCGGTCCGACTGACTGAAGATAGGAGGACTGCCTCTAATTTATAGCACTTGCCGTCAATCACAGCACAAATTGCCGCTCGATAAGATTTATTTTGGCCCTCTGCCGCCAGCCACTCGAGGGTTAAGCAATACACATCTGCGTGGCCTTATCAATCGATAATTATAATCTACCTATTGGGTGGCACGACCAAGCATATTATGATAATATGGCTTTCCAGGTGTGACTGGGCCGGTGGTCCGACCATCTTCCTGATAATACTCTTCTTCAGAACTCCATTCTATTTACGCAGTTGGACTTTTGATTTCAAGCCAAATTTTAATATATACTATAAAGTTAATCACATTTAAATATGGACTAGTGATAAGAATAATTAATTGGTATTATGAAGAGTCTAGTTTTTATTTCAAAAATGTTGTTCAATTCAAAGATTAGTAATAAATAGTAAGTACCAACAGGCAGTCTTCTTTGATTAAATAACTTGATTTTTTAGTACCTACTTCAAGAACGTAATACTTTGCTGTAACAGACCAATTACTTTTCAATTGATTCATTTAATGAAATAACGCCTTTTAATTGGCCTTGACCAAAGGGAAACACTTTCATCCGAGCTCCACTGACCACATGGCATTCCATTCCAATCAAATGCTTTCGTTTCAGCTTAGCCATCAACGAATTTCTCGGTCGTATAAAAATATATTTCTTTTTTAGCAGATAAAGGCCAGAGCTGGTCCTGCAGTGCTCCGTGCTCCTTATTCCGTGCTTAAGTCCTTATTGAAATCAGATTTAAAATCAAATAAAAAGCTCCTTCAATTGGCGCAAGGAAGGACAATGGAGATTCATGTGTGTGATTGAGCTTTACTACCAACCAGCTAGCCAGCAAAGAAGCGGTTTGTTTGGCCATGTGTGGTTTTGTGACCTTTTTGCGGGTCTTTTGTGGGTGGTGTGGGTCAGCCACAGGTTAATTGTGAAGCTTGTGGGGATCCACTTATCGTCGGGTGCTAGGACCACTCAAACAGACAGACAGGACCAGGACCAGGAGCAGGACGAGGGCGAATGAGAATGCGTTGCGCACTTTCTGGCCAAATAAAGTAATCAACGGATTTTACGCAGCGTTGGGCAATTTCGGTTAGCATTCCAGTTGCTTGCTGAGAGCAGGGGACACACGGGGCCCCCATGCCCCGGGTATGATTATCGGCGACTGTGTTTTTGCGGTGACATTTCATGTGCAATTATTAGGCTTCTGAAAGGCCAACCATCCATACGTTCTCGATGCGCCTGGACCGGCCGTTTATCAATCATTTTTGATTTATGGGCCCGTGCGAGTGGATTGAAGTGGAGTTGATTGTGGTCCGTAAATACATAAATAAAGTATACGCCCCCGGGGTGATCAGCCAACTAACCGAACGACAGTGACCACACACCCAAATGAATTCCAATTTATTTTATATTATTTACTCAGCTTGGTCCAGCCATGGCTTAAAGGCTTAGTCCGAGATGCAAATAATGGCTAACAAAAAAATAATCAGCCAATAATATATCCCAGAGAATAAACATTAACCGGAATAGTAAACAGGAGAGAAGAACAGGGCTAAAAAAAAGTTTCTGTAAAAAATATCTGTTTCGGTCACTGAGCACACTCGCCTTCGGGTCACTGCCAATTGGTTAGAGATACCCCACCTCCCACCGCGTTTCCCATTGATTGCATTTTCTTGCTCCAGATCCGATGCACCCACTCGAACTTTATGCACTCTCGCGACGCAGTCAGTCAAGTGTCAGGCGATTAATCGAGCAAAATATTGGAGGATGATAACTAGCCTTTGGATAAATCTGTTAGCTGCTTCAAATAAATATATCCAACTATTTCCAAGGACTACTTTTCAAAATCAAGTTTGCTAAAACCTATTTCCATAAAGTGAACATTTGTCCAGCAATTTCCGAACACCTTCATAACTTCAACAATAAGTCGAAGTGAAAGCTCAGAATACTTCACTCATTCTTGTTTGAAGAGATATCATCTTTAAACAAGAGAACTCCCAAACATCAAAGAATGAGCACCAATCAAATTTTGACTACATAATAGGGAATTAGAGCGAAATCCTGTCGAATATGAACCCATCTCAAGGGTAAGTTCGACATTGAAATCGCATCAAATTGATTTGGCAACACGCTTAGCCAGAAAATTTCTACTGAAGCGAGCTTAGCAGTGGCTTACCCAAATCAAGAGCTGCCTAGTCAGCACAGACATTTATCTAATGAGATCCTGGCGGCCTCATCCTGGCCTTCCACCGGCACCTGCCCATTTCCATCGGGGCGCCCATTTTCACCTTGGCCAAGTGGCAATGTCGCCCTGTTAACTTTAGCAAGCCAACTGACCAGGGAATAAAAGTGCGTGAGGCTGGACGATGGCAGGATGCTATGGAGGGGGCCATGTGGGTGCAGCCTCGTCCAAAGTGTAACACGAGAGTCAGACATTGAAATTGCATTGCGTTGATTATGGGCAACACCAAGACACCCACTACCACACACACACTCTCACCTCCTAGAGGACCAGTGCCCCTGGCTTTTGTGGGTCGCCTGGTGGCCCGCTGCGTTAGTAACTGAAAACGTACTTAGGATTGGTGGACGGGGTGGGGCTGGACGGGCGTGTGGTGCGGATCCGGGCACACTCTGGCTCTGGAAATTGAATTTAGGTCATTCAATCCCAATGCCAGGGCTAAGGATTTTAGCCTATTTCTGAGCATCAACAATCACAAATATCTAACACGTGTAGATTTAATCCCTGAGCTTTGCTTTTGGTGAAGTATTTCCTTTAAGTGGTGGTTCTTAAATTTCAACAAAAGAGCTTGCAAAATATATATTTATTTTTATCCTTATCCTTTCTAAGGGAAAGTTAGTCACCAATAAGCTAAAAAACTCTTGCTATTACCATTAATTAATTAGCTTAAAACGAATAAATTTATCGTAATTATCCCAAGTCAAGTAAAATGAACTTACAACAATTAGGGGAAATTATATCCCAGGCAGCCACTTTAGTTGCATTAAATTTTCATATACGAAATGAAAATTGCGTATACGCACTGATGGCATGGACGAGGGGTTGCCAGGACATCCCCCAGAAAGTCAGGGGAAGGGAGAACCTCTCCTGCCGTGTTGTAATTGGATGCTTATTGAATTAGTGACAAAGTCGTGGAAGTGGGCGGGCGGGTAGCGGTTCTGCGGTGTCCGGACGCTTGGGAGAAATCGGGGAATGGACCAGAGGGGGGGCGGCCACTGGCCAGAAGGACAACCCGCCGAGTTTCTAGCTGCCATTTTAGATATTCATCAAATTATTCCGTTTGTCAAATTAAGCAAACAAGACCCACGCAGCCGGAGACGGCGGAGCACAGAAGACAGAAGATTGATTTGGATTTGTGTTGGCAGACATTTGATTTGCCCTGATTCCGGACGAGCGTGTCCTGTATCCTTGCGGTTTTCTCGGCTTGTGCGGTTGCGATGCTATCTTAACTGATTACGTGGACAAAGCCACTGCTGCCACTGAGTGTAAGCCGGCTAAATGTCCACAAGGTGGCCATTGGCCAAACAATCTCTACCACGACAAGTGCAGCCACTCCGCCCCATGGCCAAAACTCTTACTAATGGAAACTGTTAATAAGCGGAAAACATGACCATGGCACTTAACTTTTAGAGGGTTGGGGAAAAATTAACTTTTCATGTTGGTAATTCCCGAAAGTGTCTGAACGTGTGGCGAAACTTCGCACCTTGGCTATCAATTAGAATCGGCTTTTAATCCGGGAGATATCAATAAGTCAGATACCCGACGCCTTCAAGTGTCAAATAAAATACTCAAGCCAAGTAATTTCAGTCAATCAAATCCAATCAATAATTTTTTGCCGATTAGATTCGACTGTGACTAGCCACCAGTGGGTTATTACCACTCCCCAAAAAAAAAAAGCCAGATTAAAAATCCAATTTAATTGCATTTATATTTATGGGACTGTGAAATACGTCACTAAAGGCTTTGTGCTGATAATAAATAAAACCCTTAAATATTAAAAATTTTAAAAACTTGATTAAAAATACCTCTCTTATTAACTAAATTCGTAAACATTTTTACGGCCTTCGTGAGGGGCCCGGCCACGAAAAGACGCTTGAAAGGTCACGTAGGAAAGCACTAGTAATTATAACGATATTACCACTAATGGTTACGAACCATTAAAAAAATGTGAAAGAAACTTTCGTTAGTTCCTCCTGGGAGGTAAACTTTGTGGCAAAGTTCAGAGACATGAAGCAGAGACAACATCGCTGGCTCTGTTGCGGATAACCGAGCATTTCTCGGATGCCAAAACAATGTAAAAATTGTTGACCCAACATCGAGGCGGAGGGAGGGCCGGGCGGGAATGGGGCGTGGCAAGGTGCCACACACATAAAGACAATGAGGTGGAAAAGGGAAAAGGCGAACGCAAGGTGAGCCGAGACGAGGCGGAACTTCCAACTTGCGGAGGCTAAAAGCATTGCCCACAACGACCGACAGGAGAATATCCTCCTGGGAGTTGCCACGCGAACTCCTCCCAGTTAGTTGGCGGTTCAGGACCAGGACGAGGATGAGGATAAGACTCTGCTCTGTTGGGCCGGGCACTCTTTACATTTACTTAAAAATTCATTGCGGCCCAAGGAATTCTTTTATTTTTGTTGCGTCCTGGCCTGAATCTTTAAAATTGATGAAAAATTATGCCGAAAATGTCGGCAACAGATTAAAATAATTGCACGCAACTAGAGCGGCATGGGCCAGTTGGCGGTTTGTGTTTGAGTGGGGTTTGGATTGGGGTCGGGTTGGCCTCGATGGGGTTGGGCTAGTGGTTGAGTTTTGGTTGGGTTTTCGGTTGGTTAACAACTGAACAAGCCGCAATTTATGCCGGCAACAGGTTTTCAGCCAAATGGGAATTTGGTGTTAAGCAAATGTTTTTATACTTTTGCATTTCTGTATTCAAACTGTGGGAATTTGTGAATTAGCCTCCGGTGATTCGGAATTGTTGAGTTCTTGCCATTTTTTTCTATCCTTGCTTTGCTTTGCCAAAATTCAATGCATTGTTTCACTCTTTGATGGGTTTTTGTTGTTTGGTAGGAGACTTGATTTTATGGAATACTGACCATTTCCTTTGAAAAAGATTTTTTAATTTATATTTTTCTTTTATAGTATCTATTGCACTATAAAAGATTGTTTTCAATTTTAACTGACAATGATGTATGGTGTCAAGTACATTTTTTAATTTTATTTATACAATATTAAAATATGTTACACATTTTTGTAGTATTTGATAGTTTCAATAAAGTTTTATTTCTTTTTTTTTAACTGACAATGATGTATCGTGTCCTGTAATTGAATCATCCATCATCCTTAATAATAATATAAAAAAATAAAATTTATTTAAATCCTTCACTTACTTATTCTATATTTATTTCTGGTAAAATATGGCTAAGATTAGCAAGGATTTTCAAACATGCAAAAATAGTTGCCTACTTTTTTTGGCTACCAAGCAAGCAAGAAATGTCTTCGCCCTGCATTCCTTTTGAGGAATAAAAAGAATATTAGCTGTGAAGCTAAGAAGTTGCAAAAATACTTTTAGCACTTTGTAAAAGTTACAGCTCATAAGAGCCACCACGTAACTCATATGAAGATGGGAGCCGTGAGCCAAGTGCGTCACAAGAGTGGCAAAATATTCAAATGAAACGAAGACCACCAACTATGCTTTGGGGAATCACGAAATGGAAAAAAAGGGCAACAAGGAGAAAAATCATATTGTTGCTGGCAAAATGGGAAACTTGTGGCAAAGTTTTGTTAAATACTTGCCAACAAGAGAAAGTCGAGAGCCATCCGCAAATCCAAATCCCCAGCGCCGTCGTCACCATGTGCACCAGTTGTCGACGTATCGATGTCAGTGGTGTTGCTCTTGTTCCTCCGTCACTTTCGGTTGATTGCATTGTCAGGTTTGCAAACGACCCCCCCTTTTCTTGCTCCTGGCATCCGACCAGCTCCCTTCTATCATACAGTCACCATCCTGGCACACAAATTCCATCTCTCTATTTGCTGGCTGATAAACTGCCAGTCGCAATGACGTCTGTTTGTTTGTTTATGTTTTATGAACATTGTTGCCACAACTTTTGCTGAGCACCCACCTACCCACCAACCCGCCGATGGCTTTTATTTCGCATTGAATTTCTGTTTGCCAGTTGCGAAATGTAAATGTTTCTCCTCGATAAAACAAAGCTTTGCTTTGGGCTCACAGTAGTTCACATCGGTAGTTTTATTTACAAAGTTCAAGTATCTTTAATTGCCTTTGGAATTACTCTGCCTAAGCCCTGGCTGTTTCAAAGTGCGGCAATTTCAAATTTAATTTTGCATCCCCTGATACGAAATTGCTCCCTTGGATCCATTTCATTGAACCGGAAAAGAAAACAAGAAAGTGCACACATCTTAGCCCCCAGCCAAATGGCCCACATAATCTGTTTATGCAACAGATGGAGCACCCTCAGCTCTATACGAGTATACGAGTCCAAAGTCTCTGTCTCATCCACAATATAATATTTTATTTACTTTTATTTCTCCAAGAAACTAAAAGATATCATTTTTATTCTTAAAGATAAAGGCAAATTCCATAAAAAAAGGTATTTTTCTCAAAGAAATGAAACATTTCTTAGGACTTCTTAGCCAGCTGAACTCCAGAAGAGTATTTAAATTAAATGCCGACCATAAATGTTCAAATATTTTTTAAAGCGAATTTATTACAAAATGCAAACTTTGTCGTGCAAACAATTCAGGGGAACCGGCGTCAGGACAATCCCAGGATGGCGGCGACGGGGGCCCATAAGCAAACACACTGGAGGAACGAGCACACATAAATACCACCATCGAACGGCGTCGAGGGAGCATCCTTGTGGGAGGGGAACAAACGGGACGAATGCATGTCTTATCACTGGGGAATGGTGTGTCGACTCACGTGGCAGCAGGAGCTGGGAATGCTTATAGGAAATGCAACATAAAATACTTTTTAAATGTGAATAAATATTTGGCAGCAGTACGGAGGAATACCATCAAAGTGTGGCTCGGAGAGCCGAGGGGGCTCAGCCAAATGGGGAACCCAGTTTATGAGGATGCAAATGGAAATGGAGAGTGAAAATTTATATGTTTCTGGGTTAGCCTTTGCCACGGCCGAATATATCTGCCATGAAAGCGCCAATATCAAAAACGAATCAAATGGAGTGAAGAATTACCTGCCAGAGGAGCTCGGCCAGTGGGTAACGTGCCAGCAGATGAATAATGTTGGCCCAATTTAAAGAAACATAAAATAAATATAAATATGAAACAATTTTTACCTTTTCCAATATGTATTTATTTGGTTCAAGTGTGAGCATTTTATGTCTCTCATTTTTGTTCTACAAAGTCTTTTAACGATTGGTTAACTTCATTAATTGCCTTCACCCCAGACTCAATAGGTTTCCACTTCATTTCACCTTAGCATTTATGCTACCTATGGCATTTATGCATTTATGAATTCATAAACCCGCCTAATTTGAGGCGTAAACATTTCTGGACTGAGAATCGTGTCCAATTAAATTCCAACGTTTGGGGGAAAATAAAACTGAAGAATTATGGGCAGAGTGCTCCTCCTAATAAGATGGGAAATAAATACAGAAATGAGCCTGAAAATGGCTACAATCTAATGGTTCTTAAATTTTCAAAAAAAAAAAAAACTGACAAACAGAAAAACACACAGGAGCAATTTGGGGAGCGAGCGTGGCAAGCATCCCAATTCCGGCTGCAATTGTCCCTGGTTTTGTTTGCTTTGAGTTTGCCTTGGGGCTTGTTAATTTTGTCGGGGGCTTCGCCGCAGCTCTTCGGTTATTAGTATGCATATGTGAGACGGGAGCTCCCAACTTTCTGGAGCTTCCAGTAAACACTGGCTAAACAATTTAATTAATAAAAATATGCAAATTTAATTACAAGCAAAGGAACGAAGGACGTCCACTGGGGGGCGCTTGTTAAGGAACATTTTGGCGAAAAGTTTTCTAAGCCATTCCGTGCACTTTATTTTTATATTTTGTGGCCTAACCCTTTTCGGGGGATTCTCTGCTCAAGTGGGTTCTTTAGTCTTTCGGCTAAGCAATTTTTAATTGTTACTAAAATGGGGCAATGTCCTATGTTCTAATATGAATTAACTCAAAACAAAGAGTTCCCACCTCAAAGTATCTCAGCAGACCGGAAGATAAAAAGAAAAGGCGGGACAAAGTGAAAATAAAGTGAAAGCAAATCCGAAGACCCAAATCAACTGCCCACATCGGTCTGGGTCTCTTATGTCTTCTTTCAGATTCTTGTTTTCAGTTTGTAAATTTAAAGAAAACAGCAGTCGAACATTTTACATAAACAACCCCAAGGCGGGACATTAAATTAAGTAGTTTCGACTACCTTGATTGTCATGATTTTGATTCCATCCACCTGGCGGCTTAAATTCCCATGAAATGCCAGAAGCCCGAGAAAGTAGGCAACGCAAAATAGAAAGAATTTTACGCAAAAAACTGAAAAAGGGTCTAGAAAGAGAAGCTTTAGATTCCTGAATAATAAGCTTAAAAACTATATAACTAAATATAACTTAAAGCTTTTAAAGTTTTTGTTTTTTTGAACTTAAAATATATAACTTTTAAATAGAACAAAATAAAGGCACAAATAAATCTTGACACATGAATGCATAAAACCGCAATTAAAGCCGAACCGGAAAAAAGTAATCTCTTGTCACATAGTCTTACATAAAAACTATAAAAGTTCATCTCTAACAGGTGCAAAAAACCAAGGCTTAATAGCTTTTTTCTTTTTACAAATGAAGCCTGGGACACTGTACAGTGCATTCTCACGTTTACTCTCACCACGGCTAAGCCGATTTTGTGCTGCACCACACTTAAATGCATTTTTAATTTTCATTACTCCCCCACAGGCCTCCAGTTGACGGCTAAATGATTCAAATTTAATTGCTCATTTATTAAACATGGGGCCTGTTCTTGGAAGTACACAATTTAAGTTTTACTCCCAAATTTGATGGAATTTGAAGCCAGTTTTCTGAACGAGCCAGAAACCATTCATTCGCTTCACTGAACTGATGAGCATCCCCAGGGCAATCAAATTGCCACAACTGTTGTTTTTAATTCCGGAAAGTAACTTCAATTGCGTACTTTAAATCAACGAAGTTTTGGCTAAAACTTTCAACTGGGATGAGGCATAAAACATTAGAAAACAAGTGCACTATAAGGTTCCTGCGATATGGGAGCCAACCAAGCTCTAAATGATTGCGATAATCCAAGGACTTGGCCCGTACAAGCCAAGCAGTAATAAAGCCGAAGGGCCAACTTCAACTTTGCAATATAAAATAAAGATTTTGCCAGATATGTTGTACATACAATATGGAAAAGGTCGCCTAGGCCAAAAGCCAAAAGCGAGCCCCGCCAAGAAGGACAAAAGCGAAGCAACAAATGTCCTGGGCTCAACACACATCAGCGAGGACCCTCGGCAATGGCAAATCGAGGTCCGGGGCCGGTCTTGGGCTCCATGTTGACTTTATGGCTTAGGCCTGCTAAGAAGCAATTTCCAAAAGGCCAGCGATGGGCATTTACAGAATTATAAACATATGAAATTTTGAGACATAAAAACATAATTAAGTGGAATATGGATCCCAGAGGTTTACTCGAGTTTGCTGAGGTTGTCCTAAAAAACTTGTTTGATCTCTGAATCTTTCAAAGTTATTTAATCATGAAACTGGATTGAGTTCTGAACTAATGTTTTAATTAATGAAATTATTTTTGTGAATCACATTCTATAGAAAGATTCTGACGGCCGTCGATTTCCGACGGCTTAAACATAAATGATGAAACAATTATGTTTAAGAAAAACAATTTTAACACCGACTGTTTTGAAATGTGATTAACAGTACTTTTTTAATATTATTCCTTTTATTAAAAACATTAAAAAGCTTTATTAAAACTATTTCTTAACTTAAAATAGTTGCAAACATTTACATGATTTTAAATTTCTGTGTTTATGCTATGAATTTCAATCAGAGTAAGTTAATATAATTTATAAAAGTACGGACTAATAATAAATTATAAAATCCTTACATACAGAATTACATAAATTTATCACTCACCTGTTTCCTTTTCACAAAACGACACAAACACTTTCTAATAAAATGACAAACTAGAGCCTCGAATAATTTTTGAGTATCAACACTAGAAATTACACAGAAACAAAGTTCAAAAACGATTTTTCAGAATTTGGAAAACAGATGGAAATATGTGGTATTAACCGTTACTGCTGCTGATGGGTCAGGATCTGGTTCTGATTTGGCTCCTGGTGACTGCACCGCTTTAAGACTGAAACGTAAGTGAAATCGGCAGCCAAAGGAGACCGCGATTTATACGAGGCGAGGATACGAAAGATTTCAACGCGTTCAGGTGGGAGCCGACAGCCGAACACCGAAAGCAGAGGCCGAAGTCCGGCTGACGAGGGACTCCCGCCCACAGTATCGTGAACGGTTGGTTGTTGCTTTTGCTTTTGGCCAACTTTGGGGCGATTATGCGCAGTCATTGGGAGTTGGTGGTGCCGATGTTGGTGGTACTAGCCATCTTTCGCAGTACGCAACACGTGGCAAAAGGGCAAACGCTAACCAGTCGAAACGTTTTATCCTATCACTTTAATTATCAACAATTACGCACAATTATCAAAATATTTATCGGGTGTCCATCGATCATTTTATCAGCATCGGGCTAATCATCAGGCATCTGATTATTTTCAATTAGTTGGCCAGTTCGGGCTCACCATGCCTATGCATTTAGCAGCTGTCAGTCGGCAATCCAATATATAAATCCCCCCCATATACTAGATGGTTATTAATTCTTTTGGCATTATCTCATTATCTAACCATTTTTACGGCCCGGCTCGGGTCCCGGGATTCGCTGTGACTAACCACGGAGATTACCAGCCACAAATTATGTGCATATTTTCGCCAATTCACAATTAGTCGCCTATCAAAGATCACACACCAAAATATCCCGATGATGAAATATCAGGGCTGATAAGAATCATTATATCATGCTGGAACGGAAGGTATGTCTATATTTGGTCTGTTCTAGTATTTATTATTGATTTCCGCTTAGAATGATCCAAGGTATTAGTAGGTGAGTTACAGCTTCTTTCTTTTTAAAATATCCCTAAAAATATAGAGTCTGATTTATAAAAACATTTGTCTTGGATTTAAACGGTATAAGATTGTACATTTTATACCAAATGTGGCTCATTTTGAAAAATGGATAAACAAGTAAAAAAAAATAAATAAAATTTCTTAATCAAGCTTTGATTTAAAAAAAAAGGATAATATCGCTGAAAATTCTGGAAATATTCCCTTTTTTTTACAGAACAACGAAAAGGTTAGCGGAAATGGGGAAAGGCCATCTGCGTATGTAGGAAAAATCCTTATTACTTGGGTTTGGGTCCACACCCACATAGACCTTTTTATCTACCCATTCGTATGAGTTTTATGGCAGTAACAGAAAACGCTGCTAATGATAATGTGGAATGATAAAAGCTTTACAATGTTTTTGTTGTTGGCAGCGACGTGTCCGGCTAGGATTTGGATTTTGTTTGTTTTATTTTTGTTTGGCGGTTTGCATGAAACGTGATTCTAATCTCTTGGGCCCCGACCTTGCCCACACAAAAACGCTACATGACCTTACAAAAAGGATCTCAAATCGAAATGAAACAAGACAGGCAACTGTCAAAGTTACTTCGAGCCGAGAGCTTTGACCAATCCATATAACTAATTAGCAGGAATTATGCAAGCAATAGGCCATGTTGGTCAACCCCGAACCACGACCATCATACATAATTCGTGAGGGACATCAAAGAAATTGCATTTTGCTGTTCTCCCTCCGGATTCTTGGGAAGCAGGCTGATTTATGAAACTATATAGAAAATACACACGTATATAAATCAGTTCTTAAGAAAATTGAAATTGACTTTGTTGTGTGTGGCATGTTGCAACTTCCCGCTGAGCGGAGTCGGGGGGCAAATGCATATTTGGATTTTATGGCCACAAAGGATGCCACGAGGGGTTGTTGGCATCCACTTTGAGCTGCGTCAGCTCAACAACAATCTGGCCAGCTTTTCGCGGACAAACATTGAAACAATCTGGAAAAGGCATTCATATGCAATGACCATAAGAGTTCATGCCTGATTTGAGGATGTGCATATGTTAAAGGACTTTATGTGAATATTCAATGGACCAGCTTGCAAACCATTGGGCGCGAATTGATTTTTAAAATGGTTTTCATTCACTGATTTGCATATCACACTTTTGCTGTAGAAGCATTTACCGGAATTTTAATTAATAGGGAAAATCATTTTAGGGTGGAATGCTACAAATTTCTGATATTCACATTAAACAAGAAAGGAAAACTAACTTCAAACCGAGTTGATATATACCTAGACAATCGCCTAGGGGCCTAAAATGTCGTTCGAAACCTTTTTACCGATTGGGGGGGCCATAAGAAAAAATGCATAATATATCTAAAAATATTTTGTTTCCAGACTTTTGTTCAAAATGATGGAGAATCGATTCACAGATCGTTTAAGAATCAACCGCTCAAGAATCGAATGGAAATTGGCCAAGATATAGCTATCGCTGATGGCCATTTTGCACATCCTCGTATTTTTCAAGATTTTTGAAGGGGATACCCCAGAAAAGTTGACAAAAAATCTGAAAAATATTTCGTTTCTAGATTTTGATGCAGAATGATGGAGAATCTATCCACAAATCGTTTAAGGTATTCCGCTTGAGAATCGGATGGAAATTGGCCAAGATATAGCTATCGTTGATGGCCATTTTGCCCATCCTCGCATTTTTCAAGATTTTTGAAGGGGATACCCCAGAAAAGTTGACAAAAAATCTGAAAAATATTTCGTCTCTAGATTTAAATGCATAATGATGGAGAATCGATGTACAAATCGTTTAAGGTATTCCGCTTGAGAATCGGATGGAAATTGGCCAAGATATAGCTATCGTTGATGGCCATTTTGCCCATCCTCGCATTTTTCAAGATTTTTGAAGGGGATACCCCAGAAAAGTTGACAAAAAATCTGAAAAATATTTCGTTTCCAGATTTTGATGCAGAATGATGGAGAATCGATGTACAAATCGTTTAAGGTATTCCGCTCAAGAATCGGATGGAAATTGGCCAAAATATAGCTATCGCTGGTGGCCATTTTGCCCATCCTCGCATTTTTCAAGATTTTTGAAGGGGATTCCCCAGAAAAGTTGACAAAAAATCTGAAAAATATTTCGTTTCTAGATTTTGATGCAGAATGGTGGAGAATATATCAACAAATTGTTTAAGGTATTTCGCTTAAAAATCGGATGGAAATTGGCCAAGATGTAGCTATCGCTGATGGCCATTTTGCCCATCCTCGCATTTTTCAAGATTTTTTAAGGGGATACCCCAGAAAAGTTGACAAAAAATCTGAAAAATATTTCGTTTCTAGATTTTGATGCAGAATGGTGAAGAATCGATGTACAAATCGTTTAAGGTATTCCGCTTGAGAATCGGATGGAAATTGGCCAAGATATAGCTATCGTTGATGGCCATTTTGCCTTTCCTCGCATTTTTCAAGATTTTTGAAGGGGATACCCCAGAAAAGTTGACAAAAAAACTGAAAAATATTTCGTTTCTAGATTTTGATGCAGAATGGTGAAGAATCGATGTACAAATCGTTTAAGGTATTCCGCTTGAGAATCGGATGGAAATTGGCCAAGATATAGCTATCGCTGATGGCCATTTTGCCCATCCTCGCATTTTTCAAGATTTTTGAAGGGGATACCCCAGAAAAGTTGACAAAAAATCTGAAAAATATTTCGTTTCTAGATTTTGATGCAGAATGATGGAGAATCGATGTACAAATCGTTTAAGGTATTCCGCTTGAGAATCGGATGGAAATTGGCCAAGATATAGCTATCGCTGATGGCCATTTTGCCCATCCTTCATTTTTCAAGATTTTTGAAGGGGATACCCCAGAAAAGTTGACAAAAAATCTGAAAAATATTTTGTTCTTGGATTTTGATGCAGAATGATGGAGAATCTATCCACAAATCGTTTAAGGTATTCTGCTCAAGAATCGGATGGAAATTGGCCAAGATATAGCTATCGCTGATGGCCATTTTGCCCATCCTCGCATTTTTCAAGATTTTTGAAGGGGATACCCCAGAAAAGTTGACAAAAAATCTGAAAAATATTTTGTTCTTGGATTTTGATGCAGAGTTATGGAGAATCGATCCACAAATCGATTAAGGTATTCCGCTCAAGAATCAGATGGAAATTGGCCAAGATATAGCTATCGCTGGTGGCCATTTTGCCCATCCTCGCATTTTTCAAGATTTTTGAAAGGGATGCCCCAGAAAAGTTGACAAAAAGTCTGAAAAACGTTTTGTTCAAGAATCGGATGGAAATTGGGGAAGATATAGCCAACGCAGGAGACAAAATTGTCCTTTAACGCATTTTTCTAAATTCTGGAAATGGATAGTCCTTCAAAACAGAATCCCTCTACAAATCGTTCAATGTTTTCAGACCTGTATACTGCGTGTAGCGGAAAGGACATTTTCGACTAAATCATAACACCCTCTGCAAGAGTAGAAAACCATTACAAAAAGGATCAAAATGAATTCTTAAAACATTCGTTTATTACTTAAAACTGTTGTAAAAATTGCAAACAGGTTACAGTATAAATGGTTTGCAAATATCCAAATAAACCTACGACTAAAGGAAAAATAATATGAGCGTAGCAAGATTACTCGTCATCATCGTCATCGTCATCTTCCTCATCGTCCTCCTCGTCGTCATCATCGTCGTCGTCGTCATCGTCATCATCATCCTCGCCCTCAATGTCATCATCATCCTCGCCGTCCTCATCCTCTCCACTTTCACCCGCACTTTCTTCCTCGTCCTCCTCTTCAGCGTCGCCCTCCTCGGACTCAGCCTCAGCCTTAGAGCTCTCGCTGGCCGCCTCCTTGCGGGCCTTTTTAGTAGGCACAGCCGTGTCCTCGCCATCGTTGTCCTTGGGCGCAGCATCAGCGGCCAAAAGGGCCTCTTTCTTCTGACGCAGCTCTGCCTTGCGCTTAACCTGTTCCACCGAGAGTTTAACAAACTCGGCATCCTTGGTCAACGCGAAACGGGACAACACCTCGTTGGCCTGTTTCTTCAATTTAAGCATGCGCTGCTCCCGTGGTCCGACCACATACGGAGTCTCGGCTGGTGGGGCACACATACTGACGTACAGTGGTAGGGCCGATGTACCCACAATGTCGATCTTGATGTACAGCGAACGAATATTGGCCAGACCTCCGGGAAAAACTTGCTGCAGTTGCTTGCTCACCATCAGGATGTTTTCGGCCAGCTGCTCGGCACTGTGCTCGTGGTTGCCCACCGGAATGGTAGTTAGATCGCCCTTGGCCAGTTGCCGGAAGGCAGTGCGGTGGAGGGCGCGCTTCACCTCCTCAGCAATCTTATCATTGTCCTTGCTGAGACGAACGGCATGCAGAACATTGCGAGGCTTTTGAGTGAACTGAAAGTAGGCGAATGGAAAAGATTTAACAATTAATTAATAGAATTTCTAGGTATGCAAGATTACTTTCCCATAAACCCTGATTACAAAGGTTTCCCCGAATACCCTCATTGTCCTCCCAAGCAAAACCATCCCTTGGCTAATTCTTACCTTGCCCAAAAACGAGGAGGCCTGGCCTGAGATACGACCGTCGCAGAGCAGGTAGTCGTATGTGTTTAGGAACTTGCGCTTGGCCTCGAATGGGCCCATCTCGTTGCGCAGCTGGTTAAACGGAACGACGGTGAGACGCTGAGTAACACCTGCCTCCCGGAGAAGATCCTCGTAGTGCTGTTTGGTGGGTTCAAAGTCGAACTTGGCGCCCCGCTGCAAATCCGGCACAATAATGGCCACATCGGAGTCGGCGTTCACTAGGGAGTGCTTCAGAGCCAGCTTGGCAACCCGCTTGGGACAGCTGGCAATCTTGTAGCTGGCCACTTGGAGATTGTAGCGGTAGTCTGTGAAAATGTCCTTCTTCTTAGCCACCTCCTCGGCAACCAGATCCTTCAAGGCCTGGCACACCTTCTTAACATTTCCTTCGCTTACGATCTGTTCATACTTTTTCTCATCGAACGCCTGCAGCTCGAAAGTCAGCTCCATGGGTGGCTTGGCTTTGGAGGATTTCTTTGAGGCCTTCTTGCGCGGCTTGATCTTAATTTTATTGTCGACCTTCTTGCCTTTGGGAGCCTTGACGGGCTTTGAAATCTTCTGGGCAGGTTTGTTCTTCTTTTGGAGTGAAGCGGCCGGTTGAGCCTTGGCTTTTACAGTTGCCTTGGCCGGCTTGGCAGCTGCGCTTGGCTTGGTGGCCTTCTTTACATCTTCAGCGGCAGCAGATGCCTTGGCGGCTTTCTTCGCTGGCTTGGGTGTCTTCTTGGATTCTTCGGTAGCTGGAGCTGCCTTGGCGATTTTTTTGGCTGCTTCGGCAACAGCAGTCTGCTTCTGGGACTTCTTAGCCGGCGCTGGAGCAGGCTTCGGGGCAACCGGTTCCTCGGCCTTTCGCTTGGCTGCCACTTTCTTGGCTGGTGCTGGAGCTGACGCCGCAGCCTTTGCCTTGGTTTCTTTTTTGGGCACTACTGGCGACTCTGGGGGTGCCAAAATCAAGGGCTTCTTGGCTGCCTTCTCTGGCTTCACTTTTGACTTTTTGTTGGCGGCAGGAGCGGCTGGGGATTCTGGAGGCGCCAGGATCAAAGGCCTCTTTCCCTCTCCTTTTTGTTGCTTCTTTTCGGGCTTCTGCTTGGGCAGTTCCTTTTTGGCCTTGACGGCGCCATCTGCTTTTTTCAACGCGGCATTCTTCCCCTTTTTGTTGTTGGCTTCCTCCAGGGCGGCTGCTGTGGGCAGTTTCGTCGCTTTCTCAGGCTTGCTCTTCTTTTTTGAGACGCCCTCGATGCTGTTGCTCTTGTTCAGCGACTTGGGCTGCGGTTTCTGCACTTTAACCATCTTTAACGAATTGAATGCGTGTGTTTCCGTAAAAGCAAAATTCTGTTTTCAAATTCTATTTCTTTGGTAGAACTACACGTGCGAAAGAGAAATCGATGGAAACATCGATAGCCTCATCGATGCATCGATAACAATATATCTCACGAGCGAACCGGTTAAAATAGCAGTATGGCAACGCCATGAAAAGACGAGATTCAAATTTTAAAAATTTATTTATTTCTTAAACTTTAAAAACCTCTTAAATCTGAAAAAAAAAATTTTTAAAGAGTATAAATTAAAGCTACTATTATAATTTTTAGTCAAAAACTATCAAATATTTCTTTTTTTTAGTTGTTTTATGGAATAGTGTTATAAAAAATATATATTCTTGATATTAACGTATTATTTCTGACAGGTTTCAAATAAGTCGAACTTCCTGAATTATATATAAATATAAATTATATATAAAATATAAATTTTGATTAAGCCCCTTTAATCTCCTAACTATAAGCTCATCTTAAATAAATTAGTTTCCATCCATATCCTAGAAGTCCCTTCTCATTTCTATTTAAAAAGCAAACAGTTTATTTTAAGTAGATAATTCTAAAAATAGTTATATTCTTTACATTACACGCGTGCCTAATCACCCCTCCAGGCTACCGAATGTCCTTGGCTGCACCCACACGCCCACAGAAGCACACACGCAAAAGGATGTTCTCGCAGGGAGCCTGCCAAATGCCGACGCATGCCAGCTCCCATGGTGTTTCAAATTGAAGACCCCTATGGAAATAGTCGTCCTGCAAAAGTTATTCCTACAGATAGAAGACAGCCTTTAAGACCATGTGCGCGCGCTTGTGGCCATTTGCCGCCACGTGACTGGCGAGGAATACACTTTGCATGGGGATGTTAATCAACAGTTAAAGTTTACTTAATATATACATTTAAAGCTTTAGCTTCTTGGCGTTCGCCTTGGCTGCATCCTTTTTAGGCCGTTTGTTGGAAGCTGTGGCTGCCGTGGTGTCCTGCAGTTTGTTGAAGAACGCCTTCGAAGACTTCAGGGCACCTTGGTCATTGCTGCTGGCAGTGATCTGAAAACAAATTAAATTTAATATAACATGACTCTCACTACCACAAAAGCTGGTTACCTTTTGCACATTGCGACTCTTGGTAATGGTCTTTAGAAGCTTGGCGTCCGCCTCTTTCTTTGTGGGCGCCTTGCCCTCCTTGGCGCGTTGAAGATCACGCTGCTCCAATGCCGTATGAATCGCCCGCTGCTTTTGCTTCTTCTTGCGTCGCTCCCGGTTCTTATCGGTGCGATTGCGCTCCGTCTTGCCAAGAGGAGCGTGTTTCGGGCCCTGGAACACTTCCTCGGGAGCCAGTAGATTGGCATCACTGACCGCCACAGGGGCCACCTCCTCCATATGCACAACTGGCGTGTTAGTGACAATCCTGGCCTCAGGAGCGACTGGCTTGGGTGTAAAGTGGAAGTTGGACAAGGCGTCCAGCTTGAGGAATAAGGAACGCATTGCTTTTTTGATCTCTTGATGTTCCTTTGGTTCTGGGCCACTATTGTCATCGGCATCCCGATTGGGATCGAGTTTGTCCAGCTCACGCTGGTACTGTGCTTCGTAAATCTGCGACAGGGACTGTTTCGACTTTTCCTGGTCCAGAATCAACTGCTTGCGGTACTCCTGGGGCGTGTTTACAGGACGAACCGTGCGCACAACATCGTCCCAGGCCTTGTCACGAATGCGCTGTTTGATTATGTCCTCGATTGAACGATTGTCCTCCTCCGTAATAGGCGCTGTTGGCCGTGTGGTGGAATCAAAATCGAGAATCTCCTCCAGCAACGAATTTTGAGGACGATTAGCTGCTTGGACTTCGCCTTTGAGTTGCCAAGGCTTCTCGCCAAGGACGACATCCTCATAATCGCGAATGCGTTGGAAGAGCCGAGCCTCTCTGAGCTCATTGGTCGACTGCGAAGGCGGTTCTGCTTTGTGGTTATCCTCCTCTTGGCTGTCTTCTTTGTCAGAGTCGGAGTCGGAATCGCTGGCAGGCTCTACGCCGCTTTTGGCAACAAATTCTGATTCATCAATTTCACTAGCTGCCTCTTCTTGGTCCTCTTCGAGTTCTGGTTCTTCTTCGTTTTTATCTGGTTCCTCCAGATCCTCTTGGTTTTCTTCATCCTCTTCATCTTCCCCCTCTTCCTTGTCGCTCTCATCTTCATTAAAAAAGTCCTTAACCTTGCCCTTGTTTAATTTTTGGGACTGCTTTTCCAGTTCCTCGTCCATGTCGAAGAAATCCGCATAGTTTACGTTTCCATCATCATCCTCCTCGTCCTCTCCAAGCCCAAAATCCTCGGCAAAGTGATCGATTTCTTCCGCCTGGTCCACTCCGCGCTTGGTGTTCATTCGACGCATCTCCTTGGCGTCCTCCTGCTCCAGAAACTCGTTCATTTCTTGCAACTTGAAGAAGGTGTCATCCACTACAGAGTTGCGCATTCGCTTGCTGTTCTTTTCCTTGAGTGGCTGTGATTTCTTGCTGGCGGGCAGGTCATCGTCAACGCTCGCGTCCGATTCCTCAGCATCCTCCTCGGACTCCTCACCGTCAAGTTCCTCATTCTCCGGCTCTGGATCCTCCTCTTCTTCGTCACCCTCATCCAGCTCAATACCCAGGTGCTGCTCCCGTATCGCCGTCATCTGTGCAGTCTGCTCCAACAGCTGCTGGAAGACTATCTCATTGCGCATTTCCAACTGCTGCCAAATCTGCTCCTCATCCATGTGCTCCAGGACCAACTCCTCAAGCAAATCCTTTTTGTTTGCCACATCTCCACTAATGCTGACGCTGTACGTTTGCTGGATGAGCTGCTCAATGGCTTCAATCTGCTCCGGCTGGGGTCTACAACAAAAAATCTATTAAAGATTGGAACACGTGCGCGGGTAGAAAGAAAACAAACTTGAGAAAGCGCTCTGGATTGCTGGTCAGCTGCTCAAAATTGTCTGCAATTTCCTTGAGGACATTTCCCTTTTTCGTTTTTTTCTTGCTTCCTATCATTTTAATAGGATTTGTTGTGATTTAAATTAAAAAAACAAACGTTTTAAAACACCAAGGTGCTTTCAAAATAACAAGCGGTTAGAGATGGCACAAGAATCGTGGGCTTAGGGATGGGACATTCTTTGTACTCCGATTACAAATAAGATTTTTATAAAAATAATTATTTTACAATGACTAGTTAATTAATTGTTTTGTAGTGAAGTTTTGTTTTAGAATTGCTTTTGAAGAACTGTACTTTTGCTTAAAAATTCAGTTGTGAGGCTTGTTGGATCCAAGTATCGAAAGAATCGTTTGGTTAGCCGGTGTCAGCTGTTGCCATCACCAAGGGTGCTTTTTTGTGCAAGTTAGGGATCAAAACTATGCCCACCGGCTCCACTTTGAGCACCTGAGAATAAAGACAGCCGCTGAGTCATTATGGATGCCAAATTCATCAAGCTGCTGCTACTGGGCGGCGCCGCCCGCTTTTACTTCTGTCGTACCTCATTGGGCACCGTCATTGGAAACCGGGTGGAGTTCGCGACGCCATTGAACTCCCACAAGCGCAGTATGTAAATACTAGAATGTGTCACAGCAGGTGTAATTCAACGTCCTGTTTCCACAGTGCAAGAGGGGATCTTCCTGCTCCAGAATGGCATCGATCCGTACCAGGGCGATGTGGTCCACGAGACGCCCCTCATCCTGAGCGCCCTATCTGGCTTGTTTCGGAACTTTCCACACCTCTTACCAGTTTTCTATATACTTTTGGACATATTCACCGCCGCCTTGTTGTACTTGATGGCCCAGCGCTTTGTGCGGATGAAAGAGGATCAACAAATTGTTGAGCGAAAGGAATACGCCAAAGATACCACAGAGCTCCAGTTCAGCGGCAGCGACAAGCTGGACATCCCTGAGTTGGTCATCGTAGCCTATCTGTTCAATCCACTCACAGTGCTCAGTTGCGTCGGCATGACTTCGACGGTGTTTAGCAACTTGTTTTTGGCCGCCTTTCTGTACTGCCTCACAAAAGGACTACTCCTTCCCTGCCTCTTAATCCTCGCTTTTGAAACTGTTCGAAGTTTCTATCCTGTCGTCCTACTGGCCCCGCTCTTGCTCACTTTTTCGGGCCGTTCCATCCGAACTGGCTTCCTTATCTCATTGCTCTTCGCCGCCTGTTGCCTAGTCATATCAGTGGCGAACTTTTTTGTTCTCAACAGCTGGAACTTCTTGGACGGCACCCTGGGATTCATGTAAGTAAATCCTAACGATCTTCCACACGGAATTACAATGTTCTATCTTCTACAGATTTTATTTCCGCGACCTCCAGCCGAACATTGGCTTGTTCTGGTATTTCTTCACGGAAATGTTTGAACACTTCCGCATCATGTTCCTAATAACATTCCAACTGAACGCCACTGTCCTGTATCTGTTGCCGCTAAGTATTAAGCTTCGTAGAGAGCCCCTCCTGCTTGCCACCATCCTGGTAGCACTTATGGCCGTATTTAGAGCCTATCCCAGCTTGGGCGATGTGGGCTTCTACTTGGCCTTGCTGCCGCTTTGGAAACGCTGCTGGAAATGTAAGCTCAACCACATAAATTCGAAAAAAATTATTTAAAATAATGAAAACATTTTCAGTCATGGCCCATGGGTTTGTTGTCTTCACATTCTTCATCGTCACTCTGTCGATGATGGGTGTTCTGTGGCACTTATGGATCTACGCAGGCTCGGCAAATGCAAATTTCTATTTTGGAGCCACTCTGGCGTTTTCGACAGGTCAAATATTCCTGATCACCGATCTGCTGTTCGCTCATGTTAAACGCGATTTCTGCTTGTTTAATGGTCAAAAGATTCTTATCGATGGCGAGGAAGCGAAGATAGTCCTGAAGTAGCCAACTGAAAATGGTGTGAGACCAATGGAATACGCTTATCGCTCCAACTAATGAGAGTAAGGTCCAGGAACAATGTACAGATGCAGAATGCACTGCTATCGATGGGGAGCAGGCAGTCGGGCATATTCTTAGAATAAGAAACTTTAAACGATATCAGATTAAAACAAAACATTTTATTTAATCATAAATTATCTACTGGTGCGAGTAACCCGTCTTGGTCTTGCGGTTGAGGAACTTGTACAGGTAGAGGATGCGCTTTTCCATGTCTCTCCACTTGGTAGGTCGTGCAACGGGGTATTGGGACTTCTCCAGCACTCGGCGTTTTCGCAGCAGCACCTGATACTCGTTGCCAGAGACACCACGCAGCCAGGAAGGCACTGAATACAACACCTTCACCGGGTGCAGGCGGTCGTTGCCCAGTATGTCGATGTAGTCGTTCTGTCCGAAGAGAGCTCGCTTCTGGGACCATGCGTTCTTTGGCCGGTACTCGGGCATGGGCAGCTTTCGGCCGTTGTCCACGTGCGGCAGCAATCCAGCCTTGAATATCTTGTCCTTGTATCCATATCGTCGCACAGTGGGGCCACCAGCTCGTCGCTCCGCATGGGACAGGTTACGCACCGAGATGGATGTGGAGGAGATTGGGGCGATGGTTTTACTGTTCACCGCGAAGAGCGCGGCTCTTCCTAGTTTTTGAATTGTGCTTCCAACCCAAGACATCGTTTTAATTTTATTAATGATTAGATAATTGTAAACACAGACCGGGTCCTATCGGTCAAGAAAAAACACCAGGCGGCACTAGCAGGCCGCAACTAACAGCTGTTCGTAGTTATCGGTAAACAAGGTGTTGCCTATCGATAGTTTTCAATAGATTCAACGAAATATATATTTTAAAAGTTTTGTAGTTATCAACGGAAATAAAAGCCTGGAAATATGAACCCAGCAATATGGGTTTTAAATAAATAGTTTGTTTTAATATGAAAGATATTCATCCAGTGCTTCTCGCATGAGATATTTAAACATTGCGGGCTTCCATCGCTAGGACCGGCTAATCAGCTGACTTCTTAGGAGAAACTAAGTTTAATCACACTTTGTTGACAAACTCCACCACTTCAATGATCGACTCCGAGGTCTTGGAGAACGAGCGAACCAGGCTGAAGCACGAGATCGCTGAGCTACGAGCGGCACTCAACAGAAAGGAGCAATGTCTGCGCGATCTGGAAACCACTATTTCAGAAGCTACCGGAGACGAGGACGATGCTCATCCGGACTCCAATGGAGGAGTATGCCACACTCAACTAAGTAACGATGACATCGCTCGGTACAGCCGGCAACTGATTCTCCCCGACTTCGGTGTCCAAGGCCAGTTGAGGCTGAAAAACAGTTCCGTTCTTATCGTAGGCATGGGAGGATTGGGTTGTCCGGCAGCACAGTACCTTGCTGCAGCTGGCTGCGGAAAGCTGGGACTTATCGACTACGACGAGGTGGAGCGGAGCAACTTCCACAGGCAAATTCTACACTCGGAGGCGCGCTGCGGCATGTCCAAAGCGGAATCCGCAAGGATCGCCCTTTTGGAACTGAATCGACACTGTGAGATTCGTTGCCACACGAGGCTACTGAACAGCCTGAATGCCATGCACATCATCCGCACCTACGATGTGGTTTTGGATTGCAGCGACAACGTGGCCACGCGGTATCTGCTGAACGACGCCTGTGTGATGCTGAGGAAGCCCCTGGTGTCCGGAAGTGCCTTGAAGACAGATGGGCAGCTGACCGTGTACTGTTATGGAAATGGACCCTGTTACAGATGCATCTACCCAGTGCCACCTCCTCCGGAGGCAGTGACCAACTGCGGGGATGGGGGAGTTCTGGGAGCTGTCACTGGAACCATCGGAGCCATGCAAGCTTTGGAGGCCATTAAGGTGATTGTCGGTCTGGGCGACGTACTGGCTGGTCGGCTCCTCATCTTCGATGGCAGCAGTTGTCTATTCCGTAACATTCGGATTCGGTCGAAGCGGCCCAACTGCCATGTCTGCTCTGCCCAGCCACTAATCACGGAACTTATCGACTACGAACTGTTCTGCGGGATGCACGCTACCGACAAGGATAATCCACTGCAATTGCTAGCCTCGGAAGAGCGGCTGGATGTGGAGGAGTATCGGAACACAGTGCAGCAGCAGCCTCACTTATTGATTGATGTGCGGCAGCCAGCAGAGTTCGAGATTTGCCAGTTGCCGGATGCTGTGAATGTGCCACTGGCCGAAGTCCTCGATGACAGCTATCTGAAACGCTTCTCCAAGCAACTGGAGGATCCACAGTTGCCCATAATATTGCTTTGCCGACGAGGCAATGACTCCCAGATTGCCGTTCAGCATGTTCGCAATCGATTCCCAGTGCATTCCATTCGAGATATTATTGGTGGATTGCACGCCTGGACGCAAAAGGTGGATCCCAGTTTTCCCATATACTAACCCAAGGAGTAATATACAGTCGAATGTGTATCCTTGTAGATTTATTCCTTCATCCTGACTCAATTGTACAACGTTCCCCCTTGCTTTGTCTATTCTTTTCGTGTTTTTTTTCGTACATTGTTATACTTGTATCGTAAATAATAAAGGAAATATAAAAAAGAAGAGTTTTTTAATTAAAATCAGGTGGAGCGGACAGGTGAATAGAATACGAAAGTCATTAAAGTTTTTTGGATATTAAAAAAGAATTCTTTGAACTTCCAATGCATTCAATCACCGCATAATGAAGCACACATGCAACGGAATAAAAAGAAAAAAATTAGCCAGGCAGATTGGCGGGCAGGTGTTAAATTTCAGCCGACTGACACGACTTTGATTGCGAATGAATGTGAGACCCAAGCAGTTCAAATTTTTTATCGATATCGAGAATGTATTTGAAGTCAGTGAAGCTAATTTGGCCATCGCTAGCCAAGACTTCGATTATATGATTTTTATATAGAATGAATCTAGTACTGATATACTTTATACTTATATTATTACTAATACTTTAATAAAATAAAATATTTTATTTATAAATCTTCTTTATTTAAAATTACAACGTAATTCCTAAGTCAAAATATGTTTGATTATAAAATGTACAAAAAAGTATAACTATTAATTATTTTATATTATTAAAATATAATTGAAAATATATATTTAATATATTATATATAAAAAATATCGACAGCCAGATTACCCGATCTGTTAGCTGTTTTCGTGTACTGCTAGCAACACTGTGCACTGCTTGACTGCATCCCATCTTCGAACGCTCCTATATAAGCAGTTCTAGCATCTGAAGTCGGCACTCACTCGAGAGCCGGTACGGCAGACAAAGCAGACTTTGGGAAAACAGCCGTTGCTCGCCTCACAGTTTTGTGTTAGAATATTTAAATTAAAAGTGCAAAGTAGCAGGCCGTTTGAAGATAAGGGCAACTGGAACTGGGTCAGGCGGTAATAACAAGGAGATGTCTCTGAAAAGCGGGATGCTGGCCATTTGGCTAGTTCTCTTGCTGTGGGTTAGTACTCCATACCTCACATCCTTATATGTATATAGTTACATATGTTTGTGTTATTAGCTACCCCATGGCCTGTCCATGGGTAATTCTTGCTCGGCCTCTGTGCTGGAAGCCCGCCGCTTCTTTGAACTGGAGAACGAGCAGCTGAGGAAACGCTATCACGAAGAGTTCCTCTCCGGCTACACCTACAACACCAACGTCTCGGAGGAGAACCGTCAAGCCATGATTGAGGTCTACGCTCGCAATGCGGAACTAAACAAACGTCTGGCGAAGACGATTAAGGCCTCCGATTACGCCCAGTCGGAGGATGCGGGCATTCGTCGGCAAGCGGAGCACCTGTCCAAACTGGGTGCCTCAGCGTTGAGTGCAGAGGACTACCTGGCGCTGCAGAACGCCATTAGTTCCATGCAGTCCAACTACGCCACTGTCAATGTGTGCTCCTATACAAACAGAAGCGACTGCTCGTTGGCCTTGGAGCCGGAGATCCAGGAGCGCTTGTCGCACAGCAGGGATCCTGCGGAGCTGGCCTGGTACTGGCGAGAGTGGTACGATAAGGCGGGCACTCCCATGCGGGAGCACTTTGCCGAGTACGTAAGACTGACGCGTAAGGCGGCGCAGTTGAATGGTAAGTGATGCTCGATAACCCCGTCTGACCTGTAACGGGGGAAGTTTTCGAAATAGAAATGGAAAACTAGTACTATCCTCCGAACTAGTACCATCCTCACTACAGAATTGCATCCAATTTTTATTTTATCCAGAGCTCACTCCTCTAAAGCCTCCGCATCTTGAAACTATTAATACATTATTATCAGCAGCAAGCTTATTTATAGACTTGACTCTGGGGTTATCGGGAGTACTACTTTTTACGTAAAATTCCCAAAGTTCCATTATAAGATTATGCATAATCATTTCTGATTTCTAGGCTATCCCTCCTACGCTGACTACTGGGTGCAGTTCTACGAGGACACCGACTTTGAACGGCAACTGGACGCAGCTTTTAAGCAGCTGCTCCCCTTCTACAGACAGATCCATGGCTACGTGCGCTATCGCTTGCGGCAGCACTATGGTCCAGATGTTGTCCCGGCTGAGGGCAACATCCCGATGAGCCTGCTGGGCAACATGTGGGGGCAGTCGTGGAACGAGGTAATTGACCTGTTCACCCCATATCCGGAGAAGCCGTTCGTGGACGTCAAGGCCGAGATGGAGCGTCAGGGCTACACAGTGCAGAAGCTGTTTGAGCTCGGAGATCAGTTTTTCCAATCGCTCGGCCTGCGCGCGCTGCCCTCCAGCTTCTGGAACCTGAGTATGCTCACCCGTCCCACGGAACGCCAGGTGGTATGCCACGCCTCTGCCTGGGACTTCTATCAGGACAGTGATGTGAGGATCAAAATGTGCACCGAGGTGGACAACCACTACTTCTACGTGGTGCACCACGAACTGGGCCACATCCAGTATTACCTGCAGTACGAGGGGCAGCCGGCTGTGTTCAGGGGAGCGCCCAATCCCGGTTTCCATGAAGCTGTGGGCGATGTCATCGCCCTGTCGGTGATGTCTGCTAAGCACTTGAAGACCATAGGACTGATAGAGAACGGCCGGCTGGATGAAAAGAGTCGCATCAACCAACTATTCAAGCAGGCGCTCTCCAAGATTGTATTCCTTCCCTTTGGCTATGCCATTGACAAGTATCGGTATGCCGTGTTCCGCAACGAACTGGACGAATCGCAGTGGAACTGCGCCTTCTGGCAAATGCGATCGGAGTACGGAGGCCTTGAGCCGCCGGTAGCCCGCACTGAAAAGGACTTTGATGCGACGGCCAAATACCACGTAGATGCGGATGTCGAGTATCTGCGCTACTTTGCCGCCCACATCTTCCAGTTCCAGTTCCACAAGGCACTCTGCCGCCTGGCCGGCCAATACGCGCCGGATGACAGCCAGCTCACGCTGGATAACTGCGACATCTTCGGCAGCAAGGCGGCGGGTCGGGCACTTGGCCAATTCCTCTCCAAGGGCAGCTCCCGCCACTGGAAGGAGGTGCTCCAGGAGTTCACAGGCGAGACTGAGATAGATCCTTCAGCCCTGCTGGAGTACTTTGATCCTCTGTACCAATGGCTGAAGAGTGAAAACAGTCGGCTGGGAGTTCCGCTTGGCTGGAGCCAAACGAACAGTAAGTGGAAGCCTATATTTGTTAATCCAAATCCCTAATATGTCTATATCCTTACAGAGATCCCTTCGGATTGCTGCGGGACTTTCAGCACCTAGCTGATAACTTGACTTCATTTTTTTTTAAAACCAAAACTCTACATATGTGAGACTGTCATCAGAAGTAATAAAGTAAAACATTTTATAAATTTTACAATTTAAAATGCGAATATGATATTTTAATTGATATTTATTGTATCGATCATTCGTATCGTTTCGTTCGTTTCATTAATCAATTTTCCATTACTTAATACACTTTATAACGATATCATCCTCTTGCCATCGAAACAAAAAATTGTATAAATTAATTTGCTTATAAGATTGTGATTTAATCCCAATTTTCGATTAAAGTGTTTTAGTTGAACAATCCCACACAATGTCTCATACATTTTGATCAGTGTATATTTTTTTTATAATCCTGTACTTTTAATGTAAAAAGCAAAAGCTCTCAAAAGTTCATCTCAAATGGTGGTTTTTTGATGATTTAAGGGCCTGATGGGAAACTTTGAATAGCTCGGTTAAGGGATATAGTTCAAGAGTATTTTTAAATAAATATTCTTAATGTGAAACTAAAAAGCTTAGTGGATAGACTGGGTGGACTTGGCCAAGATATTCAAAGTTGTCGCCGCTTTCCTTTTATTTGGGGCTTATGCTGCTGAATATATTTGTGTTTCTCGATGTTTCAGTTAAATACTTGATTTCTGATTTAGATTTTGATTAGTAGTTGCAATTAGTGATTAGACGTGTATTGTGGATAAAACAAAATAAAGAAATTTGATACAAAGTGTGTGTGGAATTTGATCGTTTTTCTTCATTCATTAGGGGTACAGATTTGGTGGCGATTCCAAGGAATTTCGAGTTTCAAGAAGTAAGAGAGTGATACTAAGAACTAACAATAAATATTGGAAAATTTCAATTTTCGATTAGGTAATACATATATGTAAATCTTGTTTCATTTCACAATCTCCCGTTTGCTCCTGCGTGATATGGGAAATACTAGGTAGGTATTTGGAGAGTTTCCTTCAGTAAACCCTTTTTTGTTTTTCTCTTTAACTGTTATGGTAAAAATTGTATACGTATAGTTAGTATATATATTTTTAGCAATGCCATTCAAAACTGTAAAGCTGTGTTTGTTCAAACATCCTAGACAGGAAGCTTCACAGTTGTGCAGCGCATTGGACAAATGCTCGGGGGACTTGCTCCAATACTTGAGCTTTACATATATATGCCTGGATGCAGGAGTGTTTATGATAGGATTATTTGACTAACAGTAAGATCAGCTAGTTTTTGCTTTGAGATACAGATACATTTCGCATATATATAAATATTATTCCTCTCCCGTCCGAATTCTCGAATCGGGGGGGAACTCTAAGACTTATCAGGGCTATAAAATCATATCAGAGTTATCCAAATACATGGGCCAAGAGTTTAGTTTTGGTTAGGTGCTAAGTTGGAACAATTTGAAATAGTTTCTGTTGGATAGTATCATTGCATTCTAACAAATCACTTAAGAGTCAACGCAAATAATGGAACTAGATCTATGAACTCGATGCAGACTTTCAAGCATTTTAACTTTATGTTTATACAAATGGAGTAATACATAGATGCATATAAGGATCTCATCCTTTACTACTTAGCGATTATTATTGAATACAAATTTCTTGCGTTAATTATTTAATATTATTCAAACATGAAAAATCTTCCTCTTACAATCAAATCTATTTTTTTCATTTTTCATTCTTTTTCCCAAAAACTTGTATAAACATTTTCGTGTGTGTGTTCCTATTGGTTTCCACACCAAGGATCGAACGAAATGGAGGAGCATGGCAAGCTTCATGAAACGATTTGTGGAATATGTGGTCTTTCTGCACTTGAATTTGAATTGACTCTTGGAGAAATGTCGTCTAATTGACCCTTTCCGAAGTATTGGCAGCGCAGCGTTCCTGCATCTTGTGTTCTTGAACTTGACTTAGTCCAAGAACGGGTTTTGTCATACGGGGCGCGAGTGGTGGGCGTGTGAATGGGGATGTTGGTGTGGGTGAGACTGTGGCTGGGTGACACTGCTGATGCTGTGATTGCTGCTACTGGTGCTGGCTCCGCCACCTCCGCTACCTTTCGGCCGTGTGGGTGGCGGCGGGGGCGGTGCCTGTCTCATCCGCTGCTGCAGGATTCTCGGTAGCTGCGGATGCGCCTTGTGCTGGGCTGGTGGTGCGGGTGGTGGAGCTGGTCTCTGGTTGTAATGGCCAGTCTGCAGCTGCTGCTGTTGTTGTTGTTGGTGCTTGCCCATCGACGATGCAGCCGACGAGGAGCCTGAAGTTCCAGAATTGGAGCTGGTCGAAGCGTGAGAAGTGGTCGATCCCGTTGCTAGCTTCGTAGGTAGTCCTCCGCTGGCTGCCGGTGAAGCTATGGTTCTGGCTCCTGCCGCTCCAGGGCTCGGGCCTCCGGGCGCTTCCATTAGCTTGGTTCCCGCTATTGGGGCATAGGATCCGTCGTCCTCTTCGTCTGACGACAGCGAATTAGCATCAGATGGCGTGCGTGATCGCGACGGCGGCGACATGGCATCCTGCTCTTGCAGAAACACCCGAAATCCCTGTATCGACTCATTCAGTGCCCACAGCTGCGACAATAGCGAGAGGTCCAGTTGGCGCAGGCCATACATCTCGCGGCGCAGAATAGCCAGCTGGTTGTCGATGGTCGACGAGGTGGCACCTGTGCTGCTCGAGCTGTTGGTGGGCGTGTGGCCCGCGCCCGCACTGTGAGTGGAGGAGGCGCGACTGTGCACAGACTCGCGATCGCTGAGCGACTCCTGTGTGGATGAGAGGCTGCCATGCCGCTGGCTGTGGTTGTGTCCGTTGTAGCTGCGATTTCTGGCCGCCGATGATGTGGAGGGGCCTAGGTAGAGTTCACCGGCGGCAACGGTCAAGGCGGCCACATTAGAAGCTGGCGATGCAGTGCGCGAATGCGAGGAAGCTGATACGGCAACGGGAGCAGCTGCAGCTGCACTCAAACTTTTTGGCAGTGGGGGCAGACCCGTCAAATGCTGCTGGGCTTCAGTATTTTCCATCATTCGATAAAGCTTACTTGGTTCGTCGTTCGTTCGGATATAGCTGCTGCTGCTGCTGATGATGATTATGATTTATTTACTTAGCTAGAACGTTTAGTGTATGTTGAACTTCCAGCTCTGGCGGCACATGGGACACTGTTTATTCAACGGTTGCAGGTTGAGCCACTTGACAATGCAATGCATGTGAAAGCAATGCGAGCAGACACCCCACACGAGTGGGCAGTCGTCACCGGGCAGCGCGCACTCCGGGCAGGTGCTCTCGAAGGACATGCGACAGATACCGCAGTTCTCGTCATTCGCTATCCAACGCCAAGTTGCAACTCCCGTCCATGACTTGATTGTTACTTTCATTTTGCGCACATTTGCTTATGCTGTGATGGTCGCCTCCCCGCTATTCCAGTGCCTAGCATAGATTTTCTCCGTTCTGTCTTTAAATTGGTGCGTATCGAGCGGTTATGGCAGTTTTTTCGCAAAATATTGCTTTTTTCTTTAAGCTGCCCCTCTGAAAAATAGGTCGAGCGTAGTGGTGGCCCAGAGACTGTGCTATCGATAAGCAGTGCACCCTCTAGATGAGACTTCGTGATAAATGTGTTTCGATAGTTTAACTAATCGATAATATTTGAGTTATTTGATTCTGTTTTTTTGAAATTATATTCAAAGTATGCTTTTAAATGTGTTTTATTAGGGTAGATGCTTTACTATATGTTTGTTTGTAACAGATACCTATATTTTATGGTGGTTATGAATATAAATTTTATAGTTTTTTTGTAAATAATGATATATTCTTATTTTTGAAGATAAAAATCTTAAGATTAAATAGTTTTTAAACCGTTATTAGAAGCTATGTATTTATATAGTCACTATATCTAATTAAATAACTAATTTAATGTAAGATTTTTTATATTTTGACTAAATAATTCTCTTAACTTTGTCTAAAAATAAATTAAAAATAAAATATAGATAAAGACCAAGTTCAATATCATGGCCACATCCTCATGGCCCGCTCAGACCGCGAGGGCCATCAATTTTGATTTTCGACAAACACCGCCGGCAGGTCGGAGCCCAGGTCAGATCATTTAATCAGCCGTTTCAACTTCCGAAAGCATAAGCTCATGCTCCACCGGATCCCCGATGGGATGGGGCTTTCGGGTGGCTTTGATTGTGTGTGGGGGGGCTATTGGGGGTTTATGGAGTTGTTGGGTTGCCGTCGTCCCCCGTTCACTCACTCGGGCAGTTAGTCAGCCGACGATTTTTAAACCCGAAAGACGTGCGCGCATGCTGCCTCGATTGGCGAGCTTTATTTGTTTTGTTGTTGCGATCACGCCAAAAGTTTGTTGTGTGTTTTATTAGAGTGACGCAGTTCAAGCCTCGATTCGCGAAGCTTGACTTAAAAAAGGACTGCATTTTTGTAACAAAAAAAACGAAAAAAGTGCCGATGAAAGGAGTTTATTGAAAGTTGTGCAATAACTGAAAAAAAACCTCCAAAAGTGCATACAAGGAGTTGGAAAAAAGCGGCTGGAAAAAAGGTCAAACAAAAGTTGTGAAGTGAACGTCTTGTGAGAGTGGATAAAAAACAACGTTTTTGTAAGAACCTGTAATTGAAAACGCACTTGAATACCCACCTATACAGGCACGGGAAAAAATTTAATTTTAAACAAAAACAACGACTCTACACTGTGCAACACGTTGTTGACCCTGAAGGCAGAGCCGCGTGATTCTCCAAGAACGACGGCGGGCGAAGGAGCTCCCCTCCTCTGATGGCTGGCAATTATTTAACATAAAGAACTTATGCTATAGTTTATTGCACTCTTGGCTGCCACCTCTCCCTCCCTCTTATTTCCTTTCCATTTAAAACATGTGGTTGCTGTGCTGGGAAATTGTAAAAAAAAAAAAAAAAGTTTGCTGCCTTTCAAGGAGATTCTGCCACTTAGTGTTCCGGTTTTGGCCAGGCCCGGGATTTTCTCGAATTCTTCGAAACACGAACCAATACAGACACCAATCTCGCCTCCGCCCATAAGGCATCTCTTAGCTGTGCGAGCTTCGATTGCAAAATGCGAAATTTCATTTGGAAATTTGCGATTTATTTCACTTTGATTTGTCTTGCCTTGTCATGTGTCTCGTCGTCCATAAAATGCTGCTAATAAACAAACAAAACTGAAAGATGCGATTTTCATATGCGGACAATTTAACACTTTATCAGAGCTCCGAGATGAATCCAAATAAACAATATACAATCGAATAAAGCTAGCCAAATGAATGAAATGAATCATTCATTTAGAACTTTCCCAAGCTATAGAATGTTTCATAATGATAGAGTTTGTTGTTAAAATGCTTTTAAATTCATTCATTTAATTTCTGAATCATTGCAAGCCAATGTGTTCAGAAACTCAATTTTGATTGATTACCAGATCCTGGCGATTAGCTGACATGTCGTTAACACTCTTCCTTTAGCCATTATCTTATCTATGATAGTCAACATAGAAAAAAAGTGTCATAATATAGAAAACCACAAATCAAATTTCGTCAGAGCCCTTTCCAAATTAGCTTCAAAATTTGTCTGGGACTTGCATTATCGAAAGTGCCAGTGTCTGGCAATCTGTTCCCTCCTACGTATCTTTAGTGCCAGAGCTATATAGCCATGAACAATCAAGTGATTACTGATAAAAATTGAAGCAAATAGGCTGACAAACAAAATACTTGCCAGAACACAGATTATGCCGTGATATGTTCCTATATATATCAAAAAAATATATATATTGTGCACAGAATGTATTTTAAGGAAGCTTCTCCGCCAGAAACGTGTACTGACTGAGCGATTCGAGTTAAAAATTACTTATGAGACACCTGTGAGTCACTTACCTGAGAAAAAAGCCAGACCAGAACAGACGCGGAACTGAAAAGATCACAATAAGAATATTAAATCGGCTTAATTAAAACCGAAGATCGCCTACATAAATTGCATTCATTCATAAAATATGAAAACGCACTCACTGCATCAATAAAGGGAACTCTTAATGTCATGGGAATCAGTTCCAGAGAACAGACCAGATCAGTGCAAAAACCTTTTAAGCTGGAAATAGTTAAGGTCTCAAGGTGTTTTGGTAAGCAGTTCGGGAGGAACCTTTGTTATTAATTGTTGCCATTATCTCCGTGTTGCCATGGGATTGGAGTTCCCAGCCCGTAAACGGTAAACGTTGTGGGGCAACAAGGTGAGATTCTATCCCCATTGAGTATTACAAAGCTACAGCTTTGGGAGCTACAGCTCCTTCATCGCCCAGATCACAAAGATCCGAGCAGACACGAATGGAAAATATTTGTGAGGTCCATTACGCTTCAGATACTAATTAATAAGATCAACACAAAAGTCAGCGCGTGCTCCAAAAATATTAAAAAAAAAAACATATATATGTATGTTTGAGAATAAATCTGTTGGGGCAAACAGTTTTGGGCGGTCGACACGGGGGGTGTCGTTGTGGCAAGAGAAACTCGCTTGCCAGGCAAGTCCAACTCGATCGGAATACAAGTCACTCGCCGATGCCTGATGCCTGTCAAAGCCTAAAAGCTGAAACGAGGCCAATGCACGCCACTTGTCGTCTGGGGCTTTAAGTTTACCATGAACCGAGCCGATCCGAGCCATTATATTGTAGCCAAGCTCCGAGCCTGGCTGCGGTTAATGACACCTGCGATCCGTCGAGAACGACCTGAAAATTCTGACTCTCAGCTACCAGATGCGTGTGAATGAATTATTTCCAGTCGTAATTTACACTTTACACCCAAAAATCAAACATCAACATAGAAAAAGGTGTCTGTTGATTAAAAATCACACATCGATGAACAAATTAAGATGTAGTTTATTACAAAAATGAATTTAAAGGGTGTGTAATAGGCAGAAGTTCTAGTTTTATACCTCATGAGGTACAGATTCTTGACCATCAACCACCTAATTAATGCATCCATGTCCTATCTTGAAGACCTCCTATCATAAATGAAGTTTGATTCAAATTTTTACAAACTTTTTAGCAGAGTTTTAAGATCGACGAGAGGAGAACCGAGCCTAAGTTAAGAAAAGTTACTAACTTTTTCTTAGTAACTATTGAAGTTTTTCAACTAGAATGATCTACTTTTATCTGAGAGCTAATCTTAAGTCTAGAGAATCTCTTTTTATTTATCAAACATAAATTTTAATCCACGTCAAACAATATCCTACATCTCCAACAAAGCAAAGCTCAATGCATGAGGTGGGAACTTCATTTGAATTTCTACTTAGCGAGCTAACGATAAAATGAATAATGAATATTATAATAGATCATGTAGATACAATACACGTTTCTCCTATGCAGTGCAAAAAAAAATGAAAACATTTCGGTGATTTTCCAGTGAGGGGTTCTAGATAATGTTCACTTGGCTGCTTATTATATTATATGTATGTATGTACATATGTATGTATAGTATAAAAAAAAAATATACATCAGTACATTTTTTAATGCCACAAAACTCGTTTGGATGTCGTTAAATGTTTTATACGAATAATGGCGAGTTGGAGTGACATCCGAAAGATACATATGCATTATAAAATACTATATATTTTACTAATAAATTATAAAATCAAAAATACTTTATTTCTGGTATTTATTTATTTTCAATTTCCGAAATCCCCACTTATGGGCCAATTCGAAAATAACAAATAGTGGGTTTTGCATATAATTTCCAGTTTCGCTTTTATTTTTATGAAAGAATTCACTGCATGCCTCGCTTGAGTGACTCGTGAAATTATATATTGTAATCCGATTTTTATTGTTCGCGAAATCGGTGTTGTATTTGTTTTGCACTTTCTGCGGAAGTTATTCGCCCGAAAATTGTACCTGTGGCATGGCCGTGCCGATGGCTGGCAGTTCAAAGGTTGCCACAGAAAAAAAGCTCTCAGCTCTGAATGAGTTAGCACGTTTTTTTATGGCACTCTTAAAACAGCAACCTAAATTAATTATTGCTGAGATCGGTTTAATGTTGTTTCCCAATTAAAAGAGGTTTGATGTGTAGGTATTACTCTACTACTTTTTTCCAGTAAGTTTTTAGTCAAAGTAGCTTGACTTGTTTCAAGGTAATTGAAATTTATGTCAAGTTTTTAATTGCAAATTAGATTTAAGCCCGAAGAGAAACTTAATTACAAATCAGGGAAATAAGTTAGCTATTGTTTATTATTTAGGAGATTTTTTTCTACCTACCCGACAACTGGCAGAACTCCCCTCGCTTTTGGTTGTATAACACGATTCAGGTTGAAATGGGCTTCACGCACAAAGCGTGTAAACATCAACAAATTGCATTACACGGCTAACAGTAACAGTAACAGTAACAACTGAAAGGCAGCAGTGAAGTACATGCTATTCATTGCAACTGATTGACATTCAATTACCGTGGCCCTCCCCTCCACGCTATCTTACGGGCTTTAATGAGTGTTGAACGCCTTTCAATTCAACTGCCGCCGAAAGCTATGAAAGCAACATTTTTACGGCTTTATCAAAAGACAATCAATTGATCGATTGTACCAGCTAGTCCTCACATGATTCGCTATGGTCTTTGAACTCTCCCAAAGGTCTCTCCAAGAGGGTGTAGCTGTGGGTTACACCGTCCAAATGTTTGGTTAGCCAACTCTTTGTTGGCCCTTCACACCTCCGAATCTTTGAAAAAGTAATACAAGGAATTAACTTATCTGCACTCAGAGATTAACTTCCACGAATGAACTTGAGAGATAAAAGAAAGAATTGGCCACAAAAATATGAAATATTTTTTTAGCTTTTAAAAAGAAGAAATTTTATGGTTTAAGGTTAAGTTTATTCAACTTTTTTAAGTTTTTTCCATTATCAACTCATTCGAAATCAATTAGCAATCTGTCGATAAGACTTTACAGTGCGATACGACCTATCTGATAAGATTTATGCATGATTTATGTGATTTTATGGAGGCGCTCCTGTAGTCGCATACGGCAGCAGCCTAAAAGTATGCTTGCTCTGGACGCATCTTTCGGCCATCAGGTGCTCCGGCACACTCACCTGGGCACCTGGGCAGGGAATGTGGCCTCAATTGGCAGAAGCGCTTATCGTTCAAAGCGTTAAGTAAACGCAGTCGGACAAACACAGGTACATGTGTAGTAAGGTTATCGGAGTATCTGTGTGAGCGTCGTGCTGTGTGCATGGTGCAAGTTTAAAAAGTTTCAATTACTCCACCAGCACATTCTCGGCAAGGCTTGAGCAGGTGTCACAATACAGCAGCAGGATACAGTGGGCGGGGAGCTGTGATTTGTGTCATAATAATAGTTCACCTTTTATCCTTAAAGGTCCTTACTTGAGAGATTTATTTTATGAATAAGCAGAAATTACTCAATAACACTTTAATGAAATTCTGAATCAAATACGCCACCGATAGCAGACAGTCATAAATTAAGAGTTTTTTAAAAATTATTTGGCAATTTTAATCTGATAATGCTGGGAACTCGTCTTACCACTTGACCCACAGTACCCGCGAGAGAGTGAGAGAGAGTAGGTGAGAATCGGAGAGAGTGGCGAAAAGTGTCTCGAAAGCTTGCTCAGTGCTTGGCAGTAATCTATCATGCGCGATCGATCAAACGGTGACTCTCTCAGCCTGCTCCTCCCCCCAACATACATGCTTTGGGGCTTGGGAGAGAGGTTCGTTAATTCGTGAATCAAGCGGGAGAGGGCTGGGGCTCCTCTTGTGGTCGGTGGCTCTCAAAGCCACTTACTTTTATCACACACGCGCACACACACACGGTTGCTCACTACACTGAGAGAAACCATAAATATTTTGGACTTACTTAAAAAAAGATTTTATTTAAAATAATAATTATTTCATATATTAACCATTGTTGAGAGTAAATTAATTTAACAGAATTGAAAAATAGTTTTGATGTCAGTTTTTCTCTGAGTGTACCAATTGAGGGGGAGAGAGCGCCGCCGATTCGAGTGCCTGGCCATCAGAGCGGGAGATACGATTTGTGGGCCACATTCGCCGATAAAACGTCAACCTGTCTCCACGTCAACCTGTTGCTCTCCGTGGAGCCACCAACAACAGCAACAACAACGTTCACGAATTTCTGGAACGAGTCACACGCACGTTCCCCCATCGAAACACCAAATAAAACCCAAACGAACACTTTTCCTTAACAGAGACAAAAATTAATCAAAGCCTTGTTGCACCACACACCCGATTCTCGATTCTCTCCTGTGGCGGAGAAAGACGAGACTCTTGACAAAAAAAAAAAAAAGTAATAATATTTTTTAAAGACCAGACCCGTCGGAAAGAAAGGGGAAACAACAACAACCACAACAAAATGTGCCGCTGCTGTCAAAAGTGAGTAAACGTTATATTCCTCTCGTATTTGTTGGCTTTACTATTTCCCAGGTCCGCTGTTGGACAGCAAATTAGTTGGCTAACATACCGAATTGCGTTTTTTATTTCTTCACCTTTTCTACTCCCTCCGCCCGCTCCTTAACCATTTTTTAGCTGTTGGGAAGATTTCTACTGGAACTGCTTCGAGGAGCGTTTTTGCTACGACGAATCGATCGGTAAGTTTTCAGTTGTCGGTTACCTGAGCGAGTACACCCAGGTACCCGCCAACCCACACAACTACACGAACACACTCGAAGTAGATCTTGAAACGCACAATACGCTGCTGCGACTTTGTGCGATTTTACGTGTTTGGCATTTCAAATGGAGTAACCACAAAAAAAATACATAAAAAACAGGCATAACAAAAAGAGAAATAAATTTTATGCATTTTTTTAAACATGTGGAGTAACTTAAATAAAAGTGGGGGACACATAAATCTTTATTTTTTTACTTTATGATCTTTGGATTTTAAACTAAAATTGTTTATAAATAATAATAGAGATTAATATTAATTATTCTTTTAATAAGAGTACTAGATTCGCATTTTCACGACTCTTAAGAGAAAAAAATAGATAATAGATCTAAAAAAATATATTTAAAATAGAATGGAATAGGGAATAGAAATAGGAATAATAATATTTAATTTTCTTTCCTTATTTTCCACCCCAGCTAATTATAATCCCGAGGATGACGAGGACTATCTGGCTGCCCAAAAGAATGGACACATCATCGGACGCATACAACCGGCCTCGTCGGACAACAATAACTCACTGACAGTGCCACAGCCGATTTGCGATCAGCCCCAAATGCGGCACGGAAACTCCGGCCTGGGCGTGAGCCTAATGAGGTACTAATTGGTAGATCAAACTGGGATCGCATTTCGCACTTTGTTAGCCAGTCGATCGATTAGCGATTAATTGGCAATATCGTGATGGCTGCAAGTTGGCAATACCTATTCGCGTCTATAACCCTCTCATTTTTCGTTGTGGTCCGTTTAGCGCCAAGATCCATGAGGAGGACTATCGCCGGGAGACGCAGATCAACGTCCCGACCCTGGGGCCGGAGATACTGGCCGTGTTCGCCAACTCGCAGATCTTCCAGGACCATCAGCCCACCAAGCTCAACCGGATTAGCACTAAGACATACCTGGCTGGAGTCCATTCGCCGAATCGCGAGATGCCGACAACTCCGCGTCTCAGCGACCAGGATCGGTTGCTGCGTCGTCTGGAAGGTAATGATGGCCCTAGTGGCGCCCACATCCCCCTGCTGGGTGGGCTGGGTAACGGTAAAAGCAGCGGCAAGAGCACCCGCAGCAGCAGCATCGTAAGCAGCGGTGTGCCCAAGGTCAAGTTCTATCTGAGCTGAGTGACCCCGACATGGGTGCGGCTGACGATGTAGAAGAAGGGGTACTTACAGTATTTGTGCCAAAGATTGAGGAGCTTTCGCCATGCATATATTTTATTTCGAACGAGAGTGACCAATATCGACAAAATGTGACTTAATATTATTAACTAATTAGCTGTAAGACTTGCAACCACAACTACACACATTCGACGAAGCGAGCAATGGCTGCATTGCCTAGTATTATCTATCTTTTAAGTACCCATACTTAAGTTAACTTTAGAATATTATATTTAAGTCTTAATTGTTGGACCTTGTAAATGTCAAGTCCCGAATAAGAACTGGTAAACCCGCTTGAGTTTTCATAAAGTTTTTGTTAAAACCATTTTATGAAGTAAACATTTTTATGGGAGGTGCAGTTATGAAGGATATGCCATACCATATATGATATCTAGATTGTACTTATTAAAGTGCATAAATATTAATATTAAACCGCACTTTTTGTTTGAAATTTTAAGTCAAAAACAATTTATTCCAACTTAATGGGCTAGTGAGTCATTTTTTAATGAGTTGGCAAAGTGATCTGTGCACTTTAAACAATTACTTTGCAAGCTTTGCATTACTTAACAGTTTTACAAATTTCCAGCCACTGAAATCTATACAAATATTTAAAATTGCAAAGATTTTGCACACAATCAAGGCCACAAAAATAGTTATTCCTTCTCTGACTGATGATTGAAATATTTTAGAATAATAATTTTGACAAGAATAAACAATAAGAAAAATGTGCTAAATAAAACCAAAATATTTGATCAACCAGTTATGATCATTTCGGAATTTTCCGTAATCTTACCTTTTATGACTCATTTCGAATTAGTCTTTAAAAAAATTTCATTCATTTGAGAGCTCGAAACAAGGAAGAATCGAAAATTAACGATTCTGGATCGGTGGCTAAATTTAATTAACAAAATTATTTCGCACTGACGCACTCAGCAGCCGAAGGTACCGGTTCCATCTGGAGTTGGGAGCCATTCAGCTTTCATTTATTTATTGGTATTACGGCCTGGGGGCGGGCAGGGCGCTGATTTATCGAAATTTTCACAAATTAGGCAATCACTGTACCAGGCACACTCCCATGGCCCACTCCCACCGCTGCAGCCTGGGAACAAATCAGGTCCAATTAGTCAAACTTCGAGTCCCCCCTTATCGGTGCTATAGAAAAATGTTAACAACGAAAAAAACACCGATCCAAATATGAATATTTATAGAATCTTTTTGGGGCTACCTTTCAGCCAATTTGTGTGCAATATATACGAACTTCTCATTAGATAAGAAACTAAAACTCATGATTTTCTCAGTTTTTCCCAGTTGATAATCGCGAAGAGGCCATATTTTCAGTAGAATTCTTTTGTTTTTCTAGATTTTTTATTTATTTGTCTGATATCGGAGAAAACTGTTAATACACCAGTGCACCAGTCCAGTGCCCAGCTGTTAGGGTTGTTTGTTTGGACTATCTCCAACTATATCCTATATCCAATACTACAACAAACAATTCGAAATCCAATCAGCCAAAAAGAACAATAAACAATGATTAAGCCTTGTTTCAGAGAAAATAAACAAAGCTTTGTAGGGCTTTTGTTGCCTGAACCACTTTTTAAACACACTTGTTCGTAATGATATCATAATGACTGTCATCACGATTTGTTTTTTAATGCGAGTGAGCTTTTGAGGACATCTGTACTGATTTTATGGTTCAACTGGTTGCTGGGTAGGTTCCCGAATAGCGTCATATAGCGTCAGTATTTTTTCGATACAAAGGGTGACGCTGATTAGGCTCTAACCAACGAAATACGTAGTGTTTCATGGGACGTGCCCACAATTTTTGCAATTAAGCAAGACATTGAAAAACTAAGGGAAATAACTTGATTTATCGCAGGACAAAATAATAAACTTACTTTTTATTCATATTATATTTATTTTTTATTCATTTAAGGTCGTATACGCTTTCAACCTACCCTATAGACTCTCAAAGACTACGATCCCTAAACCATTTATGAAAATATTTATCTACATTTTACTTTATTTTTATGTCAAATTTAAAATATAAGAAACAAAAAGTAAAAATAAAGCTATTTAATGGTTTTAGATTATATCTATTATCTCTTTATATTAAATTATATTCTTCAAATCGAACAAGTCTCATATTTGATGGCATAACATAATCTTTAAATTATAAATGACTGCATTGGAATTTTTTACTGATAAAAAAAAGACGTGCGGTTTTAATCGCTTTAGGTTAATATTTGTTTATGAGTATCTTTATAATGTATAGTACCTTGATGGCAGGGTTGTTCGATTCTATATTTAAAGATCTATAAATGGAGGCATGTCATTTGACTCTATAAATGGAAAAGGAAAAAAGTATCTATAATGGCAAAAAAAGTTAAGTTTCAATACATCAAGGTACTTTTTTAAATTAATTTACTTACTTAATTTACTGAATAGTAACATTTTTATTCCTGAGTACCTTTTATGGAGGCATAATTGTATCTTTCCACACTGTTCCTATCTGTCATGAACTCAACCTTATCTTATTTGGCAACCTTTTATGGGATTTACTTGTCATCTGCCTGTTCATTTTTTATTCCGATTTTCCATAACCTAATTGGAGTGGCATATATATAATAATTCTCGACAAAGCTTTGACTAGTATACAAAATTTAGGCACATTTTTATCATTAATAAGTAGCTTAGATATCTAAGATTTCTGTAAAGAAAAGTTTAAATATTATATTTTATGTTTAAACTGATTTCCAGTTTTACTAAGAGACTTCCCCTTCTTCTGTCTTGTAGGGGATGCCACAGATTCCAAGCCAGGTTCGGCGGAGAAGCGAATCACATTCACCCTGGCCCCCAGTTCCCCCGAGTGCTCTCCATCGGGCAGCCAAACGACCCTCAGCCCCAAAAAGTTCGAGGCCATTGCCGAGGAGGAGAAGGAGGACGACAAAGCCGAGGAGGATGAGGAGGGCATGGAAGAGGTGGTCCTGAGACCGAGACTAATTGACCGCCACCCGCATCTGCTGGGCAATCCCAGTGGCCTGACCACCACCCCGAAACGAATCCTTCGAACGGCCAAGAGCGTTCCACACATGCACGTCAGGTCGGCGGCTAGCGAGACGGATATATTCTCGATTAGCGGAACTGTCGGCGGCAGCCAGATCAGCATGACGCCCGAGGTGCCCTCAATCTCGTTCAGCAACCTGCCGAAGAACTACGAGGACACGCCCACAATCGAAAAGTACCGAGTCTCCCAGAGCCTCTACTCCATCCAAACCGCAAATGCGGCACGGGCCACCCAAGACGACTACTCCATGCCCCGTTACTTCCGTCGATCCGCCATGCTCATGACCCAGAGCTCGGAGGTGCTGCCCGGGGCCAGTTCACTGGCCTCCATGTCACCGTCGGTAGCCTCGTCATCCGCCTCGCCGGCATCCTCCAAGGACGAGATCCGACGACCCGAAAAGGAAAAGAGCAAGCGGCTCCAGATGCTGCGAGGAAATCTGCCGCCACTTCTCATCCACTCCGTGTCCTTCAAACGTAATCGCGATGAGGGCAAGCAGGTGGACTAATAAAAAAGATACATGTATTTGTTACCATAACCCACTTTTAAATGTTTTATCCTGGTTAAGTGTTTTCTGTATTATTATTTTATTCAAATACGCCCTTTTCCGCCCCTCAGTATTGTATGTTTTTCTTTTTATCTGCAAAATTGATATTAAACAATAAATGTAATTAAGCCTTAAAATAATTGTTTTATTTCGATGATATTTCATGCAAAAATTAATAATTTTCGTAAGTAATAAAATAAATAAAAATAAAAAAAATGAATTAACATCTCCCCGACGGGGAATTGAACCCCGGTCTCCCGCGTGACAGGCGGGGATACTAACCACTATACTATCGAGGATGTTGAGGGTCGAGTGCCAAATCAGGTTCTTGAGTATAACATGATTTCTATTGTCTGTTGTTTACAGTTTCATTTCCATTCGTTTCTATTACAGTGGCCCTTGTGTTAAGATCATACTTGGACACGCCTGAATCAACATCCTCGATAGTATAGTGGTTAGTATCCCCGCCTGTCACGCGGGAGACCGGGGTTCAATTCCCCGTCGGGGAGATGTTGAAAGACACTTTTTGTTTTTTTTTTGTTTATATTTTATATGTTTTTAATTAATAGTTTAAAAATTATTATGAATTAATTTATTTTATGAAAAACGTTCTTTTTCAAATTCAAAAATAAAGATGATATCAAATGATCTACAATACGAAAAAGATATATAAAAATATTTAAAATATATTAAAAAAAATAAAAATTAAAATAAATCGTTTTTAAATATATTTATAAAGACAAAAAAAAGACTCCTTTCGAATCTCCCCGACGGGGAATTGAACCCCGGTCTCCCGCGTGACAGGCGGGGATACTGACCACTATACTATCGAGGATGTTGAACTAAGGCCGCCAAATTAAAGTTTTGTTACTATTCTTTCTAATATCTATTCTAAAAATTCCATATATGCGTAAAAATATAACGAAACCTTGATATAATCTTTGCAATTAGTTTAAAATAAAAAGAAAAAAACTAAAACGGAAGACATAAAGTACTAACCGCGCCCGACGCTGCTTAATTTCGGTGATCGGACGAGAACCGATGTATTCAGCGTAGTATGGTCGTTGGCGAAAGTCGCAGGGTTAATCCATAGTTTTATATTTTCTTTCTATGTCCATGTGAGAGTATCTGTCAGATACATGAGGGATAAAACCTGGTATTTATGGTAAAAAGTAATTGAGGTTGCATACTTTTAATACCAGTGGGTTTGTTGTGATTTTGTTATTTATTATTATATATATCCTCTATAAATTCTACAAAAATAAAACGTATTTTTACTGTAAATTATTTTGACACTAACAGAATGTTTGGTGTAATTTAGGTCCATTTTTTAAGGATTATTTTACAACACAGGTCCAAACAAAACTTAAAGTTATCGAAAATCGATGAAAACCGCAGAACTGCGACAAATTCTGGTTGGATATTTAAAGTGCGTTCAATCCGAATTAAAATTAATATGTCCTGATTATTGTTTGAACTACAAGTTCGGGATAAAAACTAGATTTTAAATGTTACGAGTTAACGTTTGTGAAAAAAACGGCTGTGAATTATAAATAAACCAATACACACAAACGAACCGCCGGCAACGAACGAAAACAGAGAGCGCGTTCGCTGAGAGCAGGAAAGAGTGAAGAGTTCTCTTCTGAAAGATGCGGGCGTTTGAAGCTGTTTGATGTTTTGTAAACACAATTTTTTTTCGTGAATATTTGCTACTTTAGTGCCGAAAGTAATGGTTTCTTATGACTAAATTCGCATTTTGTCGATTTGTTTATGTTCGTTTAGCACGTGCAAGTCCAATAGAGAGAAGGTGCCTCCATAAAACGTTTGTATACTTAGCAGCCTCACCCGCGCCCAACTGAGAGGGGAACAGTGGAATTGAAACGTTTCTCTTATTGACGCTTGAGAAGGGCTCTCTTATCGGCAGCAGTTTTCTGTTAAAAAATTTATCATGTTAGCTCTGTTAGTTTATTTATCATTTCCTTCTTATTATTTTCTTGTAAATATTTTCATCAAGTTAAAGTTAATTATAAATAAACATTATATGCAGAATTTTTATTTAACAAAATATCTGGTTGTTTTTATTTTTTGAAAAACAGTTTTTTCAAAAATAAATTTAGTATTTTGTCAGTATTCCATTTTAACATCTGTTAATAACATAGAAGTCACCCATGTTCGAACCAGAATCTGTTGGGTGTGCGAATGAGAGATCCGACATTCTGTTCTTCTCCGACACAGTGGCGCATCACGCAACATGTTTGACCGAGCAAGAGGTGAATAGTAGATCCCATAGCCACCTCTCGCTCGGGTGCAACCTGACTCGAAACACTTGAAAAAAAAATCTAGTTAAATGTTAAGTGTTTCGGGCCGAAGAGAACATCTGTTATGGCCAACAGCTGTTAGTGTCAAACGCGCGCTCAAAGAAGAAGAGTCAGAACCTCGGAAAAGATTCGGAAAAGTCGAGGAAAACCATCGGACGGGAAAGGACTGTCGCTCGCCGCGCGGACGGAGATTGTATTAACGGGAATTCTTGAACTCTGCTCGAAATATCTCGGCCGCGCTGGTTCTCCGATTAAAATGACCTTTTAAATTGGATCGAACTTGATTTTCGGTATTTGAAAATATTTGTGTTTATTTTGATATATTTTTTTTTTTCAAAAAAGAGAAAAAAAAAACGATGCAGACCGGCTTGAACTGAGAAATAAATACAATAATCGCCTCATTTGTCGCGCAATTGTGGAAATTTTACTGTCCATTGTGAACTGGCATTAATTCAAAGGTAATTGCCCAATTTATCATCGCGAACATGTGCAGTCGTGTGTGTGAGTGTGTGTGTGAAATCATAATAAAAATAAAAAAATTGTTAATTTTCCAATAAAAAAAAACTCAATAAAAAACTAAAAATTTTAAGACAAATACAAAAGTTTAGGCCGCAACAAAAACAAACCTCAAATTTCGGCAATTTTTCCAGATATTTTTCATTGATTTTTCGCCTGGCAGAGAGTCGGAGCCAAAAGTGGGAGGGTTGGGGTGCGGGTGAGCGCCACATTGGCCCTCTGTTTTGTTGTGTACGCTTGGAAATGGAACGCTTTCTCTTCCATCCTCTCTCTGGAAGCCCCTTATCCATAAGGGGGATTATCCTTTTTTATATTTGTTTATTTTGCCTGGCACGGTACGGTACTCGTTCTCGCTCTCTCTCTATTTTTCCTGGCCACGTTTTGTTCTCACCATTCGTTTCGCTGCATTTCATTCTCGCGGCGTTTCAAATTGGCCTAAAGAGAGTCAGCGAGAGAGAGAGAGGGCCTGAGAGAAAGCAGCTGCTTATGTAAATTTCTCTCGCACATCCCCCGCAGCATGTTTTTTTCTCCGCCTTATGCTCCGCCATTCGCATCTCTGCAGTCGTTGTCCTTTGTCGCAAAATAAACTCAAATACAGGATGCTGTCATAATAAAAGTTGAAAAAAAAAGTCAAATTTGGAAAAAAAGAGTGTTTTTCGGCCTAAACTTTTGAAAGAAAGTCTTGAAATAAAATATTTATTTAATCGCATTTTTATTCCCTCCCCCTCCTAGTGATTGAAGCAAAAACAAAGTGAAGAGAACAAGAAAGATGTTTTGAAAGAAAAGCTGAGAAAAAAGGAATATATAGCCTACTTATTGGATACAAGGATCCGTTAACAGATTTTATTAATCGCCGTCGCCCCCACGCCCCCCACGTTCCACGTTTGTCGCTGCCTATCCGCCGTTATCGCGCCCGTAATCGAGTGTCTCTGTGTGTGTGTGTCCGTGTTTGTGTCTATCTCTCTCTCACTCTCTCTCTATCTCTCTGTACATATGTACAATATTTGTCGTCGTCATCATCGTTGTTGTTGTTGCTGTTATCCTATTATGCATCTGCTGCGCCCGCTGGCCTCCACCTGCGCCCCAACATAAAAATATAAAGAATTTGTGTTCTTCGGTGTTGTCTCGTGTAAGTGTCTATAATTTGTTTAAGTACGACAAGCGATCAGTGAGAATCAAAAAAAAAAAAGGATCCACATCGACCAAACTCCAAACTCCAAGCCCAAAAATCCAAATCCGATACTGATACTCAGTTTCTGTGCTCGTGTGATCGCTGTCCTCTAATCGATATCGCAATCGAAACACAAACCAACAACAATCAATCAACGTCAAAGGCACTTCCAAGGAATAGCTCAGAGTCCTGTCGGCGCACTTTCTTATCGACACAGGGGCGAGGGTCAATCCTGCGAGAGGATTCAACATCAGGATTCAAGGAAAAGGACATTTAAAAAGGTAAATTAAGGGTTTACTTTTAGAAGATTTAAAAAATTAATAATTTGTTTTAGTTTTTTTAACAAAATAATTAATTAATTGTTAATTATGTGAAAAATAAACTTAAAATAATATATTTTATATAGTAGTTCTGTAGATCTTTTAGAAGTTTAACTTATAATAGTTCTTTTGGAAGTCCTTATGGTTCCATAACTCTAATTTAAATAATTCTATTAATATCCTCTAATCTTAATATGCGTTTAATAATATCTTAACTATGTCCTTAATCCCTAAACAGTTCTAATACAAGAAACTACATCAGACTTTTAAAGAAATCTATAAACTATAGTCTATACTTCTTATACAAAGTATATAATTTTTATAGAACAGTATAGAACTCTTATACAAAAGACTTTCATAGTTTCTTGTAGAAGACATCAAAATTTCCCCACTAACTCTCCAAAACTCATGATTGGAAAATAAATATTACCATTTTATTGTTTGATTAGCTCGAGAACAAACTTAGAATGATGACACCTTCCTGTTCAAGACAAAAATAAACAAAATATGTCTTTGGATGATAAATAAATGCATGTTAGTTTTCATCTCCTGGGATTAAGGCCGGGAACTGCAAACGTTAATTTGCCGGAAAATGAGCAGCAAGGACCAAGAAGGATATTGGAAGGTGAAGCTGTGCCTTTAGTCTCGGCTTGACCAACTGCTTAAGCCTCGCAATCTATATTTAGTGCACGTTTCGTCCTTTCCGCACAACCGAGGACAAAGACGGAACAGAGATCCTGCGCCCAGGATAACCACACACACACACACGAAAGGAATGGGGCTAGGGCTAGACTCATTAGGACGAACCGAAAATGGTTGAAATGCACTCAAATGCCAGTGTACACAGCAGGAGATAGATAGCCTCAGCTCAGGCACAGATACAGATACAGATACGGATACCGATGCAGATGCAGATACAAAACAGAGCAATTTCCATTTGAAATGTAAACAAAACATGCTGATACCCGCACAGTGGAGCCGATGATTAAGCAGTCGGCTGGAACAAAGGAGAGAAGGCGACCACTTAGACTACAGTGGAACCCAATCACAACAGACACCTTAAAGTTAGAGATAAGAAATGAAAACCTACTTGTATCTAAACTAAGTTGTTGTCTAAATAATTTAACATTTTCGATATTAATTAATAAAATGGATGAGGCTGTATATTTTTTAAGAAATGGGTTCCCCCTTTTGTGGCAGTATCATGTATCAGGGTCTTGCACTATACCCCTGCCTGTACCCTCTTAAGGTTCCTGCCTCAAAATCAAATGTATTTTTCTTCAACGATTACGTCTGAATTGGTTAACCGATTTCCCAGCTGTAATCTTTTCTGTTTCCCGCTTTTCCCAATTCATTTTCAATCAGAAAACATGGTTCCTCGTTTTTTGAAGAGCTTAATCTCTAATCCCCCCATAGATTTGATGTCTTTGTTGTTTCAAATTTTATCAAATCTCTCTTGGCGTATCATTGATTTTTATTCGGAGCTCCGCTTATGGTAATTTAATTTCTTGATTTATGCTAATGGGAAGTGGAGGAGCAATTTTCTAATCGCCCATAATATTTTCAAACAGCAATTGTCTCCCCAGTCCATGGGGCTGGGGGGAGCTATGTCTGCGACTGGGACTAGGAGCCAGTTGCAGCCGCAGCCCTGTATCTAAGCAATGTATCTAAGTATATCCAAAGAAGCCCGTATGCTTTGTATTATGTTACACAAATATTTAAGCTGTCTTAAGTAGATACATCGAAACGCGTTTAAGATACACAATATATGGGGAAGGAAAGAGCCAAACAAATGCACAACAGCAACAATAAAATAAACTCGTAGGGAAAAGTTACAGTTCAGTTGGATGTGTGAGGGTGAGGGTGAGGGTGCGGGTGCTGAGAGCTCAGTAGGAGGCGAAAGTCCCTATAGCCCCTCAACCCTCACCAACCTTGGAATGCCAAAGTCGTGCTCTAAGTTATCACTATTCGAGATATAGAAACACTCTAAAAAACATTTATTTTTAAATAAATAAATAAAAAATATTAAATATTTATATGCTAACCTCTTGTCAAAAGAGCTAACCTCTCTTAATTTGGCTTGAAAAAAGCTGAAAATATTCATCTCCGAATTCAAGGGTCTTCGAACTACATGTCTCAGCTCTTGGTATCTCCAACTGGTTCTTGGCTGATTTGGTAGCAGTTGGCTTTCTTCCTGGCCATGTTCCCTATTTGTATAACTGGGCTGCTATAGCCTGCCCTTTGTTGCTGTCTCTTGATATTTTTCTTCATTTTTTTTATGCTCATTGATACGCATATCGTTGCGTATCAATCCCCTCCCTAAGCCAATTCAATTCAATTTCTACGATTTCATATCGGCCAGACGGGGGAAAAAAATAAACTATAGCTGCCAAGAGATGCCCATAAACCAAACAAACAACAATCCCCCCTGCTTGCCAATAAATTTCAATAAATTCATGAATTATTTTACGGTCGAAATTAAATCTTTTTTTCCTGCCATACTAGTTGTTTTTAGTTGTGAAATATTTTGTTCAATATTGAACTCAGATTTTCGGAATTTTTCCACCATAATACCATATAGTTTTTATAGGATATTCTAGTAAATATTTCATTTTATATTTAAATTGAAGTAAAAAATGTGTACCATCCTTAAATTGTTATTCGATACAAGAATTAATTAAACTTGCAAAGAATTCCAGTCGACTGGCAACACAATTTATTTGATTATAATCATTTTTCCCTGTCAGCTCCTCGGATGAGGAATTTTTTGTAAACAAAAAACAAAACAAACAGAGGGACGGGGAAAAACAACAAATAGGTCTTCTTAGAGGTAAAAAAAAATTGGAATGAAATATTCGTGGCTTGGCGTGCTGACCAAATTAAGTCGCCAAGTGGCCGACTGACCAAAAATGATTGATTTAATGACGCTATCATTGACACTCCAGTCGAGCTGCTTTCTATGCCGCACCTCGTATAGATTTTTGTCCCAAAGCGGTGGGACTGGGACTGGGACTGGGACAGGGACAAATGGATTCCGCTTAATTAAAGACAAAAAAAATATGAAAAATTGAATACATTTTTTTGGACTATATTCGACATTTGTTTAGCAGAAATCGTCCTATTTTTTGTGGCATTTTGTGCACTTGATTAACTTCATTCAGCACATCACTTTTGTTGGTAATTTTTTAATTTCCATTGAATTGTTTTTAAACAATAAAAAACAATATGCTTACGGGCTTCCATTCAAAACTTTTCGATGCATTTCAAATTCGGTTCGCAGATTGTTCAACAAGACAATAAAATCGCAATTAAAATGCCCACTTAATCTGAAATCGATGGCGTAATAAAACCCTTGACTGTGTAATTAAAATATTAATTAAATTATAATTAAAGGTTTTTCGTTAAACTGCTTTTCCCAACGGCCCTAATACCCCTTTCCCCTGCCCTGGCTGGCTCAATTGTAAAAAGTTAATGGCACAAGAGAGTAAACAACAAAAGCAGCACCCCAGCCACCTTTTTTTGTGGATGGGCTTCCATAATCCTACACAGCCATCCATGTTTTATGGAGAAACTATACTTGTTTATGTTTGAAAAGTTCATCATTCCGAAATACAATTGCCATTTAATGTTATTAAGCAATAAATAAATAAAGTAAAAAATATTTAGGCAATCAGACATGTAAATGAGTGCATTACTATATGTTTTCAAATAAATCAAAACCAAAATCGCACTGGGATGGATCAAATATTTATATCCGTTGAATTGCTAATTAAACTCAATAACAAACAAAACCAAATTAAATTGACAAATTACAGGGATGTGGGGGAGAAAGTTTTAGAATTTCCAAATGGTAACAGTCCCGGTGAAAACCACATAAAGTGGAAATTAAAATATGTTCAATTATTGTGCCTAATTTCATTCCAAAAATGGTTCTGCTGGATGTTTAATAGTTAATTTTAGTTTCATTTAAAATGGTATTTATAATTCTTTAATTATTAAAAAATGTATTTAAAATGTTTCTATTTGAAAGATATTGCCTACAAAAACCAAACAATACTTTTTAGAAATGTATATTTTCATTATTTCATTCATGGAAGCAGTTTATGAAAACTTGAATGAAAAAGTACCTCAACTCCAGGGGACTTGTAAAAAAGGGAAATTTGAATAAAAACTGTTAATAATCCGAATAGCAAGTGGTAGGGCTGGGTAGTATTCGGCAAACTGTATGGACGATAAAATGCTAAAGCAAATAATTCGTATATATATTGATTAAATCCGCAATTCCTCACACATCCCATAATAAACACATACAAATACAGACAGACAGACAGGCAGGGAAATTGGCGTTGAAACCATAAAAACCAAAGAACACAAATTTCCAGCAATTAAAAATTCAATGTTTGCCATTTTTCCCCGCATTCATTTATTTACCAACATATATGCAAGTATATGAATATATATGTATTTGTGTATAAGGATAGTTTTTTAATATTTCACTTTATTTGCATGCCATTTTCATGGGATTTATTTTGTGCATTGATTATTATTTTAAGTGCGCGATTTTTTCACCATTTTATTGATGTTATAAATTATGGATGGAAAAATTCCATAACTCCCGGGAGTATCTTTCGAAATATTTTCATTAAATATGTGGGTTTTTTAATGTTTATCTTGAGAATCAACTGAACTGCTAAATGCGCAATGCAGAGTCCTGAAGACTTGTCCTCAAGATCCGGAATTGAAACCGTAATGGGTTCTTTTCCATTTGGCACAAGCATCATTAGCAACAAGCCCATCCAAAACAAAAAAAAGGGCTCTAAGGATCTAACCCCTAAAAAAATACTAAATTCTGGTAATGCATACACGCATTTGCATGGCGAATGGAGAAACAACCCTCGAGCAGGACATTTGGGTTTTGAATTCCTTCTGGCTAAAGTGCACTCAGCGCTGAAAGTTGCGACAGCTGCAAATTGAACTTTTTTTTGTTTTGTGAATTGTTGCAGGGAATTTTGTTCCTCCATCTCCAAATTTTTTTTTTTGTAGTTAGCCTGGGGCAACGCCACCGCATTTAACCCATGAACGTCCGTTGCGCTTAGTAATTTGAGCATAATTGGGTTAAGGATGTGAAGAGCCAAAGCGCCAAGAAGGAGGAAATTGGTGCGCATAAATAAAATATGAGGGGGGAGTTCTGCTTCATTTGGTCTATTTCATCTCAATTAAAATTGAAATTCAAATTTAAATTGAAAATGTAAATTCTCCTCATGCTGGCATCCTGGGTGGCAGGATCCTTTCGGCCACCGAGCCTGGGCAAACATCCTGCGCCGGCTTGTGGTAGTTTTCCTCCTTGGCCCATCTAATGGAGGCACAATTTGTTTGAGCAAAAGTTATAAAATTAACACTTAAATGCTTCCAGATGTTGGCCCACTCCTTGCCCCCCTGTCACAGTGTGTGTGTGTGTGTGTGTGTGTGTGGATTGAATGGGAAAGTAGCTGTGGCAGTGCATGTGACACATGTTTGGCCAATGTACGAACCATTAGGGGCCACCGAATGTTGCTCAGCCAAAATCTAATAACAATAAATTGTTCTCTGCCAATTTGCCAATTCAGCACATGTGACAGGCTGCTCACATTTTCCCATCATTTGATCAATAAGTCAGTCAATCGGTGGGAGTTTTAAACTCCTTTGGAATTTAATGTCTCTACCTTTAATATTTTATTAGACTTTGAAAGAGACCTTTCTTTAAATGTTATTTTTAAGAATCAGGTAGTATTTGGCAAAGAAATGGGTTTCGCAGTGGGGCTTTTAGCCCTCACATATTTCAAGGGGGATCACCCAGAAAATTTCACAAAAAATCGAAAAAATATTTCGTTGTTAGATTTTGATGCAGAATTATGGAGAATCGATGTACAAATCGATTAAGGTATGCCGCTCAAGAATCGGGTGGAAATTGGCCGAGATATAGGCATCGCTGGTGGCCATAGTGTCCATCCTTGCACTTTTCACACTTTTCAAGGGGGTCCGCCAGAAAATTTCACAAAAAATCTAAAAATTTTTTCGTTGTTAGATTTTGATGCAGAATTATGGAGAATCGATGTACAAATCGATTAAGGTATTCCGCTCAAGAATCGGGTGGAAATTAGCCGAGATATAGCCATCGGTATGGACCATATTATCCTTTCATGCACTTTTCAAGGGGGTCCCCCAGAAAATTTCACAAAAAATCGAAAAAATATTTCGTTGTCAGATTTTGATGCAGAATTATGGAGAATCGATGTACAAATCGATTAAGGTAATCCGCTCAAAAATCGGGTGGAAATTGGCCGAGATATAGCCATCACTGGAGGCCATATTGTCCATCCTTGCATTTTTCACACTTTTCGAAAGGGATCCCCCAGAAAATTGCACAAAAAATCGAAAAAATATTTCGTTGTTAGATTTTGATGCAGAATTATAGAGAATCGATGTACAAATCGATTAAGGTATTCCGCTCAAGAATCGGGTGGAAATTGGCCGAGATATAGTCATCGCTGGTGGCCATAGTGTCCATCCTTGCACTTTTCACACTTTTCAAGGGGGTCCGCCAGAAAATTTCACAAAAAATCTAAAAATTTTTTCGTTGTTAGATTTTGATGCAGAATTATGGAGAATCGATGTACAAATCGATTAAGGTATTCCGCTCAAGAATCGGTTGGAAATTAGCCGAGATATAGCCATCGGTGTGGACCATATTATCCTTTCATGCACTTTTCAAGGGGGTCCCCAGAAAATTTCACAAAAAATCGAAAAAATATTTCGTTGTCAGATTTTGATGCAGAATTATGGAGAATCGATGTACAAATCGATTAAGGTAATCCGCTCAAAAATCGGGTGGAAATTGGCCGAGATATAGCCATCACTGGAGGCCATATTGTCCATCCTTGCATTTTTCACACTTTTCGAAAGGGATCCCCCAGAAAATTGCACAAAAAATCGAAAAAATATTTCGTTGTTAGATTTTGATGCAGAATTATGGAGAATCGATGTACAAATCGATTAAGGTATTCCGCTCAAGAATCGGGTGGAAATTGGCCGAGATATAGTCATCGCTGGTGGCCATAGTGTCCATCCTTGCACTTTTCACACTTTTCAAGGGGGTCCGCCAGAAAATTTCACAAAAAATCTAAAAATTTTTTCGTTGTTAGATTTTGATGCAGAATTATGGAGAATCGATGTACAAATCGATTAAGGTATTCCGCTCAAGAATCGGGTGGAAATTAGCCGAGATATAGCCATCGGTGTGGACCATATTATCCTTTCATGCACTTTTCAAGGGGGTCCCCCAGAAAATTTCACAAAAAATCGAAAAAATATTTCGTTGTCAGATTTTGATGCAGAATTATGGAGAATCGATGTACAAATCGATTAAGGTAATCCGCTCAAAAATCGGGTGGAAATTGGCCGAGATATAGCCATCACTGGAGGCCATATTGTCCATCCTTGCATTTTTCACACTTTTCGAAAGGGATCCCCCAGAAAATTGCACAAAAAATCGAAAAAATATTTCGTTGTTAGATTTTGATGCAGAATTATGGAGAATCGATGTACAAATCGATTAAGGTATTCCGCTCAAGAATCGGGTGGAAATTGGCCGAGATATAGTCATCGCTGGTGGCCATAGTGTCCATCCTTGCACTTTTCACACTTTTCAAGGGGGTCCGCCAGAAAATTTCACAAAAAATCTCAAAATTTTTTCGTTGTTAGATTTTGATGCAGAATTATGGAGAATCGTTGTACAAATCGATTAAGGTATTCCGCTCAAGAATCGGGCCAGGTTCTGTGAATCCTGGCTACTTGACAGCCTTCGCTTTAAACAATATTGATGTAATGGGCTTGTACTTTTTTATTATTCCTCATTAATTCTTTCCTGCTGCTTGACAAAAAAGATTAAATAACTCAACAAATTGCACACAAAGTCACAAAATTTTTTGGCTAGCTACTTACAAAAAAAAGAAGAAAGGAAATGTGGGGGCAAAGACTGTGGCAAGGTGTGGGCGAAAAGTAGGAGAAAAAAAAGAAGTTGAAAGAAGCCAAAGGAAAAGACGACAAGTCTCAGAAAATGGGAAACTTTTCTTTTAAAAAGTTACGTACACTGGATGACACTTTTGCTTTAAAGGGGTCGGGTGGGAGTGAAGTGGTGGGGATAGGTAGAGTCCTTGTTGGACAGTAGAAGTCCTGGCCAGATGTTGCCGGGAAAACATTAAAAGTGCAACGGCGGCGAAAACTTATTTACTTTTTCACATTTCGCAGCACTTGACTGCCCCGGTTGGGGAAGCGGCTTTACAATTTTACCCCCAAAAGCCCACCCATCCCCCTGCGGAGCTCATACCCCTGAAAATGCATTTTCCGTTGTCTTGCACGGAAAAGCCCAGTAGTTGTTAGATGCCTGAGAGAGATGGCAGTGGTGGTGGCCGCCTGACAAGTTTGAAATTTCAATTAAATTCATTTGAACTGCGGCCGGACTTCTTGGGGTCGGTCTCTGGTAATGAGCCGGCAGCCGGCCACCGTAATGGCATCTTCCTCAATGTAGTTTGTTCCTGCCACTCGTGGAGGTTGTGGGTGGCGCGATGCAAGGTTGAGGAATCTGCTGACAGCCTAAATTTCACAGTGACCCACTACAGAGCTTGGGATTAAATACATTTTTGTGAAATTAATTTAAGATTAAAACAAAAAAGGACATTTTGCTTTGCACATTTCTCACAAAAATGGCAATAAACTCTGCCAGGATATAAAAAGGACAATCGTAAGACCATTTCTTTATGGCTTCAGACCAATGTGCACGTATTATTGGCCATACCAGTGGCACATTCGAGACAGTAGACTACTAGAGGTAGGTGGGTGAGGACAACGTTGACAACTTTTGGATAGAGTTGGCTGGCGGCTGGATGGCAGTGGGGATGGCACATAACTCGGTGGTCCGAGTCTGACCACTGGTCAAGTGCAGTTCGCTGTTGTTCTGCTCCACTCCTGCTGTGAAGATTGCTGCCCGGGCGGAGGAGTGTGGTGAGCGTGGGCTGGGAGCAAATTGGGAGTGCCGTCGCGTCCTCGCCCAAACGGAAAATGTCTTCATCTTCATCAATCAAAGCTCTGGCATCTGACACTCGAGTCACTCGTGCAGTCACTCAGCTCAATTCAATTCCCAGAGACAATGCCGTCCCCGCCTCCCACTGGGTTGTCGTCTTGTTGCTAAATTTCAATTACAAGTGCAACAAACTAAGTGCATCCAGTCAACTTTCCAGCCACATAAATGAACTTTCCCTTACTTAGTAGCATCCAGCATCCAGAATCAGTATCGTAGTCGTCAACAGCCACAGTGTTTCTCCATTTATTTTATTTACATGACAAGAAGAAAGTCGACAACATTCAGATAAATGAGTAATACAATAAAAAACCCACTTTATCTGGAAGGGAATTCGATTTCCTGAAGGGATATCAGGACATATAATGTTTAATAGGAATTATGAAGATGGAACTTCTATGTAGAGGCAGCTTATAGATCGAAGCCATAAAGAAAACTGTATGGGATAGTGTTTATGTTGGTATATCCTTACAATTAAAGCTAACTGTCTTCCATCCCCTAGGCTTAACACATCCTCCCCCTTTTTCCAAAACAGCTCCGGCTCTGGGTTATGTCACCAGCTGACATTATGTGGTTGCTGGCAACTTACTCACCCATCGAGCCTTTATCTCCCGCTGCTGCAGCTCTGCGTGGTGTCTGGGATGTGTGTGTTTATGAGTGTATGTGTGTGTGTGTGTGTGTGACCACCAGTCGCAGTTCCGTGGAGATATCCCCTCAAGACCCCTCCAGCTGCCTGTCAATTGGTTTTGGTCTCGAGCTGCTGCTTAATTATTACAGCATAAATTATCAGCATCTTGAGAGGCTGCCAGAACTCAGCCAGGGCTGAGCATGATTCACTCACTTAATGTAGCTCAAAGTCTCGATTTGCATACTAAGAGGCTTTTGTCGGTGGTCAGCCTCTCCTCCCCTCCCCCATTGACCTCTCCACCATATACTACCATATATACTTAACCCGCCAGTGGAGCTGAGATAACACACCCGCTACACACACTCGAACACATAATTCTGGGCTTTGTTTGTTGGAATTTATTGAAATTGATTTCGTGCACCTTCCCACTTCTCGGTTCTTTTTATTTTATTTTTTTTTTCTTCTTGTCAGGGACATTACATTCGATCATTTAGGCAGGCGGCATTCGATTCTTGCCTTTATTCTCTCCTTTTCCACGTGATTTATTGATTTCTCCCCGTGGTTGTTGGTGTAACGCTAATGGCGGCAAGTTCGGTTAAAGGAGCCTTCAGGTACAGTGGAGACTGCTTACAAATGCATCACAATTTTAATGAAACCTTGACTATAATGATTAAAAGTGGAACAAATCTGAAACTAGCTTTAAGGGAGGGTCTTTACTAGATCTATCCTTATTATCCATACCATCCATTTTATCCCTACTATCCATACTATCCATATTATCCCTACTATCCATACTATCCATACTATTCTATAATATCTAAGATTCCACACAATACTATAGTATCTATATCTATATCTATAATATTTAATATCTAACAAAGACCTCTATAACTCGCTACAAAACCATCATATCCGATACCCTTCTCTTATCAAGCCACCACTGTACTTTCTATGGTTATTGGGCGGATTCGTTGCGATTCGATTCGCATTGGTTTCTGGATGGGGTATTCATTCATTTTGATGGTTTGATGAGTGTGTTAGATACATTCGCCTTGGCCTGGGCCGCTGTTAGGCCCTCTGTCAGTCAGGATGGATTTGCCGTGGGAATTCAAAATTTCGTATACAAGCTGTGTGCGACAAAAGGCGAGGCTTTGTGATGGTTTTTCTGCTTCGGATTCGGCTTCAGCTCGGCTTTGGGGTTTTTTTTATTCGCTCATCCCATATAGCCTAAGTAAATATGATGGGTAATTTCCTTTTAAAGGTTCTGCGTGAGCCATTAGGGAAATTGCAATATCGCTGAAGTTTAGTCCCACCTTGATGGCTATCGCAGAGTCTCCAAATGAAATTAAATTGAAAATTCTTTGTTTCTTTTTCTTCGTTATCCAATATTATTTTTATTACAAGTGAAAAATGTAATATAGAGAGAGGAACTTGGAATAAGATATCATACTAGTACTATTATAGATAGTATATTTGGGAAAAATCACTTAAAACTTTAGGACATGTGCTTATTAATTTATAATCCGAAATCTGTCACTTTTTTTTGGGAATTTCTGTTGGCTGTCTGATCAAAGTCACCTTCTCTGATTGGACTCCAGACAGGGACAAGGACTTGTGAGCTATTGGAGGAGACACAACAAAAAATACCCAAAGCATTCAAGAAATGACAACAGAAATTTTTTTTTTTCCAAATACAACCCACTTCCACATCCCGCTGCTAAGTATTTTGCAGTCAGATTTTGTTGAAAAAAAAAAAAAAAAATTCCCATGGCACGCGCTGGCGACACTTTCGAGGAGCAAACATTTTTCCAGGGTAGTCAGGGTGGGGGAGGAAAAGCCAAGCCAAGGGCGCGCGTTTCTTGCATGTTGTGAATTTTCCTTTTTGTTCGGACGCAAATAGGGACAGGCTTGGTCGAGGAGGAGAAGCCAGGGGCATGCCACAAGGAGGGTAGTAAAAGCATGTACCGTTATACAAACATTACATAAAAATATTAAATTTATGATGCAATAAAAAAACAGTGTTAACCGAAGGAGGCAAAAGGAGACAGAGAAAGAAAGTGTGAGAGAGGCAAAATGAAAGAGATGGTGCTGAAAAGAGAGAGGAGAAAGGCAGGATGTGTGGGCGAGGCATGTTTGTGCGTGCGTGCTTGAAACGCCTTGAAATTGGGCCGCCCCCCAAGGATAAGAAACCAAAAAACGAATTAAGAACCAGAAAAGGGAGAAAAGCTCATGTCCTTTTTCGAGAATCTAGGTTTTCTTGACATTCCGTACTAATACCACTTGTTTCGAGTGTTTTTTTGTTTTCTGAAAATAAGAAAAACATTATTTTCTGTTAATTATGTTAATACTGCATTGTAAACCAGAATATTTTTTTAAAATACTTAGTTACTCCTAACCCAGTAAGGGTTTAAAAAACAGGATTCTTAATGAAAAACACACAAACGCAAAAAAAAAAAAAAAGAAAACAAGAAGAGTTGCCACCCAAACCCAAAGTGGCCAGCAGAAAGGGGCTAACCGGTTGCAATAAACAGTTATGACAGTCAGCCCAAGCAACCCCTGGAAATGATCTTTAGAGCGTAAAATGAAAAAAGAAAACTTCTATCGATGTCAACTGTTTGCTAAGCCCTCGAGTCAAACGAGATTAAAGGGATGCTCGCTTGCTGGCCCGGGAGTGGCAAGGGTTGTGGCAAGAGCACGCTGCTGTGCTGCACGGGGGTGTCCCACTCGGTGGTGCAGTGGAGGCAATCGGTGGTGTCACGTACCTCAAACCTTTTGGGTTTTATTTATTTCCCACTCGCCTTCTATTTGGCCGTCTGTCGGCTTACTTTGACTTTTGACAGCCCCCCGAAAAAAGTTGTGGAAATTCATGTTGATGTTCGGTTTCTCCTTCGAGTTTTTTGGCCGAGCTGGGAAAAGGATCTAGCCCGGCTGGCAGGGATATCTCTGGTAATATGAGCACGTCCCATCATCGATGGCGTTATCGTTCTTCAGACCGATGTCCTTTTTGATTGGTTGTGGGAACCCTTTCGATTTAAAAACTAAAAAATCTCACTTGAAGATGAAAATTTTATAAAATTGAAAAATATATATCTTAAGTGTGAAGTCTGTCTTATGATTTTCAAGTCACCTTGACTTCCACCCTTTTTTGGAGATCAGGGACTCTACGTTGCACTCTCCATCCATCAATTTGCTGGGGCGGGTTGGCTTTCATTCCGCCCCGCCATCCCGTTCTCGGCCAATTTGCATTCCACATAATGAATGGAACAACAACTATTATGCAATCTCATGGGGGGTTGGAGGTGGAGCTGCTAGCTGGAGCTGGAGAGCTCTGGGGTTGAAAGTTAGTAAATAATCTGAAACACGCGACGCGACGACTCGCACCGCCAACAGCAATAATTCGCATTCAAAATCTCGTAAATCAATTTTTTTCTACATTCTAATTATGTGATTAAGTGATTTATGGGCTTCTGTCCCAGCTGAAAACCAGAGGGCGGGGATGGAGAGAGGCGCCATCAGGCGTTCGGTTCATGCAGCCCCATCTCGCAGCCCGATACCGATGACCCTGCTCAACATTTTCGCCCATGTTCGTTTTTATTATTTGTTTGTTGCTTGTTGTTGTTTGAACTCTTGAAGAGCGAAAATAAAAATTTATGGTTGCACTAAACCGAAAAATACGATGAGGGGACGGGGGGTGGAGGGGGAGGAGGCACAAAACGTGTCCGTGACATTTATGATGTGACACAATGTGCCCCTAACTCACCCTTCCCACCTATTGGCCCAACATCCTTGCCCGATTTTTCGTCCTTGCGGTCACCATAATAAACATTGTGATGTTTACTTTTCAGTTACTCTGCTGGCTGGTTTCGGTATCATATCTGTCTGTGGCCTCTCTACCCCTCCCCAATATCCATTTGAACTCACTCCCCTCTTACTATTTCCGTGTTTCCCGTTTGACTTATGAGTATTATTGCTCTTAATTGATGACCCCCCGTTGATGACCACAAATGTTCCCTCAGCACTGCTCCAAATTGATTCTGGAGATCGTAAATACATAAAGTACGCATCTTGAATTTTCAAGTACCGGCCATTCTATTGCCATTGATTTTAGAGCCCCTCCATTCAGGTTAAGTATCCCACTAATTTGTGACAAACATTCGAGCCATGGAAGTTCAAATCTTCTGGCTTTCGGTTCGGAGAAAATCATAAATATTTTATGACTTTCGACATTTTTGTTTGTCTCATGCCGTACTGGATGAGGTTCAGCAGACCTAACCATACAAATGGCTCTTGATTGATTGTGTTCTTCTGGGTTCTGTATATGGATAGGTCTTCAACGCTTTGTTAGTGTCAACTTTGTTGATTGTTCGGCAGAAGAAATCATTTTTCAGTCACGTTGTTGGGTAGAAACTGGAGTGGGTTGGTCATTGTAGAAGAATTGTATAGATGGTATTGTAGTTTATGGTTCAAAAATGTCTGATTTGAATAAAAAAAGTGAATAAAAATATATCTGATGAGTAAAGTCCTTAATGCTCCTGTATATCAATATCATTCCAACGGCGTTCGCGGATTATATTACTCGGCTTCATTATTTATGAGCTGGCTTAAGACAAAAGCAAACACAATCGCCCAAAAAGGCCAAGTCAAATTGTCGAGCTCGAGTCCGGTCCTGGGCCCCGGGGCATACGCAAAATTTCCGAGGATTATGAAATGCAAAAGAGCCGAGGCTCGAGACCATTTCACCCCGCTTGATGGCCATAAATCATGGAATCAAAGTGCCACATTTTTGACTGCCTTTCGGTGTGGGATGCGTAAAGCCCTTTGGCCGAGGTCTAACACGTACTAACTGCTTGTCAACATTGCCCTGGGATGGGGGAAAGGGGCAAACGTGATGTGGAAAGTATTTATGGAAAATATTTGTTTAAAAATTTCTTACTGATTGTGTTGGATGGACGACACACTCGAAACGGAAGAGGAAGTGAGTATTGATTTCCAACCACAGAATAAATAAAGGGTCATGGCATTCTTGGGAGAAACTATAGTTTCTTGACTGGCCAACCCCGATCTAGATTATTTTCTCAAAACTATTCTCGCTCTACCACAAGGCCTTTGATTATCCATGTTTATCTCCCATATTCCATTCGGTCTATCATCAAATTTTAAATTGGTTTCTATGAGAAACTCTGCAGGATATTGAAGACAACCAGAAGGAAACTTTCTGACTCGCCAAAAGCTGTTTGGAGAAATCCCCGATTTACATGCTCGCAAAGTGTGAGCTGCAATAGCAAAATTAATAATGAATCGAGTACAGAATCAACATCAAACTTATCCATAACAAGCTGAAAACAAACACCGAACTATGGAAGGAAAGTGCATTATACGGGGGCAGGGAAATGCAAGCTGCACAAAGTGTGTTGCCAAAAATTGAAAGGACGGAAGTTGCAAAAACTTGAGTCACCACAAAAGAAAGAAATTCAAGTAGCTCGGGCAACATTAACTGAGCAGCCCGGCCAGCCAACAATGAGAAGTGGCAACAAGAAAAGTACAACAATAAATAGCATTATGCTAATCCAGGCCAAACAGAATGCGGCAAAAGTAAAGAAAAGCTTTTTCGGACCCCCTTCGACGCCAATCCTCCGTTCGCTTCGTTCAGAAAAGGAAGCATTAGCTTCTGTCGTAGGACTTGGGCAGCAGCTGGCAGGGATGTCGGGTTTGCCAGGGATGCCGGGAACGGTGCCCGGAATCGGAATAGTAATTACGAGGGAAAACAGAGGTTCCAGAACCAACAGCTCCAGTGCCAACTAACTAACTAGTATTTACTAAAATATAAGTCACAACAACCACAGCCACGACAGCAAATTGCTCCTCCCCTGCCGGCTTCTGTCGGTTCCTGCCAGTTGCCAACCAGTGCCACCAGGATCCGAGAAAAAAAAAGTCCGAGAACGTGACATAGCATAAGAAGTTGGTATAAATCCCACCAAGCTCTGAGCTAGAGCTTTCCAGCAGGACAATAAACTCCCGACTTCAAATGAGCTTTGGATTCTGCCGAGCAGATAAATTAGCGGATGAGATGGGCTGGCGATAAGATAATGCTAATTAGACACGACTTATAGTAGCAAGGATACCTTAAATCAAGATCTCCTCTTAGTTATGTTTCTAAGTCAACAAACTAGAGTGTCTCCCAGTATCCTTGCCATCCTATTCAAATGCAATATAATTTATTTGAGGTCGTAAATCGCAATTATTTACCAAAAGGAATATGAAGATATAAGGACCTGGCTCACACACTCAGGACATGTTAAATTGTCATAAGCCTTAAAAATTCCATTATGATTATTTACTTTTATGCCACCACCCTCCACAGGAAACTCAAGCGAGGAAACATGGTCCAAGATAAGGATACAAAGTTTTCTAAACGAATAAATCTGTTTGTCTTGCTGCCAGGACATGAACACGCATATATGTATGTGCACATACACACACAACAGCGAATGGTAAAAATTGTAAAATATTTTCAAACAGACACAGACGTAAGCAAGGCTAATAAATGAGAACTGTGGCGCGACAACAAGAGCAAATCCCATTTTTACAAGGATATGAAGGAGCCCAGGAGCTACACTCAACTGGGCTTGGGTGCAGCCCAAAATGTGGAGACTACGGCGAGGCGAAAGCACAACAAATCGCTGCAGGATATGCAGACAAGACAAACAAGTCACGAACCGAAAACAAAACCAAACCCGAAAGCACTAAAAAAGAGGAAAAACAAATACAAAAACGAGAAACATTCAACGGAAAATGAAGAAAAACTCGTCGAGCCGCAGAAGATTTGCAACATAAATATTTTTCGTTGCAGACAAACGATATGAAAAGCGATAAAAACTCAAATGGAGAACAAAACGTGAATTGCGGCATTTATTTGTATATTAAGAGCTGATTTTTTGCACTCACTGTTGTCAGTGTGGCTATGGCGGCGGCCATTTTGCAAAAGCTGCAACAAAATGGCGGCCGCAAAAAAATAAATTGCACTGCCTGATGAGTGTTAAGTGAGTGGGTGAGGTGGTGGTGATGGCCCGGCCGCCAAGGGGCCTAATGGTTAGGGTTATCGAAATCAGAATTTGATTTTTATGTTGCTCTTTGGAATTCAGGAATTTTTTGCAGGGCTTAACACGTAACGTTTTAAGGCGATTAACGGTATATTGTTGGGTTAAGCTGATACTTTTTCCAGTGTTGGTAAACCTTAAAGGATTAAGCCATTAAGTAATGGCAGGCTTTGAAGTTTTATGATGAAATTTTCAAGTTTCACTTAAAATACTTTTTAATTTTTAAATTTTCATTAAATTGCAAACTGTCGGATATCCTTTAGACTATCTCTCATCTTAGGAGAGTATTTCCCCGTCGTGATGGAACAAAAGCATATTTTATTCGGTTTGGTTCCTGCTTTATGGTTGTTATTTTTTGTGCTGGCATTATTTTTGAGTAATATGCGCAATGCATCAGGCTCAGACGCACTCTCAGGATTCAGTTGTTCTTTGTTGTTGTTATTTGTTGTTATAAAACCCACACACACACAGACACACACTCGCACACTCACTCATACACTTGACATATTCGTGCTGTCTGCAGGGATTCGAGGCATTTAATTTTTGGTAGCCATTTACGGACCCCAGGCCCCTAAGTCCTTACACAACGGAAAATTCAGTTTTCTGTACTGCGACAGCAGGGTAATGCAATTGCAAGGACCTACCCATGTAGGCGTGGCAGCGCCTCATTTTTCGTCGGCTCTTTTTGTGTCTCGGGTCTCCCTGGACGCCCGTTTCCCTGTTTCCCCCGGGTGAGTGTGCCCCCGGCCGAGGGTGAGTGTGGAAAATAATTTTAAATGCCTGGGAACGTCTCTGTTGTGATGGCTTTCCCCAAAAATGTTTTATGTTTGCAGTTTGTAAGCTGGTTACTGGCCAAAATAGAAGAGAACGCTTCCGAATGCTTAACTCTAAATTATTACTAAACATTTAGGTCTCTACATGTGAAATGTTGCAATCTCAACCAAATGAGAAAGACAATTACTTTTTGAATAATGAAAGTATTTCTGTGTAAACAGCAAAATGACAAATCTTGTCTACCAGACAAGACAATTGATATTCATGCGAGTACCCTTGTCAAGTATTTCAAAATAATTAAATTGAAAATACCTGTCTTACAAATATGTTTAATTTTTATTTCGATTTTGGATAATTATGGTCTGGACTAGGATGCTTCTTATACTTTACTTTTCTTACATTACAATTTTATTAAAATTTAAATTAAAACTATGGCTTTCCACTTTTCATTAGCAGTCATTTCTTGTAGGTTTTTATAAACAGTATACTCGTATATTTAGTCTCTATTTGCTTGGCAACGCTTTGTTGGCGTCATAATTAGAACGAAGCCGACACAGATGCACATGACTTGGAAAAACAAATTGTGCTGCAAGCCTGCCACCCCCTGGCAAGCTCTAGCCTCAAAAGTTCACCTGTGGCAGATTTATGACACCGAATAACCCCATTTGGCCTCCCTCTCCTCATACGCCCATCCAGCCCACACCTTGTCAACCCCTTCGTGTTCTAGATTTGTACATTTTCGTGCTACATTTTAATTTCTCTACAAAGTGCACTGCGGGAAATAAGGATAAATAATACAAATAATTTACATTTAATTTATAATATATTTTAAATTATTTTTTTATGCTTTTTGATGTTCTTAGAAGAAGGATGGGTAATATGAAGTTTCTTGACTATAGGAAGTCTATAACTCCTCTAAAAATTGCCCCAAAAATTGTCAAAAAAATTGTCCAAATACATTTTTCCCTGTGCACCATATGTTGGTGAAAAATGTGGGTTGTAGTGGGGATTGTGGAAAACTCATTAACTGTGCACGCTACTTGGCACCTTTTCTCTCTTCTCTCACACTTTGCCCGTGTTCTTTCTCTCCTTTCATTTATTCTCACCTGCCTTTCCATTTTTGGACTTTTTTTTCGCCTGCCTTGTCCTCAGTTCCTGCGTTCTTCCTATTCTTATGCCGTCCTGCCTCGCATTCCATTTCCCATTTGTGGGCGAAGGTCGCTCAACTTATCTGCATGGCGAAAAAACCCATTTCAGCAGCCCCCCTGTGCTATAGGTGCGTGTGTGCCGGTGTGGGTGCGAGGGTGTGTTGTTTGTGTGTGCACACACACGATTGCACAATAAGCTGATTTGAAAGCTGCAAAAGGAACCAGAAATGAGGGAGACCTACATTAAATCGAGCACGAAATTTATGCCAAAATCGGGGAATGCGAAATCGGAATGAAAGGCATATAAATTATTGAAATTATTGGAACACATTTAAATTATTGTGAAATGGACTAATAAAATGTGAAATAATTAATTTCTATAAGATATAAATGGGTTTGGGGATAACTAACCACCATTTTCAAATAATTGTAATAATAAATCCCACTGATAGCAGTCTGGCATCTTCGTAAACTAATTTATTTCTCGATTTTCTCTTTACAGATATGAATCAGCCACTTATTAATGAAACGTTGTTGAACAAAAGCATAAATAAATATATTTGCCACATTTAAAATCCATTAAAATATTTAACAATTATCCAAAGTTAATAAATTACTGACGTAAACAGTAGCAACCAGAAAGTATCAAATAAACCGAAATACGAACCACATACGAACCATCAGCAACAATAAATTATTCAAATTGTATAAAAAAATAAGAATGTATTAAAGTAAATTTATTCAAAATAGAAATGTTCAATTTCCATAACTCGGCAAACAAAATAACGCACAACAACAACACCACAAACCACAATAACAATAGTTTCAGGAACAATAATACCAAAAGCCACAAAATGCATTTGAAAAGTGCAACGGCAACGGCAACGGCAACTGCAACGGCAACTGCAACGTCAACAGTTAAAACAACAGTACAGAAACATATTTTAAGTAAATTTTATGGATATGGTTGGATGCAAGTCTTCCTACTACTGACAGTCTTCGTGATTGGAAATCAAAGTGCCTGGCAGGAGAATATACGACCAAAACTCTACGTTGAATTAGGTGAGTAATGTTATGAAGTTAAGTAGATCCCTTAAGTAGGCAGTCCCTCAAGATATTGCCTTAAGGAATATACATCTTTTTTGGGCTCCTTAATGCAATTTATTTGACATCTTTAGACGAAAGTCAAAAGTAAAATGTCAAAGGACTTGGCTATCTGACTATACGACAGTCATTGGAATCAAATTAAAAGCCAAATGTCAATTTAAATTATGAACCATAACAGATGCATATAAAAGATGCAGAACCAGGAAGTAATCCAGAGTCAGCCCTCCCGCCCAGTAATGGCTCCGAATCGAAGTCAATTGCCAAAAACTTTAATGAAAACGTGTTTTTATGAGCTACAAAATGTAATTTGACTGCCAGACATAGAGAGATGCCATAGACATACGATGGCAATGGAGATCCGGACGATAGTTCGGGACATTCTGTTAAAGTTTGACATCCAAAAACTCGAGTGCCCAGCACACCCAAATAGCGCCCACCCAACTCATCAGAAAACCTTTCTGCCATCTTTGGGAAGTATCCACTTTTGTCAGGTGAAGAAGTTAGCTCAAGAAATGAAGCAATAACTTGCTGGGAAGCGTGTGTGCGAGAGGAGCATAGCTAGTAGCTACTAATGCACACACTTTTGAGATATATCCAGACATCCACACGTTTTGCTATCTTAACTATAAATAACAAAAATTCCTGGAAGACATTATTTGCATAAAAGTGGCGAAGCTTTCAGTGCCGGAATGAGTGCGGCAATGGGATGGATGGGACTGGGTGGGCTGGGCTGGGCTGGTCTGGTCTGGATGGTCTGGATGGACTGGGGTGAGGGGTTCTCGGTTCTGTTGCTGTTGCCAGCAGCTATGTTCTAGTGTCCTGTGTGTGTCCTCAATGTGCGACATCATCATCATTATCATTGCCACCATCATGATCGTCGTCAGGAGTTACGTTGCATATGCAAATTTGGTTCCTTTCCCATTTTTATTTTTTGTGCCAAAAAGTTGGGCGACTTCTTCATCGGGCTCTCACGTAGGTTAGACCCGGATACATATGTATATGTATTTATGTGATGTATATGTATTCCAGAGCCAGCCAGTCATCCAGATACATATGTATCTGCAACGCTTTTTGTTTGTGCAAGATGAAGCAGAAAAAGTTGCCGGCAGATGGAGAAAAAGTCGAGGCAGGAGCTCGGCGAAGAAGAACTATATTCTAAAAATATCTTTTGTACGCTTCAGAAATTACGTTATTAAATGTGCATTTGGCACACACTAAATGGGGAACAACACCAGTCAGTCCGCCACCGTTGTTATGTTGCAGTCTCCCCGAAAAGGGACTCTCGGCAAGACAACTACCAGAACACGAAAGATATGAAGTCAAATCATGGCAGCAAGGAGTCGGGTGAAAGGTAACTTGAGTGCATGTCCTGCATGTCCCAGGAAGGAATTCAACCGAATGTGTTCACAGAATCTTACCTATGAATTTGAATGTGGCACCGCATTCGGTAGAAAGAATGTGCCAGGTTGCTCCCAAATGCTATGGATAAATTCAGAACTGAACAGGAAATGGCTTTTCGTTGCATATTTTCTAAAATAGTTAGGGGAACTTGTAACCTCCTGCTTAGCTGTATCAAAGTTTTTGTCGGGCTGCCATAATAGGCAAATACAGCTACTGCATAATTTACTAGATACTAGCAACGGGACCCTTATTAAGTGTAGCTCTTTCGGGAGATGGGGTGGGTTTTGCCAATATCAGTAAATTTGATCACTACAAGAATCATTAAAGAGTCCCTACTGAAACTAAATTTCCACTTGATCGTGGAGAACGCACAAAAAAAACAAACCAGAAAACTTGGGGTCATTGCCCCCGAGAAGATAAGCTTAGGAATTGCATGATAACAAGGAGGAAAGAAATCACAACAGAGAAAAAGAAAAAAAAATGTGCCGACAATGATGTTAAAATTCGGACACTGTTTCACTACCCACCCTACCTTAGTCTTAAGAAAAGTTTTGTTAAGACCCCAATTATAATTGCTACTCACATTTCCAAGGTCACGGAAATAATTACTTACTCACTCATACTTCTATTTTTAATGTAATATATTTTCACAAAATATAGCTTAACTCTAGGGTCTTACAATAATAAAAGAGAAGTAATTTCATGTTCAATTCAGGTATGATCTTAGAATTTTTGTTAATTACCATTTTGGGCTAAAACTCATCTTACTTTTAATTATATATATTCCTCTATTCGATTTCGAATGCACTTGAAGGTTTAGGCTAGCAAAAAAAAAAAGCAAATGACGAAAGCAAAACAAACAAGCACTTGCTGTCTGCAAGCTTATCTGCTTGGCAGAGATTATTAACGGTTATTTATATGGGCATGGCAGAATAGCATAATTGCTCGCTTAATAATTATTGTAATTATCAGGTAAAAACAAAGGTAATTTGTTTTTCTACATAAACAATTTGTTCTTTTTTTTTTTTTTTTTTTTTTTTTTTTTTGTTAAATCTTACAAATTAGTTCCTAGAATTTTAACCTCATCCACATTTTTATCTTTTAAAATTTTCTCTTTTAGATATTTAGTTATATTTTAGGTTTTATTTATTTTTTTTTTTTCACTCACCCCAATTTGATGATCCTCGATGAAGGCCTTCATGTTGGAGTCTGGTAGAGGTTGGGCTGATTAGGTGAGGGGTTGAATTTCTTAAATATATTTTACAACTACATTATTTCTATTTTTGCATGCCTTTCCTTATTTACATTTTTTTTTTTGTTTGTTTTTGTTTTGATTTCTTTCTTTAGTTCAATACGAGTTCGTAGAATTTTATTTAATTTCATATAATTATTAATTTCTTTTCAATATATTTTTAATTTCTAGTCCAATATAAGTTCGTAGAATTTAATGTAATTTAATATAATTATTACTATTATTTTTCTATATATATAATATCTTTCTTATTAATTTCTTTTCAATCTATTTTTTTGCTTTCTAGTTCAGTATAAGTTCATAATATTTTCGTAATTAATTTTGTGTTTGTGAACAACAACAGAAATGTATTAAACGATTGGAAGACGACTCTCGGTCGCTATTTTACACTTGGATATAGTTTAGAATTATAGATGATATCCGAATTTGCTCCTATCCTGCGTATCAATTATTGATTTGCGGATAAATGGAGACGGGATGGACTCAGTGGGAGTTTTTATTTTTGTTAGGGTTACTCATCCTGATAAAAAAAATTATTTGTAATGATCCAGGTATGGAATCCAGGTGGTGCGGGTGGGACTCTCGTGGATTCTCGGCCATAGAAGACGCCTTATGGAAACAAGGTTGAGATAAGAATTTGGCTGGCGAGCTTGAAAATCATTACCTGATCCCAGGCTAGGTTTGTTTGCGACTTTAATGATGTCTTTGCTTGACTTCTTTGCCCAATGATGTGTTGAGATTTTTCAGATTTAATTTGTTTTATTTTTTTTTTTGATTAATTTGCACGTGTTTCACCCACTTGTTTTATACATATGTTGTAGCTGGTTCTAAGGTGTGAGTCTGCTTAGCTTGACAGCTCAAAAAAGAAAAAAGACTTTTGCAGCCACCTAATAAGCTGCTGGGGCTAATGTCAAGGTAAGTACGAACGCCTAGTATGCAAATTAGGAATGACTAAAACAAAAAAAAATTGCTACCACCTATCGATAAAAGTGGAGAGTTTCGTTAAGCTTAGACGTTATTCTAATCTAATTTTTGAAACTCGAATGGGCAGCACAGGTGACCATTACAACCACAGATAATCTGTCGAGTAATCCGGAGACATGATTAGCTGGAATTAGCATTTTATATCTTTGGCATGATAAGTTCCAAGCTCTTTTCCACTCAGGGATTCTAGTAAATAATAAGCGTTTCCCAATTTCTTCTTCACTCTACATTTTGAAAACAACGGGCCGAACTTTTTATTGTACTTCTGACTAAAGTTACTTAACTGGAAATTTCGTTTGAAAACTTCTTGACCTTCTTTGAATGAAATAATCTTACTCCTCAAGTTGTACTGTTTTGCATTCTCTTCATAGGCTTTTCGACTATTTGTTTTTACTTTTTGGCGTAACAAAAATAACTTTTCGTGCCGATCCATTGTAGGGGATTCTTCTAGAAGTGATAATTTCTTTAATAATCGGTAATCCTCAGCGTGGTTAATCATATTAAACCCAAAAAGGGCTTTGTAAGGAGAACATCCAAGAGACTGATGCAATGCCGATCGCAAAGCAGATGAAATGCAAGTTATATTAACATCCCAGTCGGTTTGATCATTCTTGAGATATGAACGGATAGCTGTAATTATCGAGCGATTAACTCGTTCAGCTGCATTGCTTTGCGGAGAGTAGAGGGCGGTACAAATGTGTCGAATTCCAAACTTAGTTAACATCGCTTCAAATTCTTTTGCTTTGAATTGTGAGCCGTTGTCACTAACAATAGACTCTGGAACGCCAAACTCACAAAAAATTCGATCTTCTAAAAAGTTGTTAATACTTCCGGTCGTAGCTTTCTTTAACGGACACAGCCAGTGATATCTACTAAAATGGTCAAGTACTATAAATAATCCAGTATAGCCTCTTTTACTACGGGGATATGGGCCGAGAATATCAATATATAATCTTTGAAAAGGGCGTATGGAAATACTTTGTTCTCCCATTGGGGGTCTTAATGTTTGATTAGGGCTTTTTGTTTGTTTACAAACATCACAGTTCCGAATGTAATCTCTAACTTCTTTGGATAAACCTGGCCAAAAGAGATAGCGACGCAAGCGTTCTATCGTCTTTTGCATCCCTCCATGTGCAGACACCACACTATTATGAGCCTGCCAAATAACCTTGGCTCGTAATTGTTCTGGAACCCATAATTTCCAACTATCGGCTTCTTGATCCGGATTACCAGTCGCATGTTCCGTTCGGATATACACAAATTTGTCGTGTATCCGTAAATCTGGAAGTTTACTTAGATTCTGCTCTACTTTCAATCGAAGCTCGACGTAATCTGACTGCATAAAGGCTGGTGAGTCTAAGTCAATTTCGGGTCCTATCACCTCTAAACTGTCGATAGATTCCTCACACATTCGAGACAGAGCATCTGGAACGATATGATCCTTCCCTTTACGATGAGAAATATTAAATTTAAATCCCTGCATTCTATCGAACCATCGTGCAACTCTTCCCGTGGCACTTTTTCGTTGTTTTATAAGCCATGTTAGACTAGAATGATCGGTCACAACTTCGAATGGTTGCATCTCTAAATAACCCCGAAATCTTTCGATGGCTACAATAACTGCTAGACATTCCCGTTCTGTTACACTATAATTTCTTTGAGCCTTAGACAATTTTTTTGACATGTATGCGATCGGTCTTTCTTCTCCTTCGTCGGAAAGTTGCACTAACACGCACCCAATGCCGAAGTCACTGGCGTCACAATGCAGAAAGAACTTCTTTGTAAAGTCAGCATTTTGCAAAACGGGTGCGGAGGTAAGTTTGACTTTCAATTTATCCATAGCTTCCTGCGCGTCAGTCGTCCATGTGAACTTTCTACTTTTTCCTAACAGTTCTGTCATAGGAAATGACAACTCTGCGAAGTTAGCAATAAACCTGCGGTACCAATTACAAATACCTAGGAAACCTCTTAATTGTTTCATGTTTCGAGGAGCAGGCCAATTTAGAATACACGATACCTTTTCCGGATCCGTAGCTATTCCTCCATTTCCAATTATGTAACCTAAGTAGTTAACTTTTGTTACACAAAAATGGCTTTTCTTAACATTTAACGTTAAGTTTGCTTTGCGAAATTGCTGGGCAATTCGTATGAGGACTGCTAAATGGGATTGAAAATCATCGGTAACAATACACAAATCATCTAAATATCCAAAAACACAGTATCGTAGATCTGGTGGAATAAGATCATCCATCAGACGACACATGGTTGACGGTGCGTTACACAGACCAAATGGCATTACTTCGAATTGAAATAATCCTCGACCTGGCACTGTAAACGCTGTTAAGGGTTTAGCTTCCTCGGTCAGTTCAATTTGCCAATAGGCATCTTTTAGGTCCAGTTTACTAATAATATTTGCCTTTGGAAGACGCGAAAATATTCCCTCAATACTTTGTAGTGGGTATGCATCTTTCAGAGTAACATCATTTAATTTTCGAGCGTCCAGACAAATTCGGACTTTATTTGGTTTAATAACCATTCGAATGGGCGAGCTCCATGCACTTTTAGATGGTGCAATCACTTTAAGTTCTAGCATACGATCAATTTCAGTATATAAGACTTTCTCCACAGCTGGACTAATAGGATAGTGTCTCTGTTTAACAGAAGACGCGTTTCCCGTATCTATGTGATGTTTAATTAAGGATGTTCACCCCAAACCCTCTTTTTCGAAGTTGGGAAACATTTCTTTCACTGCTTCCAATTGGTGAAGTTCCATTTTAGTCAAAGGATATTGGTCCGGCTTAGGGGTGCTTAGGTCCTGCCCACTATCTGCTGGTTCAAGGGATCCCACTATTCTGGGTGCTAACTGAAACGTTCGCCAGAAATCAATTCCAAGAATAAGACGCTGTGCAATTGTTGGTATAACATAGAGTTCTACCTCCTTTTCTTCTCCTTTATATCTCATTGCTACTTTTAATATGCCTGAAACTTGATGTGGTTTAGCATCCGCCGTTTTAACCTGCGATACTATTGATTTATATCCACCTACACCACTAAAGTCTTGTTTTGCTAATTCAGCTCCAATACAACTAATATTTGCTCCGGTGTCTAGTAACCCCCATTCTGTAAAACCTAAAAATTCTACACTAGCATAACTTCGGTTATCCGCATTATTTTGAAATATAGTAGATATTAATCTATGTTGTTTCTTACAAAGGTTCTTATAATATTTCTTTATCCGAATCGAATTTCTTTTTCGAGGAATTATATTTTCCGAAAAAATTTTATCTCTAACTTTATAATAATTTTTCAAACGTTCTTCATATGGCCTAAACTTAATATCTACCTCATTTTCTATCTTTGCATCTGATATATTATCTTTAGTTGTAATGATACGCTCCTTTATTTTCTTATTTAAACTTGTATATCTATTTAAATTTGTAAACTCCGACTTATTTATTGGTGGGACATCCGATTGTTTTGAGATGCCCCGGTTTTCCGGTTTTCCGAACTGGTTTTACAGTAAATACAATTGGGCTTATAGATGTCAGGCTTCCCACATCCATAACAAAATATACGTCTATCCCCTAGACAATCTTGCCAAAAGTGTCCAGTTACTCCGCAATTCCAACAAGTTATGTTAGCCGGATTTCTTTGTATAGCAGAGATGTCTAAACTGTTGTTTTCGGATTTATTTTCCTCAATCTCCTCTACTGCATATACACGATAAGGTCCTCCCTCTTTTGATTTCGTTACGTTGCGAAGAGATCGCCCTGCTTCTTGTAAAAAGTGTTCTCTCCTTTGTACTAGCCGTCTTAAATGATCGATGGAGTATATTTCTTCAAATAATAATCTATCTTTCATATCAGTAAGTAAATTTCCCTGAACTAGTTCGATTAATTCTGATTCCTCAAACTCAACAGATAGCTTATCCATTAGTTTGCAAATAGCTTCGTAATATGTGTCAAATGTTTCGCCAGGTTTTTGTTTCCGAGCTCGAATTTGTTCCCGCAATTCTGTTTTTGAGCGGTTCTCTTTATATTGTTCACGTAGCCCTGTGCAAAATTGATTCCAAGTAAATGTTTCTGTTCGTTTGTGAAATCTCCAGAACCATGAACTAGCTTTGCCTGTTAATAGCTGATGAACATTTTTGGCCATTGCCTCAAGATCGTTATTAAGATGTTCTCGTGTTAACACTTTAACTCGATATAAAAATTCGTCAACTGATAATCCTTCCGCAGTTCCTTCGAACCGAACTCCCCATTTTTGAATAATATCTGCAACTTTGTTGCTAGAATGCCCTGAGGAAAAAGCTCTAGGGCTTGGTACATCAAAATTACTTCGTTCTTGACCACTCGGATTTTCAACTCCGTTTCTCAGTACCAATGACGAAAGCATTCTGTCTACTGTTTCTCTAACTAAGTGTTCTATGTTTGGTCGTACCCACTTATCATTATTTCTTGGAAATTGCCTTTGGGGTCTGCCTCGCTGTGATCTTCCACGTTGTGGACTATTCCTCGGTATCCCATTATTAGCAAGCCTAGTATTGAGGCTTCTTTCACTCTCGCTTTTCGGATTGGTTTGGGCCCAGTTTAATCGCTGATCGGACTGTGAAGTACCTATTTCTCGGTTTCCATCCTCTAGCTGAAGCTGTCTAACCACAGACCTAGTGTTTGGACGATTGAACTGCCGCTCTTTTTCATCTCCAGGCTTTGCACCAGGAGAACAGTTTCCTACTACTACTTTTACATCCTTTCGCAATACTTTAGCTAAGCATGATGGACATTCATTCTCCTTGTCAGGATGAAATCTCAGTTCCATACAAGATTTATGAAAAATATGTTTACAATTGGTAATTACACATGGCTGCGTATTTTCCATGACATTTTCGCAAATAACGCATACGTTTGGTATTGCCTCTGCACCACTTTGTTCCGGGGTACGTTGGATTGGCATTTTAAATTATTTGTTATATTTATATAGATTGATTGATTTAAAGTTTCCGTTTATTGACCTTTCTTGGAAATGTGAGTAGTTAATTTTCTTTTTCTGCATATTGTTATCTGTCACTCCTCTAAATGTTTAGGTTAATTTATTTATTATTTTTTTTTTTTTCTATTTAATTTATATGTTTGGTCTATTTCAATTACCTTAGGTTACACTAGAATGCTTCAAAAAGCTTTCGTTTCTACGCTTATATTAACGGACAAAAATACGCTCTCGCATAGGTTTCTGTATTCCAGCCAATACTAACATAATAACAGAACCAATTCTATTCATTCCCTTTATAAATCTGTAACCCAATGGATGAATATTTGTTGCTTGACAACTCCTGTCTTTTAAAATATCCCTGATCATACACCTTACTCTTCGGTCGGGTTGTTCGATTATTCAAGCCCCCAAATTCCAGAAGGGTATACAATTTCGATATTCTATCCTAGCAACCAATTTTCATACGAAAGCAAAACGAGCAATGTTTATTTACTGTGGATTATTACTCAGAATTAGATGTTCAACAATATTCTGATACAAAGTTCCAAAACTTAATTTTTTTTCTTTGGTCGCGATTAATAAGCATCCGCTTGGTAATGCGAAATCCTAACTAAAAAAAATTTTATTTCGAATCTGACTTTCTTTCCACGGGCCGGCGGTTATTGAATCTATTACGAAACCTTTCACCGGGCCTCACACGTTTGGGCGCCAAATTCTTTGTAACCTCCTGCTTAGCTGTATCAAAGTTTTTGTCGGGCTGCCATAATAGGCAAATACAGCTACTGCATAATTTACTAGATACTAGCAACGGGACCCTTATTAAGTGTAGCTCTTTCGGGAGATGGGGTGGGTTTTGCCAATATCAGTAAATTTGATCACTACAAGAATCATTAAAGAGTCCCTACTGAAACTAAATTTCCACTTGATCGTGGAGAACGCACAAAAAAAACAAACCAGAAAACTTGGGGTCATTGCCCCCGAGAAGATAAGCTTAGGAATTGCATGATAACAAGGAGGAAAGAAATCACAACAGAGAAAAAGAAAAAAAAATGTGCCGACAATGATGTTAAAATTCGGACACTGTTTCACTACCCACCCTACCTTAGTCTTAAGAAAAGTTTTGTTAAGACCCCAATTATAATTGCTACTCACATTTCCAAGGTCACGGAAATAATTACTTACTCACTCATACTTCTATTTTTAATGTAATATATTTTCACAAAATATAGCTTAACTCTAGGGTCTTACAATAATAAAAGAGAAGTAATTTCATGTTCAATTCAGGTATGATCTTAGAATTTTTGTTAATTACCATTTTGGGCTAAAACTCATCTTACTTTTAATTATATATATTCCTCTATTCGATTTCGAATGCACTTGAAGGTTTAGGCTAGCAAAAAAAAAAAAGCAAATGACGAAAGCAAAACAAACAAGCACTTGCTGTCTGCAAGCTTATCTGCTTGGCAGAGATTATTAACGGTTATTTATATGGGCATGGCAGAATAGCATAATTGCTCGCTTAATAATTATTGTAATTATCAGGTAAAAACAAAGGTAATTTGTTTTTCTACATAAACAATTTGTTCTTTTTTTTTTTTTTTTTTTTTTTTTTTTTTTGTTAAATCTTACAAATTAGTTCCTAGAATTTTAACCTCATCCACATTTTTATCTTTTAAAATTTTCTCTTTTAGATATTTAGTTATATTTTAGGTTTTATTTATTTTTTTTTTTTCACTCACCCCAATTTGATGATCCTCGATGAAGGCCTTCATGTTGGAGTCTGGTAGAGGTTGGGCTGATTAGGTGAGGGGTTGAATTTCTTAAATATATTTTACAACTACATTATTTCTATTTTTTGCATGCCTTTCCTTATTTACATTTTTTTTTTTTTTTGTTTGTTTTTGTTTTGATTTCTTTCTTTAGTTCAATACGAGTTCGTAGAATTTAATTTAATTTAATATCATTATTAATTTCTTTTTCAATATATTTTTAATTTCTAGTCCAATATAAGTTCGTAGAATTTAATGTAATTTAATATAATTATTACTATTATTTTTCTATATATATAATATCTTTCTTATTAATTTCTTTTCAATCTATTTTTTTGCTTTCTAGTTCAGTATAAGTTCATAATATTTTCGTAATTAATTTTGTGTTTGTGAACAACAACAGAAATGTATTAAACGATTGGAAGACGACTCTCGGTCGCTATTTTACACTTGGATATAGTTTAGAATTATAGATGATATCCGAATTTGCTCCTATCCTGCGTATCAATTATTGATTTGCGGATAAATGGAGACGGGATGGACTCAGTGGGAGTTTTTATTTTTGTTAGGGTTACTCATCCTGATAAAAAAAATTATTTGTAATGATCCAGGTATGGAATCCAGGTGGTGCGGGTGGGACTCTCGTGGATTCTCGGCCATAGAAGACGCCTTATGGAAACAAGGTTGAGATAAGAATTTGGCTGGCGAGCTTGAAAATCATTACCTGATCCCAGGCTAGGTTTGTTTGCGACTTTAATGATGTCTTTGCTTGACTTCTTTGCCCAATGATGTGTTGAGATTTTTCAGATTTAATTTGTTTTATTTTTTTTTTTGATTAATTTGCACGTGTTTCACCCACTTGTTTTATACATATGTTGTAGCTGGTTCTAAGGTGTGAGTCTGCTTAGCTTGACAGCTCAAAAAAGAAAAAAGACTTTTGCAGCCACCTAATAAGCTGCTGGGGCTAATGTCAAGGTAAGTACGAACGCCTAGTATGCAAATTAGGAATGACTAAAACAAAAAAAAATTGCTACCACCTATCGATAAAAGTGGAGAGTTTCGTTAAGCTTAGACGTTATTCTAATCTAATTTTTGAAACTCGAATGGGCAGCACAGGTGACCATTACAAACTTGCTCTTTTTTTATTGTTATTATAAAAGTTTTAATTTCTGAAAAGGAGTAAATCTTTAGTTAATTTTTGTTTCCAGAAATGCAAATAGCGTCTATTCCCTCCTCAATATCTCATTAGGAGTCTCATACTCTTATTTTTGGGAAAAACTCCTGTTGCCAACTGAAATGAATTTTTCTCTATTATTAGTTTAGCTGTAAAATCAACTCAAGGATAATCTGTGAAACGAACCTGCAAGCCCCAGCCCCTCTGCCCTCCCCCTCCGCACGTTGCTAAACCAATTACTTAGCTCCGGTCTCCTTCACTCACTTCTGCTGCTTCCACTGTCAGGGGACGTTGCACGTGTTAAAGTTCATTTAAAATCCATCAGGGAACCAGCGCGTTGGGGCTTTCAGGGGCGGGAAGGACTCGGAAAGGACACGGAAAGCGTTATTTCAAAGGGGTGGCCCGGGTGACAATTTCTTCGTTTTCTCCATTTCGCTGTTTGGGGCACTCGTGCATAACAGGAAAATAGGGTTAATGGGGAAATTATGAATGCGCCCAAGGAGGTGCAGACCAAATGAGCAAGGGGCCAGGATGCATGACGGCCCCCCCCCCCTTGAATGCATTCATATGCCATTGTTGGTCAGGAAGAGGAAAAAAAAATATTAAAAAAATATGCAGAGCCTGCAATACCCTACCATTAAATTTTCAAAACGTATTCTTTAAAGTTTAAAATGATTTTTAATATAAACGTTTTTGTTTAATAATTCAAGCAACCAGAGAAAACTTTTCCGAAAAACTTATGTTGCACTCTGCCAGGATATGAAACCAGCCCCCCTTTAGTCCTTTCACTTTGCCGTCTCGTGGACCATAAAATATTACAACCCTGCGTGGCCAGGGTTGCATTTGACAGCCGCAAGTGGTTGTCATTAGGAGCTGCGACAAAACGGTCATTTAAATGCACTCTTCTTCCCAACATTTGCCCACTTTTGGCCGCTTCTCCGTCTTGAACTTTTACGCTAAAGTGGGCGCAACATTTGCTGCAAAATTACGTCTATCAAGTGGGTTGCGAGGGGCGGCAGCTAATGCTGATCGCTTTGAGGCACATTCGCGTTGCACTTGCTCTACCTTTTTTCCCCTCCTGAAGTTTCGGAAAATTCCCACTTTTTTTTTATATCCTTTAGACAATTTCGTGGACATTCTGTGAAATGTTTCTTATGCTTATTTCTTGCTACGTGCTAGGATTGTGTGATTACCGGAGAAGCAATTTGTGGTAGTGCCATCGGAGGTGACAAAAAAACCAAAATAAATCCTTTGTAAATTGGATTTCTTTGAAATTTGCTTACAAGCTAAGGGTTTTTTTTATGTAGCTGGAAGCTGGAAATTATTGAAATGGAATAGGGGGTACTCAGTGAGGTGAATGACCATCCGGAATATTTCAAGTTATTGGACATAATCAACGCCCAAGCAGAAAATGATTTAAATCAATCACTTCCGCTTGATTGAACTCGAAGTTGCTAAAGTCTCTTAGTCATCAGGTTAGTACTCTTGCCAGTAAGAGACTAAGTCGTAGAAACTAAATTAATTAAAACCAAAATCCACTCTTAATAATTACTGATTTTCTTCCATGAGTAAGACACTCGCTCAGACAGTTACTTCCTGGTGGATGGGTTGCGGCCTTCGTTTGAGCTTCCAAGTCGCCCAAAAATAGTTCTGTCGCCGCTTCTTGGCTGGCCGTCATTAAAACTGTCTGCAACGTGTCGGAACAGCAAACATAACTGTTAATTGCCATTTCTACGCGAAGTCAGAGTGCCCCCGCTCCACCGTCCCCACCAGACTTTTACTCGATTCCGGAACGTCGGTCTCATTTTCATATTTCGCCGCATGCGCCTCATTACAATTTAATTCACAATGTAATTGCAGACTCTGAGTGGGCTGGGAGGTGGGGGCTGGAAAAAAAATGGCAATGGAGTGAGGGGCATGGAACGGAAACTAAGCATAAGGAGCGAGGAAAAGGAGCCACCGACTTGGCAAAAAGTTTTCTTGCAGTTTTGCGCCACTTGACACGCGCCTCGCATAATTTCCACACGTCCTATGTGCCACAAACCTCGCATATGTATGCACTCCCTTTGTTCAGCTCTGCCCCAGAACTCCTCCCCGCCCCACATGCCTCCTTTGCCGTATGCATTTTTGGCAGTCGACAGTCGGCAGTCGACTGTGGAAAAGGGCGGAAATGCGACAACTACGAAATATTCACCCTCCTAACTTTGGAGTCATTGTGTTTCCTCTTCACTTGTCCATATTTAAATTCACTCGCTTTCCATTTAAAAGTCTGTTTAATAATATTATGAATTGGTAATCTGCCATGTCGCCGCCTTATCTCTATATAGATTTCTCGAATATGTGCGCAGAATAAGAAAATAGAGGACTTCCTATGGAAATACTTGTCTATTTATAAGGCTGATGATTTCATATATTTTTGGCAAAGAAATAAATAATTTTATGCAAACTCGGTTAAAGATTTTAAAGATTCAAACAACAGACAACTGCTTCCCTCGTTTATCTAAGCTCACATTTAAATCGAGCCCATTTCGGCCATGTAATTTGAAATGGGAATTACAAATCACTGGGTTGTGCTTAAAAAAAAAAAAAGAGAGTAGAAGGAAACAGAAAAGTAAATCCGAAAGGCACACCCAATCAATTATATAGACAGCAATTTTACAGCCCCCACTGGGCAATCTCGTTCCATCCTCTCTCCCATAGACCCACTGCCACCCAAAATGTTCCCACCCGATGAGTTCGTGTCCAGCCTCTCCACGTTGCAGCTTCCTATATGTATTATATCTGGCTGTAGGGCTGTGCGAGTGCAATTGGAACATTTCATGGATTAAACGTTTTCTTAATTGAGTGCCTCATTTTCCGGTTAGGAAGTTTTTCATGCCGAGAAAATAAATTACACACATGAGTGCAATTTGGTAGCGGCAGGCTCTTGTCGCTCCAGGATGCAGGATTCAGGATGCAGTATTCCAGCCTCCTGAAATGGGCCTTAACGGGCCGTAACCTGTCCTATCCTTCCACGGCGGGGCCTCAACTGAACAATCACCTCATAATGGCGTTAATCAAAAAGTTGCCACTGCAATTCTGTTGATGCTGCAAGTTGCAGCTGAACGATTGAACGTTTAACGGTTAAGTTTGACGATACACAGACAGAAAAAATGTATTCCTAAAGAAATTAAAATTTATCCAGAAGGTTAAATTAAAAAAATATATATTTATAAAAATTTTATAGACTATCTACTTCAATTTCATTAAAAAATAGTAATATCTTGTACATTTTTTTCGAGTGCATATATATGAAGGGTTCAATGGCTTGGTCCTGGCCACCAGGGAAATTAGTAATACGACAAGTGCAGCAGCATTACCACCACTCCTCCACCCATCCCCCCCTGGCCATCAATCCCCCACTGGGTCTGTGGACAAATGAGCTCGATGGCAGACCCGACGTTGTCGTCGCCATTCTCCGCACCGTTTTTACACATTTTACTTATTCTCTTTGTCCTGGCTGGTCCTAGCTTTTTGTCTCTATAAATTTGTCACTGATCGTCCTGCTTGGTCCTTTTCCCGGTCTCGGCCTGGCGCCTGGCCAGTAATTGAAATGGCGTAACGACTAAAAATTGAAGCGAATCCCGCTTTTGACCGCTCGCTCACAGCTCTAATGAAAAAGTTAAAGAGTTCTATCCTCCAGCCCGAGTCCGAGACCCGAGTCAGAGTCAGAGCCAGAGTCTCTGAAACGGGCTGAGGTGGTGGAAAATGTGGGAAAAAAAAATTGGTTGCGTGCACTGGAAAAGTTTCAAAAAAGTTAATATTGATAAATTGATTAAAAGTTTCATAATTCTACACTTGAAGGTGGGTGGGGCAGGAAAATGTAATGGAAACCTTCGGGAATAGTGGAGAAAAAGCAAAGCAACTTTACCAAAAACTTCGCGACACCATGAAGTTTCTCTGGAAATTAAAAATTAATTGTCAAAGCTGGGCGAGAGTAATTCTCAATGATTAAAAGTGAAAATTGTATACAAAAAAAAAAACCAAACTAATTTGATAGTTAATATTTCTCTGTCTCAGTCAGCGAAAAAGCATAAGATATAGTATTTTTGGCTAAGCTTTCTATCGCTATACTTTGCCTTATTTTAAACATGCCATAAACAAACACTAAAAATGTAAATTTAAATATTTATTTCGAGTCTCACTCGACTTGCTGTTTGGAATATTAATTCCGTACCGCCCTTATCAGTAGACCTCCATGGAGTGTGAAGAGCTTTTGCCGCCGGCCACTCAAGTGCCGAAATAGCTCAGTTGGGAGAGCGTTAGACTGAAGATCTAAAGGTCCCCGGTTCAATCCCGGGTTTCGGCAATCTATAGAAAACTTTTTTTTTATTTTATTTTATTTGTTAAAAATATCTTGAACTTAAATCTGTCAAGTTTCGTGTAATTTAATTTCATTAAGTCGAGTTATCAATTGCCTTGTTAAGCCCATTAAACCCTTTCATCATTGAAAAGACATTTCGTATGTCATTTTCCTGGGAAAACTTTCAGCATTCCAGCCCAGCGTCTTTATCGGGGACACTTCATTACCCTCTGCTCATTAAAAAATGTAGTTGCGCCGAGCCAAGGATTAAGGATGGGGGCTCTGACGAATTCCGACAACAATCTCGTCCCCGGCAACAAAAAAAATCACAATAGGAAAGAACTTTTGCCAAAACTTTTCCCCAAACGAATGCAGATAATGTTGTGGCACAGTAGGGTGGTGGAGGAGGGAGCACAGAAATCAGCATGACAATTATAATGATAATGAGGGGGTTAAGGGGCCTCGGGTGGGGCTGGGGGGACACTGGGTCCTGATGAAAATGTCATTAAATTATGGCAAAGAATGCGCCCAACTACCAGCCAGCCAGCCGCCGAGGCAGCCGTTCTGCGCCATTCAGTCAAGTTGGCGACGACATCAGGACCTTCCTCAGCCTGGTCGCTTTAGTTGGCAGCTACATTGAATGCAATTAAAAAAGTTAAGCTCGGTTCCCTTCGTTTTTATAGATGTATGTAGATATGCAAGCCGTTCTTGGCTCTAATTAATTTAATTAACAGGAAAATTAGTTGTTCAACAGTTGGGAACACGGCAACTAAAAGATTTTTACATGTGTCAGGATGTACAGGATAACTTATCTGGTGTTTACTCCATTTTTCTTTTTTTCAAAAGAGGAACAACAAGAAGGTAGACTTTCAAGAATTGATATTTGATTACCATAAATCCTCGTGATGTCCAAAGTTTTGATAGCTTATTACTTTTACGATTCCAATAAATACTATTTCTCCTCCTGACGTTATTATTTTCCTGTGGCGTATAAAACTTTCATCCCGAGTGATTGCCGGGATCCTAATTACTTATTTGGGCCACTGCAGTTCGCCTCCGAGGCACTCGAATAATAAACACTTTCCTGGAAAGCTGGCTTCTATTTTTGTGTATTTTTTTCTGTTTTCCTTCTGAATTATGCGCCATAAAACATAAATCAGACTTTTGTCTTGGACATAAACTTCTTCAAGTTGAGGCCGCACTGCCTCCTTGTTGTTACTGCTGCTGCTTCTGGGCTGTTATTGTTTGTGTAGTCGTTGGGGCTGTCAGTGGCAGAGCCAGAAACTTTTTATATATATTTTTATTTTATTTTTGTTGGGCGAGTAGTAAACGGTTTACTTCGCATGGGGACGGCTGTCGTCGTTTGTGTCACTCCTCCTGGCCGCCTCGTTTCCTTCCCTCTTCCCTCTTCCCGGTCCTGCGACAGGCAACGCTAATGATCTACGCCAATGGCGCCCACGTAACAATCTCAACTTTGGTCGAAACCCCACTCCAGCTCCTCTGGCTCGATTGTTGCCATTGAGGCATAAACTTTGTTGGCCTCTTATTGGTGTTGAGTCAGCTCAGCTCAGGCTGGTCGAGGAGGGCTCACGTGACTTCCATTTGGCTGCACTCGGTCTGGAGATGTCCAACTTCCGATAGGCCATAACAAATCGATGTCTTATTATTTATGACTGACATGGCTGAGTAGTGTTCTAGCCTTCCTGCTTTCAATGAGATAAATAAATCTGCAAAAGGCTCCAAATATATTTATATTTTTTATGAGTTTATTGAGAAAACCATTCCCTATTATATGTACTAACTCCTTTTATAGGAAAAACACCCCCAACCAAATCAGTTCTTTTCGCAAAAACTCCATATAATTGAAACATCTGTTTTCTACTGCAAATCATCCATCATTCTCAAAGACGTTATTAAACTGGGGAGGATAACCCTTTCGGGTTACATTATAAACCATTACACGGGCCTCATATGGTTATGGAGTAATTGTGCGAACAACCCTCGGTGCGATGACGTCTCAAGGAGTATAATGCCATTCCCCATCCCACTCCGCCCGTCATCATCATTGGCGGCCGGAGTTGACATCCCGCACAGCCGACTGTACACTGTACTGTCATCAGAAGAGACTACCACCAGGAAGGATACCCCTGGCTCTCCAGTTTCAATCGTAGCTTGAAACAAATGTCTTCCGTCGCGTCGGCTTCCGTTTCAGGTTTTCCACTTGAAGATTTTTAGTAAAAATATTTAAGAAATGTTCTATAGCTTTATAACTAAAACATTTAATATCTCATATATTTCTTATAAATTAAATATTTGTTTTCTGTGTAATTCAAGTCGTACCTTCTGTTTCCTTTTCCTTGGGCAAATCCGATGTAGAGTTTTTCTTTTGCGGCTCTCTCTGTCCCTTTTTGGCGAGATTTATTGCCTTTTATACATCATTGTCACCGCTGGGCCGGGGATTGTGGCCGGGTCCTGTGTATTCCGCCTGATTTTTCTCTGGTGACAACGTGCAACCGCGTCAACGCAATTTGCCGCCATGTCGGGATCGAAGTTGAGCCTCGGAGTCTTGGAGACTGAGAGGGAAATCTTTTCGCGCCGCCTCCTCCTCGGCCTCTGTGATGAATTATTAAGACGCATGTCCTTGTGACAATCGGCGAATCGAATCAGACCACAATCCACTCCCTGTGCAAGTGCGTCTTCATCCGTATTTGGTGTTTGTATCCTGAGGTTGTGTATCTGTATCTGTATTTTGTTTTCTGTTTGGTCTTTTTTCCTTTTAACTCTCAATGAGCGGTGATTTGTTAGGGAAACATTCGAAGCTTGTCCCCCAAGTGGATTAGATTTAAAAGTCATTTACGAGTTTTGACCTAATCCGCTTAGCATCCAAGTGTTTGTCACTCGCCGAGTGTGTGTGGGAGTCTTGAGACAGCATTCATTTGCGGAATTAAGTTCTGCCAAGTCTCAATGTGAAAGCATTAGCCGGAAGCGCTGAAAGGACGACATCTGTTAAGGACGTTGCACTGCAAAGTAAGAAGCGTACCAACTGCTTTTTATAAACTATAAGGTGTCTTCTTAATTTGTGTAATAAAATGTATTTATGGCTCTATTTAATAGAAGCGAAATCGTTGAATAAAAGTTGGGAAGAGTTTGCTTTTTCATAGTTTACAGCTCGTTAACCGTTTATAGTTGGCTGATTTTCCGTATCTATGTATGAAGAGAGGTATACTCGCATTTCAGATGGACAGCGAGGCAGGAACTTCTGTCAGCTTTTCACTTTTCACCTCGGTCAAGGCTGCCACAGTTCCTGCTCGAGCTGTCATCATTTCCAGCGGATCCATGGTCCGATTCTAGACCTCCTCCTCCTCCTTCCAGTTGCCCTGATTTGGAGTCCTGGCATCTGCAACGAATGGTCGCCCGCTCCTTCCAGTTAACGTAATAGCATTCGGCCACTTTGAAGTTCAACTCGGGCACCATCACTGGCATTTTGTCAGTGGCTCCTGGACAGAACCACTTTTGATACCCTGTAGTTTTCGTTTGCTATAGAAGACCTAATAATGGAGGAGTATGAGACAACCCTAAAACCTCTGATAGAATTCCTTACAAACTTGAAATATTAGACATCCTTACTCTACTTTTTACTCAATTTTTTAATATATTTTGTATAGTACTGAGTACTATACTAACTGGTCACTGTCATTTGGAATGCTTTTTGTTGTATGTACTTTGCTTCAGTAATGTCTCTCTCCCTGGCTGTCTTCTGTGTGTCTGCAGCTTATGGTGCGGTAGGCTGGCAGAAACATTTTAGAATTTTTAATGTGCCGCCTTCTGCCTTTTATGGGAGCCCAGACAATCGACAGCGGGAGCGGAAGCACAAGCAGAAGCAGCTGCCAACTGTCCAACCGCAGCAGCAGCTAAGCATAAAGCACAAAGCACGAAGCACAAAGCACAAGGCACCAAGCACCCAGCAACGGAATGGGCCACCGGCTCGGAACGCATGCGGATGGTTTGTATCCGAAAGATACCGGCTCTGTTAACATGCATATGACATTTGTCTTCAGACGTTAATCTCATTAAATAAGCAATGTGGTGCGGATGTGGATGCGAACCAAGCGCCCTCTTCCCATATTCCGGCTATCTATGTACGTGATATGTGGAGTGGACAGTGGTTACCAAGGAGGATATAGCCACTTTTGTGATATCTAAAATTTATTTATATGAAGTATATATATTTTTGGTATAAAGATCTTTGGTAGCTGGAGTTTCAAGTAAGCAAGTAAAAATAATAATAACCAGATAGGCGGACAGATGGACAAGAATCCTTATATGTTCAATAATATTTATCCACCTAATACTCTAATGTAAGGATGTCCAATTTCCAGTGTTCTGAGGCCAAAGTGCTTGGTGATTTGAAAGCCCAGTTAGGTGCTCCGCGTACCATGTCCGCCCAAAACTTTGGTCTGGTCCGCTTTTAATGCAAATGCTGGCCCAAATGCACATTAAGAGAGTGGTCCCAACCAGAGCTGGGGACAACGTGCAGGGATGGTTTGATGCATACTATGAGATACAATGTGCATCTTTTATGAGATGGTAACGATTCTGCACCGACCGGCACATGGGGGCCCGGAGTTTGCATTAGGCTGGCTTTGTGTCTGGACAAATGTTTCGCCATCGATTAGTTGGCTGTCAAATTGGCAGAAGCCGCACTTTGACAGAGGCCCGAAGCCCGTACGCCGCACGGGATGGAGGGGGGGAGGAAAGGAGGCTTGGAGCGACAAATACCAGCTTACAGCATTTTTCGGAGCACACACATTTGCATTTTTGTGGAGTGGGGCGGTAATTCTACAAAGGCGTACTCTCAATGACGAATTACTAGTGCACACCCGAATTTCCTAAGCCCAAAGGCCTAAATGTATCAATAAGATACACACTGGCCTCCATGTGGTCGAGGTCCTGCTGGCAAATATCCTGTGTGCTCACTGTCATACATGTAGGCATTTTAATCGCCACATTACCATATTGGTCCGAAAGCGATTGTAAATAATTGTTTAGATTGATTTGGGCCAGAAGCTTAAAATAGTTTCAACCCAGGGGAGGTCCTTTGCTCCTTGTTCCTTATAGACATTTGTCTCGAAGGTGGTTATAGTAAATAGTTAATTATTTTATTTTTCTTAGAGGTAGAGGGTATGGAAATGCCATTGAAATTGATTTAAATATTCAGAACTTGGTTGCGGATTCAGTGAATTCTATTCCACAATTCCGAATTGCAAACTTTTATAATTCCAACCGGAGTCTGTCGAGTGCAAAATCTTCATTTCGTATCTGTGGAGGAGCTTGAGGTTGATGGGGTCACTTGAATCTGCCAACGGATGCGCAACTAAATCGTCCATGTCATCACACACCGACACACACTGGCTCGGAAAACTTTCCCCTGACCTCTTCACAAACAGGACCACCCCCGTCACTCTCATTCCCGGGGTTCTCAGCTTGCACTAGCATACCCATACCCACAGTCATACCCATTCCCATTCTCATTCACATTCACATTGCATTTTGCTATCCCGTCTACACTGTTGACTTATTTGCTTTGAGATAAACGCCAAGTTGATTTATAGAACCCACCGACAATTCATTCAGCCATTTGCACTCCCTCGCCCACCACTCACCCAGCCATTCAGTCACTCACTCACACAGTCATTCATTCATTCATTCGGTCATGCAGACATGCAGTCAAGCGTACAAAATTCTTGTTTGTTTGTTTCTTTATTCATTGGGCGAGGAGCCGACTTGCCCGGTCAGAGGCCAGAGGAGCTGGCCAACTAGCAAACAATGAGTGGCCAGCTCAGAGGCCAGGACAGGCCCAAATAGGGGCAGGGATGGAGGAGCCAGGACTCAGACTACGTGGCCACTTGGCCACGTCACTCGCCAATCAATCCCCCCACCACCTAGACCAGCGAGGGGCTAGCGGAAATTATTTTCGCTCCCATCTGCATTTCAATATTTTTCGGATTTCATATCCCGTCCAAGGTCCAGAGCAGTCTAGTCTAGTCGCACATATCAGCTGCTGGTGCATCTAATTCAATCAAAGAAAATTTTATTAAATTGGACGCACCAAACTAGACTCTAACTAACAAATAAATTAAATCTCCAAGAAGCCAGTGCGTGTTGGGCTGAGGGCTCTATAAGGTCATTTGGACAGGCAGCTGTTCAGTTGTGATTGCCTGATTCGATCGACTGAATTCATAAAGTTCAAAGGGTGGCATGATGTAGTCATGGGTTTGTGATTGATTATTGTTGTTAATGGTCGGGTGGGCCAGAAATAATTCGATTGGGTTGCGTGGAAATAAAATAAAACCTCTTTGAAGCTAATGGATAACTTTCTCTTTAGTTTCTTCTCTTTAAAAAATAAATATACGATAAGATAGAGACACTAGATAGCCCTGAAAATATTCCTATTTATTACTCTTCTTTACACTTTACTATGGATCCAGTCCCCATATGGATCGTTACTACCCCTGGACGGGTAGTGCTTTCGGGGCTGTGTATATTTAGGCCTTTGTGCGATGGCGGCTGAATAATGGCGGCTTGTATGCTTAGCGGCAATTAATCAGCGGAACTGTCCGCACCCAAACATGCGTGAATATCCTAGAACCCGCTGGAAAGAGACAGACAACACAGGGAGAAAGAGAGAGGGGATAGCAGCGAACGACCCTAAAAATGTTTTGCTGTAATTAACTAAGATAAACAAAGAAGCCGAGGGGACAGTCGGTCTGAGTGCCGGCTGTAAGTGCGACCATGTCCTTGCTGGGGAGGACCAACCACCACCCATCGCCCACCAGAGCAAGAGAGCAGAGATGTGAAAGAGACGACGCCAGAAGATGGGAAGCAGACTGCTGCCGGAGACTTTGTTTCTATTCTATTTGCGGGCTCTGTCGGCAGACACAGCCTCAGTTGAGAAAAATGATTGCTCGAATAAATCATAATTAGCCATGTAAACATTTAGCAAATGTGTGTGACGTGCAGGAGTGTGTGCGAGCAGGGAAGACAAAGCTGCAACATAAATCGCTCATTGAGTCCAGGAGTCCGGGCATAAAAACTCGTTTTGCTGACAGTGGCAGGCCAGCAACTTTATGGACAAATTTATGGTCACGAAATATTTGTTAGCAAATCTGCATTTGAATCGTGTTCGATAAATCAAGAGATAAACATATTAACTTTGTTGTTGATTTGCCAATCAGTGTCAGGTATTAGCTTTCTGATTAATTATGAATAATTTAATTGATTAAATTTAGTACTAAAAGACTAGCTTGATGCCAGGTAGTCTTCTTCCATCCCATCTCTTTTTGTTGCATACTTTGGGGTGCTTGGGAAGTGGCCACTGAAAAAAGTCTATAATTCTTCTAAAAATTGTCCAATTTGGTTGAGTTTTGTTTTCTAGATTGCCAGAGCTAGACACTAAAAAATAAATAAAGAATAGTTCTAATTAAAGTTCTAATTAAGGCCTTTTCAGAAGTTTTAAACACATTCAAATGTTAACCCCTTTCCCTCAAAATCCATAAACCTGGTTAGTCATGATATTCGAGCTAAACCACTTTGGCCATTGGGTCATCTGGTCAGTGTCTGGAGTTTATCGCCCCGCACTCTGACCGCTCGTAAATTTCATAGAATTAATTAGAGCATCTGCTGACTGCTGGGTGCTGGGTGCTGCGGCTGCCATTGTTCTTATTATTATTATTGCTATTATTGTTTAACTGTTGTAGGAGTCGGCGATGGCATTTGTTTGTGTTCTGGCCTGGTTTAATGATGCATGAATTACGGCGGCGTCATGGGCGTGTCCCGATCGCTGGGGTCGAGGTCAGCATTGTTCGACTGGCATGTCGCTCCCCCGCGCCCAGCGGTTCATTGACTGACTTGGTCGGGTCGACAATTGATTTCTTACCTCTTTTCCCGGAGCCGTTAAGAAAGCACGGTCCAATCGAATGTATCTCCCACCCGTAATTACTGCTGACATGCGTGAGCACCTGACCTGTCTCGGACATCGTTTACGGGTTTCTTGTGCATTTTTAATTGGTTGTGTGAGCGTGTGATGAGGTGCTTTTAATTGTTCTGGGATAGGGATTGGCTTAAATGGATACTCGGCTAATGATTGTTTTCTTTACCTCTGGGGAGCGATGGTTATCCAGCCAAGAGTTTTATGGATGCTCTGCGGCGATATGATAAATAAATTTCCTAAGTGGATTGTTTTGATTTAATTGTTGTCTTAACACGTAAATTAATAGCTTAGACTTGGCCTATTACGATTGGAGATTTCTAACCGAATGTTACTCTCTTTCTCGTTCCAGGTATGTTGATTAAACTTAAGTGACTTTGACTTAACCAGCTGGAAACAAGTACGTACGTACATCGCTTCAAAAAGTTACCAATATTCCAGTGAAAGCAAAACTTCCTAATGGAAGAGTTTTTTTTTGCCATGGACCTGATCCCTGTTCCGGGCGAGTTCTGGCTCACCTTTTGACTTTTGCGCTGCATTTGGCTTCAACAGCTTAGCAAATTAAAGTTTTGTGGGATTTTTTGTGGCATGGGAGTGGATGTGGAAGCTTAACCCCTCACCTTGCCCCCAAGGGAACCATTTTTCTCCGGGTTTTTGTGCAAAGTGTCTGAATGTTGTCGCCATTTACGATGAATGCAATGGTGCTCCGTAATAGAGTCGGTTAAATGCCCCCCACCCACGCGAAGGATGCAGCATATCGAGGGGTCCAGGAGGTTGCCTGGCAGCCCCCCTCCAAATTGGCTTCCAGGCTGAGTGGGGTGAATTAAGTCTTTTCAGGGAGTAGTCAGGACACAACAATGGAATGTCGTGCTATCTCCTCGCTGCACAATGTTGGAGTTGCACTTAACTTCAGACACAGGAAAGCCGAGCTGCACAATAAGCACAAGGACAACCGGAGAAGCGCTAAGCATGCTAAGGATGCTGAATGGTCACCCACCCTTGCCTGCACTATGTCCCCCCTTCTTTTTTCTCAGTGTGGCTGACAAAAACAAAAGTCACATGAAAACAGCATGAAATAGCTGCAGTTTTGCCTCGGCTGCCGGCAAAGTCAAGTGCCAGGCGATTTTTCTTACACAATAATACACTTTTCCCATTTCGCTGACAGGGCTCCACTTCAATATCCTGTAGTTAAGGGTGTTTGAGGTATACCAGGGGATACCAGTAGTTTGAAAATGGAAACTAAATAAATGGAAACAAAACACTTCAAGTCATTAGAATAATTGGAGTTTAAAGTATTTTCTGTAAGAGTTGCACTTTATTTTCTAGAATAATATAGTTAATAGGATGACTGGGAATCCTTGTGTCTTAACCTTAATTTTTCCCACTATTTCTTTTTAATTTTCACCATTTTATTTCAACTGAGACTCCACTCAGCTGAGACATTTCTTGCACATGCGGCGTGTGACGTCACTTAGCGCAGACAGCTGTGATAATGATAAAATTAGATTATGGATGCTTTTCATTTTTCACACCCATCCCGGGCCCTCTGCAGCTTTTCCCTCTACTCGGTGGCCAGAACGCGGAGTCCCGGGGTTTTCAATTTATGGCTCCCGCCTCCCATGTGGGAATTCCATGCGGGTGTTGTGCTGGAAAATAATTACCATCAAAGTTTTATATTACACATATTTATTATGGGGAGCATAGTGGTGCATAGACAGACAATGGGGAGATGATGGGGATGGGGAAGGGGATGGGGCAGGGGCACGTATCTTACAGATACACACAGTCAAGTGGAATGAAGCAAAAAGTTCAAATGAAATTGACAGTCTGCTTAAGCGCATTTGTTGGCAGCAACTGGCGATGGCTTTTGTGCGAGAGATACGAATACAAATATATCTGTATCCGTATCTTTATCTGTTTTCTGCGCCCGTGCAACAGTTGCAGTTCAGTACACATGTGACGATTATAAAATCCCTCCCACATCTTTATCCCTCTGCAATTCAATCCTTTGCCGAAGACCTCTCCCTCCATCAGATCCAAGTTCCATTCGGGGGGACAAAATATTTCTATATGTCTTTCCCAACTCTGTGTGCTCGTGTGTGTTCAGAATTCGACACAGTTTCGTTAAGTAATTGAATTCAATTGTTTTCACAGTAACCATCATCGACTTTTGCTAAAGTTGAAAATGAAAAGCCAAATGTTGATTGCTTCGCCCCAACAATGGAGCTCCTCATTGTTTGCCTGACATTAAATCCAGCAAATTAAACCTTTAAATTACATTTTGGATCGGATACTTGATATTCTTGTTATATAATATTTATAACAATTGCCTCCATTTATCGGATAATATTCGGACATTTATTACAACCACGTTTGACTAAGCAGATTCGTTTAAATCCGAAATTAGTTCAATCAGTGTCTGGGCTGCCCCAGCCCGCAAGCCAACAAAATGTTTTTCCACAACAATTATTTTCACATTATGTTGATTTCACCTCTTCACCGATGACCGATTACCGAGGACGGCCCCCCTGGAAAATAATCGTGGAAACAAAGACCAAAAAATTAAACATGCCAAACCATCAAATTAGTGTTAGCCGCAAAGGATTTTCAAAACTATTCCAGCCCAGGCGGGCACAAAAAACACAAAGGGTGTGAGCTTCCCAAAAACAGACTAGGGACCGGGGGAAGACTAATTACACTTTACAAAAAACCTTAACGATGAGTGCCGGCAATCTTGACGAGGGTGCGGGGCAGGACAGTCGGGGTAACCAACCGCATTGCTATAAAACGAAAAATATTCAAGTGTAAACACAACCTGCAGCCAGAGCTAGCTGGGGAGAGGCGCCGGCATAGTGTTTTTCAGGGGCGTTGCATGCCACACACACACACACGCAACGTTCAACAGAGATACATTTGTATCTGTTGAGCCACTCTAAATGGGCAACTGGAGGCTGAGGCATGGAGCATGTGGCATGGGGGATGCCAGCCAGACCAAATGTAAATGTCTGTCTGGTGGGATACTTGGGAGGGGGCAAGGAGCTCGGGCGGTGCGGTTGTTGCAAATGCATTCGACGTGAACGTGTCGAAAGTAAGCTGCAGTTGCTAGAGACAAAATCGCGCCTCGCTACGTGATCCAACTTGGCTATATGTATATATATCCCCTTGCCCTTATCTCCCGACTTGAGCCAGTGCATATCCCGTAATGCATATATAGCATGGAGTGTGTTAAGGTGGGCGCCTCCAGGAGGTGGCACTGACAGGGAGAACTATTTGTCACGGCATTCTTCGCCGCCAGGATTAAGTTCTCCCTAACTCGCAGTTTTTCTTTTGTTGCGGCTTTTGTCGCAGATTTACTTTGGCGGGAGTTGGGAAAAGCAAACGGTAAAAATGTCAAGTTGCACCTGAATCCTTAAAGTCTAAAGTGTCTGCACTTTTTATGTCCTTGCTTTAGTTGGTTCTTGGAGAAATGAAAAAAATAAAAGGAAAATATCTTTTAGATGTGTTTAGGTTAAGTTAAACACGAAGACTGTGTTTAAATCTTAAAATATGTATCTCTATAATTATTATTTTTTATCAAAAGTATCCTACTTTTTTAGAAAAACCCCTAATAGACTATCCTTAGTCCTTTTTATAAAGCAAAAAACTAAAAGGGGGCACTGAAAAAAGAAGCAAACACCGCGTGTGACGTTCCGATATATGGCACACGCCCTCTTGTCGCCACGCCCACTGTGTCCTTAGGGCAAGCGAAATGGAACGGAACTAAAGTAAGAGCAATAGAAACATGTGTCTACGTTCGCATCATCGCCGAAAGGAAACTTCACACAAGCATGGCAAGCCAGCATGCATTAAAAATCCACGCTTCCGGCAGGAGCAGGAGCAGGAGCAGGAACAGGACACCCACCCACTTTTTCCCAACCCACCCCCATTCATGGTTTCAATAAAAACATTCGTGCACACACTCCCCCACACACCCACAAACACAAAAATAAGGAACAGCCAAATCTGGGGAATGGCAAATGCATTTGGAGTGTTTGCGGCAAATGCCAAAATGAAAAACATATTACTTGGCAACAAAAAGCATAGAAAAATGCCCAATAACTGTCTCGACTAAGTAGACTCATTAATTTGAAATAATTTTTAAGTATTCGGGGGTTTTATTTCCACATATAACCTGGCAGGGGCTATGATATATCTATCTATATGAATATCCATGAATATCTAATCTATATAGGGATTTCTTATACAGTTGGCTGTCCGTTTTTCAGCCTTTTTGTTATTTATTTTATTTTCAATAGTAAGCCTCAGTTATAAAAAATGAAAAAAAGTCCAATAGACCCACTACATTTTCCACTACAGGGTACTCAAAAGAGTCAAAGAAGTTTTATTTTGTTTTGCTGAGTTGCATTTTTGTTTAGACAGAGGATGAGAAGGCAAGGATATGTATATATCATGACCGATTTAGTTGGGGGAGTTTGTCTCTTGTTTTTTTTACCCGAAACCTTTTTTTTTGTTTTTTGTTATTTGTTTAAAAATTTAATATCGCTGCAGGGGATTTTTCATGTTCGGTCGAGTGCGACAGCCATTCCTGCGGGGCTTTCGGAGATGTTTTGTAATCCGCTTTTACAATAATGAAAATACAAATTAAAAAAGAGAATAGTGAAATGCAAATAAAACTCATTAGTTCCCCCGTGCATTGCCGTATTTCCGCAACATTTATTTGATGAAATCGATATACTATTTGTCCGAATAGATTCATGATAGGTGGGGGTTTTCGCCAAATCGCAATCGCAGATTAACAGCGAAAAAGTTTCGAAGCTGAGTAAACTTTTCTGCAGTTTTTTTTTGGGATATAGAGGGTCCTATCAACGTAGTATATAATAAGTCTGCGGGGAACAATAAATCTTTTGCAGCGAATCAATAAAACTTGCTAATTTTCCGCTCCAATTAGCAGAGTATACACTCGCCCAGCAAATCCCAGTGAATGGCTGCGGATAAAGGAAATAAGTTTACACAATGGCGCAACAACTTCTGGAAGTGCGGAAAAATGGAAAACTGAAAAGAGGTTTTCCTTCATTTTTTTATTCCATGGGAAAACAGTTTATTTGTTCTCGCAGCAAGGATACGAGACAGGACTTGAGCTGTACAGTTATAGGGTTCATCTCCAGTGCACTTTTTCCCTATTTATTTTTTTAATGAGTTTTCAACAAATAAATATACTTTTTTTTTTTTTGGAAACATCTGTCTTGGAAAATCAAGCAGAGTATTAGATCTTGAATCTATGTATGTCTAGCAATTTGGTTTAAATCCGTTTACTCTTCGCTTCCCAAACACCAAACTTATAAACAAGATTGCAAATTTAATTTAAAGATCAATCGGAATTCTGTTGAACAAGTAGAACAATATTTATCCAACAGATATCGCTTGTGTGCTGCTGCTGCTGCTGCATTGCCACCATTTGGTGGCCCACCACCGGAGAGGCAACTTTATAGCTGATTTGTAGCATGCAGCAAGCAATAATTCAATGTTCTGTGAGAGGAGGGGGTCGGTCGAGAGGCCAACAGGAAGGCGATGGGACAAAAGCCCCCATTGCTGGGATATTCCAACACCTTCGACAATGTCGCTGTCAAAGGGCGGGGCAGTGCGGCAGCAGCAGGCGCCGGCTGCTTGCAACTGCAATCTGTCTGGCCTGCCAATCTGCCCCTGCCGCCTCCTCCTCCGACTTGCCGTCTGTCTCTGGGCCTGCCCATACAGGAAAGTAGCATCCCTCTGCCACATGCGTCCTCCTGACGCCGCCTTGAGTGCAACAGCAACACAGCACAGCCAGTCGGATCCAGAGCAAGAGCAGCAACAGCAATCGGTTGCACCTTTGATGCATGTATATCCGTGTTGCACCACCAACAGCGTCAACAACAACAAATTTGCATAGTCAGCCGCAATCCAGGAAACGCTTTTCATTGATTAGAGATGGTGGATGAATCAAATTTGTTGCCGATATATATTTTATTGTATTTTTTGCAAATTGTGCATAAATCGTAAGTTAAAATGTGGCATTTATTCTCCGTTCCACCCAACCGGCCAAGGGGCGCTGCCGCACATCGTACGGCTAAAGGGAATTGTAGAAGATTATGAGGAAGATGAGTTAAGTTTAACTTATATAAAAAATATATAAAATTGTCAATTTTAGAAAATTTACTTTCTAAAATAAAATAAATTAATTTACGAATTTATAGTCTCACGATGACATCCCTTACTTTCCCAATTTTGTTTCTTTAATTGTAAGCAGATTATCGCCCCCTCACGGCACCCCAACAACCCCCAGTGCATCTTTCTTGTATTTCTGTTTTTATTTATTTTTATTTTCGTTGCACTTGGCAACACTGCAATTTTTGGTGCATTTCTGCCATTTCTATTTATACGGCTGCCCTCTTTCGTTTTGGGCATCTCTCTTGGCCACCGACACGCCCTTTTTTTAGTCGCTCGGCCTGCGAAAAGTTGCTTCAACTTCACCTTGTGTTGCATTTGCTTTTTGTCATTGCCATTATAATTGATGGCAATATAATTTTGTTTCTTCACTGCCAGTTGCCTCTGTCCCCAGCCCCCAGCCCCCAATCCCTGCCCCAGTCTCAGTCTCTGTCACTTTCTATCCCTTTATATCTGTCTCTATCTGTGATACTACGGAACGGTTTTATGCAAATTTTTCGTGCAAATTGCTTTTAATGCATTTTGAATGCAATTTGTGTTTTGTATGTCGGAATTGGAGTGGCGCACACAAAAACTCGTAATTGAAACTGAAAGATTTTAATTTAATTTGAGTTTCTGTTTCTCTTATCGCTGTCTGATTCTGATTCTGTTATTGTGTTTGCCTTTCCAACGGGGAGAGTTTCGAACCCCTGTACGGCGATTGCTCCTGTATTCCCGTACTCTCTGTTTTGTATATCCAGCCCCGAGTTCCCACTTCCCAGTTCCAAGTTCGGGGCTCTGTGTATTTTTAGGTCTGCTTGGCCCATCAACCCATGCGGGATGTAACTTCCTTCTGCCTGTCTGCATCTGGTTGCCTGCATTTGGTTTTGAGCATTCATTGAATTGATTTAGATAGCATCTCAGTGTGTGCCGTGTGCTGTGCGTTGCATGTTTGTTTGTATATATTTTTGTTGATTGCTTTTGCGTAACGCCAGCCGCTTGCCGCACGCTGCATGCAACGTCATTATGGCGCCCCCGAAACGCGTCACCAATTGGCGGCATGTATGTAAATGGTGCGCCACCGCCGCCTCATCATAGACACATTGAGGTGTTCCCCGGAGGTTGAGGCTGACACCAAACGAGCTTGTAAGTGTGGGATGTGCGGGGCGGCATAGAGATTTATGAGATGCACTCCATGAGGCATATAAATCACAATCTGGCGCTGCAAATTGGGCGGCCTGGGAGCTTCCAGGGGGTGCGATAAGACTTTAATGAATTTGGGGGGTTTGATAACATAATTATGGCTTTTAGTTATTTATATACTGCTACGATATACATTCATTCATACATTTATTTAAAATGTATTTTAAATAATATACTCATTTTTTACCATCACCGAGGATATTATAGTTTTGGTCGAAAGATTGCACCAGAATGGAATCATGAAGAATGGAATTCCATCAGATTCTTAAGCGGAATACCTTAAACGATTTGTAGATCGATTCTCCATCACTCTGCATCAAAATCTAAAAACAAAATATTTTTTCGATTTTTTGTGAAATTTTCCAGGGGACACCCTTCAAAAATCATGAAGAAGCATTGGGGGACAATATGGCCCCCAGCGATGGTCATATCTTGGCCAATTTCAATCAGATTCTTAAGCGGAATACCTTAAAAGATTTGTAGATCGATTCTCCATCATTCTGCATCAAAATCTAATAACAAAATATTTTTTCGATTTTTTGTGAAATTTTCCAGGGAGCACCCTTCAAAAATCATGAAGGAGCATTGGGGGACAATATGGCCCCCAGCGATGGTTATATCTTGGCCAATTTCAATCAGATTCTTAAGCGGAATACCTTAAAAGATTTGTAGATCGATTCTCCATCATTCTGCATCAAAATCAAGAAACAAAATATTTTTTAGATTTTTTGTGAAATTTTCCAGGGAACACCCTTCAAAAATCATGAAGGAGCATTGGGGGACAATATGGCCCCCAGCGATGGTTATATCTTGGCCAATTTCAATCAGATTCTTAAGCGGAATACCTTAAACGATTTGTAGATCGATTCTCCATCACTCTGCATCAAAATCTAGAAACAAAATATTTTTTAGATTTTTTGTGAAATTTTCCAGGGGACACCCTTCAAAAATCATGAAGGAGCATTGGGGGACAATATGGCCCCCAGCGATGGCTATTTCTCGGCCAATTTTTATCCGATTCTTCAGCGGAATACCTTAAACGATTTGCAGATAGATTCTACATCTTTCTGCATCAAAATCTAGAAACAAAATATTTTTTAGATTTTTTGTGAAATTTTCCAGGGAGCAGCCTTCAAAAATCATGAAGGAGCATTGGGGGACAATATGGCCCCCAGCGATGGTTATATCTTGGCCAATTTCAATCAGATTTTTAAGCAGAATACCTTAAAAGATTTGCAGATCGATTCTCCATCATTCTGCATCAAAATCTAGAAACAAAATATTTTTTAGATTTTTTGTGAAATTTTCCAGGGACAGGGTTTCAAAAATCATGAAGGAGCATTGGGGGACAATATGGCCCTCAGCGATGGTTATATCTTGGCCAATTTTCATCCGATTCTTCAGCGGAATACCTTAAAAGATTTGTAGATCGATTCTCCATCATTCTGCATCAAAATCTAAAAACAAAATATTTTTTAGATTTTTTGATATTTTCCAGGGAACACCCTTCAAAAATCATGAAACAGCATTGGGGGACAATATGGCCCCCAGCGATGGTTATATTTTGCAGATGTCGCTATAGCTTTCTAATTATGATAAAGCACCCGACGACCAGCTCTGGGTCCTTTTAGAGCATAAGTAGTCTACTTATTTTAAAAATTAACCTGATTAATAAGACCTGTTTCATTCGCGTTAACTTTTAAGTAATTCCATTCCGTGCGAAATCTCATTTGGCTTATTTCCTGACCCTCGTCCCGTTTTAATGATACCTTAGAGGGCCGCTCACTGTTTTAATACCTTTGGCAATCAAATTAAATCCACACTTCATTGTGGATAATGGAGGGGATTTCCATAAAAAGTTGTTGCTTAATGCTCTTGATACGTATAATAAATGTTCTCCATTGAATGAACTTTCGAAGAGCTTGCTACTTGCTACTAAGTTGCGCTTCTGGTGGAAAATCAAAAACTTTTACTGACCCGGACAGGATGCCAGTTTGCATCTACTGGTCTTTTTTTGATGGAGCAACAAAGGCTGCCATGTCCAGACGCAAAATGGGATTCCATTACGTATAAACGTAATTTTTTAATCCCTCTCGGGTAACCGCTCGAACACACATAAGTGGGGCTATCGCGGTGTGGGCGACCTTTTATAACCTTCAAATGAGCAGGCCACACTCTCCCTCCAAATAACAATTTAATTATGAACATACTGAGGCTCAACCTCTGAGTTCCCGCTCCGAAAGTCAAGGACAAATTATAGCCATAAAGCTGGCGTAGGCCGTTTGCCTGTGGGATAAGCTAAGAGCTCATTAATGTCACATTCATGGCAAGTCCGGAAAGAGCATAAAATGAGCAAAAATTCTATCAGAGTATACCCCATACAGGGACCTGAGACCTGGGACCAGACTGGGGCCCTGGCTTAGACTCCATTTAAATTGAGTGCAAACAACAAATTGTTGGGCAGCAGGTCTGGGCCTGTGTGGCAATTAACTGAAGTCCCAGCACTCGAAAAGTGGCAGTAAAATAATGAAAATTAGCCCAAAACCCCACCACATTTGGGGCTATTTGAAATATATATCATTCAAAGGGTAGTTCATCTAAATGGAAATGTTATACTTCATACAGACCTGGGCTTGAAGGATTTTAAAATGAAAGTATCAATCCTAATCATAGAACCTCATTGAAAGAAGGCTCTCTGCTACTAATTGGTTTTTTACATTTAAAGAGAAGGATTTAAAAACCTTTATTTCAGTACTTAGCTCAAAGTTTAGTGCTCCTTATGAAACATTGCTTTGCTAGACCGGTGCATCGACCAGTGGCTGGATTTATGTTTACCCGTCTCTCTAATTAAATTTAATATGCATATTGCCAAGGCATTTGAAGAGCCCCCGACCCCGACCAGGACTAGTCCAGTTCAAAGGATGTTGAGAATGCGGTGGGGGGCAGGTGATGGGGTGGCTGGGCTTGCGGCTGGTCTGCCGCTATATGGGTAATAAATTTGATTAGTAGGATTTACGGGTCTGGGCCAGGAAAGGCCAACGTAGACCGTCAAACGATTCTCGGTGCAGTAAATTTTATGCTAAACAGCAATAGAGAAAGGTCGGAAAAGGGCGGTTGGGTGTAAAGCAGGGGCTTTGCGGTTTATTGGTCTTTTCTTAGCCCTTTGTTGGCTTTAGTTTTTAGTGTTTAAGCGAGTTGATACTGTAAAATGTTTATTCCAACGGCATAACGATTAAAGAAAATATTGTAGTGGGTTAAAAAAGATGAAGCCTCTGAAGTTTCCTGGTCTCTCCAAAAAGTATGCAACACATCGATGGCCACATCATTAACGTCATTATCGGACAAAATAGAGCTGCAAAGAAACCGAAGATGAGAAATGGCCCGAAATGATGCCAAGGCCCTGAGCCCAGCCGAGATTATGCGATAATGGCCTGGGAAGCTAAAATGGCGAAACCTTAGCCCTTTGGCTCGGCTCCATTCTGCGGCTTTCAGTCGCCCAGCATGCTGCCTTTTAGGCGGTTGGCTGCCAAGTCAAAATGAAATGCAGTCAACGCCCAAACTTCTGGTTCTCGAAAAACCACACGCCCTAAGGGTACTGAGAAAAAATATTTGATTTTTTGAATTGAAGAAATCATTTAATAAACACTACTATAAATAACAAAATGGGGAATTATTTTATATTATAGTACTATATTTTTTTGAAAATTATTTATTTAAAATGCTTCAAGTTTTGTACTAAAATTTGTCACTGTCTGTGTATGATTTTTTTTGGTAAGCTGGAAATATTTCGCCTCTTAGTAGTCCATTCTGAATCAACCTCCTGCCGCCTTCATCGTTATGACTCCCTTTGTGGTTCGGTTTGTTCCAAAAGTGAAAAGAAATTTATATTTTCAATCGAATGGAACCAACAAAAGGGGAACTAAGAATGCATTTTGATGATTGGCACTATTGGGACATAAATCTACATACTCAATTGGAGCGGAAATCAATTGAGGCGGAATACGAATTTAAATAGAGTCCAAAATGAACAAACATTCAAACATTTAGAATGTTTGAATCCTTTCATTTATTTTCAATAAAACTCGTTTCATATGAATAAAACGCTTATGTTCTGTATTATTATTTTTTCATTTCAGGTAAGCCCCAAATATTCCACTTTGGATGAATTAAAATATACTTTAATATTTTTTGGAAATAATTAAATCACTGCGGAGATTATTTCTAAAGGCAATTGACCGGCATCGGCATCGGTAAAATAATCATTATGTTCAAATTAATTGGTATTTATGTGCGCCTTAATAAGACTTATTTCGATGCTCAAATTATCGAAACATAATAATATTACAATTTTCCCCGCAAAGTCGAAATGAAAACAAGCCAGCCGGCCGGCCGACAACTACAATTTTTTAATGAAAATATCGCATTAATTATAATCAATTTTCAGAGAGTAGTGTTAATGTGGTTGGTTGGAAAAAATAAGCGAACGCTTGAAAATTTGCGTCACATTGCCAGCCAGCTATCGGCAAGTGCTAATAAATCAATGCAAATGCCATCAGCGAAAAAATGGCAATCAGTGATAGCACCACTCCCTGCCCGAAGCTGAGTGGTGGGAAGGACTGCCCCCAGGGAAGGTGGGGTTGTCAGTGGCACATTAACATAACAGTTATATGCATATTAAGCGAACATTATGTTCCTTAATCCACACAATAAAGCAGCCAACAATGCGGCAACAGCAAATAAATGGAATTATGCCACAATTTTACAACAAATCAATGAACTGCATCGCGTCCTGAAAATAAGTGCAATGCTGGCCAACAATTTCGGGCTTCGGGCATTAATAAAATGAAATGTTAATGCCCCGCCACAGATCCCCTATATGGGGGAAATAGGTCAGAGATTAAATCGAAATATGCTTTACATCATGCCATAGAGATTAGCGTGGGAATTTATTTGAATAGGTCCGAACAAGTGTTGATAAGGAATTATTTATAAGAATATCAAATATATGTATATACATCCATTGCCATATAGTCCAGTGTCCAGTGTGTGTTGCCTTATTTTCCGCCATGGACGTTGCACACCCGGCAGTCTCCATTGATGATGACATTGCCCGGGTTCAGGGGGGTGGCTAATTGGGGTAATAAAATAGTTAAATGGCTTAAATAAACTCATTTGGGGTAACACTCACCGCTGGCCAGAGCCAGGAGGCCGAGGAGGAAGGCAACCGAGAGGAATTTCATCTTGCAAGTGGCTGGAACAGAAGCGAGAACTGAACTGATGTCTCTGTCAGTGACATCCCAGAGCTTATATACCCCTGCCTATGGCCTGCACTTTTTGTTATCAGTCGGGCAAAACCGCATTGTTGATTTTACGGGTGGTATTGCCCTATGCCGGATTGTGAAAATCCCACCGCCTCGGATCTACCTCGCCTTCTGATTCTGAGATTCTCTGATTTCAGGTTCAATTAGCCGCACTGCTAATTCTACTTGAACTCGGCTGAATGCGTCTCTTCTGAAGAATCGTAGAACTTGTTTTCTAATCACTTTTGATTGGCATGCGTTCGGGGCGATCGCTTAGTTCAATATCGGGTTTGGATAAAAAAAAAAAACGCGTCAGTCCTCGTGCATCCAAACTGGTTTAATTACGAAGTTTGTTTAACATTTTTTTTTAGAATTTTCATTGCTTAGATTCTTTGAAATAAAAGATCGGGATTAGCACACATTTATGTTTGCAGCTTAGTTTTTTATTGAAAGAAACAAATATTGAGGAAATTGGTACGACTAATTAGGAACATTTATGTTGAATCGTTCATATCAAATCTTAAAGGTTGTCTTTGTTGATTTCTTTGCGAGGACACTTCCACACTTTTCCCATTTTGGATTGGGGCCTGCAATAGACACATATTTAATTTATTTATTTATTTTAGTTTTTACTTTATTCTCACATTTTTAAACTCATTGAGAGTCCAAAGAAGGCCACCAGGACAATAAGGATTAGTTGCAAATATTTCATATTCTTGGTTGACTGAGTGCCGATTGAAATGAAACTGAACTCTATGGAAAAGGAAGTCATATTATATAGTGATCCGTGGGATGGTTTTATCGCGTTATAAATTCTCTAGAGGATCATGAGCAAAATAAGTATTATTTATGTTATGAGTCACTTGCTCTTTTTATCTTAAAAGAAATGGGTGAGTTTTTTTTGTGTGCATTGCGTTTTCATCAAATACTTTTATTTAATAACTTATAAAAAAACCTGTGCTTGTTCATATTTCAATAAAGATTCTATCTATCTATTATCACTATTCACTCTCTCTTTTCTTAAAAAAAAACAAGAATGGAATGCTAACTTCTATTTAGAAAGAAAGCTATTTCTTTGTGAAACTACAATTCCTTATCAGAAATTTTTTATTAAAGTCCCTGAAGTGCGTAAGAAAGGCTATAGTATGAATAAATTTATGAATAAATTGTTGGGTAATTGTTGGGTTTTGGGAAAAATCTCTTCTTGCTAAAAGTTCAAGACTTACTCAAGAGACGTGTATCTTATTCCTATTGTTTGTGCATGAAATTCTTGATTAAAAAAATATGTCGTCATTGATTTGTTGTATTTTGAAATATCTTAAAGAATCATATAAAATATCTCACAGTAATCATGAAATAAATCGCATTACCATTAAAATAATGGAATTAATCAAAGTGCATCTTTTAATGAACTTATCATTTTCGCAGAATTCAGACTTTAGTTTTCATTTGTGTCAATATTTGCCAATAAGAATGTTTCAGACTTCTTTGACTTGATTGTTAGTCCATTAGCTTAAGTCTATTAAATTAGACTGGACTTGTCATTGTGCTCCTTCGGAACGGCAGCAGAACACAGTTGTGAGAACAAAAATGTGGCCAAAAATGATAAATGCTCGCATTAAATTGATAATGCAATCTATACAAGGACATCATATCATCACTGGATGTGTATGTGTGGCCTTGGAATGCTTTCAGACCTCTTTAATGAAATTACGAACAGGACGGCCGTCAGAAGAGTCTCCTCTCCGACAATAGAATTAATTAATTTACCGTGCCTGGTCTTGGACTTGCATGTCGTTTCATTCTGGCAGACACTTTGACAGATGCATTGGGACGGAGCCCAGTCGGATTCAGGACGAAAGCACAACGGCAAGGTGCACTGGACGGCTAGTAGATTGAATTTCCTTGACTGCTGCTCTGACAATGGGCAGTTAATATTTCCGATGAAATTAGTTAACTTGCCAGTAACCTGTAGGCCATGACAGACCGAGCCGAGTATGCAAATCACGAACGAAATTCGATTATAAAATATTAATCTATTAATTAGTATGCCGCTCACTCAGCCGAGCCTCGGCCACTCACTCTGCTCGTAAATCAAAGCGAAACCCGAGCTAATGTCCAATTGTGAAAGGACATTCACAGCCTTTACTTTACTTGACACTTGCCTCGCCTCATGAACGAGAATTGTCAAATTTGGTGCCGCAATTTATGCTAATTTAGTTATAACCTTTCTTGAACCTACATAACACACACCCACGTATCAACTGGGGGGCGATGGCAGTAATACATTAGTGGGTTACTAACGGTACCCGGCCGCCATTTTGTGTAGCCACTGCAAATCAATGCCCTGACATGTGAAAAATGGCAGCCCAAGGGTGGCTCCTGCCATTGTTGTAGGTCTATTATAATATTGCCATATTATTTTATGCATGCAACTGTGGCCATGACACACACACACACACCGCACACACACCGTTTTTGTGATTGTGTCTGCATTTTCGTAATCAACCTCATGATAAATCGTTTGCGCAAAATTTATTGAGTTTTTGCATGACATTACCAAAGCGACAGCAGCTGCAGCCCGGGACATAAAACCCATAATAAGAGCGATGTCGGATCTGGGTTTTTGGGTGTCTATTCTTTGTTTGGATAATCATCCGTTTCATTTTACTCCTTTTATTATTGTAGACCTTTCAATGGATGTGCTTAAATGAAAATTTAGGAAAGTTATTTCCCCAAAAGCCCTTAAAGTTCACAAATCGAAGCAATAATTTCTTGTCAAGAAACCATTTTTCGGAAAGAAAATGATAAAAATCCATTTGCAACTTCAGCCTAGGCATTCGAATGTAAATTGCGGAATTAAATTTTCGTTCAACATGTAAGCATACACTGCCAGGGTATGTGAGTAAATTATTCTGCACTATTTTTGGGAAGAATTCTCGAGTTGCGTGCAACGAATCGAATTGCATCCTTATCGTGTTTGTCCAGCTGCTGCAGGAATTGCTTTGAACAAAAACCGACTGAAAATTTCTTTGTTAAAATTGTTCATTTAACGAACTACGACCGAATTCCAATAAATATAAAAGTATATATACGTACTCGTAAAAATACATGCAAAATTGATGGCAAGTCAACGAGTTATGAAAAGAAATGGCCTTCTGATGATGGCCTGTTCTCACAATGGATTTTCTTGTATTCTACCGCCTCTGCCTCCAAGCATGATTGATGACCGAAATGATTTTCCATTGAATTCAATTTCCACCCCGCCTCCCATCTTAATTGAGATAACAAAATATTTTATTAAATTGTGAAACATTCAAGCTCTTTTATGCTATATATGGCCTTCTTGTTTTGTCTTTTCTATATATATATTTTTGCACTTGATCCTTTCGGTGCACTTCGGTGCCATTAGAATCCATTAACAAGCCTGAACACTTTCCTATATTTTTCGGCCTGTTCTAAGCTGTAAATTTATGCTAAAGGATATTAAATATGTGCATATTCATTCCCCATTTTGGCTAATTTATGTTCGCATAGTTTTGCCAAAACTATTTTTGAGTGAATAAAAGTTAAACTATTCTAATTTTTAAGGCGGCTAAATTAAAATAGAATTCATCCGCCCAAACTATGAACATTATAAGCCTAGAAACTGCATTTTTGGAGAGCACTGGCAGCAGGCTCTTCATTGAATTGAAACCATTTTGGAAAATTCTGCATAGACACTCAAGTACTATCAGAATCGCACTCGACTCGAGGGGCTGCTGGTCACAAAAGTGACGAACGCCTCTTATCTTTGAAACATTCCGTTAATAAAGTTGAGAATTACGAGCAAGCGCCATGACTTATATGGGTTATTAAGCCCGGCCCAGTGGGCCACCAGATTCCCCTCGGTGTGCGTCATAAAATTATTTTGGAAATATGGCAGAGAATCAGAAAATGCTAGAGGCGCATGACAAATGGGCAGAGTGAAGTGGTCGGTGTCCGGGTTCTGTGTTCGTTTCTGGTCTGATTTCTGGTCCTGTGGTCAGTGTCCAGTGTCCAGTGTGCATGGGCCTTAGTGAAAACTATTAGTCGGACATGCCAGGCGGAGCGGCGGGGTGCCAGGACATCATCGGGCAGATGTTAGGTAGCTCACAACCAGAACCGGACAGGAAGCAAGGCCCCTCTGCTCCATCTGCTGGCGGAGAACAAGTTTTTTGGCTTTGCACTCGAATGAACTAAAAACAATGGTCATGGGTCAGCAAATGATACTGAGGCCTGCAACCGCCTCCATGAAAAAAGTCAGACACCAGTCCGGTTGTGGCGATGTACCATCCGGTGTACAGGGTCGGGAGTTGTCTGGTGGTCGTGTTCGTGTCGCTAATGTCGCCTTGCCGAAACATCGAGCCTTTAAATTACCAGAAAAGTAATTTTCCGGAAAAGGGTTTATACTCAATTTTTTGTGCCACATAATCAGTTTTTGATTCTGTGGAGCTAGCATACTTTGGGGGGTCGTGAGGTCCTGCCAAGATGCAGGGCAAATGGGCCATAAATTTGAATTAAGTGCTGGTCTTTATTTGCTGCTGATTTACCATGGCTAATGCTATTGCCCCGGCTATAACCATTTTATGACTTTCGCTCTTGCAGTTACACCAGCGATTGTGCCAATGTGTATCCGATTTAAGGACCAAGAGGACATGCGTCCCAGCAACTTTTTTTAATTTTCCCTTTCCTTCCAGCCAGCATACAGACAGCAACTTTAACACTTTCGAATTCTTTGAATGCCTGTCATCCGAATGCCATTTTTTTAAAAAATATAGTCACATCCTGTAAACAGGACACATCAGGCACGAAACCAAAATGGCGACGAAAAATATCAAATAAAGGCAGCCACAAAAATAAAAAGAAAAGTCAGAAAAGTCGAATGAAAATATTTGTTTGCCTTATTAAAATTCCATGCAAATTCGTTTATGGCGACTATGGGTGGCAGGGTCCTTGACAGGATGTGTGTGTGTGTGTTTTGCGGCAACAATTGTTTCGACTGCGGGCCAAAGAATGGAGGAAAATAAGTGAAAACCTAACGAAAAGTTATTTCATATGCGCCAGACAAAACAGTCGAGCAACAACCCCACGAAAAATGGAAAGGCAAGACCAACGGGTCGTTTTAAGCCAAGGACTTTTCTGCCCCCAGCCAGGACATGGGTGGGTGGGCTGCACACTGAGTGGGCGGTGGCTCACAAGGATGGCGCGCGTGTTAAGCATATTTAGTTCATTTATTTCAAATTAGATTCGTTTTTTTCCCCAACGACAACAAAGGAACTGGCATGCGAGGGGCCTGGGGGCGCTGCGACAAGGACGAGTGTCAGCATTGATAAGAAGGACAACTGCCACTGATGACTGCTCATTTGGGGGATTTTGCATACATTTTCAAATTATTCAGCATTTATATCTCTCCTTTCTCCAATTCTGCACATTTGTTGAGAATTCTATTACGCAGCATATATGATATAATTTTTTCCATTTGCTGATTAAAGTGGCCATGACGGGGATGTTTTCACTGTACTCTGTATGTGTGGTTGTGGATTTGTGTGGGCTTTTGGCCAACAAAAAAAAGGGTTCAAATAACAATAACTGAAAGTGCGCTCAAGTTTTTTAAAATTGTGTTTGATGTGAGTTTAGGTCACTCACTTTCCCATTTTGTATTTTTTATTTCTTATGGTTTGTTTTGGTTTTAGGGAATGGTTCATTAAGCGGGCTGCCTCTTTATGTGTGTGGGCGTGGCTTAGCCGGGATTGTGGGATTAGGTAAGGAAATAAATAAATTATTCAGAGAGCCAAATTGGGCTGTGAACGACCCATAAAGTCAATAAGTATTTCAACGGAAAAATACATTCAAAGAAAGCAAAGAGATTTTCGTTTCAGATTACTAGTGTATGTATTTCAGGTTTAATATATCTAAGTGGAATAAATTTTATTAATTAAATTCTCCTATGGTGGTCCTTGTGCTTCCAGTTCCGGTCTGAGGAGTGATTTAATTTACCATGAAGCACCTAAAAGGCTGCAACATTGCTGCGGCATGCAGAACACCAAAAAATGTATGCGTATCTGGGGAGGTCCGGAATATTGCTTTTCACTTGGGATTTTTTATTCAACGAACAATTTTCCTTTTATTTTTTTTTTTGGGTAGATAGAGGGGGCTTTTTTTTCGTTTTTTATATTTATTTTTTCGTTGTTGGCCAGGCACCTCTGGGAGGATGCTGCAGTGCGCTTTGTTTCCATCGAAATGAGCAGCGCCAGCATGTGTTGTGCATGCCAAATTGTTTTCGTTTTTTTTATTGAAGTTCATCTTTTTTGCTGGCGCTATCTCTTAGCCGGCTACTTGACTCTTGCTATGGGAGCTGCCGCTTTTTTCTCTAGGCATTTTTTGCCAATTTTTTTCTCTATTGCCATGTTGACCTTTTGTGAAAGCTGCCAAAAGTCGATGAACGCAGACACCCTATCTCCGAACTCCGGACAGCTCTCATCAGATTTTTGAAAATAGTCAACTTAAAATTAATAAATACAATTAATTTCTTTGAGTGGAGCTGACAAATATTAGATCTTGTTAGGGTATGGCTGCCGGAATCGGGGTGACCCCTGGACTGTGTGTGCATGTTGTGACCAACATTGTCGGTCAACACACTCGATGGGGTGGCGGAAAGGGACCAAAGGCAAGTGCTTTGCCCACTGCCACTTGTTATAATTGTGTTTGCGTTTTTCAGTCGACTTTTTTCTTCGTGCCACAGCCCTCTACCGTCTACCCTCTGCCCCTGCCACAGCCCCTTCCATGCCACATCTTGGTTGTTCGCAATGTCATAAAATTTTTGCTTGTTCAGCAACATTCTTCTCTTCTTGCTGGTCTGCCCTTTGCTCCTGCCAGCCCAGCTCCCTCTCTAATATCTTTCGATGTCCTGTTCCCGGGACATCCTCTTTGGTATTCGCTTTTTGTGGTGCTTTGTTGGATTGAATTGGGGATTGAAATGGGGAGAGCCGGACATCGAATGAGACAGATTAGTACTGCTTAAGGAGGAATTTCGAATAGGTGTGGCCTGAGAAATGGCAGGGAATTGCTATGCGGCTTAAATGGATCCGGCATTTACTTTAATTCTCCAGCACAACACCCCACCGTCTTTGTCTTTGACATTTGAGCTTTAACTAATTCAAATTGATGTCCATATCGAAATTGTAATCCTATTAAATTGCAACATCTGGTGGACTCGAAAACCCCACAGCTGTTGCAACCCTTTCGGCTCTACTCGGAACTGGTAATGATTTACCCCATAACCTGTAACCTTTGTCGGTAACCCCCTCGGAGGCCATTAAATAAATTAAAAATGATCGAAAAAAGAGAAAAAAAAACTGGCCAGCCCTATTGATTTCTTTATTCTTTCTTTGAAAGAAGGAAGTAGGAAGAGGACTTTGACTTTCACCTCGCTTTGGAGGCAATTTGAGGCAAGGCCACAGGAGCCAGCGGCAAGAACAATTTCCATATAGAGATAGCCAAATCCTGCACCTGCACCCGCCCAACCCGGTTTAATGTTTCATTTTGGAGCCCGATTCAATGGAAAAGCGGGGGTGCTGTGGCCTGGCATGGTCGGTGTAGGGAAAACGGGTGAATCTAGTTTGGGTTGCGCCCTGGGCCATCCATCAAGCTGGCTCAGAGTGGTCTGGACCCAGACCCAGAGCCAGAGCCAGCCGATGACCACCCCCCGAATGCATTAGCTATAACCCTCATTATGCCGTCATCCGACATGAACTTGGGTCACAGCCCGAAAGTCCAGCGATCCCATCCATTCAATACCACCATCGCGCCCACCTAATTTTCCACTCGCCCCGCCACAGCAGCCACTGACAAATTGCAAATACGTAGCTGGATTTTCAATCCGCAAAATACGGGAAAAAAGTCCCAATCAACTATACATTTTTTGGAAAGTGTGGAGGATATCCATCCTACATCTAACTCATAGTTCTAGTTTATAGCTGGTTGGATGGCCATATCTATAATTAAAGTGGGGGTCTATTGTAAGGGCTCTGTTAAAGTTCTCCTGTTTCTTAATTTTCGTTAAAAAATGTACAAATTATTCGCATTTTTGAACCTAATCCTATTATGAAATTAATTCGCAATTCTGTAAAGCGTCCATCCCAGCTCTATATCAGAAAAGTAGCTTAATTTTTTGTGCCCCTCGAATGGCTTCGGTGTTGGAGTTGAACTGCAAGTGGCCGAAAAGGGAGTGTCCTAAAGGGGCCACCAACAAATTATTCGGACTGCAGCGGAATGGATAAGTGAACTGGGACTGTGAAGCGACTGGAAAGGAAGCCACTCTCCGGTTGGCGCTGTTGCATGCCGTGATGAATGCGAATCCCGGCCACCTGGCTTCAACTTGCACTGCAAGTTCAGTCCAACTTCTGCACTGACTCCCAGCCGGCCATCAGATTGGAGTCGGATTAATTTGCCCCTGATAGTGCACGGGTTTCCATTCCTCCTTTTTTTTTTTTTCTATTTTCTATTTTCCATTTTTTTTTATTTTTACGTTTGGTGGCAAAACTTTTCGCAGCTGTGCAAATTTGTGCAGCATCGTCATGGGAAAGTTGGAATGAAATAAAGTGGCAGTGGACTGGAGTGTCAGTGAGCAGGAGTGCGGGAGTGAGGTCTGTGTCCTGTCATGTGCCGGGCTAATCAAGTTTTGGCAAATTTTTGCACAAAAATGAATTTCGCTTTCCTCGTTTTGCCTTCCACTTAATGCCGGGCCAACTGGGTTAATATGGTTAGGATTCGAGTTGCCTGGCGACGAGTTAATTGGGTTTTGTAATTAATTCCCAAGGACATCTATAAGTTAAAGGACACTGATAAGTGTCGCGAAGATCAGAGAAATTGATAACTAATATCTGCTTCAATCTTAAATCCTTAAACTCTGGCAGTTTGCACATGCCTATGAGCATTTTATTCTATTGCTTAAAGTTGGCCAACGATTTATATTGGATATTTTGAATGTTTCAGCTTAGCATGCAAATAAATAACTCTCTCTCACACACACACATAGCTACCTCTGAGACATCTCTGTTAGTGCCAGAGTCCTTGCTTATCCTTCTACCATTGCTCTTATTCTTATTCTACGGCTGCTTTACACAACATCATTTATATTCAACTTGTTTTCGAACTGTCTGGGGGACTTTGGGAAAATGGCGAGAGATGGGCACTTCCTTCTGTACTTCTGTATTGGTGGGTAAGTGTGTGTGTGTGTGTGGCAGCCATTTTTGCGTGTTTTTACAGCATTATGTGGTGGGTTCGGAAAATGGCGAACGGGAGTGGGAAAGTGTGTATCCTGGGTGGGGCTGTCCCGTCTGGATTGCACGCTTCAGTTGAACGCACAAGCAAATGTTGTTGCTCAATCGCAAGTATCAAATTGCCCACAATAACACTTAAATCCGAAGCGTCTCCGAGTTGAAGTCAACAGCTGGAGTAGCGGGGAGCAGGAGTAGCATGTCCTGGAAAATGAGCAAGCCAAATAAAAATGTTCAGCCCGACATGAAACTGTCAACTTGGCCTTCAACTTTGGCTAATCGAAGGAAAATATTTGGAATAAACTTCACATTTTATGATGGTTATCCCCAAGTTTGGACAATTTCCAAACAAACATTTCTCAATGTCACTTGTGCAGCTCGAAATGTTTGTCCATTGGGGCGTGGCATTTGGAAACCAAATGAAAACATTAATAAGATGACACTACTTCTTTGTTGATTTTAAGACTCTGAACTGGGAATTGTTTAAGTTTAAAAGGCCAAGCCATGAATACCATTTTTTGCAGACCTGCATGTCTCAATCGCTCCGAAACTTTGGCCAGCAATAAGTGTCATAAAGTTTCCTATGTTACATTTTGTTTTTAATGTTTCTGTGGCAGATCCTGGCCAGCTTCGGAGCCAACTTATTCAATCGCGAATGTTTGCTGGCCGAGAGGAAAATTGTAAAAGGAAAGAAAAGGTTGGTTTGGCTCTAAAGTCCCCAGCCAGTCAACCCAGAAGGCAATGGAAAAACTTTCCTGACTGGCTTCGATGGACGATGGACGGCTGGCTGCGACGCAAAAGAAAAAAATAAAGAAAATGTTGCGAGCAACTGCTGTGCAACCGTGTCAAATATTAAAACATGAAATACATATTAAACAAGGACCAAGACTGACTGGAATCCCGATCGAATGTATGGACACCAGGCCAAGGAAGCGGCAGGACTTGTCCGGCAGCAGTGTAAATAAGAGCACAATAACTGGGAATATATATAGCGGAGGATTCTATTTGCCGATGCATGAAGGATCCTTTCTGGACCCAGTGTACCCATAAAACATTGCAGAATCAGTAAAACAAAACGCCAAAAAAAAAAAACCAAAGCAAAAATCAACCAGCTAACTGCAGGATAGTGGCTTCGGAGGAGCAAGCTTTTCTTCGGATAATGGCACAGGAAAAAGCCAACCGAGTGCCAGATGGTGCCAGAAAAACAATAACAAGGATATAAATAACTGCTACGATTTGAACAGTTGCACAGCCACTGAAGGATGTGGATTCAACTAACCCTTTTTTAAATGTTTTATGAGTATGAATATGCGATTTGTTTCTTATAGAATTGAGATTAAATAAGAAACAGATTTAGGCTCTATTGATTATTATTATTTTTAGTTTTCTTGGTGGAGGGGTTTTGCAAACCTTATCTAAAATTTCAAAAAATGCCCCTAATGACCTCAGCCAAGGCGTTTGCTGACTACCAATGATACTCTTCCCTCGTCTATGAATCAAGTCCGACTAACGAGCAGTCGAGTAGTCCGTCTTCCTGGCCAGGGTCAACATTAATATTTGAGCAACGTACGCTGCATCCTCGACCCAACTCGATTTTTTGTGTGTTTATCTCTTCGACTGGTTCAACTCCTTCCACTGGCAGCTGGCAGCTTCTGGTCCTGCTCTAGCTCCTGCTCCTGTTGTTGATTATTCAAGGATCAGAGCCGCACAAACAAAGCACATGGCAGCAGTCGTCAGCGGAGGAAACTTTAGCACTCAGCGTATAAATTTCGCCGGTTGCCGGTTGCCGTCTGCTGGCTGCAAACGAACTGAGCAGCAAAATCAGCAAAAATTTCCAAGTGTAAAAACAGAAGCCGTTCGCAAAAGTCTAAAGCGGGGAAGGGCGTGGCACAAAATATGCGGCGTACGTGTTAAGTGGCAAACGTTTTTCAACCAAAATCCCGAAAAACTGAAGCCAACCGGGAAGCCAAGTCGAAGCCCCGGCTAGTCCGTCAGTCAAGGCAAGGCAGGGCCAGGCAAGTCAAGTCACGAGGTTTTTGCCACGCATTTGTAAACTTTATAAATCAGTTCGTGTCGAAGCTAAAGTTGGACTTTTTGGCTGGGGTTTGAGTGTAAAGCTGTGTGGGGTTTTTTGTGAGTCAGCGATGCGTTGCGAAAATATTTCACGTTATTTTTGTAAATTGCATACTTTGCGGCGCTCTGCACGTTGATTTGACAGACGGGATCGTCCTTCGTCCTTTTTCCCTCTATACTCTATCCTCTATACATATTTTCCTCGTCGTGGCTAAGAGGTTTTCTATTTCTTGTATACAGCAGCACTTTTGCGGCTAAAAGGGGAATACGATGCGGTTAAATAGTGCGCATCTGGTTTCGCATCACTTTCTGAATATTTAATCACATTTTCAACATTTCTGGCTTTAATTCAAAACTTATAATATATCTATAGATCTCTAATTGTTTTGGCAATCAATTTCTAATCACAAAACTCTCAAATTGTCTCGTTGCAGGTTTGTAGACAAGATAATTTGTGACAAAAACTAATACTGGGTGACCCAAATGCGATTCGATTAAATTGAGTAAGAAATTAAATGGCATTTCACACATTTTCCTGGTCAAATGGAATGTAATTTGCTGTTTTGTGGGCTAATAAGAAATTGCATGACTACATCTTTAATTAATGGCCATTATTGTGGACGAGGAATCGAGCAGACCACCGGATGCCGGCCACCACGGATGCCAGGGCGTGGTTTCTGGCTTAATAAGCAATTTTTAATTTGCAATTACTCGAGCATTGTACACACTCGAGTGAAGCGATTGTGGAATGAATTTTTATTGAAAATGCGCATGCAAACTCATTACGTATACGAGGCGTTGGACAAACAACCGTCCGTCCGTCCGTCCAACCGGCCAAGCCATTACACACAAATTACACACACAAAGGCAGTCACACACGTATCCCGTAGCCCACCACAATGCCAATCAATGCCGGGGATACATGTATGAGTTTAATAACTTTGCCGCTACTGAGGCTGCTCTGCTGCTTGCTGGTCCTGGTCCCTAAGTCGACAACTTGGTCATTAGGTGGGGGCTTTGGCCGAAATGTTAATCACATTACCACAAAACGTTATAATGTTTGGGGGATGCGGTTATTCATCGCCTCCCCCATGCCCCACTGTCCCTCCCACTGCCACTCAAGTAACAATAACAATTATTTTGACCAAACACACACACACCCATTTGTGGGCACTGCGCCAAAATTTAACGAGCCAGGTCAGATTTAGGGAGCTTATTATTAGGCGGTCTTGGGGATTGCATTTTTTTTTGTAAATTTATTTATTTTTATTTTTATTTAATTGTTAAAATGTCATACCTTATTTTATAGATCCTGGAACACTTCGGAAAAAATATACACCATATTTAATTTTAGTTTAGACTTTAGAGCATAACCATCTTGAATATATGTCTTATATGAGATAAAAATTTGATTAACATATTATTTTTTTCACTGTAACAACCACTGTGCACGGCTCATTGAAATAGTAAACCGCAATTCGGCTGCCTGACCCATCGAGACCTGCTAACTAGTTGAAAATGCAAACGCAAACCAGAAACCGAGAGCCGAGTACGAACAGAGACGTACCGCCGACGGCCGGCTTGCTCTGTCTCTCGGCCAGCCCCCTCGCTCTGTGGCAACAACATAATCAAAGTCTCGAGTCGGGCCACCCTCCAGTCGCCCAATGGCCCCCCCCCAAAAATTGTCGGTTTGCTGAGGCCCCAAAGCGGTAAACGCAGTGGCGCCCAGTTCGATCACAAACAAAATTTTCGGTTGGGGATGGGGGCTGGACTATTCTCGCAGGGTCTTACCGGCCATAATTGTTGGCAAAGTTACCATTTCCTGCCGCAGCTACACTGAAAAAAAGTTCCACTCAAGCAGAAACTTTGATTAGTGCAATCAATCGATGAACTCGCCTGGAAATAATTCGCAAGAAGCGAGTATCCCAAATTAGCCAACTGAGTATGTGATAAGGAGTAGAGGTGCATTGAAAACCTATCCTTTTTGGGGGTTGAAGGTCCTCTGATTGGGGTTTAATAATTTAAGAGATTTTTCCTCGAATTTCATTTAATATTCAAGTGAATAGAGTTTCTGCTGAGCTCTAAGCTGTGCAGAAACCACACCACCTGTCAGATTTAAAAATATATTTTATTGAAAATCGAAAAATCTCGATTAATATGCGATTTATGGTGCCGGCATCCCATTGTGTGTATCACGTATGATTAAGGAAACTGGGTGGTGGGTTGATGCGTCATGCGGCATGTGGCAAAGCATCAAATCGATCGATACGAATTACAAAACCAATGCCAACTGGGGATGAACCTGCGGTGCTGATGGTCCTCTTGACGATGGTGGCTGTGGCAGCGGTGGTGGCCGTTGTCAGTGGTGGTGGTTACGGTGGTTTATCCCCAGATCCCTGAACTGTCTCACCCGCTGGCTAGGGTCTCTCCAGCCAGGCTTTGCTTCCACTTCAATCATAACTGTGTTCAATTGTTGTTTTTATTACCACATTTTCTTTCACCTTTCCCGGCGAATGAAACAAAGGCGGTACGGCGAGTGCGGCAGCAAATTGGTTGGCTCCACTTCCTCCTGCCGTCGTTATCCTTTGGCGTGTATATGTATATATTTTTTTTTTTTTGCTTTGTTCTCGTGTTTGTTTTTTTTCCTCCTGGCTCTTTTATGGTTGGCGCTGAGCAACCTTTACATGGTGCTTATCTTGCGGCCTGGCCGAGTCTGTTTCCCTCCCTCGGACTTTCTCGATTTTCCGCATGAACAGCGGTTGCCCTGCCACATGTATATGGGTGTGTGTAGGGGATGTGTGTGCCTGTGGGTGAGAGGACTCTGCAACAATTGCGCATAATATAAATTAATAATGCAACAATTGCATTTTGTTATGCTTCCATCGCCACATTGTTGTGCCACTGCTGATTTCATTAAATATTTTTGTTGCCCTCCACTCGTCCTTATCAGTTTTCAAAGGGGAAGTTGGTAGTACACTGAACAAAAATTTAATAATATGAAAAATAAAAAAAATAGTATAGTACCATCTACATATGTAGTTCAGAATTATAACGAAATATGCAAATCTTTGGTTCAACCTTTTTATCCTTTTTTCGATTTGAATTTCAAGTGTTTTCACTCAGTTTAGGAGTGTTTTTATTGCTACTGTCCTGTCCCTCTCACTTTTACGAGGCTGCTGTAGACATGGGCATAACCATTAAGCGTGATCTGCAGGACCTACCCCTACGATTGGAGCCACCTCGAATGCATTTGGCATACTAACTGGACTGGACCCACCCACTGCCCCGGCTCCTTTACGAGCTCGGGTCGGTATTGTCTGTTCTATCAAATGTCGGACAAGATACGTGTTTGGGCTTTTTAATGGCAATGCCAGAGCCGGCCAGTCGAGCAGTGGAGTTAAACATAACTAATTACAAGAGAGGTTAGATTAAGTCTATAAACTCGACCAAACAATAGCCCGAGTTAACCTCATTTTGAATTGTCCTGCATCTATGGAGCTCCCCAGCTTATTAATCCCATTTACAATTATAGTTTTTGTTCCATTTTCAATTCCCCAGCATGTTAATTTTAAACGAATTTCCAACTACCCAATTTCAATTAGCATTTCTGTCTAATTACGGCGGAGTTGGCCAGGGGCATACTCGTCAGTCGGCCCATTCAAATGCCTTTGACCAGGCCGAGACTCCAATTCCGATGGTCAAGTGGAGGGGGCCAAATGGGAGCTCATTATCAGAAAATATCAATATTAATTAGTATGTATTACGTGACAACTTCTGGCCGGACTTCGAACTGATTTCCTTGGCCCGGCGACGGAGTGGGGCTGTGCGAAGGAAAGCCGGTCATAATTGTTTTCCCAACGCACCCTGAGAATGGTCCGAGGAATCGGAAAATCAACTAGCCCGTCCTGGATGGATTAACAAAGCGATTGGCAGCGACATTAACATTTTCATCAGGCCTCGGGCCCTCGGGTTAGCGTTCGCTGCCACCCAGGATGAGTTGACGTCGTAATCCATCATTCAAGGGGGAGGCGGTGCTCTACTCCGACCAAAGAAGCTTTGAATTTTTATGATTATTATGTATTTGCGCGCTGCGTTTCAATAGTCGAGGTCCGGACTCCGGATAACAGAGGAACCGGGGGAGGTCCGAGGATCCGGAGTCCGGACATGCGATATGGATGGTGGACTATCAGCGATTCCGCTGAGTTACCCATTTATCGCAACTCATGGCGCACGTTTCTCATTAGTCTGGCTTCCCATCTCCCCCCAATCTCTCAGTTTCCTCTATTGTTGTCCTCCTTCTGGAACAGTGGGGATTATTGGTCGAAAAGGGTTAATGGCAGGATGGGAGGAATTAATCCATTTCGATTATATCTATCACTATTTATGGATATTCCATGGATGGAAATATTTGTGAATCAAACATGTTGGACCAGAATCTATAAACCTTAGATGTAAGTTAAAGGTTAAGTGCATCCCAGAGTGGTCAAGGATGCCTGGAACTTATTGAAAAGGAGCCTCTAAAAATTGTATATTTTGTTCTTTATCGATTTTTGCAGCCATTGTGTGGCCTCTCCTTTCGGCGGGTGGCAAAGTGGCGATAATCATGACTGACTTTCACAAAAAACAACTCACCCCACTTGGCTTCCTGCCGCCCGGCGACTGCGAACACGTTTAATCTGCTTGCCACAGATTTCTATCACTGTCATGGCTGTTGTTTGCTGGAGTTGTTGCTGATTTTGTTGTTGCTGTTGTTGATGATGTCGCCGATGTTGGAGCGGCCTGTCACAGTCGCTCGCCATGGCTGCCATTGTCAGGGAACATCGAATCCGCCGGCTGCGGCTTGAGCCTGCAGATGGAGCTGTTTTTATTCCGTGTTGTATTCTCATTCTTTTTTTTTTTTTTGCTCCCCGTCGGCTCCTTTGGGTTAACATCAGTGCCCATGTCGAAGCTGAGCGCGGCCATGGTCGCCCCTTTTTAATGATACACAATTAGTGCGATGATAAATGGTCTGTCAACTGCAGCACCCTCAGCAAGGAGCCAACCGGGCAGCCAAGAGCAACCCACACCGCGCAGTGCACTCGACGAAAGTGGGTAGTAGTTCCAATGAAAGGATTATAACTCAACTCAAGAGGCTATTCCAAAGAACTATTAGTTAAGGAATTCAAAGCAGTGGTATCTGAACTATATTGTATAATGTTCTTTCTTTTGGTGACCTTTTTCAAGTTTTTTTACTTCAAAATTCTAAGATAAATAATTTTTTCAGTGCCACTTTTTTTTGCTACTTAATCTAACTAAAGCTGGCTCTCGGCTTTGTTGTACATTTCACCATTCATTGATATCAGTAGCTTTTTGTAGATGCAAGTGAAACGCCAGATAAAAAATATATATACAAAATGTATAGCATACTTTTGTGAGCAAGGAGAATAGCATGGATTGAAGAGGACGGAAAGTAAACTAATGATGGCAGCACCCAGATATTGGATATTAATTGTTACAAATAACAAGATGCGCTTCCTGCACTCGCTGCCGAACCCGGGCCGGGGGGATCTGGGCGCCCGGAGCGCCGGAAACGACAGAATCAATTAAAAAGACTGAAATAAATTGCAGACACAGAGTATGGCCAGGAAACTAATTCTGATTAGTGTCGTCGTTGACTTGGTAGCTTCTTGGCCGGAAAAGACGAGGGTGGCCTTAAGCCAATGTGCCTTGATTGTAAAAGAAAACAAGTTAGGTTTGAATTTTCCCTAAAATCTAGTCTCAGTTAGTCTAAAAATTAAAGTAGGATCTTTAACCCACATATATCCTGAAACCTCCTTGCAATTAAAACAATTATGCTCTTGTCTCTCAACAGACGACTGTAATGCCTCCATTGAACCTTCAATCAAATGCAAATGCGATTGTATTCATAACTGAAATTAGCGCTGGCAAATCTGGTTGTCGAAACCGATCGGACAACATGTCCTGTTGAGTGTTTGTCCGCTGATTCGATTGGCATGCCGTCGACATCAAAGCCAATGGGCCTAAGTTCATTTGCATGGACTCTGACTAACCCGAGCACAGTTCCTTGTTTACATCAGCGTAGCTGGCAACTAAACGCACCCCATTGTTATCGAATTGGAAATGGTGCGGGTGGCTGGCTGGGGTTGTTGGGGTGGAATACTACCACCCCCTGCCTTGTTTTGCATTCGAGCTTTATTATTAGTTTCTGCGATTCTAGTTACCATTAATTTAGGGACTATATTGGTGTAAGAAATGAAAAGTTAAATCTTATTAATATTTTCAATCGGTTTTTATTCGTTTGATTCGTCTTTACATTTTTTTGGTTAGGATTTTTTTGCCTTTGGCATTGCACTTAGAAAAGTAAGAGATACGACTAAGGGAGCAGCGCTGTCTAGTATTCGATGGAGTAGTCGAAGGTGCCGAACTTGGGGTACTTCTTCTCGAAGTACTTGGCGAAGGTGTCCACGTAGTAGATCTTGACGTCCTGGAAGAAGCCGTTGGGCACAAAGAAGTCGTATTCGTCGATCTGGCGGTCGAAGGGGTAGCCGAAGGGCTTGCTGTCCACGAAGCGGGTGCCGGAGCCGACTCCAGAGGCGTAGGTGTAGTCGAAGTTGGAGAACTGCTCGTACTCCTCGGCGTAGGGCGAGACGAAGTAGTAGAACTGCATGGGCATACCCTGCTCCCAACCCTTGGGCAGGACGAGGCGGTCGGGGAAGGCGTTGTGGGGCTCGCTGATGTCCAGGGGGAAGTCGTACTTGCCCTCGCTGGCCAGCATCACGTACTTGTACAGTTCGGTGTAGGTGATCCTGTCCTCGGCGGTCCAGGAGAACTCCTTGGAGCTGCGCTTGAAGGTGTTCACTCCGGCAACGAATGGGTAGACGAAGCTGTCGATCTGCACAAAGTTCTTGCGGTTGTAGTTGAGAGGGATGACCTGGCCGTACTCGTCGAACTTGGGTCCCAGGAAGACGCGGACAACACCCTTTTGGGCCTGGGCGGACTCGATGGTGAACTCGAACTCGAAGGGCTTGTGGTTGAGGCGGGCCTGACGGGCCAGGAGAGTCTTGTCCCACACGAACTGGCCGTCGACGAAGGTCATCTTGTCGTTGAGCAGGTTGGTCACATCGAAGTCAACGATGTCGTAGTAGGTCACCAGCTTGCTGACGGTCACATCCTTGATGGTCACGCCCTCGTAGAAGAGATCCTTCTGAGTGTAGGGACCAAGGTAGTATTTGAACTGGTAGAACACATCGGTGAACTTCTTGTAGAAGGTGTAGAAGAAGGGATCGCGCAGCATAGTCTCGAAGTTGAGGAACACGTTGGGGAACACATCCATATCGTAGTAGTCCACATCGGCGAAGTACATGTGGGACAGCACATAGTAGAAGTTGAAGAAGTACTTGTCGTAGGTATCGGTGTTGCCCTGCAGGTAGTTGCCAATGAACTTGACGGCCTCGGGCTTGTGGAGGTCGATCACCTGACCGTCGGCGGTCTTGTAGTATCCGGACTCGAGGACCTTGTAGACCTTGCTGAAGAAGTTCTGGACCTGGGTGAACATTTCGAAGTTGCCGTAGGTGTAGAAGTCGTAGTAGTTCTTGCGGTAACTGTAGCCGACACCGTTGTAGTAGATCAGCTGGGGATCGTAGCCGTATTCGATCTGTTTGTACCAGAAGAACTCTGGGATCTCGCCGAAGCCGTTGGCCAAACGCTCCTGGTAGTAACGGGCCAGGATCTGCTGAACGTTGTAGATCCACCACTCGCCACGGCGGTCCTTGTCCAAACCGAACTGCTTGCCGTCAAGGAAGAAGGCGTAGTCCATGTTGAGGTAGTACCAGTAGGCGTTCCAGCCCAGATCCTCGGTGAAGTAGCTCAGTTTGGAGTGGTCGTTGAAGAAGTCAATGTCACGGGTGTAGTCAACGGGGTAGTAGAACGCCTTCAGGCCCTTCATCACATCGGCGTATTTGGGATCGTTGACGAAAGAGGCGTAGTTCTCGCGCAGGAAGTACTTGTCCTCGACGTACCACTCCTGGTCCAGACCCATCATCTTGTACCACTGGAAGGTCTTCCAGTCCTTGGTGTAGAAGTAGAAGTTGCCGGTGAACTTGCTGTAGTCCTTGTACAGGATGTCCTTGTACTCCTTCTCGTACATGGTCAGCTTGCTGAAGACCTCATAGTCGAACTTCTCGGCCTCGTACACGAACTTGCTGTGGAAGAAGTACTGGGGGAAGATTTCGTAGATCTGGGGCAGGATCAGGCCCTGGAATTCGGGCTTGTGGATGACGGCCAGAGTCAGGGCGTAGATGAACATGCCCTCGTTCACGTGGATGCGGGCCCAGGCGACGTTGCTCACGAAGGTCTCCCAGTCCTTGGCGTAGTAGAAGAAGTTGAACAGACCGTAGGCCTGCTTAATGTGGGTCTTCACCAGAGCGCCGAAGAACTCGCCCTTGGGCAGCAGAGCGCCCAGCTTGTAGGACTCGTAGAATTTCTCCATGTAGAAATCATATTTCTAGTGGGACAGGATGGGGGACAGGATGGTTCATTAAGAGCTGAAAACCGTAAAGTGGATCAGTGCAACTCACCTCGTAGTAACTCTTGTCGTAGATAAACTTGCTGCCAAACTTGATCCACTCCTCGAACATGAGGGGACTGTTGATGCCGTATGTAATCTCCAAGAGGAACTTCTGCTTATCGAGGAAGTTCTTGTCGGCGATCTTCACCTTGGGAGTGGGCACGCTGAAGGCGGCCACACAACCCACGAGGGCCAATAGCACTAGGGTCAGCTTCATCCTGTCTTCGTCCTGTTCTTGCTCTGCTCTGCTCTGCTTTAGGATTCTTCAACTGCTCCGGTCTTGGTTCACTGTTGGACCAACACCTAAAGTCTGTTGCTTTCCATTGCACTCCGGCGGGGTTTATATACCCAAGCACTGCACCATATCAGCGTCAGACACGGCTAGGCTACCATGCCGTCGTCGCATAGGTCGCCGCATAGGTCTCCGGCTGAAAATAGCACTGGGGGCCTTATCGTCGGATGCTGTCATCGTTCGGTCGCTTCTGCAGCCAGGTGAAGATAAGAGGGGACTTGCCACCAGTCCGGCCGGCTAAGGCCGGTGCTCCGGCCGCTGGCTGTTCCACTGCATCGTGTTCCTGTTGTGTAATTAATGTTCTCAAATGTGACGACGGCGACTTCGGCACTTTTTCGACTGCACCTTGATAATATTGTTTTATGGCATTGTTATGTTTTTGCGTGCTGCCAACGGCCCTGGACTTTTCTGCTTGGCGCTAGTCAGGGCCCACCTCCCTGATATGATTCGACGATGGTTCGAGTTTATTTTGAGGTGCTTTAATCGCAATGCGAATATTTGTCATTGTCATCCGGAACTTTGTGCCCTGATTTCAGTGGTGGTGGAAAAAAACTAAACTAAATATGTTTATGGATTCTACATCTAGTATGGGAATTAACAAATAATTTATTGAAATATTCGCTTAATTATTATGAATATGAAAGTGTGTCAATAACATTTCCTTAACCAAGTTGTTACTCAACATGTCGGCTTGTTATTCGTTTGATATCCGTGGAAAACACATACCCTCCTCCCACACAAGGGAGTCACCTGGTGTAAGTGGATGCCACTCGACCATGGTTAGTTAATTTTTACCGCCACTGTAACGAAGGAGATGTAAGGGAACGGCAAAGAAAAGCAAATGGCAAAAACTCAATGCTTCTCTGAAGTTGCCACAAGGAACCGGCTCCAACCCTCCTCCAAAGCTTCCGCCAGGACGCGAAAACTCACTCAAAATAAATGCGCAATTAATTTTCATGGTGAAACTCGAAAGGAACTTGGACCAAAGGTTGGGCTGGCTGGAGGGGTGGTGCTGCTGCAGCCCAGAAATTGTTGTTTCCTGCTACAACTTTTGCCATTGAAGGGAAAAAAATAATAATAACAAGCTGCCTCGCAGCGGCCAAAAGCCCACAAAACATTGCTGAGAAAATGTCGAGTCCAGGAAGCCGAACTTTCTTTACCCTTTCAATTGTCAGGCCACATTGTAAAAGGTTTCACTTACTTGACTTGTACTCTCTTGTAATAAGTTTGGATTTGTCTTTGAAACTAGGTGTGCTAAGAATTAAAATAGTTTAGAAAACTGTGAAAGCGATTTCTTAAAAAATACAATACCCTATACATTTTATTTCCTAATTTATATTTAACCAGAGACTCGCCGAGTGAATATAAAAATGAAAATAAAAATATTCAACGGCCACAAATGAACAAAGTTTTCTTTTCCAGTTTACTTAATAATTTTTTTTTTTATTCTGCCCGCCTGTCCCTATTTGATGTTTTTATTTTTGTTGGTTTGTTGGGGGAAACTTGAGCGCAAAGCTGCAGAATTTATTGCTTTTGAAATGCGGTTGCGCATAAATGTGCACCAAACACCAACAATGGCTGAATCTGTAACAAGCCGCGGTCTGACACGGAGGAGTCCCGCCCAAATGAAACGAAGAAATGAAATGAAAAATCCTCACATAATTGCAAATGCGTGAGATACTTGCCAAATGGCGGAATTATGAAAATGAAATGGTGAAAAGTTCGCCACCCCATTCCCGCCAATGGCCAAAAAATCTCCTGAGATTCGCTTTTCTTAATAATATTCTTCATAATATTTGAAATCTTGGCCAGCTATTCCATCCAGACTCAGTCATCTAGACGCCACATTTTGGGACTCGGACTCAGGGGTCTTTTAATCGGAATAGTGACTGACCTCCAGCTTTAGTTGTTATCGCTTCCATGGGTGATTCATAGAGAAGATAGAATTCTATTCCCAGTTTATGAATAATAGTTGTCATTAAAATAGTTTTAGACTCGCATGAGGTGCCCCCCATAAGCTTCCAATCGGAGTAATCTGTAATATGCATAATCCATTGCCTTTGAAGCTGCAAAGGAATTTGAAATTATCCGGCCAGAACAAATCAATATTTGTGGCAGGAAACCGAAGCGGGCTTTAATTCGGAATTATACATGCATTGTTTGATGGTAGGCCCAGCATAAAGTGCATGAATATTTTATAGTTGAAAAGCCCGCCTCGAATGCGGCCCACATAATTGAGTGCTCTTTTATTTAACATGCAAAATTAATGGTTGAGCTCTGCATGAATACAATAAAACTATTAATCAATAAGCGCTCACATGCACCCGCTCGTATGCACACTCCAAAGTGCGGGACAAAAAATATATGATGCCCGGGCGAAGGAGACTGAAACTTTTGCCCAGTTTATAAATTTAATGGAGTTTACCGAAGCAGTACAGCAATTATATTTTCAAACGTTTATTTTATTTTAGTTCCTTTTAGTTCCCCCACTACATACGAAGGATGCAATGTATAAACTTTTTCTGTGAATACCCTCGAGCCTGCTTTTATAAATTCAAATGGAATTTAAATGCTACTACTATGTAGTACTCCAGCATATATGCAGGTCTATATTATATAGAAAAAAATGGTCTATAATTTAGTAGAGCTTACCAAATAGTGTTTTTGATTAAACTATTTAATTGAAGCCAGAAATAAATAGATATTATCCAACTGTCAAGAGCATACATTTTATAAATCATTTCAAAGCCTATAAATAGAAACGTTAAAGCAATTATAAAAAATATTTACATTTAAGAGGTAAAATTCATTAAAGCGGGTAGAATGTAGTCGGCTACCCAGGCATGAACCTTTTTTAGCCTGTTACTGGTTGTTACTGGCTTTAGTTGGCCAAAGATTCTAGAGAAAGTCCGCAGCTGGAAGCTGGAGGCTGCTGAAAAAATATATGGCTGGCAGGGGGTGCCAGTACAATAGCGTAAAAGTTTCGAGTGGACTCGCATGTTGCAGCGGGGGGGCGGTGCTGTTAAATGGGAGTGGAGGTGGCATGAGGGGGCTGTGATGGTGGTGGTGCCCACGGGTGGTGCGGGTGGTTGCCCGTTGGCATCTGTTCAGCGTTGTGGCACATATTCCGCTTTTGTCTTTTATTGCATGTTGTTGGTCTCTGCCATGTAGCTCAGTCGTTGCCCCTCCGCGCCCCCTCTTGCTTCTATGACCGGCTTGTATTTCATTGTTTTAAAACAATGTTTCCCCATTTGGCCGCGTTGCTTTGGCTGCTGACTTTGATTTGCCCTCCTGCTCGCACGCCCTTTTATTGTAGTCCGTACGTACATATTTTTTCGAGTTCATGCCCACTGTGCCAAAGCGCTTTGGCTCCCAGTTAAGCTCTTTAAGGTCTTAAAGCTTTGCTCGATCGAAAAAATCAGGTAAATGCGGGAAAAGCTTCAGCAAAGCTCTTGACCTCCAGGTGACCACTGATCTTTTTTGACGCTTACAATAAATTGAGCTTTTGAGCGACAAGATTCAACTTCCTCGATAGTATAGTGGTTAGTATCCCCGCCTGTCACGCGGGAGACCGGGGTTCAATTCCCCGTCGGGGAGACGGAAGTCGCCAATTTTTTTTTGTTCTTTAAACATTTGTTTTTATATTAGATTAATGTATTAATATGTATTTAGATAAGACTACTTCTAATCATAGCTATTCACAGCTTTTATTTCATTTCTTTAATGTTTTCCACATCGTTCTCGGCAAAACCCCAAAACAATTTTAATTGCATCTTTGGGTTGGGCCACGAAGCAATAACGTCGAACATTAGACATCGGCGTTGAAAGCAATAACCATAAATATTCCTGGGAAAAAGAAAACTGTTTCGGAGACCCTTATTGCACTCCTCGTCCCTGCCGCAGAAGGCATTCGGCAAACAAATTAAGGTGAAACTAATAAATTTTCAACACTTAACAAAATGCAAACACCAACCGAAACCTCCAACTTTGGTTCTTGTTGTTTGTTTGTTGTTGTTCCTGTTGCCGGCCCACCCCTACCCTTCTTCGAAAAAAAGGCACTTGAAAATGTCTGGGAGGGTTTTGTTGGCCTTTTTCCGTTGTTTTCTGTGCCGGGTTGTGCCGGGGAGCACATGGCAGACCTTAACAAAGTTTCACTTGAAAATTAAGTTGCCTTCCTGGCTACTATGCGAATTCAATAAATTTGCTCCAGGACATGCGGGTGTGCGAATGTGTCCATGTTGTGTGTGTTTGTGTGTGTGTGTGTGCTGGGGACAGGCAAAGCGAGTTCAAGGAGAGGCAAAGAAAATGACAGCAATAACAGAAGCAGAAACAGAGGAGAAGCAGGAACCGGAAGTGCGGGAACCAGGAAAAAAGTTGCTCCCAGGTCCTGTAATACGAGGACCGCAAAAACGGCAACCCAAAGCAACATTTCCACATTTCCCAACCATCTAGCGTAAAATATTTAAAAGAAGTGGCAGAAGCAGTTCCGTTTGAAACCGTAGAGTTGCAAAAGTGCGTGGCATCCCAAAAATATTTTCCTTCATTTTTATTTTTTTTTGTCTTCTCTGATGCAAACAATAAAAGCTACCACTACGCCTCCCATACGCCTTCTTATTCATTTTCCACCATTTGCAACTGTGCTGAAATGGCGCACACACACCCACATACCACACACACGCGGAACACCTGCGGCTAGATTTGCCAAAAAAATATTGGCAAAATTTTCCAGCAAAGGAATCTGGGTTACAAACTTTTTCAAATTGCATTCTCTTTCTGCACGAAATTTCAGTTTTTTTCTATACCCTTGCAGTGGGTATTATAATTTTGATGAAAAATGTGCAACGCAGTGAAGGAAGCTGATCAGGATCACGTCCTAGACGAAGCTATGAACTACAAACTTTGCCCACTTCCTTCTTTTCTTTGTGAGCAGTCGGAACGGGATCGGTCCACTATATCCTATACTATTTCTATTAAAAAGTGATTGAAAATTCTTTTAAAATATATCTCTTAAAATAGAAACCGCCGTTTTACCGAAAGGATATATCAACTTCGGTTTGAAGTTGGCCTTCTTGTGGCTTTTTTTGGGCTTTGTTTTCGCAAATATATGCCAGCGTGAATATTTCCATTGATTTTAGTTTTCTTTATGGCCAGTTTGCCATCCGCAATATAGGAGGCAGCCAGTCCAACAATGGCAGTAGCTGCATCTCTTAACTGTTGTTGCAAACCGTGTTTTGTTTCTTTGGTTGGAGTCGCTTGTCACGAGCAAATAAATTGCTTGTTCGCAATCGCAGGGAAAAAATCAAAATGGCAACAAAATAAAAGCAAATACGGCCAGGAAAAACAGCTGCAACGGAAGCGAGCGTACGAGCAGCCAACCAAAAAGCCAATATGCACAAAGGGGCAATAGTGCGATTTCCATTCAGCTCCACTCGATTATTCATTTTAACTGACAGTCGCCAGAACAACTGGGAAACTGGCAAACTGGCAAACACTGTTGTTCCAGGGCATTTCTCCAATTGAGCTCTAATGGCTGGTCCAATTGAAAACTAATCAGCGAATGGAATCTATTTCCGCAAAATTGGCGATTGGGGGCGATCTAATGGAACTATCTTGTTCGAGTACGGGCTATTAAAAACACTAATATTTCAATGGTTATGAGACAAGGGAGGAAGATAATTTTTTTTAATACATTTTCCAATTAGAAACCCAAACTAATATCCTTTTTTCTATTTCTTTGCAGGTGTGTATTATTAAGGACAATATAACAAATGGAGTTCAGTGACCCAGTGCTAAGTATCAACCTACTCTTCCTTTTTTAATAACTACACTCCTCAAGCACCTTCCTTTAAAGGCATATAGATATGTATATATTGCTTCGAGAGTAAGGAAATAAAAATGGTGGCACCGTCTTTCATTTTGACAAGAATTCTCCGCCCGCCCTTATCCTTGTTCTTATCATTGTCTTGGCACATTTTGCGAGCCTTTGGCGCTTTTATCTTTACTTTCAGTTTACTTTATTTCTTTTGTACTCTTTATGTCTTTTGTATTTCTGCTACGTGAGCTGAACGTTTCGCTCCTTTTTCGACAGCGTGAAATTATAAAAGCTTCAGTCTCCTTGGTCGATTTGAAAGCCAGCGTTTTCCACTTGCCATCCAGCCCCCACAGCCACCATGACCCGCACCCCGCATAAGACTTTCGGCTTCATCGGCTTTCCGTTTAAATAAATAAAACGCTGCAGAGGAAGTTAAACCGACAAAGCGCTGAGCAGGCAAGAAACTCTTTGCAAGGACCTCTAAAAGCCACAAGTAGTCGAAAGGATCTATAAATATGTACGAGTATATACCCTTGCCGTACCTCATAAAAACACGCAGGATGGCAAATGATGACATTGACGATTTGAATGCCTGAGAGGGTCTGCCTGAAAACAAATCCCAGAGTAAACCACTCCGGCGGATTTGCCACAAAGCTTGCCAGTTTCTATGGCTTTCTCGTCTTTGTGCCTCTTAAATGTTGCAAGCGTTTCAATATGAATTCATGGCTAGTGCTGGCATTAAAATATGTGTAAAGATTCGGTTTCGAATTGGACATGTGCTTCCAGCATTTTCTAAGAATTAAAAGAGAAACAAACTTTCAGTTGACAATTTCAAAATTCCCTTTGATTGTGACAACCGCCAAAAAGTATGCTATGAAATGTTCCTCAATTTTAAGCCAAGGAGTCTATATAACCATATATTGTACTTTAAAAGTACACTCAGAGCTTCGCTTGGAGCACTTTTATAATCACACAAGCCCCATCCATCGCTCAGCCAATATGGTTGTGGGAATCGTTGGCCCCAATTCGAGGTAGATGCACCGATGGAAATTGGCAACCGGTTTACCTGCCAGAGCCACCAAGTTAAGCTCCCAACCGCTGCCCTTTTTTGTCTCTGATCCGGTATCCTGGCTGTTCTCGCCACCTGCCACGACGCCCCGCCACGTCCTTCATTCCTGCTACTAACGCTCGATTTGACATGACCCGCTTTATGTTCGAGCGCGCGTGCCACGTGAACCACAAAAGCCCGGCAAAGCTGATTCGGCCCGGTGGCAGCGTCCGCTTTATGGGTCATCGGAGCAGTAGTTCACCAGATGAACAGTTCGACAGGGGAACAGGCTAGTCTAGGACCCCCTTTTTACGGGGCACCCAGCCCCGTGGCTAGGGACTCCTGCTGATGAAAAGCCGGTGAGCGTGCTGCGACGTAACCTACATGAGTCTGTCAGCCACGTCGAGATGAGCCAAACGGCATCATTAAACACGGGCAAAGTGCCCATCCTCATCTTCATCCTCATCACCGGCGTCGTCACAAAACACGATCATCATCATCATCACCAGTGGCTCCGATGTGGATGTGGAGGCACCAGTTGGCCATGTCAGAGAGGATGAAGCTTGTAATGTCATGTGGAAATACACATTAGCATCAGTACGTGCTTCCGGCTTGGGAGTGGCAACAAATTGAAATCTTCTTGTTTTTTTTTTATTTCTGAATAATTTTTAAAATATAGTAACAACATTTATTTTAAGTAATAAGTTACTAACTTCTTAAAATTTATTTCTGAATATTTTAGTCAATAATTATAAACAATTTTTAAGTTTTTGAATAAAAATAAATGTAGACAACATGGCGTATGAGTGATACCACCTATTCCTTATTTTTGTTTGTTTGTTTTCTATCTTTTTTTTAAGGTAGTCCAGGATTTTTGAAAAAGTTTTGAATTTCACACAGAAGTAGATCCTTTTCCTATTTTATTTAAAAATGTTTAATAGTATTAGACAACGCGGCGTATGAGTGATAAACTGTTACGGCTTCTCTCAACACTTTTTCTTTTGAAGGATAATATCATAGTATAAAAAAGCAAATGTAAAATTTAAAAATTGCTGCCACAGAACTTCCTTTACAAGCCAGAATAAAAATGGTAAACTTTGCAAAACCCACAAAGAACCGGATTAGTATATAGTTTATATTGAAGGCCGCAAGTTACACGACCGTATGATTGCCAAGTGCCACAATAACAGAGGCTTCCATAAACCTGTTTTACATCCGTGAAGGCATCACGCTATTTCTGAAATTTTCATGTGGTAAGTGCATCACATACGCATCGGGGTGGCCCCTTTTTTCCACCCACAGTGACGTTTTGAAATTCGTGCCGAGCATTTCTTAGATGGGCTCTGCTGGCGTGGCATTAAGTGCAGCCAATTTATGGGGCAACTGCAAGTCATTGTTTGATTGTGTGCGTGCCCCAGTCACTCCAGATCAATTACACCCTCCGACATTTGTTTGGCGGCTCAGCCCCACACCCAGTTCCTCCACGTTCATCTACTGCTCTAGCTCCAGGCTAGAGCAGTCTTGTTCTCCGTTCTTCGAAGCCAGGCACTCGTCCTGGCTGGTGCCTGTGTTTGGTTCGGGGGGCATATCATTGTCACTGTAATAAGTGACGCGTGTACTTAGTGCATACACCTGAGCCCAGACCCCTGAGCCCAGAGCCCTGAGCCCTGAGCTCTGAGTCCTGTATTCAGTGTGGCGGCTCCGCCTCGTCCTTGCGATTCATTCATGCGTGCCCCAGTTATAAATGGCTGTGGGTGTGGATGTATCCTGCACCTGACATAATATCCACCCAGCCCCCAGCCTCCGTTCCTCTGTTTGTTTGGGCACATGTAAAGCACATCTTATCTGGGTCCTGACGCTGTGAGCCCGGGCTGCCAGAAGCCAGGCGCCAGCAGCTAAGAGCCAGAATTATGCGAGTAAACACATGGCCGAGCAGAACGAGATGTGGATCTCCAGTAGCATCATCGTTCGGGCCTTGTTTGTATAACATATCACGTTTCTGCGAAAGCCCTAATGACGATGCAATGGATGGCTAAAAAAAGAGTTCTTTGGGGCCAGAAACAGGTTTTAAAGAAAGCTTTAAGGCACATTTCCAGTAAAATGTGCCTTCTCTACAACTATGGTGAAACTTCCAAGAAAGGCTTCAAATAGCAAACCATTCCGATGAAGGTTCAGACATTCAAGATTCAATCAGACATATTTACCCAATGAACTCTCTACTTATTATACCTGATAGGCGAGGACCTCACATGTCGTTGCACATATCCTTTGCTCAGCGGGAAAACGCTGCGACTTTCGCCGGGCTCTTTCCTGGCAACACCTGGCAATTGGTTACGACAATTTGTTGTCATTAAGGAAGCGGGCTGTGGCCCAACTGATGCTCCAACAAGCCACAGCTGGCAGATGTCTGGAGTTCGTGGCCGGGATGTCGAGGAAACGCATCCTTTGCGGGCGACTGCACAAAGGATATCGGGCCGACGAACGCCACGAACGTAAACAAATGAAAAATAATACAATAATTATTAAAACAGTATAAAATACGACGGCGACGTTGAGGTCCTGGCCGTGCTGAAGGTCCTGGGCCATGGGCGATGGTCCGCACTGCCTGTTCCTGGCGTTAATTGCTGCATAAATGGCGTGTAGTTCATATCCTGTCACATTTCGTGGCAACGGCAGGACACGCGGCGCGAAGGAGCTCAACGCCCGCAACTCTGCACTTTCGGCCTAAATGAATTTAAAGGCTTTTACGGCCGTTCCTTTAACGTTCTTCGATTAATTTCATTTTGCTGGAAGCACGACTGCCTTCATGAACACTTCGACATATTAAATCAACTTATTTTCCTGCATATTAACTTGCTTATTTGCCATTACTGCTTTTTAAATTTGTGTAATTAACATTACTGCCTACTTAAATATGCATTCCATAGAGTAACTAATTTCCTTTGACTTTGTTTTGTTTTGATTTTGATTGGATTTCAACGAAAATCTTTTTTTTTTAGTAAATTTTTGTAAATTGTTGATGATTTTGAATGGAATTGACAAACGATTTGAAATATTAATGACGCTTTCAATGCGGCGGAAAAATGTTTATCCCCTATTCCCAGAGCTATTTATTTGCGGCTTTTTTCTTGTCTCATACTCTAAAAAAAAATCCCCCTTAATATTCATAAAAAACCTGGCAGAGGCATCACGCGCCGCAACCAAATTCGATTTTGTGAAAAATGTTTGCATTGAAACGCGGGATAAAAAAAGCGTTCGGAGTGGAAAAAATATTTGCCACTGATTGGGGGTCATTTTAATGATTTTTTTTGTGCATAATATGGGGTACACAGAATATTTAATAGGATAATTTCAGTGATTTGTGATTGAAATTCCGGGGGAGAACTTTGAAAAATGGTGATTACTGAATCCCATGGGTCTACTAAAAAAACATAAAGAAACTATGGTTTTAAAACATAATCGTATTATTACATAAATATTATGCTGAATAATGTTCTATAAAAATAATTGTAAAGATTCGTGGAAATCCCCCATTATGTGGTAGGATTAGCTTTTGATTTTCACCTGAATATCCTTCGGCATTACTGGGAATTTATTGGGGAATCCGAAATTCCGTCAAGATGCAAACGTCAGCCAAATCGAAATTGACAAGTTGGTAATGGCAGAAAAAAAAGTAAAAGAAAACAAAGGAAATCAAACAGTGCCATTTAGCCGAGGGCCGAGGGAGAACATAAAACGGAATGGAGCCAGGCTCTGGCTTTTCGAAGGAGATAGCCGAAATGTTCTCTGTCAGGGTCAGCCGGCGGCTTTCATTTCAGATTTCAATTCGAGGGTCTCTCCAGGAGGACGTGGAAAAAAAATCTCCTGGACCCAATGAGTTCCTGCCTTTTGTCCTTTGCTCCTCGCTCTTTTTCCGCCCCGCCCTTTGTGCAAGCGACTCGGTTTCGGATTCCGACTCGGATTCAGATTCAGATTCAGATACAGACTCGGATTCGGATTCTGTCTGGTTTGGTCAGGTCGATGGTATTGGTCCTGGTCCGGCGCCTGGTCCTGGTTCTGGCCATTTGATGTGTCCTTCGTCGGCCGTTGGCGGCGTTCATTTCAATTAAATGCAAATCTCAACGAGGGATTTTTCCCTTCGAAATTTCTTTTTTTTTTTCTACCCAGCCATGTTATTGTTGCCTTTTTTTTCCCAGAGTCGTAGCCGGAGGAGTGCTATATATGTGTGTGTGTGTGTGTTTGGGGATCCACCGCCAAAGTCGGGGAATGTTTTTCACGCGTCGCTGCATTTTGTTTTCCGGCTTTTCGCCTCCCTTCCCAAAATTTTGGGGAACGTCTTTGCCTTTTCCGTATAATCCTTACCAGCGAGCCTTGCATAAAAATAAAATGCGTTACTTTCTCATTGTAAGTTTATGAAGAAAGTAAATTTACTGTGATTGCACTAAATCGGTTTAAAAAAAAAATGAGAAAAAAATAAAACTAAATTATGAGCCAAATTCAAGTCTTACATGAATATCCCACAATTTGCAAGTTTTCAAGTTCTCAAAAAAAAAAAGAAGAATGCAAGACATCGTTGTTCCGGAAGCTTTTATTATTGAAAGACTCGAGCATCCTTTTCCTTTCTTCCGTTTTCATCGTCCTGTCTGAGCTTCTTGTTGGCGCCACTGAAAGCAACGGCGTTGGGCTTGCATTTGTGAAAAGATTTTTGCATTTTTAATGCCGCATTGTTGCCAGCCATTCGTTGCCTCGGATTGCACTCATATACGTATGTACTTATACACATATACACTAGTATATGAAGAGGATAAAGCCCGCGGAATGGACATCACACCTGCAAATGGCCGCCATTTTGTAGGGACGCCATCTTGGGAAAATATTTACCGTTGTACCGTCCGAAGCCTGACAACCTGCTACAGCATTTGGCAGCAGCTCCGGCTCCGGAGTGAAAAATTCATTAAGAAAATATTTAATAATCAGCTTATTTGCTCGCCGCACCGCTGGCTTTGTGTGATTTGTGTAAGAGGTGGCCGAGGCTAGGCCGCAGGATCAGGAAGCTGACCATTAAGTTGCTCGGTGTTTGCACGGTCACGTTCGCAAGTCAGTGTCAAACATGGATGGGGGACTAACAGGACTCGCAGGACTCCATGGAGTGCCACTTTGTAGATTCCGTGCGTCAGAAATTTTATTTTATTTTCTGTTGAATTTGCATAATTTCAGACAGAGTCGGTCGGTCCGGTCCAGTTGATTAAAGTGATAGACTCTGACACTTGTTCCATCTTTTATTTTTGTTCGCCCCGTCTGGCAGGTCCTTTGTTCAAACATCCCTACATACCGACTGCTCTATGCCTGTAACTCTTTGTATGTATCCTTGTGTGTATGTGTGTGTGTGTGCTCCTGGGGCAACAGGAAATGGACTGGGGAGCGCTTGGCGTTTTTTGAGTTTGCAGTTTGCTTTTCGCAAAGTCAAGGTAAATATTACATTTTTGGTTGCGGAATTTTTCGCCTCCCCTTCCGGTTCCACTTTGGTGTCTATGCAGATGTGTTTGTGTCTCTCTGTGTGGGGAGAATTGTGTGCAGTTGTAGGTAAAGCAAATATTAGCTTACAATTTTGGGCTTACAAAGTTTCTGGCCAGGTCGACAAAAGGCCCGCGGTGGCATTAAACAAAAGTTGGACCTCCACTGCCACAGAACCAGGACGAAGGAACCGGAGTGACAAAGGGCCGCTGTGAGTAATGAGATGGACTTTCGGGGAGAGTCCTTTCGCGAGTGCGGGTCTCGAAATGGGAATCATTATCATACAAATGAGAGTGGTTCAAAGGTAGAGCCAGGGAGGTTGATGTCTTTTAAAAATGTTTACCAAATTTTCTAATTTTTTCCAAGTTTAGTTAGTGTTCTCGGAAATGCACTAAATTATGAATCAGAAGATTTTTGTTTATTTTTAAACCTTCTTTAACATTTTTTCTCATTTCTCTAGACTGCCATCTTTCAGTATTTGTGTGTCTTTCCCTTTCCGGAGGACATCTTCTGTTTTTTTTGTCCGCAATAATTATTTTTCATTCGTTATTTGTATTCCTCGGTCTGACTTTCTCCAGTTTTTGTTTTCATTTACATTCCTTTCCCTTTGGATTGGTGTGAGTGTTGTTTTTTTGGCTTTTGTTACTTTTAATTACAGAGCCAAATTAAAAAAATGTCGCTTCATTTGTACGGCTCTCATGATGGCCCAGGTCTCAACTTTCGCTGTAGTTGGCACACTTCCACTCCCCTGCCCTGCCCTGCCCACCCCAGGCACGTGCCCCAAGTGCCACTCTCCCCGCAGAGACGCCCACAAAGTTGTTCACATGTCCCGCGTGTCACGTTAAATGTCAAGCAAACAAAGGGCTTCTTCTGTCTCGCGTATAAAAGCATTCATTTTACCCATTAATTTTAGCATTCGCTTTTTTTTCGCAATTTTTTATACCCGTGTTGGCCCGTTGAAATGAAAAGTGGACGAACCTGAAAAGCGTCCAAATGTGCTTTCAATAACCAGGTGCCATTTCCCCTTTTGGCCGCCACAGCAGCCCCAGCCTCGGCCCTTTTCGCTGAAAAGAACATTGAGTGGAAAAAACGAGAAGAACTTTTTGTGGTTGACCGAACATTTGCAGTTAAAAGTTAAAAGCTCGCTGAAAAGGCAAAAAAGTTGAGGAAAAATGGGGAAAATCATTTTCACCTGCTGCCTGCAGCGGTAGCTGCTGCTGCAACATCAAGAATCAAATGGAGGCCGTGTTGCAAGTAAAACATGTGCAATGATGAGGAAACAATTAGTATATCCTTGAGGTTTTTTCATCAAAATATAAAAAATATTAAGTATACGCACTGTTGTCTAAAAAGTACACAGACCAATAGATATGGTTCTTGTGGAAAATGTACACTCAAAAGGATTTTAAAGGAGGGATTGGAAGTGGACAAAAATAATCCTGAAAAAAGTTGCCTTTGGATTAGTTGCTGCTGATTATGTTGCTGTTGCTAAACGGGCCACTTTTGCAGCTGGCCCTTCTTTGCATATCAACTGGCGAGGACACGGCATCAGCTCCATCACTATCACTCCCACTACCACATCCCAGCCAGCCCTTATTTCCATTTCCATTTTCCAAGGCAGCTGCATTGTTTCCCTGCCAGCCGCCATTTTGCAGCATTTTCCGCCTCCTTCTCACTCTTCACCCTGTTTATCCGCTTGCCTTTTCCATTCTCCGTTCTCCTCGGCTGCTTTTTGTCGCCATTAACGTCGGCTAATTGCCTAATTAGGCATTTGCATGCCAACCCCATCCACAACCCCTCTCTGTCAGCCCATCGGACGCCTCGCCCTCCTAGCAACTACCGCCAGCTATTTGTTTATAATCCCCATTCTTTCTCCATTTGCAGGTCCCGAAGATATACTGAAGTTTCTGGGCAACGAGAGCGTGGTGGATCACTTCAAGCTCGTCACCAGGGACGGCAACAGCCTGCTCATCGGTGGAAGGTAAGTGTCGATTATTAGATATACTTTCATATGTTAGAACCTGTAAAGCTCTATATCCCAACAACTGAGGGATTCTCTGCCTACATGGTAGCTTGCCAAGAGGAAACTTCTTAGAAGAGGATAGGGGCAACTGAAAAATTCACATAAAGCAAACTTCAATTTACTTTTCGCACACATTGTATTTAATTTAAGTAGAAGATACGAGCATGTTCACTTCCCCATATATGTACATATAAACATGAAAAACTTTCCCAGGACCAAATATGGGTAGTGGGAGGAAGGTCCTGCCCTTAGCTAGTTCCCCGGCAACTTTGATTTTGTAACGCTGGCAAGAGAAACAGAAACCAGGACGAAAGGAAGCCGAAACTTTTGCAGCAGGTGCCCCAAAGATATGAGGAACTGTGCAGGAACTAAAGTTTCTAGTGCTACCAACTCCGGGAAGATCCGCACAAGACTTAAAGGGTTGCCGAAGAGTCGCCTCACCTTGGGGACCTCCAGTCAGCGAGGTATTCAAAATGGAGAGTGGGGGCTCTGGCGGTATTGTAAATTTTGTCCCTGGCTGAGACCGCAAAAGATGTGTGTGCTGCAAATGTTGGGTTTATTATATGCCGTATAGACAATGCCGGCACTGCCACTGGAATATACATACATATATATATGCAGTTGTACAAACAGGAACGAAACCCAAGGACATTTACGCTGGGGCAGCCATATTAAAATGTTGCATAATACTCGCTCGCCTGTGTGTGTGTGTGCCCAGCCAGATGTAATAAACTCGCCGAGTCCTTTGTATGGGGTATCCTGGAAATTTGTGTGGTCGAGGAATGCGTGCAGCTTGTAAGATAGGACATTAACAAGTAAAATCAGCCACCGCACACAAAGCTAGCAGCTAGGCAGTCCTGGGAAAATGTCTAAAGTGGAGCATACTTGAATAATTAATTTGAAAATGAAAATCCCAGAATTATGGCCATTGGGGGGAATTGTACTTAATTGTACACAACAGTTACTTAATAATAAGAATAAAGTTAATAACTAGTCGTGGAATCGAATGCTTTAATTAGATAAGTTTGCTCCTGGAAAAGATTCTGGGGCTCGCATGACACATTATCTCTCAGAGACGAACATAAATCTAAATAAATTAAGTTGTGCGTGAATTTTAGGAGCAATTGCCGTGTAGAACAATTTACAATGTTGAGATAATGAGGCACTAAAATGCAAAAGCATAACCAAAGCAGGAATATTAAGGCAACACACACATTGCCAAACTCAGAGAAAAGTGTGTGGGCAATAGTGTGGGTGGCAGTTTTCTCAGTTTCATTTTTTTTGCTCGCACGCATGAGCGAATTTGTATGCCGGCAACGTCGTTGCCAGAGTTGCCACTTACGTGATTAATGGATTTTTAACAAGTTGCACACTCACACACCCCCCACATGCATACATTGCCGAAGGGGAATTCACACACGCACACATCCACTTATCAGGACCCGAAAAGAGTCAAAGTAACCAAAGGACGACTGCTGGTGAAAGCCAAAAAGTGTGTGGCTCTGTGTGTATGTGTATGAGTGTGTATATGCGTGAGCCTAGGTGAAAGGGGGTGGGGCACAGGGGGCAAGGAGGGGAGGCAACTAAACTAGGATGACAGGCGGAAATGCGAATGTGACACGCGTTTTGCATGTGAAACGTCATGAACAATGTTGAAAAAAAAAAATGGAAAGTTGTGTGTACAACAGAGTTCTACCTTGGAGCTCCTGATTCCAGCCCCTCTCCCCTAAGAATTGCTGTACCGTTACATTTCCTGTGGCATAGCAGGTACCGTGTTAAGTGTCCTGCAACTGCTGTAGGCCATGTCAAGAAAAATTTCCATCTTGTGACGCCAAGTTACTCCATAAATGGGTTCCTTGTTCTTTGAGGTCTTTGAAATATATAATAATAGTAATAGAATAATAATAAAAAATCTAATTTGATAAGGATTAGATGATAATAATGTAAATTTTGAATAGCAGATTTTGTCAGCCACTTTTAAGGAATTCCTACTGTAACTAATCCTACCATTAGGACTTGAATCGCCTCCGTCACTTATGCAAATTGTCTGGGAATTGTTGTCTAAACCGGAATACCTGTCGCCGTTCCACCGTGAAAGCCTGAAAAAGGAATGCGGTGCTAATCGGTGGCTCGTAACTCAGCGGAAAATGTTCCAACACATTTAGATCTTTTCTCCAGTCCAGAATCTATGCAGATGTATGTATGGTTGTATGTTCCTTGCTCCCCACACCGACCGTGCACTCAAAACGAAAATTGGGTTAACACATTAAGATGGAAAATATGTCGCTACGTTTTCTCTGCTGTCATTGCGACATTCCATGCCATGCCATGCCGTCCAATTCCGAGCCATGCCTCGGAATCCCCAGCCCCATGCCCGGTATCAGGTTGGCAGGCAATCGAATGAATCGCGACAAAGGCGGAAATAAAATTGCTAAACGAACAAAGGAGAAAACCATTTCACTGCCTAACGTGTCCTGATTCATTCGCTATCTCTCTTCTTCCTGCCTGCTGTCCCTGTCCCTCACGTTCTGTTTATGCCAGTCCGGGGCCTATCCTTTTAGCTTTTAACGTCTTTTTCAACGCAACCGAAAGTACAGTGGTTTACTCGAAAATAAATAAATAAAAACAATTTATTTACTTGATAATTTATTTTGTATTTATTTTAAACAATTAGTTACAATTAAAAATAGAGGCCAGGTAATTCTTATTTTATAATATCAAGGATTCTACAGAAAGGATTCTTTTCCACCGTTGATAGCCTTCAAAGATCCAATTTTTAAATGCAATTTTCTTTCGTGGGCTGGCCTGGAAATTCGTGTGCCCACACGAGTATCCTTACGGCGGTGTGTCTGGCCATCTTTTTTATTTCATTTCGTCCTTTTTCCTTTGGCAGGCACTGTACTGGCTGCATGTGTGGGCATGAGAGCCTTTGTGCAACCGCATAACAATCTCTTTTGCACAGCGATTTCATTTCCGTTCGCGCTGTTTTCTGCTATTTCCTTTTTGCTGCCTTGTGCGGCCCGAGTGTGTAAATGCAAAACGCATCCGCTAATTTCTGATGCTGGCCAATTCCATCAAGCCTTAGGAATGTGTGGCAATCGGAAGGCAGAATCGTGCCACAATGGATTCATGGGCATTATTTACATTGTGCTGGAAGCTATGATGTCCTATATTAGAAGAGGTTCCATTTTAGGTACCATATAATTTATTTATTTTAAAATAGTTTGTTAAAGAGCTTGCTAGATTTCTATAAAAATCCATAACCATAATTGCATTTGAATACCATTTAATAGGTTTATTTGCCCATTTAGTTGAAAACTAAGGCATTAAAGTCTCCAGACTCTAGACTCAAGACTCATTTGGCAAATTGAAAGTCCTGGCCAGACAGACAGTCGAAGCAGTCTGGTCAAAAGTCAACAAATTAAAAGTAACCCTGCCCGGCAGTTAATATTTGATGTGGTTTGGCAAAGAATGTCCGAGTTCGGGCTTAATCTTGCTTATGAGACCACACACTTTGAATGATGGAATGCCATTGGCCGTGTTATTTTGCCCAAAGCCGGGAACAAACGCTCCGCACCTGTGATGGCCGGGGGGCAGGATGGTTTGGGGGTTAAATGCAACCACCTGGCTAAACGCTCTAGAGAGGGGGCGGAGAGGTGTTCCAGGGGGCAATAACCAACTAAGCCCGGGACTCAGATCGGGCCATTCACATTTGGTCTTTTGGCATTTGACAGTTTCGACATTTTGTGCCTCTATTGAGGAAACGTCAGGGGAGGACGTCAGGATGGTTTGCTTTTGAACGGGTTTGTTGCCCAAAAAAGCCATTGGTTATCCTCTCTCATACCAATTCAAAAGAATTATTAGATTTAAAATCATATTTCAGATTAAAACTAAAGAAAAAGAAATATGTTTTATAGAATAGTCATTTTTCTGAGAACTATGTTGTTATAAACATGTTTTAATAAAAAAATTGCATTTTAAGAATGTTATTTGAGTGTAACTTTGAATTCGAAATTCCGATCTGGATCCTGAATCCTGAATTGGCTTAGTCAGCATCATCGAGTGATGTGGAATGAAGTTGAAGTTGAAGCCGCATCCCTGGCACAGTCAAAAAGTCAATGAAAAATGACAAAAGCTCAACTCGAAATGGTGATGGATGAGTTGGGTGTTTTGTGTGGGCAAAGGACCTCTTACCCTACTGCACATTGAGGATATTTTTCTGTTTTTTTTTTTTTGCAATGGCTGCCATCACACACACATACAGAGAGAGAGAAAGAAAAGGGGACATCGAGCGCATGCAAATGGCGGCGAGGAGCATAAATTTTTCGCCCCACTGGAAAGCATCGATAGAGAAACATGAGAAGTTCGCCTGATTTGCTTAGCTATTCAGAAAAGCCATTTACCGTTATGTCAACTACGGCCCCGCCCACTCCGGACCCCTCAACTTTGCTGCATCGGCATCAAGGCATCAACGCATCAATGCATTCCGGAAGGCGGGTGTTCTTTTCTTTGATTGCCTTTGGGCATTCCTTTTGGGTCGCTGATGACGTGTGACATTGAAAGCAGCATGCCACTGGCAGTGGCATGCGGCAAGTGACACTGGTAGTGGGAGTCGTGCTCTTTTCCGGCTCTCCTGATGAACGCAGTCCGGCAATTTGCCATTTCAATTGCCAATGATCACGTAATTTATGGACTTCAATTGAAAAGATGAAATGCACTTTTATTGAGATATAAATTAAGGCATTAAACCATGAATATCTACTGAGAAAATTAATATTTTATGCAACATTTTTAATACTTGCAAATAATCAGCTTAAGAGAACTGCCAACCACAATTGGGCCATTTTCAAAGTGAAATTGCCTTTATTGCCTCATAACAACCACAGGAGAGTAAGCTACTTGAATTTGCATATTTTCGAAATATTTACATGTCAATTACGAAGAAACCAGCTCGGAAACGAAATCAATCACTTAAGTGGTCCGTCCTATTCATAATGAAAGACAAGGAGCTGTGGCCTAACCAAGGTCACAGCAGACAACGTTGCGTATGAGTAATTTGCAACTTGTTATTTATTCTGATTGTCTGGCTTGTTTTTGTATTTTGTGCGTTTGAGTCTCTAGACTTTTCTTGCTGTTTCGGATTTCTGACTTTCCCCTCTGACTTTGTTCCATTCGATACTTTTTGTGGGTCAAACCACGAAACTGGCGGTGGTTGCGATGGCAACATGAATTTTCTTTCCTTGCCTTTGTCTTGATTCGCTTGGAGGTTGCTTCAATCCATTTTATGACAGATCCTTCCATGACCCACGACCCACAACCCAACCACCCACCTACACACACACACACAGGGCTGTTGGTGAGGGCTCTTCGACCACAATGCCGTTATTTATGTGCATGTGGCTTTTGTTTTGTGTTGCCTCTTTTGGCTCAGACGCCATTTGAAAAGGGTCCGGCCTGCGGGTTTTGTTATCCTGCTGGTTATCGTTGTTGTTATTGCCGTTTGGCTGGCTGGATGGCTGGCGGACAACGCGGCGGATGGTTGATTTGTTTGTTGTCGGTTTGTTTAAGACGGCAGAGGGGTATGCCGTCGTTGAATGAATTTACAATTTGTTTTTGGCCACCATGTTAATGGGAATTTTCAGCTGTTCCAGACTCATTTTGTTATTTGCTTAAATCTTCGTGTAGATTATAGAGTCGCATTTAAAATCGTATTTTACTCTAACTTGTTTTAAGTTTAAAGCTACTGTAGTGTCCTCTTCAAACAGTCGGACGCAGTTGGGCCACTAACCACGAATCATTTTGGCATTTACACAAACCGCAAATATTTCAAACTCGGTCTGGCATCAAATGTTTCCACTCTAAGTGCTGTTCCGCCTGATTTGCCTAGTTATCCTTTACATGAAATCATAAAACATATAAAGTACATGAAAAAATGGTATTTATCCTGTTGTTAGGCTTGATTTGATTAATTTATTGTTTAAGGGTTTATAAGGGTTAAAAATAAATAAATGTTTTTTATTTTCTAATTATTTGGTTGATACAGTAATACTTTCCCCAAAGCCTATATTGGCTGGTAAATAGTTACTTAATACAAGGTGACTGTTAAATACTTTCATATTCATATACTACATACGATTCCCATCATCGTCATTAAACTCCAACAAATTACTTACAAAATGAGCAATGTAGCAAAATATTTGCGACATTCGCTGGGGATCGTGGCGCCTCATTATCGCCACTAAATGTAAACGTTTTCATAGAGGAAGTGCGCACACATTTCCCTTTATATTTGCCAACTACGTTTAAGCTGCATAATAATAAACTGCAAAGCGGCAGCAACAACATGGCGGCTAAATGTGCAGCTGCAACAAGAACAACGGGGACCAAAGCAGTGGAAATCCTTTGGTAATCGTTGCGCTCACTGCTTGCAGGCAGCCACAGCAACAGCACCAACAACTGCAACAGCAATTGCAACACTAACACACTATGCCGTGTGGAAAATATTTATGAGCTCGGTTTTCACGCCAAATGCGTTCTTTAAAATGCTTGACTCCCCGCTCCTGCCCACTTTGCTGCACCTAGCTGCCTGATATTCCCTCCAGCCTGCAATCCCCCTTTGGCATTTTCCGCGACATTTTCACAAACGCTCGCATTGGAGGATGTTGCATGTTGATTGTGTGTGTGTGTTTTAGCCGATGCGCTAAAGCGTTTATGTGTTTGTGTGACTGGGAAGCCAACAAGCGACACCACCAACAACAAATTGTGACAAGAGCGACACCAGCGATTCTGCGTTCGTTTAGAAGGCTTTGATGTACTTTCAAAGAAAAAAAAATAGTTTAGTCAGCCTTTCCAATACTCTTACTTAGGAAGTCCTATTAATAGTTTTTAATAAAAATCCATCCAACTAGCAGCAAGATATCGAGGATTTCCTGTCACTCTACTTAGTTGGTTTCAGTGCAACAACCTGCTTTGGGTGGCCCAGGTTCTATCCATTTTACAGACCCTTTGCCAGACCCCTTTATATGCTAATTTGGTTCAGCGCGTTTCCCATGTACTTACATACCCGGTGGTTGGCTCCGACAACGAGCGGTGACATCCGCGAAAATGGAAGAATGCATCTGCAGCAAGTTTGCTGATGCCGCTGATGTTGCTGATGGTGCACGTTCGTTTGAAGTTGCCTTTTGCCGTTGTCATAATTAAAACGCGCTGCATAATTGCCAAACAATGGCCATGTCCTGTTCCCAGGGAGTATCCTTTGCAATCAGAGTTGGTCATTCGGCCGACTGCATGGCATAATCCTTGGTGTCGAACCTAAAAACCACAGAATTCTATATAGAAGTTATACATCCTACATGATCTAGTGGTTGAACTGGAAGTTCTTTATTAAAATTTAAAAGTATTCCATAATATAGAAATTATCTAGAATGCAAATGGCTCACCATTAATAAATTGAACTTATCGAAGTGGTATAAATAACAAATGAAAGTGCCCCCACAATTGTGCAATCTCTGTTTGTGGAAACATCACAGCTCTCACAAATAACTATCGTCGCATCTATGTATTTATTTAAAATTTTCTGCTCTTGTTGCAACATTCAAGCCGGAGCGGCAAAAATAACAAACATATTTGGAAAAGTTCGATAAGGTGACCGTTTATGCTGGTTTTTGGGGACATTGGGGGGTGCCGCAGCCTGCCACGCTGCCATAAAATGTTCGACCAAATTGCAGCACTCACACAAAGGTACTGCAACCACACTTGCATACATGCGCCACACGTAGTTGTGGTTTCAATAATCAATGAGTTGATTTTATGAAATTTCTCCTCACCTCGAATGGGGCAGCCACCCAGGCCAGCCTGTGACACACTCGCCCCAGCACTCGCCACTTCATTTTGTGGGTCGCAGTTGCACCGCCCCGACACACCCACACACACAGACACTCGCCACATGTGGGTGTGCAAAATTTTATTAACGAGAATTTTGGAATTTCTGCACAAATATCGCACTGAAGCCGAGCGAAGGTAAAAGGTTAAAAGGTTAAAAGAGGAGCAAAACATAGAGCAGGGTTTTTTGTGGTCCTGGCTGGGCTAGCAGGCTGTGCGTGTTGATTGCCATCCCGAAAAGACCAAATGAATTTTAATTAATTTTTTAATTAATTCTCGACAACCACAAGCCGTCCCTCCTTCCCATATTGACCAACCAATGAGAATATAAGAAAATAAGAACCGCATAAATTCTATCTGCGGAGGAATTCTTTCTCATTTCTTTGTAGCTCACAATTTGCAAAGGACTTTTTCCTAACGCATATCCTTGTTTGTCTTTTGCAGGAATACGGTTTTTAATTTAAGCATACACGATCTCACTGAACAACAGCGATTGGTCTGGACATCGCCGGAGGATGATACCAAGATGTGTCTCGTCAAAGGAAAGGATGAGGTGAGTTAAGATATAATATTACAAACTGTTGTGGAACTCATTTGCCATTCAAATCAATTCGGGAAGTGGGAAAACCAAAAGACAATTTCCGCTCTTCCCCAAATCCTTCGGGGGAGGACACCTGAAATAATATTTTCCTGCTAGTTAGCAACCAAAATACACATTTTAACAACTTTTTAGCACTTTGGCCCGATGGCCTTGCCGTTTCCATTTCCATTCCCATTTCCATTCTGATTTCGACTTGGCTCTGGCTTCCGTTGCAAGAAAGAAATCCAAAAACAAAGCAATAAAGTGCTTCGGTCTCTTTCTTCTCCTTGTAGCACTCTCTGTCTAACACAAATTCTATCTTAACTTTTTCCGCGCTACCATGGAACCATGGAAACTACTAGAACGCCGAGAAGGACAATTTGATTTATGCAACGTTTTTTCTGTTGTTGTCCTGTTTTTGTTTCCTCCTCCTTTCTTTGTGGCCGAGAAATCAAGGAAATTTATTGAAAACTCTCCGCCACTGCAAACTGCAGTTGACCTATTAAGAAAGTGCTGGAAAAGCAAAAGACCGGAGTATATTGAGTTTGCGGAGGCTATACTCTCGCCTAATGGAAATGGCAAACATTTTGGCCTGCCAATTGGCCGTTGCATAATGCTCTGGCTGCCTCCCAGTTACGCCCCTCGCTTCCGGCCAACTAACCTGCTGACTCGCAGGAGGAAATAAAGGGCATGTGAATTACAGAAAATACTTTTGGGGGAATTTCAAATTTGTAATACAAACCCACTCTAACACAAACCCTGTTTTATCGGTCTCTTAATAAAATATTATAAGATTTGATTTACTCAAATTGACGATCGGATATCGGACAAGATATAGCCATCGCTGGGGCCCACATAGTCCACATAGTAACATGCACTTCTAAAAAAATCTAAAAAATATTTTGTTGTTAGATTTTGATGCAGAATTATGGAGAATCAATCTACAAAACGTTTAAGGTATTCCGCTCAAGAATCGGATGGAAATTGGCCAAGATATGGCCATCGTTGAGGCCCATATTGTCCTTACATGCACTTTTCACACTTTTTGAAGGGGACACCCCAGAAAACTTCACAAAAAATATAAAAAATATTTTGTTGTTAGATTTTGATGCAGAATGGTGGAGAATCGATATACAAAACGTTTAAGGTATTCCGCTCAAGAATCGGATGGAAATTGGTCAAGATATGGCCATCGTTGGGGCCCATATTGTCCTTACATGCACTTTTCACACTTTTTGAAGGGGACACCCCAGAAAACTTCACAAAAAATATAAAAAATATTTTGTTGTTAGATTTTGATGCAGAATGGTGGAGAATCGATATACAAAACGTTTAAGGTATTCCGCTCAAGAATCGGATGGAAATTGGTCAAGATATGGCCATCGTTGGGGCCCATATTGTCCTTACATGCACTTTTCACACTTTTTGAAGGGGACACCCCAGAAAATTTCACAAAAAATCTAAAAAATATTTTGTTGTTAGATTTTGATGCAGAATGGTGGAGAATCGATATACAAAACGTTTAAGGTATTCCGCTCAAGAATCGGATGGAAATTGACCAAGATATGGCCATCGTTGGGGCCCATATTTTTGAAGGGGACACCCCAGAAAATTTCACAAAAAATCTAAAAAATATTTTGTTGTTAGATTTTGGTGCAGAAAGGTGGAGAATCGATATACAAAACGTTTAAGGTATTGCGCTCAAGAATCGGATGGAAATTGGTCAAGATATGGCCATCGTTGGCGCCCATATTGTCCTTACATGCACTTTTCACACTTTTTGAAGGGGACACCCCAGAAAATTTCACAAAAAATTTTTAATAATTTTTATTTTGAGATTTTGATGCAGAATAGTGGAGAATCGATATACAAAACGTTTAAGGTATTCCGCTCAAGAATCGGACGGAAATTGACCAAGATATGGCCATCGTTGGGGCCAATATTGTCCTTACCTGCACTTTTCACACTTTTTGAAGGGGACACCCCAGAAAATTTCACAAAAAATCTAAAAAATAATTTGTTGTTAGATTTTGATGCAGAAAGGTGGAGAATCGATATAAAAAACGTTTAAGGTATTCCGCTTAAGAATCGGATGGAAATTGGCCAAGATATGGCCATCGATGGGGTTCATATTGTCCTTACATGCACTTTTAACACTTTTTGAAGCGGATACACTAGAAAATATCATAAGTTATCTAAAAAAAATTTGGTTATTCGATTTTGATGCAGAATAATAGAATAATTCGGCTCGAGAATCGAGTGTAAATTTCCAAGGTATAGCCGTCATTGCACCGACGGACATGCTGGTATCGTCTCAGAAGTTGATCAGGAATTTATATACCTGATAAGGAGATGTGTCCATCACTGCGTTGCAAAACTTTTGATTTAAATTAGAATACGCTCTGCAAGTGTGGTAAAACTTATACCAGCTTGGTCCTACATTTGATGTAATGAACAAAAAAATCTATAGAAAGCATTTTTAGGAATATTTCTCTAGGAAAGAGTAGGGCAACTTCTTACCTTGCGTCTTGCCACTTGCCCCATTGTGGCTCGCCCCTTTTTTTGTGCATGCCCAAGTGCACTTCGGGCTTTGGCTTTTTGCTCACGTAATTAGCCAACACTTGTTGGCTGGTCGTGCCAGCAACTGCAAATCCAGCAAAGGAACAAAGGGAAGGAGAAGCCGTGCATTAGCAGGTGTAATTTGTTGAACTCAATTTGCTTGCCGGCTCCACTCGAGTGGGGTCACTTTATATGTCTGTGTGCCTTGGCTTGCGTTATTTATGGCAAAAAAAAAAGCAGGACGAAGGGGGAAGGAATCTAAAGTTTCTCTAGATTTTCAGTCATGGCGTGCAGTCTTGCCATTTCCAAACAAAGGTTTTTACTCTAAAAATAAATTGCAATTCTCTGGCTGGCAAAAAGAAATGTGGGAAAAGTTCAAAATTTACAATTTTAATTAACTGGCATTTTGGCCACTAATTTGGATACGCCATCTTAATCAAATTGGTAATCAGCCAGAGGACTTTCAGAGCAGGATTTAGTTTAGAACTATGGTTGAAAAATATGGCCCAAACTCACGCCACGGAAGGTAGGAAAAGTGTCAAGTCAAGCCAAATCAGATTATGTTAAAAGTCAAGTTTCAACTTTTTCCACTCGCGTGTTATATATTTAATCAATTGATTTTTTCCGCCATATTTTATTAACGCTGCGTAAACACCGCAGGCAAACTCGTCCCTTAGCCGTGTTTTTTTTTGTGCAAGGTGAGGGCCAAAATGAACAGTCAATAAACGTATGTGTGTCCCTTCAATCCATCCACAAATTGGCAATGTACGATTTATAAAAAATGCAAGCGAGGCCATTGAAGTGTGGCGGCGCAAAATGAAAGAAAAATATTATTTATTCAATCGGCCAGGGGGTATAAAATAAGTAGACCGCCAAGCAAATAAACGAAAAGTATTTGTTTTAATAAGTGGCAGAGTTGGCAGTTTATGAAAGGATTCGGATTCGCTAGGAACAATGCCTTCGCTCGCTCCTGCTTCATGGGAGGCCTGTGGCCTCATTAAACAGAACTGTGCTGGTGAGAGCTTAATCACTCGTCGAGTTAACCACAAAGCATCACCTCCTGTGCCATTTACCCGTTCTCCTGTTTCCTCATTAAACATTTGATTTGGTTTGCAAATGACGTACCGTTCTGCAGCATCTCCGGCATTTGCCGAGTAGTGAGATACAAGATACAAGACGGGTTCACAACGAGGACGAGAGCGAGAACGAGGAGTTGCAGCAGCCCATTGTTCAATTGCAAATTGCTGGTGAATTTATGCCGGGATGACCAGTACTCTAGCCGGGCTTGTCTGCCCATGGCCACACAAAAGTGTGTCGGATATCGTTCGAATCTCTCTATTCATCCATTCACAACACATCTCATTTATCTCACTTGTAATGCGAGGTTGGGTTGCCGGTCCTCAGTCCCGGTTGCTCCCAATTCCTTTCATTCAAATCACTCATTTCTACCCATTTGCATGCAAACGAGCGGCTTTTGCAGCCTTTAAAGCTTTGATTTCACCGCAATTTAAAGTAATTGCTCAATTTCGAAGACATTCCGTATATTTTTTAAACTACTGAGCAAATGTTGGAAAGTTAAGAAAACAAAAGCATAATTTAAAAGCCACAAGTTAATGGACATGGAAAAGTTCATTGCCGGGCCGATAAGAACACAACTTCTTTGCAGAAGTCGACAGAAAATATTTTGGCTTCCGCCAAAACGCCTGTAGGTAGGCAATTTCATAATGATACACAAACACGACACGGCCGAGGCAGTCAGTCCACAGGGCCCGGACAAAGAATTCTACTTAATAATTTTTAAACATGAAATATGAATGACAGGGCCAGACAGCCAGAGGCCAGGAACTGAGTTGCAGGGTCGGTTCGGGTCGACTTCCAACTTCATGGCGACTTTTCTCGCCCAAATCAATACCATGTTTGCAATTATTTGGTGGCCGTACTCTATGTATTATTATTAATTGTCGAGCTCTGTTTAAAACCTAATGGTTGGATAATAAAATAAATGTTGTATTTAGTTTGTGGCGAGAATGAGAAACACTGTGGTGCACTAAAAGCAAACATTATTTATTAACAACGCAAGTGGCACATGGCAGACCCCTGCATTTCGACAGAAAATTAATAAATTTCACAGTTAATTGCATTCTAAACAATGCCTGTGTCTGCTGTGCGTGTTAATTACAAGGAAAATAATGAGAACTACAACTGCACAGCCGGCAACCCATAGACGTCATGTAATTGTTTTGTTAATTTATTTAAATTTATGCTCTCTCTAGTGGGCCACGGGCCCCACAAAACAAGGCCATGGCATGTTAACTATTTTTGGACATTGAACTAATTTAAATGAAAAGTTTAATATTCAAATAGCCAGAATATTCAGAAGCCAATGAAATCCAAATTAATTTTTATTACCCCAAAAACATTTTTCATATTGTTCATTTTAATTAATATTTCCCATGCAATAAGTTTGGGACTTATTTTGGGTAGCTGGCTGGATATTATTCCACGAGACAATTAGAGTCATGGCATATAGATCTGACTCTGAAAAATCACCGTGGGCAAATGGCAAAAATCAAATAGATGCTGCACCACAGCCGCATGTTTGCTTTTGTAACGAATGCACTCAAAAACTGTGCGAATTAGTAGCAAACAAGGAAAATATTTAAATATTTTAACAAGTACAGGAACTGGGCCAGACTGTCGAGAGGAGCACTGCGAAAACTACTGTCGGGGAACATTTCAAATGATTTGTCATGTCAGAGAGCAAACACTTCCGGCTATAATAATGATGACAGAAAAGGGGTGGGGGGGGGGGGGGGGGGCACTAGAGGGTAAGGCAGCCGGAAATGTCAGGAAACAATTTTCCGCGACTGTGCGAAAAGTTTTTCCCACCGTTTATGCGTATGAGTATTCGCACTGGCTTCTGTAAATGGAAACAACTTGGTCGTTTGGCTTTTAATATTTATTGAGTTACAGGTGCACTCTCAACACAGTTGTACACCATCAAGGGGTTTATTTCCCCTTAAACACACTTGTGCAATTTACAGAAAATTTCGCTAATATTTAAGTCAGTTTTTATGAACGTAAATGACCTGAACTTCCACTAAACAATGATTTTTGCCATTTCAGGAGGCCTGCCAGAACTACATCCGCATAATGGTTGTGACATCGCCGGGCCGCCTCTTTGTCTGCGGCACCAATTCCTTCCGGCCAATGTGCAACACGTACATCATCAACGAGAGCAACTACACGCTGGAGGCCACAAAGAATGGCCAGGCCGTGTGCCCCTACGACCCCCGCCACAACTCCACCTCTGTCCTGGCTGGTGAGTGCACAATTTATCTAAAAATATGTATTCTGTATGCCGGAATAATAGTGCAATTAATTGGAAACTTGCATTAGGGCTAAGGCTTATTCATATAATCATAAAATATAACATGGCTATCCATTATGAGGTCACATTCAAAATTCCAATGAATACTCTGCGGATGCGTGATAAAAATTACGCATACCCTAGCCATGTGCGCTACTGACAAGTACAAAATTCATATCTAAACATCAAGAATTTCTTTTTTATGAAATTCACGCATACAAGATTTCAACCTTGCCCGATATAGCCCTTAACTTGCTAAATGTGACGTGAACGTGATAAAATATTACGCATACGCCATGTTATCTCAAAACTAATTGAAAGAAAGTAATATTATTAAAGTAGCACGCTTATTGCTAAGCGATTAATGTGAAAAAATACAAAGAACGTTATGAAAATTTGTAATTCATTATAAAAAATACAAAGAACCCACTGCGTATGAATGATGAAAAATTACGCATACGCCACGTGCGATTAATCGATGAAATTCTTTAAAAATTTTTAATAAAATAATTTTAAAAGCGGATGAGTAACATTCTTTTCACGTACCAGCGATGAACTATTTATAAAAAGAGCCTATTGATTTCGAATGTGTACCACAGACAAGTAAGAGAACCCTTCGTGAACATTTTTTTACGAATCTCTAGGGCACTCCGCTTTCAGTCGTTTATTTCGTTTTCTTTATATTTTGTTATGAATGCCAAATAATTTATTGTGGACGGGTATGGGTATTTTGTATGCAGATCGTCCATTTTATTCTGAGGGCTATCACCATTTGCAAAGGAGGCGAAAAACGCAAAAAAATCAGCCCCGATTCGAGTGGGTGCTGTGAATTTGATTTCGAACGCCCTCATCACACTGCCGCTTTTCCCTATAAATCGAGTAAAAATTGTCATTCATCATGCGATGCCAGGGTTACCTCCGACACGGCCCCCTTGTTTCAGCTTTGACTTCGTCAGAGAGATGGAATGATAAATTTTTACTATTATTGTTCGGTAGCCAGGCCTGCCATCCTGTAAATTATGTGCGAAATATATATTTCGAAATTCGATTTTTGATTGTTATTTATGACCAGGCCAGGTGTTATAAGTGGGTCGAATGCTTGTGCATAAAACTGCAATGCCAGGGCCAAGAACCTGAAAATTTAAGGTTCAAAGACTTGAGTAGACTTTTGCTGGAAGCATTACTAAGTCACTAAACATTTCAGCACTTGGGCCATGAATCTGGTAAGCTGACAGTAAAGATTCGGCATAAATGGAAAACTATTTTCGCTACTGGGATTGGGATAACCCAGAATTTTGGCCAATAAACAAACACATTTGGGGCGACCATATCTTCGTGGCCCCCCCCCCCGAACACCACCTCTGTCATAGTTTTGATAATATTTCCACTTGGCACCCATAAATCGACATTCTTTGCCGGCATGTTGTGAAGTTTGCGAGCTCTGCTCTGATTTGTTTGGATTTCATTCTGTGCAGCCGCTGGAAACTTTGCCGGGCTGCCGCCCGGGAGCAAAGGGACAAGCGAGGTGGGAATATATACATAGATAATATCGATAAACGTTTATAACTAACTTGAAACTGTGTGAGCGCGGGCTTATGTCGGTCCAGCGTCGTGAGAGGCCACCAAGTGTTGCCACAAACTTCCGCCGGATGCAGCTGCCTGGCAGCCTCGCATACCCACACTTACATAACTCCATATACATAAATGCGCACGCGATTGTACTGGTGCATGTGTTGGCAACTCGCCCACCCACCTCGTCCTCCCCGCCTCTCCCCCCCGCCGATGTGGGTCATAAGAGTTTATCATCAACAAGCTGCCACATCCTGGCCAAAAAGGAGCACCCAACCTGAAGCTGTTGTCAGCCGCCATTTTCTTTATTGCTGTGAGCCATTTACGTGCCCATTGCTATCGGAGGGTATTCTGGTTTCTAGAGAGGCGGAGACATGACCTAAACTTCCTTTCTAACTAAACAAAAAAATTAGAAAACCTCCATATTACTATGAGAAAAAATATCTTAAGAATAGAAAAGTCTAATTAATAGAAGCTACAAGGCCCTGTCGTTAGTGACCCACTTGTCCTACTTATCGCTTGCACCCTCTACTTCTCTTTGATTTCCCTTTATGGTGCTAATATTAAATCGACATTTTAACATACCCCAACCCGCCGCATCTCCAGTCATTTGCTGGTTGTCAGTTGCCCTTGCCAGGCTTGCCGGCTTTCCTTGCCAGGATTTAAGGATATTCGATGTGGGGTAAGCGAATGGTTAGCCGGGCCATGTTGTTTAGATTACAAATTGCCCCGGACAGAGGCGGCGCATAAAGAAAACCTCAGCGTCGTGGTGGTGGCAGTGCTCGTGCTGGTGGTGCACTAAAAAATAACAACAAAAAGCGCCAGAGAGTCCTCGCTTAAATATAACCAGAAAAAAAACTACAAAAAAAAGGCCAGAACAAGCTGAAAAATGTTATCAATTCAGTTTTTATTCGTGACAGGGCGTTGATGTCATGGGTTGAAGTGGGCGTGGTCGGTAAGTGGCACAAAAGTTTTCCCCCACCCATCATAGAGCCCTAGAATCCCCCCACCAGTTCCAGTTTTTCTAACGTTTTGCGGAAAAAGTTCGTGGACAACATTTTTGTGCCAATTTCGTTGTAAAAATATTGTTGTAACCATGATGAAGTTTTCAATTGCTTTTTCCACCAATATACGACATCCACGCCCCGCCCAAGCCCCGTCCCGCCCACAAATTTCTACTCCCTTTCATGGTGTTTCAATATGGCGGAAGGAATCTATTTTTGTTCGATTCAAAAAGTGCATGCGAAATAAATTTCTAGCACTGGAAATGTCACCCATTGAGAGATCGGCCATAGTACAAAACTTTTCCAATAAAAAATTAAACACGCCATAGAGAGAAGGAAATCGAGAAAATTGGATGATTTTTTTCCCCCTTTTTGGGAGAAACACGTATTAGCCAGGCTTTGCTTTTAATTTGTTAATGTTTTCATTGGGAATTAGTATTCGGGAGAAGACTGTAGGGATATATAGATATAGATAGATAGATAACTTACAATTATATATATCAACGTCCAATAAATGAAGTCATTTGGGCTATCCTCAGTTCATTGTCAGGCAATCCCTTTGGGCCAAATCTTACAAAACACTTTGTGATAACAGGCCTCTTTTGCGGCACTTCGTCGCTTTGAATATTTAACAAGCCCAAGACTACTTCAGCCCTCGTAGCCGGGACGGATACTTCGACCTTTTGTGGCACTTGAAAATATGGCTTAAATGTCTTACCGATTCGCACACGCCCCGGGAAACAACGCGCGGAATAGTAATAAATAATTTATAACTGCGCATTTGCCACATTAATCACGAGCCAACGCTGCTGGCGGCCAAGAAGCGAAATTTTGGTTAGAGCTCTGGGGGCAAACAACGAAAAAAATAGAAAAAAAAAAGATGAGCAAATGGCCAACAACGGCCAAATCCCTCGCTGGCAAAGTTTGTCCCGCTCCAAAGCCGACGCATATTAATTTCGGCACACTCACCACTCAACCCTCAAGCCGCATGTCCTTTCTCCCCCCTTTTGCAGCCGGCCACCTTCCGCCCTCTTGGCCCCATTGGCATTTGAGCCTTTTTCCTCTTTCCGTTTTCCGAATTCTCAGGCACAGCGAAGCGTACAAATTGCCATCACTTGCGTTCAATTTTAGACTTTTCCAAGCAAATGCACAAACGCGATTAAAATGCTGACGAATGGCGCGGGGCACCGGGCACCGGGCACACAGAACAGGCACTCCAAGCAGGGTCGGTCGGACATTGGCGCCACCAAAAAATGTCAAGGACTCGCCAGGACATGGCCAGGAACCACGTCGGAAAACAGGACCAAACTGCATTTGCATATCGCACAAACCGCTTCAATTTCACACCGCGTTGGCATTCTCATCCGTGCTCCTGCTGCTTTAAAGCCTTCCATCTCACCGTTTCGGCTTTTTTTCGATTAATTTCGGATGTAAGTGTGCCTGACTTTATGTATATGGTAATGGCGTATTTTTGGCACTGCCTAAAGGTAGAGGTTAAAGCTGAAAATAATACTTAAAGCTATAAAAATACTTTCAGAAACTAAGAATGGTTGGGAAACATGCCGAGATCAGGTCCTCGATAGTATAGTGGTTAGTATCCCCGCCTGTCACGCGGGAGACCGGGGTTCAATTCCCCGTCGGGGAGACGTTAAAATGTATTATATTTTTTATTAATATTTTCTGTTTTTTTTTTAGATTTTATGCAACAATGGTACCCTCTCTTTATACTTTCTAATAAAAATTATAAATATTGAAAAAAATAAAAACAATCCCGGTCTCCCGCGTGACTGACCACTATACTATCGAGGGAGGATACAGATCGTATCGCCACACATTTATTTTACTAAACTTGCTGAAATTTATTTATTTAGTAATTAAGGGTCACTTTTTCGGATCATTTGCTTCTTATACTCGTGGCTGTTTTTGCTTCTGGGTCGCTTTGCTTTGGTCTACGCCAGAGCTCGTTAAAGAGTAAAGGAGAGCTAATTTATTTTAGCCAACTTAAATTGGCTTAGGCGAATGACCAGAAGGAAACAAATGGCGCGTTATCTGAAAACCAAAGCCGGCTGAAAGGATGGCCCTGGTCACAGTGCGGGTGCAATGCAAAATGAGAGCAACAGCATCCACGAAACAAAAAACAAGAACAGCACACAACTACAACTGTCAGTTTCATTAAAAACAATGAAATCTGCTAAGAGCCAAAAGTTTAAATGAGCGTCTAACAACTGCAAAGGATAAAAGGACACCAGCACACACCCACACCAATACACGCACTCAAAGGGTCACTCTAAAAGGACGGGGAAAAAACAGCGACCAAAAGCTTCTGCAGTAAAATATGTACTCGAAAACAAAGTCCAAACAATAAACCAAATGGCGCAAAAAAATAAAGAAAAAGCTGTTGCGAAAAAATAAAAGGTCCGAAGGAGCCCAGCCTGTGACCCTTTTTGCGGACAATGGACGGCCGTTCTTGGCTTTCTCTAGATACTTTTTCCTTGAGCCAAAAAAGCATTAACAAGAAACAATTAGCGTCCATGAATTAGGGTAGTGGGACAGTCCTAGGTGTCTCAAAGTTTGATTGTGCTATCCTCTACAATGCCCGATAAAGGAATTAAAATAAGCTGGCAATTAAACTAAAAAGCTTTTGATATATTCCATAGGCTTAATACTTATATATGTATATATATACTTGACCCTCCAGACTCTTAATTCGATCCAATAATTTCTCCAGCGCATGTAGTTGGGACTGTAGCTCCTCGAGTTTCTTGCCTTGGAGAACGAGATTTCCTGATTCTTGGCCTTGATTTCGGCATTCCTCCGGCAACTCCTTCTGCAATTCTGGCAAACGTTTCAGAATGGGCTTTATCACTTTATAGCAAGAACCTTCGCATAGATCGTCCTCATTGTCAAACTATAAAATTACATCGTTTATTTAACTGATTTTTATTTCAATAATCCTAGGTACAGTAAGATCGTTTGGAGTAAGAGTACCAGTAAGAGTACCAGTATTCTATTCATTCTATTAAAACATTCTATTGAATTCCCCCACCAATTCAAACAATGGACTTTTTGCAACTTAAGCTACCAAAGAATATTTTCCAGGCCATTACTTGGTGACAAGCTTTGGCGGATGGACAGAAAAACCATTAACTTTTAATTCGATCGTTTCTAAGCGCTGCCCCCCCGGATGCATCTGGAAATGCAAATCGAGCTGGGGAGGCAAACCGAAACTGTAATGAAAGCACTTGGTGGAAGGGCACCCGAGAAAGGAGGTCGGAGCTGATAATTGTGGTGTGCCAATAAAAATCGTATTAAGCTAATGGCCAAATTTTCAGAATCCGCAAAAGCCACAAGAATAAGAAGCAAACACAATCCGAGCCGAGATGGGTTGCGGGAAACAGTAAGTCGAAGGGAATAATGAAAGTGGAGCAAACGGAATGCGAAATCTGCTGCAGAGTGGAGCCAACATGTTGCCAAAACTTTCCCCAATGCTCTTATCTCGCTTCTTCGGAAATTCTATCAGAGTGAAATGTAATTACAGCCAAAAATTGATAACACAAAACTGGCAAAGAAAATGTGTTCCCTGGGACCTCTGCCAGTGCCAGTATAATTAAAGCCTTGGATCAAAAATGGTTCAACCACTGTCAGGGCTATGTTCAAGATGAGAATTTCAGCCATCAAAAGTGGGTCAGCCTGCTGGTGTAGATGTCGCAATTGACAGGCCATGAACTCACTTTTCATGGAAATGGAAATTTTTTACAGAAAGTACAGGATAGTAATTATTTATTATATGCCTTCTTGTACCCTGATTATCTAGCTATAATTTTAATGATAAAATACTAATTTGCCTTAAAAGTTCCCCGATTATTTCCATCGAATTAAGCAATTTAGAGCCTTGAAGCCGAGCTGATAATTGCCCCTCAAATGGCTACAGAGAAATGCATTACGTAGTACATGTTTGGATGTAATTACTCCTAAGCGGGCCACCTAAATAAGGGCTTAACACTCGACTCACGCAGCCATGAGAGTGGCTAATTCAAGGCATTAAATAAGGGGCACAAACCCCTGCACCTTTTTATGCCTAGACCCTGAAAAAAATATAAGTATACATACACAGACATAGTACTCTTGCATGGGTATGTTTTTGATATCAAATATTTAAAACACAACGTTCCCGGATACAATAAAGCAGGGCACTTGCCCCAGCCCGGCTGCCAGCCGCCCGGCAGACCGAACTCCCGCCGGTCTCCTCGTTATTTGTACCTTCTGTGCCGGTCGGTTCTGTCATTGAAAATGAGTGTAATTTATGTATTAGCGTGCGCTTGTATATGAGTGTTTGCCAGCCGCATAATAAAGCATGCAAAAATATGCAAATTGCCGCAGTCAACGCGATGAACTTTCATTACGCCTTGTTCTCGTCACTCTAAAGAGCCTTTTCCGTTGTCCCCCCGGCGGCAGGCCGGGCGAGTCCTGAAAATCGATTAAATCACTTAAAGAGTTTATCGAACTTTATGCCACAGGCAGCGAAAATGTTTGAGATTTAGAAAGAACTCCCTTTTCCGAGCTCCGAGGCAGAGCCATTGAAACGTGAAATGCACGGAAAGGGCAGGCCGATGTGCATAATTCCAGCACGCTAGATTGTCATTTAAAATGAGTTAAGCCGAGGCCAATTGCTGCAATGCGGAAAAGTTTCCACAGCCTTAGCTTGAGTCCTGTTCGAGTCCTGTTCGTTGGTTGGACGTGGGTCGTCAGGTAACTGGCGTTATAATGAGCAAACAATAAAAGCAAACGTCGCTGCACGACACAATGGCGGGAGATGTACGGAAATAGAAAGAGATAGAAAGTCAAAGGACGAAAGAGATAGAAGCAGAGAGACAGTGGAAAATACACACAAACAAAAACCAATTAGATGCAACGAGGACAGCGAAGGCCAAAGGTGGCAGTTGCAACTTTTCGTGTCCTGTCGATGTTGCGCCCCGCTCCTGATGACGGCAAGGACACGGGGTGACAGCCGGGGGGCAGGTCCTTTTGTGCACCTTGTTAGCGAAATTCAAAGAAAGCAGCGTCAGCCAAACAAAAAACGCTCTCCTGCATAAAACTACAACAATCCCAACTTTTGGCCGCTATGCTAATTGCATTCTCATTGTTAATTACTTGCATTTCGGCAAGAATTTCAATCGAAGGACGAAGGCGCACAGGGTTGTGCCAAAGTAAATACACACTTTTATTTTAATCAAATAAGATTAAATCGTTTAAATGAAATCCCAATCTGTCACACATTAATCTTTACTTTAGGTTTAACGATTTTGATTTAAAACTTCCTGCCTATTAACTCTACTTGTGAAATTGTTTTTATTGGCCATTAGCCTCACCTGTCTCGTGTCTATTGCCAGGACACTCCTTCCTCCCCTCTCGGTACTGGGGTGCGGAGCTGGGGCTTTTTTGGAACCACCACCCCGAAGACCCAAGGCTGGAGCCACTTTCGCTTTTCACTCACCGCGTGACTTTTACAGCCTCTTAATTTAAGCCAAGAGCGCCGGAGAGTGGCTAATGGTGGTGGTGGTGGTGGTGCGTTACCCCACCATTGGTGGAGGGGCGTGATGGGCGAAATTAATTTGTTGCAGACGACGGTTTTAATGTGGCTTTCTCTCCGTTCCAACACAGCCCTCATTTCCCTGCCAACCTCTCCGTCACGTAATTCACATTTTCTACTCCTGCCACGCCCACACGCCCCTGTTCTAAATTTGATCGATTGCGGAAAGCTCCCAAAAACACCAAAAATCACAAAATGCGCTCGACTTTGTCAGGCCATCAACGCGAAAATCTATTAAATGGGCGCCACATTGAACGTGGGCGGCCTTAGGCCCTCCAGACTCATAAACATACAATTATCAGCATGGAGTTCTGCATAAATGATCGCTCTGAATTTATTTCGATATCGTTTTTTTTTTTAATATTTACATTATTTACATTTAAGTTAATTTAATAAGAAAGGGCAAACCTCAACTCAATACATCCTTTCCATTTAAATTATCGGGCTGACCTGGTGCAAACTTTTCAAAGGTAACTGGCTTTCCAGAAGTATTTAAGATAAACTTTCCATTGGATTTGATAATGCCTGTCCCATATAAGCCATACGTTTTTAAATTATTATGAAGGGCATTCCGATCTTCTTCACTTTTTATACTGAACAGATGTCCACCTCCTCTACGAAGCTAATACGAGGCAGTCGACAAAATAGTATTTCCCATTAATATTTTTGCAACATTTTGTTGTTAAAGGTCTTATGCTTTCTGCATGCAGATACCCATGGATCCAATCCAATATCACTTTTAAGGATGTTCTGTTCAGCCATTAACTTTTGTAGCACCTCCAGCTTGAAGCCTTTCAAGTGCAGCTCTACGAATTGCTTTCCTTCAACTCCTTCTGCACTCTCTGGCAAATATCCTCCGCATTCGTCGTCCTCTTCAAGCTAAAATATTAAATTGCTTAAACAAGTAAGCATTTTTACACTATAGTCTTCCATGGAACTTGTAAGTTCCAGGATCAATAAAAATATAAGAGGAATTAATCCCATTTTCGATCCGAAAAATATGTAGAACATTAATAGTCGAACTGATAACTCAGACTAAACTCATGTTTCTTCCCAAGTTAGCTTTGCTGTTATCAAAAGTGGATGTGTAATCGGAGTTAATATTAAATTTTATGAAATCTTAATAAAAAGAAGGCAAAGATGCGAAAACCTCAGGCTTTCCAGGAGGGCAGTCATTGATCGCTTTAAGCTGCCTTTGGTATGGCAGCTGCTGAGATTTCGATGCTGTCAGCCAAGCCATTTCCGGCCAGACAATAAACGGGCGCTCGGCACTTCCGTCTTTCAGTTTTCAATACATATTTATTTTGTTTTTGGATTTTCTTTTATTGTTGCTAGAGCTTGACAAGGACAAAGCCGAAGCCAGTGACAAGCCCGAGCCAATTGGCTGCACAAACAAAAAAAAAAACCAAACGAAAAAATAGATATATAAAAAAACAAGAAAATTTCATTTATCTTCTGCACGAGTACGAGTATGTGGCCGCAGGCGCATCCAATGCCAGCCGAAAGGCCATGTCAGGAGTACCACTGTTCCAGTATTCTCTCCAGGATACTCTGCTTGTTGTCGTTTAGCTTAATGGAATTTGGCGCACACATTTAGCCAGCCAGCAGGGCGTCGGGACGCTGACTGTTGTCTGACACAGAGCACTTGATGAATTCTTTATAATATTCCCCGATTTATTTTCGCCCTTGGATGAAAAAATTCCAAATTACATGACATTTTAATGCATAATAAATACTCGTTAAGAAATTTTATGAAGAAAATTGGATCGAAAATGTACGTTTGCAGCAGCTAATAGAAAGTGACAGTTAATTGACGTTTACTCCTGACATTTTTTAGTTGGATACATCCACTTACCTTGTATTGTGGGGAAAATAATTGAGCTTGTTGCAAGTCAGTCATCAGAGTTGAAAAATTATATATGGCAAGAGTGTATGAATTTACAGCACATTCTAATCCCTGAAATCCTATTCTCTTCCTTTGCAGACAATGAATTATATTCCGGTACCGTGGCAGATTTCAGCGGCAGCGATCCGATTATCTACAGGGAGCCCCTCCAGACGGAGCAGTACGATAGCCTGAGTCTCAACGGTAAGTTGCCGGCCAGCGCAGCCAGATAGCGCGTTTGTAGCCACTTGTGGTAATTGAAAACGTCAAGGACCCTGTCAGGATGGCGCTTCTGCTTTATTAGCGCAGTGCGGCCTCCTCCTCCTCCATCCCCATCGCTCCATTTCCTCTCGCCACATTTCACCCCACTTCAGTTTGCATCTGAGGTCGCCAGCTGGACGCTGTGTGTGCACTTATTGTCGGTGTGTCGATGTCCTGTCGAATGTCAGTTGGCGATGCGATTGCGTGCGATTGCCTTTTGCATATTTCAAGGATCCCGCCAGCTCGCGCTGCCATGTAAAAGCTTCCATTAACTGAATCTGAGTCCACATAGACGCGGCACGTCCGACTGTCATTTACCACCCGAGGAGATGGGCGTCACTCATCCCCTTCCATTGCGCCCTTCATCTCCGGCGGTGTCCTTCCGCCAGAGTTCATAATTCATATTGTATGGCCAATGGGGTACTGCCTCGAGCGCTGTGAACTGTGAAATCTTTAATGTTTCAGTGAGCTGCCTATATGTGGCATTCAACTCATCAATGGATGTGGCATAAGCCAGAACTACTTACTCTTCGCCACATCCCCTTGGCTCTAATGCATACCAATGAGCCCATGGAAACCCATTTATTCCAGCTGATGTCATCGTACCTGTCATAAAATCATGAAAATGACAAAAATCCAAAACTATCCACCGTCAAAATGTTTGCAATCACGAAACCTATAAACTGAATTTAATGGCTAAACTTTGTTTAAATTTGTCTTTCAGCACCGAACTTTGTGAGCTCATTCACGCAGGGAGACTTTGTCTATTTCTTCTTTCGGGAGACCGCAGTAGAGTTCATAAACTGTGGCAAGGTGAGTGTTTTCCAATCAATTCGATTCCAATCAATTTTTCGAGGAGAAAAAAGGACCTGCTGATGCTGGGTATTTGGCAATGCCTTATTTATTTGAGGCAGATTGTCGCAGTTGTTGTTCTCCTTCTAACGATGGAAGACGAGTGGCATTAATATCTTATCTTTCCACGCGATTTTCAGGCGATTTATTCGCGCGTTGCCCGCGTCTGCAAGTGGGACAAGGGTGGCCCGCATCGTTTCCGCAATCGCTGGACATCCTTCCTGAAATCCCGCCTCAACTGCTCCATTCCGGGCGATTATCCCTTTTACTTTAATGAAATCCGTAAGTTCAATTTCAAACTTTAAACGCCAGTATTCTGCGCTGTTATTGGTTCGCCGAGGCAGCTTGGCTGGTAAGCTGATTAAAAGCCTCAACTTGTTTCCATTTTAACTTGAAGAATCGGCGAGCAACTTGGTGGATGGCCAGTACGGATCGATGAACTCCAAGCTGATCTACGGAGTCTTCAATACGCCCACCAACTCCATTCCGGGCTCTGCGGTCTGTGCCTTCGCCCTGCAGGTGAGTTAGCCGCCATGAAATTGTTTCCCGAAACGGAAATTTTATTTTGCAACTCTCATGCTTCGCCGCAGGACATTGCCGATACGTTCGAGGGACAGTTCAAGGAGCAAAGCGGCATTCACTCCAACTGGCTGCCAGTGAACAATGACAAGGTGAGTCCTACATGTCTTCAGATTCGGATTTGGATGGGGCACTCGGATTAGCATTAAGCCCAACCCTAACTTTCTTGTGACCGCACTTGAGCCCAGATGGTGCCGCACAAATTTATGACTTATGGCCGGCATGCCATAAAAATGTTTCTGGAAAATGTATTCTTCGTTTGGCACCAAATTTGCATTTGCATCTCGAATGCTTTTGCCAATTTCCAGCAGATGACTGCACATGTCGGCATCGATTTTGGTTTTTGGCAGCGTTTGCTCTTGTCAGCTTTTTGATATTGGGAGCTGAGTGAATGGGAGTTCATGCCATAGGACGAGCAACAAGAAGTCACTGTAACAATTTGCTAAAGATATTCAACAAACTCTCCAACGATGTGACAGCACTAAGCCGTATATTTTATTTAATCCTTTTAATTGCCATATTAAATTTGCATTTGGCTTTCACTCTGTTTATTTTTAGGTACCTCATCCCCGTCCCGGTGCATGCCACAACGACTCCAGAGGCCTCACGGACCCCACATTGAATTTCATCAAAACACATTCGTTAATGGACGAGAATGTGCCGGCATTTTTCGGTCAACCGATTTTGGTCCGGACGAGCACAATGTGAGTAACTAACTGGCGTCGCACAAGCCATCATATGCACATCGCCTTTATTTCGTTGCTTCGTCACTTCCGTTTCCGGTCCCCAGTGGGAAGCATAAATTTTCAGCCAGCCAGATGGTTGACTTTTGGCCAGCTTAGTGGTTTTACTGGGCCATAAAGGAAGAGGGCTTTCGAGTAGTTGGCGTTAGAACCATAATGTGGATACAATAAGCGTTGAAAAAGAAACAGAAACATATTCAAAATATATTCCATTTAACCTAAGCCTCAGAGAGCTCTGGGGTGAGGAGACAGAATCTTTGTGGATATTGGCCGACACACACATAGGTTGCAGCATCTGTTCTAACCGGAGTTTATGGAAATTGGCTAAAGGTGTTAGTCAGCGCAAATAACCGTAAACCAAAGCAACATGAACAGGGCCAGGGGGAAGCGTTTCCATAAATTATGGCCAACGATTTCGCTCGCTCTGGCCGGGGGGAGAATTTAAAAATTCAATTTGGTAACTTTTCCATGTAATTGAGCCACAATTACGGCGTACAACGCTGAGATGTGTGCCAGAGTGAATGGAAGTGGGAGTGGGAGCTAGAGTGGGTGTGGGAGAAACTTTAAAGGGTCTAAATCATAAGCGAGCCACTGAGCACCACTCTAGACACTGGCTTTGGTTTGGGGCAAGTGGGGCGGCTGGCGCGGCTAGCGCGGCTGGTGGTGGTGCAGGTGGGACTGGCAGTGGAGCGATAGTTTGAAGCAAACGAACCGAGCCAGCCAGAAGGAAATGCATGGATGCGCCGAGGAGGCAACCCGTAACGAAAATATGTATGCACAACTGAATAAATTAGAATGAAATATGGAACACGTTGCAACAACGCAGACTGTAGACCTGCTCCATACTTTCCTCCATGTCCGCATCCACATCCGCATCCCTATCCACATGAGCACACCACAACAAATGCAAGGGCGAGTGTGCAGTGCGGTGCAGTGACTGTGTGTGGGCTGGTGGGTTGTGGGCGGATTTGTTGAAAAAAATCAAGTGGGGGGACCGCTTTCTGCAACTGACTCATTGCATTTTGGGGGGCTGGTCCTGGTGCTGGTGCAGCTTCGACAACGGATGCTCGGCTAGGGACGCATCCAGGACGAGGGCGTGCATCAGAATTTAATCAAGAGCCCAGGACACTCAATTGAAAGCCATAAAAATGCGCAAAAGTTACTCCCACAGTTCCTTTTTATTTTTTGTAGCTCAACTATTCTCATATGTCAGGACCGTCAGCGGCCTTCGGGCGCTTCCTTCTGGGCCAAAAGTTTGCATTAAGTTGCAGGATTATGCGTCACCGCCATTTCATAAATCAAAACGTAAACTAGGTCATCAGCGTAGAATCCATAATAAGTGCTACTTAATAATTAATTGTTTAACTTAGGGAGCAACTATTGTCTTTCTAGACTTATATTTTAGCCATATTTTTTTTTGTTGCATTCCTGGCCAGATTCTGAGTCACCCCGCTATTTGGAGATTTAAATTTGAATTCCCCTGAAGAATGGTCCCATCTTGGAAGTTGAAGCGTATTAGAATCGGGTCAAGCTCTTAATGCCAAGACCGTTTTCGACCAAAAGAAATCATTTATCATCTCAACGATTCGGGCTCGAACAATACGCATAAATTATATTTTCTGGCAACTTGAAACCAGAACGAGATACCGCAAAGCGACGGCTCCAAGGTGTGAACTCTGTCCAGGGGACTGGCCGGAGCGGGGAGCTATTGAACGCAAATGACAAAATCAAATCAAAAATTCCATGGAATTTATGGCATTCGGCCGAACCATAAATTTATTATAATTTCGTTGGGGTCCCAAATCGTTGGGCCACTTCCGCTCCTCGGCTGCCGTCGGCCTGTGTGCGGGGGCGTGGCTCAAATAAATCTCGGAAAGAAGGCGACGTCGTTTTGCCAGGATTTCCATGATTTGCATACTGGAAGGGAGTCGAAGACTGGGACTGGGACCTGGGCTTGAGTCTGGGGCTTGAGTCTGGGGCTAGGGCTGGGGCTAGGACTGGTTTGTGGCAAAAGTTTGCAGCAAGTTGAAAACTGTATGTACTCAGGATAGTATGTAGCATCTTCCTTCGTCTTGAGTTGAAAGTGTCCCAGAAAGTCCCGGGCTCCTCGGGTTCTCCGTTACAAATTGTTTCCTGGCGCAGACCGGAAGTATCCCATATTCAACCGATTTCTACCAGCAGCTGGCTGGCTGGCTGACCGTATCCCAGTCTGCATCTTCCTGTTCCTGTTCCAAGGTATAGCATTGTCCTTAACGTGTTCTTATCGGCCGGGAAGTTGGCTCGGCATGAGGTGGACAAAGCCGGCTAACTTACCCATCCCCGCATTCTGGCCATTTGTCTGGCGATGTTGTTGCTGTCATCGTCGCCCTCTGAACTCATCGGAGCGATACAAAAGTTGGCAACATTTTTGCAAGTTTCAATTGCCAGGACTTTGGACTTTGACCCGGCCCAGGACGTGGCCCTGGGTCCTCCGTAAACATTTTTTTTCCCCCACTTTGTTTACATTTTATTTTGCATATCCCTGACTTTCACGTTGGCCTTCGAAGGATTCGTTTTTTTTTTCAATTTTAGCTTAAGCCAAATTTGTTGTCGTCCCTCCCGTGGGCTTTATTTGGCTAGTTTGAATTTAAATTAAACTTTTTCGATTCGGGACTTGCTTTATCAAAAAAATAATAAACATTTATTGAATCCACTTTGTCAAAAGTGTAGCCTATCTTTAAACTAAACACCATTCTGGTGCTGGAATCCTCTAAACTCGAATTCCAACCCAAACTAGAACTAAATTAAAACTTTGTTTAATGAATTATTCCCAGAAATGTTAGGCAATTTGGAAATTGTTGCGCCACACAAGCGAATGCTCCGAAAACAAGATTAGTTAATTAACAATAAAAAAGCAAAGCAGTGGGACATGGAGTGGCCGCTCCTGGGCTTCTGAAGCACTGTGGCTTCCATTTCTGCTGCTGCCAGACATTTGCATTTAAATCGAGCCAGAAGGCATGACAGCCACAATGGACGATGGACCTGGACCATGGACCAGGCCACAAATGTTGCAACAAGGGGCTGCAACGGCGGGCACAGCTTTTGCGGTGAAATCAGAGAGAAATTTTCATTTTTATTTCATCTACTTGTGTTGCTTTTATTGTAGTTATTGTTCGGAATATATTTAAAAAAAACGAGGGAGAAAAACAGGAGTTGTTTTAACCAGAACACTTCAGTGTGCTTGTCCTTCTCGTCCTGACAGCGGCGACCATTTTGGCGTCTGTCCATTATTAATGGACGTCTAACCAAAATGACAGACGTCCGTCCATTGTCAGGGAATCGAGCGACAACAATGTTGCGAAATAGAGAAAACATGCAACAACGTTGGGTTGTTCATTTGGGGAACTGACAGAAGTTCCTCATCGCGCTGGTTGATGAAGAAAAATTAGATGCCAGGGATATCGAGTCGTCAGAGTAGAAAACTAATTAAAAGACTATATATTGAAACTCCCATTCTCCATTCCAGATATCGCTTCACACAAATAGCTGTCGATGCGCAAATAAAGACTCCGGGCGGCAAGACCTACGATGTTATTTTCGTGGGCACAGGTAAGTAACTAAAAGCTTATGGATCTCCTAAGACTATGTCGGATAATTTCCATTTATACCCATTTAGACCATGGCAAGATCATCAAGTCGGTCAATGCCGAGTCCGCGGATGCCGCCGACAAAGTCACATCGGTGGTCATTGAGGAGATCGATGTCCTGACCAAGAGCGAACCCATTCGCAACCTGGAAATAGTTAGAACCATGCAGTACGGTGAGTATACTCAACCATACACTGAATTATATGTAGATGGAAATAACCTGTATTGATTTCGCAGATCAACCCAAAGATGGCAGCTATGATGATGGCAAATTAATCATTGTGACTGACAGCCAGGTGGTGGCCATACAATTGCATCGTTGTCATAATGACAAAATCACCAGTTGCAGGTGAGTGCCAGACAACTACCTCCACCCAGACCTCCAGTGCCTCAGACAATGCCATTTTTATTATCATGTAACAATTTTCGCGACACTCGTGTCGCCTGCCTGACACCTGACTGCCTCAATATGCGACGCAATCGTCGAGTTTTACACTTTACACATTTTCGAGTTTCATCAGTTCTTTAAAGCACTGAAAAAAAATGATTACAAAGCTTTATACTTAATAAAAATGCTTAAGACAGACCAAGCTACCTTTTTTCTGTGCAATGTATATATATTTATCCAACATTCTCTGCATCTCCACAGCGAGTGCGTCGCATTGCAGGATCCTTACTGCGCCTGGGACAAAATTGCTGGCAAGTGTCGCTCCCACGGCGCTCCCAGATGGCTGGAGGAGAACTATTTCTACCAGAATGTGGCCACTGGCCAGCATGCGGCCTGCCCCTCAGGTGAGTAAGAACTTGGCCAAGAGCCACCGACATCGAGCAACTTGAGATTAACGGCCCCACCTCTCATCGACCAGGCAAAATAAACTCAAAGGATGCCAATGCGGGGGAGCAGAAGGGTTACCGCAACGAAATGGACTTATTGGATTCGCGACGCCAGAGCAAGGATCAGGAAATCATCGACAATATTGATAAGAACTTTGAAGGTGATTTATATAAACGGTTTCCCCATTGAATCAATTTATGCATATACATATACATTTTGGATTTGTTCGTTTTGCCTTTGCACGTACTTGCTTGTCAGTTTCCCAGAAGCCTTTTCCACCTTTTTTACCCGTCTCCTGCTCCGACCTTTCCTTGCTCCTCATAACCTGTTACCTGTTGTCTTGCGATGCAAATCACATTTTCATTTTTCCCTAGTCCCTTGGCTCATAGTGCTGACTTATTGCCACTTTATGCCATTCAACGCCCATAATATCTGTTGCCCTGCACCTGTACTTTCAAGATCTTTCTCGGAAGAATCTTAAAAAAAATACAATTTTATTAAACTTAAAAGTACTTAGAGCCAAAGGATAAATTATAAAATATTAAATTAAAGATTTTTATACAAAATGTATAATAAGATCGATGTCTCATTGTAATAATTAACTTTTTTGTGTAAATATTCTGCATGATTTCGCTTTCATAATGAACTTTTTTTGTGTCAAAAATATGTTTTTTAATTACACTAACTAATGGCCAGTATAATGAGGAGAAAGTTCTGAAACCTTGTTGTTGTGCGATTTAACTAACCGTTTTTTATTCACAATTTTCTTGTTTCTTTTTTATGATTTGTGAACTTTTACCGTGCAATTACCTTATACCATGCGTTCTAAATTCGATGTTTGGATGTTTATTGATGTCGTTGAAATAATGGACCAACCTCCATAAAACAAAACTACCCACACTGAAACCGAAACTGACCCACCTTTGATAACCCACCAATTCAACAAACTTGAAACCAAATATCTGTTGTGAATTCAAATGTTTATTGAATGTTTTGTCTAATGCACACTGTATCGATGCCAAAACGAACAATCTTTTCGAAAACCTTTACTAACCGAAGGTCCCCAAATATCCGCAGACATTATCAACGCCCAGTACACTGTGGAGACTCTGGTAATGGCCGTGCTGGCTGGCTCGATCTTCTCCCTGCTGGTGGGCTTCTTTACAGGCTACTTCTGTGGTCGGCGCTGCCACAAGGACGAGGACGACAACCTCCCGTATCCGGATACGGAATATGAATACTTTGAACAGCGACAAAATGTCAATAGGTAAGAAATCGGGTTTTAGCGGAAATTTCATTTACAAACTCTGATATTAATGATATCGTATTCCATCTAGTTTCCCCTCATCTTGCCGCATCCAGCAGGAGCCCAAGCTGCTGCCGCAAGTCGAAGAGGTGACGTATGCGGAGCCTGTACTGTTGCCACAACCTCCACCGCAAAACAAGATGCATTCGCCAAAGAACACACTCCGAAAGCCTCCAATGCACCAGATGCACCAGGGCCCCAACTCAGAGACGCTTTTCCAGTTCCAGCCGGATGGCTACAACACCCAACAATCCTACCGCGGCCGCGACAATTTTGGCACGCTGCGCTCTCACCAAGTGATGGTAAATGATTCTGTTTAAACTTTAATTAATTTCATATTTAAATAATTTTTAAACCTATTTATAGGGCGATAACTACAGGCGCGGTGATGGCTTTTCCACCACCCGCAGCGTGAAGAAGGTAAGCTAACTCAGATATTAGCCCATCTAGAAGAATACGAATAATTTTTTTATTTTCATCTATCTTATTGTACTACTGCTACTACTACTACTACTACTACCATTACTAATAATAATCTCTAATCGTTACTATTACGATCTTTTCGATGTTGTTCGACATTAGTTAACTAACTTGCTCGCCCGTCGAGAGTCCTTCTTGTGCTGCGCTTTTATTTGAAACCTCCTCGCACAGTCGTCGATTGGTGTATTTCATAGTTTCACTTGCTATCCGTGTTGTATGTGGGTGTGTTGTGGTGTGTGAGTGTGTGCTTGTCCTGCCACATCCATAACATAGAGTTGCAGTAATTAGGCTTAAAGCACAAATCATTACAAGTCATACCTCTAAGCCATAAATGTTGTGTGTAGTTGCATGCTTTTCTTTTATTTTTATTGAAAATCATCTTTAAAATGAATTTAATTTGTCCTCTTAATTTAATTGGGTTTTAAAACATGGGTGTCTATTAAGTATGCGTCGCTATCCATCATCACCCCTCCACACCTCATCAATCATAATTTGAAGCGCATGCCCAAAATCCATTTACATTTCATCTTGTAAGCTTTTTTTTGAAAAGATCTCTTGCTTCTTCTGGAAATACACCAATCGCTCGAATCGAACGGGGTTCGATCTCTCTGCCGGCGAATCCTTTTGTCACTCAAACTATACCTTTGCATTATAGTTACTTTCTTTACCACTATTACCACTCGAATTCAGCTCCGAGCGACACTTTCTCTATCGATACTAACTCCATCCTATAAACAACACGAAAAAAAAAAAAAAAAACACCGGAAAAAAAAACCAAAAATCTATCTCTATCTTATCTCTCTCTTCTTCTTCCCATTTTTTTATTAGGTTTACCTTTGAGACGGGAGTGGGGCGGCTGAAACCAGTCAGGGACTAATTACCCAAAATATGGTAAATACTTGTTTATAGCTAAAGCAACTTTATTTTATTTGAATTTATTTTGAATATTTTTGATTTTGTTGTCCTCTCGACTGTTTCTTATTGGTTTTTAGATCGATTTGTTTGGGGTTTTTTTAGTTGGGTTTGCTACCTACAATAGTACTATTAATCTGGAAAATGTTTTGCTCAAAAGCTGCAATATGGAACGAGCTCCCTTCGCCACGAGCTCAACCGAAATTCAATAGGCAAAAAGTAATTTTCAAAATCTCCCCGATTCTCGCTCTCTCCACAGTATATCTATATTTTGAATTTGGAGCACCTTTGATGAATAATTTGTTTTTGAAATTTTTGGAAAATATTCAAATATTTAGGCACTGTTTGTTGCAGCTTTGTTGTTTGTTTATCTCTTTCTCTCTGTCTCTCTCTTCACTCACCGTTTCCTTTTGATTTTTCTGTACATCACACGATTTTGAAAATGCGAAAAAAACGTTTTCGAACCACCAATCGGTCAATCAATCAATCAATCAATCAGGCCAGTCCAGCCCAGTCAGCCATCCTGCGCCCAACTCGCTTTGTGGTCAACATGCCAATCGCTGCCAGCGCTTCGTTTGACCTTTTGCCTGACCTCTGTGTGATTGAGAGTGTGTGTGTGTGTATGTGTTTGGGGTTGGATATGGCATTATTTGATGTATCGCATACACCCCCCCTTTAGCCTGAACCCCATCAAACCGCTTGAATCCAACTGCATGGGCACCAAACTTAAACCAAAATTAATTAGCATTAGCCATGAATCCCCCACTGAGATGAATAGAAAAAAGTGTGTGTGTGCGTAATGTTAAAAACAAATAATAAATATCTTGGGCACATTAAAATGCAATAATATAACTATTCCCCCACCCCCACTATGATACATGTATTTCCCACTTGAATCCTAATTTCTATATAGTATATGATATGATCAATTTTTATGTTTTATTGCTTGCCAAAAATACCACTCGAAGAGATCTGATAAAAACAAACAAATATTAAAATTTTAAAACCAAAAACATATAGTTTCGGTTCCTAGAAACACACTCCAAAATTCGACCTGCCTTGCAGAAACATTTGGGAGCAAACTTTGACTGCAATCGTTTTTTTGTCCTAGATTAAAGCAAATTAGATTTATACTTTGTTGGTTATTTTCGACTTTGATTTTTTCTCAACATTTGCATAATTTTTCCAAATCTTAAACTTGAATGTTAAAGAAGAGAAATTGATAAACACTCCACCCCATAGGCTGTAAACAACACAAACACACGTAATAGAAGTCTTGGTCGCGCAAGAAGACAGCCGCCCCGTCATGGTATTGGTAAGTTTACGTTGCGTTCCGTTACCCTAAGTTGCATTAAGTTAGCCTTATTTGTTAAACGGCCCAACTGGGCCTCACAGAACACAGAACACGGACCCAGACACCTCTTCCACAAAACTGTATCTGTCGTCCCTCCCGGTTTCTCCTTCTCTGATCTCGTGCTCCGTGGTGCAGGGTTGGATATCTCCATTGGGATATGTTCTGGAACTATCTGTGCTATTTTTTAAATTAAAAAATAAAATCTTTTCCTATCTATTCCTGTTTCTCAAGTCAAGAAACTACATGTTAAATTATTTTGAGAGTTTTTTATATTGTTTGTTCCCATTTTAAATTGATTTTCTTAACCTTAAGTAGTTTTGTGTGTGTGCATGTTGCAGCAGATTCAATGTTGTCTCGAAAACTATGCATTCAATAGCCCTCATATGTGTGTTATCCTAAGCATCGATGCAACATGCACCCAGCATATGTATGTCCCGTCCACTCGCCCCAGCTTAATCCAGTGCCTTTGACCTTTGCAGTAACTCAACACCGCTCGAATAGCCCCCAGCAACAACAGCAGCAGCAGCAGCAACAACAGCCGCACTCCAGTTCCGGGTCCTCGCCCGTAATGTCCAACAGCAGCAGCAGTCCGGCCCCTCCATCCAGCAGCCCCAGTCCGCAGGAGAGCCCCAAGAACTGCAGCTACATCTACCGTGATTGATTGATATGCAACACCAAATCGATGCCACTCATCCAGGCCCAGTCCACAGCCCAATCGCAGCCCCAGCACCCGACCACGCCCCCAGCCAAGCCGCCCCAAAGGAGCCCCGTTGGCAGGACGTACGCCAAGTCCATGCCAGTAACACCGATCCAACCGCAGTCGCCGCTGGAGGAGACACCCTCCTACGAGCTCTACGAACGTCATGCCCACGCCCCCGACCACGCCTACACCGATGCCAGGTTCCACTTTGCAAATGATGACCACGAAGAGGAGGAGGAGGAGGACGATGACGAGGAGGACACCTCTTCGCTGGCCATGATCACCCCGCCACCCCCTTACGACACTCCGAGAGGAGCTAGTGCTGTCACGCCTCCTTTGCCACCACCCCGTAGGTTTCGGTTTGGCAACCGGGAGCTGTTTAGCATGAGTCCCGCTGGAGGTGGGGCCACGCCCACGGCCAGCAGCGCCATTACACCCACAAAGCTGAGCGCCGCAGCGGCGGCCATGTTTGCAGCTCCACAGGTGGCCACGCAGCTGAACCGGAAGTGGGCGCACCTCCAGAGGCGGCGGCGCAGGCGGAACAGCAGCTCCGGGGACTCCAAGGAGCTGGACAAACTGGTGTTGCAGTCGGTCGATTGGGATGAGAACGAGATGTACTAGTTTTAAGGATTCCACTAAGCTAGGGATTTGTAGTTGCGTAATCAGAAACGGATTGGTTTTCAAAAAAACAAAAAATCACAAAAATTGTAAGATAGCCGATTATAATGACCTGCCAACGGTGGTGTTACAGATCGCAATCACTCAGATATGTAATGCTGCCTAATTGGTATTCAATTCTAAAATTGAAAATTGGTAAAGGACAACCTTCCCAAAATTTGCGATAGGAACTGGATGGATGGGATTTACTTAGACACAAAAAAAGCCACAGAGATTATACACGAAATTTATAGTTATACAGCCTTTACACAGATAGTATAACCGAATCTGCTAACAAAGAATACGTATATATATATATGACTCTATATATACCAACTTCAGATATAGTCGCTAACTTAGAGCTGCAAACAATATTGTTAATTAAAATTCAAGGACACGCGAGCCAGGAGTTGTAAATATTAACGTAAACTAAGCAAACCTTATTCAAATGAATATACACGATATACACGATTTTTTGCATTTAACCGGGATGGATTGGAAATAATTGTAGAAGAAATGTACACGAGAGGACAAACGATAAACAGAAGTGGAGAAAAAACAAAATGAAACGCTTATTACTGATTTACCAAAACAGTAGGGCATACAAATTAGTGTTAAGCCATCCGAAATTGAGGAACCAGAGAGAGGTTTCTGCACTCGAGATTCACTCCGACCTGGAACTGAAACTGCCAATCGCAACTCAGCTCTCCTCACCCCAAAAGTCGAATCCATCGAATGCGTTGTCCGCTGTCAATTTTATTTGCAGAGCCTTAAGCCACTTTTCCATTTCCGATTCGCCTAGTAGGTCTATTCTATAGGAAAGTGTAAAATATGTACAGGACTAAGCGCATTATTCAAATCAATCTGTACAGATAACACGTGTATGTGCGATATGTGCCATAATGGGGAGGGGATAGAGCCGCAAGAGGCCCAAATATCCCCTCACTTTCAGTTCAGTTGTTATTGTTTGCATAGGTTCAGGATGTTTCCAATACCGAGACAGATATTTCGCCATCTGTGTACATACGTATATATGGGATAATTATATATGGAGATGGATATGAAGATGGAGGAGGAACACACAAATTTCATGTGAAGTGATCGATCAAAATTTAGTGAAAGCATTATATAAATAAACTTTAGCCTAGCCACTTAGGGTTTGTATTATAGAATTGGCTAGAAAGCAGAACGGAACTTTTGAAAATATTTTCTCTAGGGGCATTGCTAATGTTGTTCTTGTAATAGAGTATATTTAGAGCTAGACTAAGCTAACCCATATTCGATATTTTGTATGAAATCTTAAACAAAAACTCATCAGATCAAACATGAAAATTGCGTTGAAAGACGAGTAAAGAAAGCGTAGAAATATCTAAATCACAGAAAATTGTATAAAAAACAAAAAAAAACCAACCGTACAGATAGTAGAGTTAAACAAACCTTAATAAATCAAATCCTTGAAACACTTGCGTAGGCATATATACACTGAGATATACAATATACTTTATGCAGCAGCGATTTAATGCTTTTATATGCAATTTTACTTTTTGACAAAATGTATACAAAACCGCAACAAACAAGTGACAAAAGCGATTACATTTAGACAGCCAAAGACACAACTAATTAAGTTTGTGCTATATTTATTTAAATTAGTTTTATTTGTAAATAATTGGGTAAGGTTTAAGCTCATTTGATATACGTATCTAGATCATTATCGTTTGGTTTATTTAGTTTTTAATTGCATTGTTTGATGTTATTATTTAACAATGAAGTGTCGAGTCATACGAAAGCAATACAAATCCGTAAGCATGTAAGTTGTAAGCAAAAATGAATCAGACACATAGAGTAGCAAGCAGCAGATGGATATACATTACATAGCAAAGCCCTAGAAGTTTGACCTAATTCTAGATCTACATCAACTTATTATACAATTGCATACAAGTATTAACTGAATCAGATCATTAACTTTTATACACTTTACCATTTACACGTACATATACAAGCAAATTGAATCTGATCGCCGATTATTCAGTATACAATGGAAAAATCGATCACGTAATTGTAATTTAAGGCCAGGCTGCAATTGAAAGGTTTTACAGTGAATCATGCCTACAGACAAAAATCCGCAACAACAGTAACAAAAGCAAAAAGATTATATTACTCATAACATAAATATAGATGACCCGTATACATAAAATTATTAGATACATTAGACGAGTGATTCTCTAGAAATGCTTTTAAATTTGAAAAACCCAAAAAAAAAAAAACAAAACAAAATATGAATAATAAACAAACCAAAAAAAAATGATTTAAGGGAAGTATTTTATTAAAAAAAACACTCATTAAAAGGCAGAGTTAAACGAACAAAAAACTTCACATTTACTAAAATATTATGCAGAAAGCGAAATTTGTGAAATTTGTGAGGAATCGCAACTCAGAAGAACATTTTTAAAGAGCAACATCTGAGTTGACAATGAAGACCGCGACAATGTCGAAAAAGAACATACTTTAAAAATAATTATAAGGCAAGTGAAAACGATTTTTAACTTTCTCCGAATAAGATGAAAACAATTATTAACTACTGATTGTAGCGGGTGCATTTAGCCAGAAATTAAACTATAATGAACATGCAACATTTAATAAATTATTGACAAGCAAGCCCTAGAGAGTAGAAACCTGGAACCCAGAAAATGGAATAAAAGAACTCGAAACATGACACACTCAAGTTTTCATTTTTCATTAAAAACAAACGATATATATTCAAGTGCTTCTTACATAAAATAAATAAATATATATATATGAAAAATATATAAATGATTACTTGATAGATATTATTACGAGCAGGCATTGCATTATACATAAATACCTACTAACTAGTTTAAGGCATTAACCGTAACTGGATTATTATTGACTGTATTATTATGTTTTTGGAGAAAAGGAGCAAACTATTACAGATTAAACCGTTCAGATTTCTGAAAGGATTTAGGGTGAGCATGTTACCTAAGTATATGCGATGTCCGGATCTGTTTGGTTTTATAATTTCTAAGTAGACAGCTCTCTATGCTTCTAGTAAAAACAAAAAAAAACGAAAACATAATAAAAAAAAACACACACACACTGACACGTAATCGATGCATTTTACTTACTTGAAAGCCATAAATGAAACAAAGTTAAGCGAGTTCATGAATTCAATTTATATAATTATGTTAAGATTTTATAACGCAAGAGCCTAACCTAACCATTACCTATATGAATACTGCGAAACTTTGTAAATACTTCACCAACCAAATAAATATTCCTTCATTTAAACAAATACAAAAGCACGCTCCATAACTCAGACTACATGAGCCGAAGGCTATCGATTTCCTGCGCTTGGTTCCAAGCTCCACACAACGGACACTAATCAGACACCAATCACACACCCGGCACACCCATCACTACCCAGTCACTGAATCGACAGTCAAGATATGTATGTGCTCTTCGATTAGGTAATCTCGAAGCATACGAGCCATGATGAGTATGTTATCCATTCTTTAGCGGTTACAAATACGTAAGGATAAATTTAAATTGTTGACTATGTAGCGCAAGAACATAATGAGTAATGAACGAAATGAAAACCCTAAACCCAAAGCTAATAACAAATATTTACTCAAATAAGTTACGAAAAGTTAGACACAAAACGGTACTTCCAAGCAACTATAGAGCTAACAGCATGACATTTAAATGAAAACAAATTAAAACGCTAACTAAACGATATGAATTGAATTCCCGATCCCTAACTAAGTCACGAGACACGAGGACACATCTAAATCAAATTCAAGTCAAACGGCTACATCTTCTTCCTTGACCTCTTAAAATGACAAAAACAAAAAAAAAAAAAAATACACATTAAAAAATTACTTCAAGTCAGAATTCGCCATTTTTTAGATTTTAGTTTGAACCAAACGCTTCAGAAATTAGTATAGAACACACTTAATTATTCACGCGGCATTTGTGCGCCAGAAGAAATCAGAATCAGATCCAAAGCATGATGAAGCTAAAACATGAACAACAAAAATTGTTAGTAAAAGACTGAGCTACAAAATATACATTAAAAACAAATAAAAAAAAAAACAAAAATTAAATGAAAAAAAAAAAACCAAAAAAAAGAAACAAAGGCAAACAAAACTAAAAACTAATCACTGATTACCTTTGATTCCAGTGAAAACTTAATTAATGTGCATTTTTAATTAAACGATTTTTGACTAGTCGCTTTGACAAAGAAAACTAGGAGTTCAATAAATTCATTCGTAAATTTGTTGAGAAGTTCCTAAGCTCGAATCGCAGGCCTCCCCTCGTCAATCAATCAGTAGAACCTAGAACTTCTGCATTTCTTTCTCAATCTATGATGGTTTATTGGAGGGAAGCTGCTAAACAAAATACGTAATTTGGCACAGTTTGGTATCGTTTGAATTTGGATTTGAATTAAGAGGCTTCTATTTTAATTATGATTTTTTTTTTTTGGCCACTGCCACAGCGCCACAGAATAATCGCGAATGAAATACCTAGAAGGAATATATATATACCATATATACGAATATAGACACGAGTATATATGCATACACTTGCTTTTAGCTTTCCTAGATCTCTGATTTTCATACTTGAACGAACTGTAAGCTGCATGTCAGTTTCAGCCGCGAAATAATCAAACTCAAGCTGATAGAAAAGCCACAAGCCCGATGATCCCATTCGGTCCATGAACACACTCAGAACCCATTCAAGCAAACGGATCGGTACACATTCAGACGCAAGCCACACAAGTTTAACATACGAGGCGAATGAAACAAATGAATAAAATGAAAATCACATATTATTAATGATTATTATATTGTATTATTATAACTGAAATATTTAGATGAAATGACGATTCTTAATTATAACACATTATAGATACATACAGAACAAGCCGATACAAAATGAAAAACCAGAAATTCAAAATGAAAAAAAAATTAACAGAAAAAGGAACGGTGGGAGAGGAATCGAAAATGATTAATAAAAATGAAAATATAGAGAATATTATATTATGAACATACCCAATGCGTTTTAATATTCAAAACCCCCAAACCATCGACATGGATTTGATTTTTCTGAAGCCTATTTTTTAGCCAATTTTTTGGGTATAGTTTATAGCTAAATCCTCAACAGTTTCTTGGATCTTTTTATGCATCTTTTAATTAAATTTTATTATGTTCTAATTCGGAAAAAATATAAACCTTCCTAATGAGTGTTTTAAAATGTTGAACATAAAGCCTTATTGGGACATATGTATGTACATATGTTTCAACGATGTAGATAACCCCAGAGTCGGACCAGAGAGCGGATGAGATAAGGTCCACCAGATCGTCTAAAGCAGTTCAACCAAGAACCCAAAGATTGTATGTGGACTCTGATGACATCGACCTAAAGCCAGGCCGGATCCAAATTGGCAGAATTTATTAAGGGAATTTTGGGGTAATCCCAACAATAAATTATAGTTATATATTTCGAATTTTTTAAACCACTGATTAAAATAAATAAATTATTTTTGAAAGTTTTGTTTTACAAAATCCATTCGCTATTGGGTAATATTTTTTGCGCAATTCCCATGTTTTTTCTTGGCTTCCGATTTCGAAGAGACTGAACCCCTTGGGTCAGCCGCCCCAAGGCTGTTGGTTTGCAGATAGTGCTTGAAGCTTCTCAGGCTGAGAAATCCGATCCAGCAATCAGTTTTGATTCAAACGCGTAGCAGCGAGCATCATGAAGCCGCTGTACTTCGTTCTGGCCCTCTGCGTGGCCCAATCTTGTGCCCTGTCGCTTACCCCGCGAGGCAGTGATTACGACGACTACGGCAGTGAGGAGGAAGATCGTTGGAGGGTGGATCATTCGAATAAAGAACACTTACCACCAGTTTACGCCCCTCAGGATTTATCACCTCAGCAGGCTCACCAGTATGCACAGGATTCCATGGGGGCCGTTGTCCAAGCTCCCAATGTCGGAGAGATTGTTGGTGTTCGTGGTTACAAGAGCAACGCCAATGGTCTGATTAACGCTTTCCTTGGCATCCGTTATGGCAAGGTGGGCAGTGGCTTGTCGCGCTTCCAGGCCGCCCAGCCCACTGGTTACCAGGGCAGAGTCATTGCCAACGTTAAAAGCCCCAACTGTGCCCAGTTTCCGGAGCTCCAGCGCCTGCGGGAATCAGAGGCCCGAGGCGAAAACGTCGACGACTGTCTGACCCTGGACATTTATGCACCCGAACATGCCAGTAACCTGCCCGTTCTGGTATTCGTGCATGGCGAGATGCTCTTCGATGGTGGCTCGGAGGAGGCCCAGCCGGACTATGTCCTGGAGAAGGATGTGGTGCTGGTCTCCATAAACTATCGGCTGGCACCCTTCGGTTTTCTAAGTGCCCTCAGCGAAGAGCTTCCCGGAAACGTGGCACTTTCCGATCTTCACTTGGCCCTCGAGTGGCTGCAAAAAAATCTGGAAAGCTTTGGTGGTAACCCCAGTCAGGTAACCCTGTTGGGTCAGGCTGGTGGAGCGACGTTGGCCCATGCCTTGAGTCTTAGCGGCCGCGCCACGGGCCTCTTCCAGCAATTGATTTTGCAATCGGGCACGGCTTTGAATCCCTACCTGATTGACGAACGCCCGCTGGACACTCTGGACACCTTTGCCAGCTTCGCCGGCTGTCCGACCGCCGCCAACACCCGCAGCCTTGCACCTCTGTACGTCTGCCTGGGCCGTCTCCCCACATCGAACCTGGTTGCCGCTTTTGAGCAGCTCTTCAACCGGAATGAGGCCCTTGGCCTTAGCTCCATTGGAGGATTCAAGCTGGTGGTTGGCGATCCTCTCGGCTACTTGCCGAAGCCGCCCGTCGCGTTGGCCGCCAACGCCAGCAATGCACTACCCATGATCGTGGGCGCCACCAAGGATGCCAGCGCCTTCATCCTGTCACGTAAGTACACTTCTCAGTCACATCCTCTTAGATGTACTTTTCTGTAAATTTTTTATTATTTCTTGTTCCATTTCAATTGTTTCCATTATATTAAGGGAAATACAAATTTTTAAAAATTAGGTCAGGTTCGAATCAAAAGTTCTAGTGACTGTACGAGATAAGCAACAATTGGGGTCTTGTGGGTCAGTTTGATAAGGACTAGTTAGATTAAACAGCCTCGTATAATACAGCTACTTAGTGTATTGTTTAGATCGAGTCAAGGCTCTGTTCTATATTTATAACAGACAGGAAACATTTTGAACTTTATGATTTGTTGTCCCTACTGGGCTTGTGGTAGCTCCAAGTTACTTTTAGTACTACTTGAACTAGTACTTAGTTTAGTCTAAAGTTTAGAATATGAACACATACTATACCATTTTTTTTACCAGGGAAGGGCATATACACTATACATAAATATATATTTCTTACTTACATCACACTTTTCATTTTTCAGGTTTCTATAAACAGATTGAAGAGGTGCGATCCTTTAATGTTTCCGATTATATCGACGTGGTGTTACGCCACTTGGCCCCTCCCAGCGAACACCAGATCTGGAAGCAGTGGGCACTGCGCGAGATCTTCAGCCCTGATCAGGTGTGGAGCGTCAACTCGAACGCCGTGTCGCAAGGCCTGCTGGAGCTGAGCAACATGATCCTGTACCGGGCACCAGTAATCTCCTCCATTCGAAACTCGTACCGCAACGCTCCCGTCTATCTATACAATTTTGCCTACCGTGGGGAGCACCACAGATTCGAGCACGTGAAGAGTCCTCTGCCCTTTGCTGTGGATGCCTCGCTCAGCGACGACAATGTCTACTTGTTCCCTTACCCAGTGGAGACCAGTCAGCTGAATGCCCTGGATAGATCTGTATCGCGCGCCCTGGTCACAATGTGGGTCAACTTTGCCACCACAGGCGTGCCCAACCCGAACTCTGGAGTTTGGCCCCGGGCCACCTCCGAATACGGACCCGTCTTGCGATTCGCCAACTCCCAAGAAAACATGCTCCAGCTGGACCCACATTTCGGGGAGGGCATTCACATTCCCAACCTGTATGCGAATTACTTCAATACCACCAGCAAGAGCACTCCAGCTGTGATTCCTGTTAGCACCACTACCACAACTACAACTACGACTACCCGGCGTCCGTTTGTACATAATCCTTACAACAACTGGCAGAACAGACAAGTCCAGCAGACTGGACCCTCCAGGGACGCAGCTGAGGAAGCCCGAAGGAAGCAGGAGTTGCGCGAATATCAGCTGCGACAAGAGGAGGAGCGCCGACGAGAATACCAGCTACGCCTTCAGGAGCGCCAGGAACAGTTGCAGCGAGAGACTCTGGAACGCGAGAAGAAACTCCAGGAACAGCAACAGCGAGAACAGGAACTGCAAGAACAGCAACGAGAGCAGCAACAGCGAGAGCAGCAACAGCGAGAGCAGCAACAGCGAGAACAGCAACAGCGAGAGCAGCAACAGCGAGAGCCGCAACAGCGAGAGCAGCAACAGCGAGAGAAGCAACAGCGAGAGCAGCAACGTCGCGAACAGCAATGGCGCGACCAGCAACAGCGAGAGCAACAATGGCGAGAACAGCAACAACAAAAGCAACCGGAGAAACAGTATGGCGTCGTTAATCGAGATCCCTATCCACCGACATATGATGCCTATGGCAGGGAAATCACTCCTGACTATGCTGAGCAGGAACGCCAAAAACAAGAAGCCCAACAACGCGAGCAGGAGCGACGAGAATATGCAGAACGGGAACAGGAACGGCAGCAGCGTGAACGCGAGCAACAGGAGCGGGAGCAACAGGAACGCGAGCAACAAGAGGGTCAGTATGATGAAAATACTGAAGATGGTCGCCAGGCGTATCCCACCTATGATGACTACGAGAAGTCACAGCAAGGAGAGCAATCTCCTGAATCGGACCCTGAACCCAGTTATGGTGATGTACAGCGGCGGGAGCAGGAGCGATTAGAGCAAGAGAGGCAGCAGCGTGAGCAGGAGTACCGGGAGTATGAAGAACGATTGGAGCAAGAGCGTCAGCAGCGAGAACGGGAGCAACAGGAACGCGCGCCACAAGAGGGACAGCAACAGCCAGAAGAAAATCCGGAGGACGGCCGTGAAGCGTATCCCACCTACAAATACTACGTGAGGACCCAGAATGGGGAGCAATCTCCAGAATCGGATCCAGGTCTCAACTACGCCCAAGAACAGCAACGGGAGCAGGAGCGATTAGAGCAAGAGAGGCAGCTCCGTGAGCAGGAGCACCGAGAATATGAAGAACGATTGCAACGAGAGCGGGAGCAGCAAGAACGGGAACAGGAACAGCCCCATGGGCAATCCGACAACGATCCTTCCCGGTATCCTAGCTACGAAGAGTATCTGCGCTCCCAGCAGGAAGGACGACCATCTGAATCGGACCCAGAGCGCAACTATGACGAAGAGCAAGAGCGCGAGCAACAGCGCAGGGATCAGCTGCGCCAGGAGCAAGAACAGGAATATGGCCAGCCGGCTGGCTATCCAGAAGAATCGGCTGGCCAAGACCAAGAGTATCAACCCGATGTGGACCCGCAAAACGATCCTAGCAACTATGCCACCTATGAGGATTACGTGAAGGCCCAGTTAAAACTACGCGCTGAGGAGGAAGAGCGTGACCGGGCTTTCAGGGAGGAAGAGGAGCGACAGTTTGCCCAGGCCGATGCGGAGGAAGAGGCAGCTCGCCAATCTCACCCTATCAGCATTGAATTCAGAAGATTTATGAACGCCCCAAGGCATATTAAACTTATCTCCCGTCACTAAATGTTCGCGACTTTCGTATAAGTTCTTGCATAGCAAAATAAAATGTAATAAACAATACGATTAAATATAAAAAATAATAACAAAGCTTTATCATTTATAATTTGAAACACAGCAACTACTTTTGAGATTGGGGAAACAGGTCCAGAAACCGTTTATCATTATCAACTACTTCCGTTTATACTCTCGTATAATAAAACCCAAATAAAACCATTACTTTCTGAGCTTAGCCTCTTTAATAAATATACTAAAATTTTGGATATCAACACAAGTTTTGGTGGTGAGAAGCAGGACAAGTGGGGTACTCCATCTAAGAACTTAAACTAAATCTATACTGGTTAGAGGTTGTCCTTAAAAACGTATCTTGTTGCGATTGGGTCGCTTCACCAGACTTTTGCGAGCGTCCGATTGTTTCAGCCGGTTGGCCTTCGAAGCCGCCAACTGTTTCCGCCGCTTGGCCTGAGCTCGTTTCCTGCTCCGGCTGCGCAAATAATATATCTCACGAACCAGACTGTGCCCCTCATCCTCGTCCCGCAAAGTGGCCGAGAACTCACTAAAATAGTTTCCACCGATAGTCAGCGTTTCATCGATCTTCATATAGGGTCCATAGAGAGTGGTCATGGGCGGCCAGTAGCCGGATCGGTAAGAGCCTAACGGGTTACCGTTAATCACAAAATTAGTCCAAAGCTCCACCATTCGATGGGCCATTGTCATGTCCGGGGGACTCAGGCGCTTCACATGATCGGGATACGGAAAGAGGTAGAGAGCCTCGTCGGTTAATGATACACCCGCCCTGAAGGGGCTCTGCATGTTTGTCTCCTCGTCCATCTCCCGGTAGCGATTAAATTCACCGGCATACTCGAAGGAGTACAAGAAAGTGTTGTGCGGATTATGCTTATTGTTCATGTTCAGGGCGAGTAGAACCGGAAGCTTGTGGTTTAAAGTGCCAGCCACCTGAGAAAGATAGAAAAACGTAAGGAAATAATGACACGCCAATAACTAAAAAAATACTCACATCAATGAGCCTTGGTATTAAGGTGTCGAATGTTCCATTCTCCAAGAGGTGTCGATTGAAGAAGTCGTGGGTAACGAAACTGGTTAGGAGCATGGTCTTGTCGGTGCCCACCACTTGGCGAATTACGTGGTCGATGTAGTCATACGTGCTGTACTCGTCGTCCGGAATCTTTCCCTCGAAGTCATTGTCCACAATTTCGTTTAGGACTCTCGTGCCGGCATTCTTGGGGCAGCCACCCATTGCTGGATAGGAGAAGTTCGACTCCAACATGAGATCATAAGGGTGTTTTGGTAAAACCCCACTTGGTCCACCAATAGTAAACTGTATGCCACCAGTGTGTCCAATGCCGAGATCCGATTTCTCCAACTAATCAATAATCAATAATCAATATATATAATCAAATTATAATTACTAATTAAAATTTTTGGAATTTTGTGATTCAGTATTCCATAATTTTCATTGTTCATTGATTCGTTTAAATTTTTGAAGCTACTTACCGCATGCTCCATAAAGGCTGTTAGCAACTCCAAAGCAGTAAGCTCCATTAGGCAGGTATTTAAGTCTCGCACCGTCACCATCTGGCAATCGGCCTTCTTGGCAATCTCCTGGGCGTGCTTGCGCGGGTCCTCCTCCAGGAAAATAGGCATGATAGCAGACCCGGAGTGGTAAATAACCTGATTAAAGAGACCGCGCTGCACCATCGGCGAAAGCGTGAGCAGGTGGGCGATGGCGGCTCCACCCACCTGCCCGGCAACAGTTACTCGATCCGGGTCTCCGCCAAACGATGAAATAAAGTGCTTCACAAACTGTAAGGCAAGAAAAATGTCTAAAAACCCGGCATTGCCTGGAATCTCATTCGTCTTCGTAGACAGAAAGCCGAAAGGTCCAAGACGGTACTGCGGCGTCACCAGCACAATATCCTTCTCCAGAAGGTAGTCTGGCGGAGCCTCCGAGTTGCTCCCCTCATACAAGTACTCTCCATGTATGTAGACCAGCACAGGCAATTTAGCAGTTACATTAGGAGTGGTAATAGTCATCGTCAAGCAATCTTCCACGTCAAGAACGTCGTCAAGTTTGCGCAAACTGTCCATGGACACCACAGAGGGGCAGCCAATCTTCTCCGCCGTGGCGTCCATCACATCTTCCCATGGCTCGATGGGACGAGGAGGCTGCGTGAGAATCATTCCGGAAATGTATTAAAAAAAAATTAATATGATCATAATTTAAAAAAAATCTAAAAAATATTTTAAATCCAGATTTTGATTTATAAAGTAGAAGGTTCGATCAACAAATCGTTTAAGTTATTCCGCTCAAGAATCGGGTGGAAATTGGCCAAGATATAGCCATCCCTAGGGGCCATATTGACCTTCCAAGCATTTTTCACACTTTTCGAAGGGGACCCCAAGGAAATTTCACAAAAAATTTAAAAAATATTGTGTTTTCAGATTTTGATGCAGAAAGTTGAAGATTCGATCAACAAATCGTTTAAGTTAATTCCGCTCAAGAATCGGGTGGAAATTGGCCAAGATATAGCCATCCCTGGGAGCCATATTGACCTTCCAAGCATTTTTCACACTTTTCGAAGTGTAAAGGAAATTTCCAAGGAAATTTCACAAAAAATTTAAAAAATATTGTGTTTTCAGATTTTGATGCAGAAAGTTAGAGATTCTATCAACAAATCGTTTAAGGTATTCCGCTCAAGAATCGGGTGAAAATTGGCCAAGATATAGCCATCCCTGGGGGCCATATTGACCTTCCAAGCATTTTTCACACTTTTCGAAGGGGGTCCCCAGAAAATTTAACAAAAAGTTTAAAAAATATTGTGTTTGCAGATTTTGATGCAGAAAGTTAGAGAATTGATCAACAAATCGTTTTAGGTATTCCGCTCAAGAATCGGGTGGAAATTGGCCAAGATATAGCCATCCCTGGGGGCCATATTGACCTTCCAAGCATTTTTCACACTTTTCGAAGGGGGTCCCCAGAAAATTTAACAAAAAATTTAAAAAATATTGTGTTTGCAGATTTTGATGCAGAAAGTTAGAGAATTGATCAACAAATCGTTTAAGGTATTCCGCTCAAGAATGGGTTGGCTATTGGTCATGATTTTGCATCAATGGAGCCCGAAAAAATGTTCTCATATATTAATATAGTAAACCGATTCCGACCTTTCATATTTTGCACACTTAGGTACTACGAGTCGATAGATTTTAAATTCTGTGACTAGTTCACGTAGAACAAACGGATAGACGCACATACGAGGTGATCCTGTAAACATTATAGGGTCGGATACCCTAACCCAAATTTATAAAAGCTGAAAGATTATATTTGAAGGGTAGGTGGAAATTAAAAAAAAAAAAAAACATTTTTTATGACTGGGACTGGCTATGACGCATTTTTGGGTTTTTTAAAGTTTTTTAATCTAATTATAGTCTCTGCTTTCTGTACACCTGCTCGCACCTGGAATTCCATGTCCTCGATAGTATAGTGGTTAGTATCCCCGCCTGTCACGCGGGAGACCGGGGTTCAATTCCCCGTCGGGGAGGTCAATTTTTTTTTTAATTCGTATAAGAATTTCAGAGGCTTAAATATTGCCTTTAAGCAAATTAACATAATTTTGAAAGTTTTGCGGTAGGAGAAAACGATGCTCCAATGAAGTTAAACATTTCTATTTGAATTTCTGGACAATCGGTTTCGCGAAACTCTTATGCCATTTTTGGCCGACAAAAATTTATGACTAAATACATTTTTAATTTGTTTCATTAGCGAAGCAACAACAATAATGTTGACAAATGTATTAACGGTGTATGACTCCACATTGCTTTAGTTTTAGAAACGTTAAAATTGTTTGCTTCGGTACCTTAAATCGATGCTGCCCGGTCGGTGGTTCTGCATATCTGACATCGACGAACTGCAACACCTCGCGTTTTGTCCAGGCCGTCTCCACAATTTTTCCTTGGATGGTGCCCAGCTTATTTAATTCAACAATTGTATCTTTTTCCTCGTCGTATTGCCTGCCTCGAACCCGAGCCTCGGTCCCATATTGAAGGACCAAAAGAAGAAAAATCACTAAACACCTGAGTTGCATTTTTTAATCCGCGGATGTAACACTCTCGATGGCGCTCTGAACGCAACTGATTTGTGGCTGGCTGGAGTCAATAGATTATAGTCCGCTCTGACCCAAAGTTTCACCCCAAGATTGACCGAAATAGCCAAAAGAAGAGTTGCCAAACGGAAACTGGCTAAAACAAAATGCGAAACGAACTGCAAATGATGCGGCGTCCCCATGGCTCGGGCCAAAGATTTATGCAAATAATTAACATAAAAAAAATCTAATGAATTTCGAAAACTTAGAATACTAGTCCAGAAAAGGTTATGTAAAATATTTGGATAACTATAAAAACATTAAAAACATAAAATTCCATACAATTCTTATAATATTCAAAAGTCCTTTTTTTATAAATATGTCAACTAAATCATCACGGAAGCCTGCTCCATTAATAAGATAAACTTTATTTAGAATAATAATTCTATAAAATGACTAAACTGGTATGAAATTTTTTCCCGTGCAAGAACCAATATAGATGCTCTGGTTTTAGCTCATCTGTTGGAGTGCAAGTAAAAGGGAAATTTAAAGATCAGCCGCGACAGTCCGAACTTGATTTGTCTGCTAGTTGCTCATTAGTTGTTCAGATTGATGCGAATATTTGTTAGCAAACATGGGGCATTGGCCATTAACTTAGTTTGTCTTTCTCACGGACGGCGATGACGATCCAACGATGAAAGTGCGGGTAGCGCCAGGTAAAATTAATTTTTAAATGGCTGCGGGCATTGATTTAAATTTTAAATTTTACCTAATTGATTCTGCAAATTCTCCTCGCTACTGGTATTCCAAGCTAATGCCGAATTATCCATCATCACACGCCGGGAGAGAAAGCATTTGTGACGCTTCAGTGCCAAAAGAGATCAACGACTTCTTCACCTAATCGCTGGAAAGACTCTATATAGTGGTAGGTATTTACTAAAACCAAAGTTTGGGAAACCCCGCCAAAAGCAGGAAGCCTGAAAACGACTAATACAAAAGATTTCCCGTTGCCAATTTAAATTCCCTTGGCCACATTACGACAAAAAATTACACTTTGTTTTAGAAAATACTTAACTAAATAATTTTATGAAACTTCTCTGGCGCTTTCATCAAAAAAATTATTAAACTAAGAACAAATGAGCTGTCATGCTTAATTTGCGCTTTATTATGTTCCCTAATGAGTAATTATAGAGATTAGTTTCGGCATTCAATTTCTTTCCCCAGTGACTGATGTGACTCATCATAATTTATGATTTTTTTAGTGAAGCCTCCCCATCTTCGAAGCCTAGCAATGGTTCTCCTTCTGGCTGGTGCTTCAGGCAAACCTTTTGGTATCTTGCAGATACTCCTGCGTATAATGGCAGCCCCAAATAGAACACAGATACTATTTGGAAGAAAATATAAATATATAGATTAACCCTGCGACTTTCGCCAACGACCATACTACGCTGAATACATCGGTTCTCGTCCGATCACCGAAATTAAGCAGCGTCGGGCGCGGTTAGTACTTAGATGGGGGACCGCTTGGGAACACCGCGTGTTGTTGGCATCGTCAACAACTTTTTGCCCCCTATTTTCCCCATTTTGCCTATGGTCTAGCCATCGCAGCTCCCCCTTCCAGTTTAGGTCATGAAAAACATAAATTACTTTCTTTTATTTGATTAGTTTTATTATTTTATCTATCCCCACGCCACCCCCAAACGGCTTATACATCTTTTGGATACACCTGGAATCACCTGTACTGTCGAGCCTTGAGGGAAAATTGGTTCTCCTTCTGGCTGGCGCTTTGGGCAAGCCCTTTGGTATCTTGCAGATACTCCTGCGTATAATGGCAGCCCCAAATAGAACACAGATACTATTTGGAAGAAAATATAAATATATAGATTAACCCTGCGACTTTCGCCAACGACCATACTACGCTGAATACATCGGTTCTCGTCCGATCACCGAAATTAAGCAGCGTCGGGCGCGGTTAGTACTTAGATGGGGGACCGCTTGGGAACACCGCGTGTTGTTGGCATCGTCAACAACTTTTTGCCCCCTATTTTCCCCATTTTGCCTATGGCCTAGCCATCGCAGCTCCCCCTTCCAGTTTAGGTCATGAAAAACATAAATTACTTTCTTTTATTTGATTAGTTTTATTATTTTATCTATCCCCACGCCACCCCCAAACGGCTTATACATCTTTTGGATACACCTGGAATCACCTGTACTGTCGAGCCTTGAGGGAAAATTGGTTCTCCTTCTGGCTGGCGCTTTGGGCAAGCCCTTTGGTATCTTGCAGATACTCCTGCGTATAATGGCAGCCCCAAATAGAACACAGATACTATTTGGAAGAAAATATAAATATATAGATTAACCCTGCGACTTTCGCCAACGACCATACTACGCTGAATACATCGGTTCTCGTCCGATCACCGAAATTAAGCAGCGTCGGGCGCGGTTAGTACTTAGATGGGGGACCGCTTGGGAACACCGCGTGTTGTTGGCATCGTCAACAACTTTTTGCCCCCTATTTTCCCCATTTTGCCTATGGTCTAGCCATCGCAGCTCCCCCTTCCAGTTTAGGTCATGAAAAACATAAATTACTTTCTTTTATTTGATTAGTTTTATTATTTTATCTATCCCCACGCCACCCCCAAACGGCTTATAAATCTTTTGGATACACCTGTAATCACCTGTACTGTCGAGCCTTGAGGGAAAATTGGTTCTCCTTCTGGCTGGCGCTTTGGGCAAGCCCTTTGGTATCTTGCAGATACTCCTGCGTATAATGGCAGCCCCAAATAGAACACATATACTATTTGGAAGAAAATATAATTATATAGATTAACCCTGCGACTTTCGCCAACGACCATACTACGCTGAATACATCGGTTCTCGTCCGATCACCGAAATTAAGCAGCGTCGGGCGCGGTTAGTACTTAGATGGGGGACCGCTTGGGAACACCGCGTGTTGTTGGCATCGTCAACAACTTTTTGCCCCCTATTTTCCCCATTTTGCCTATGGCCTAGCCATCGCAGCTCCCCCTTCCAGTTTAGGTCATGAAAAACATAAATTACTTTCTTTTATTTGATTAGTTTTATTATTTTATCTATCCCCACGCCACCCCCAAACGGCTTATACATCTTTTGGATACACCTGGAATCACCTGTACTGTCGAGCCTTGAGGGAAAATTGGTTCTCCTTCTGGCTGGCGCTTTGGGCAAGCCCTTTGGTATCTTGCAGATACTCCTGCGTATAATGGCAGCCCCAAATAGAACACAGATACTATTTGGAAGAAAATATAAATATATAGATTAACCCTGCGACTTTCGCCAACGACCATACTACGCTGAATACATCGGTTCTCGTCCGATCACCGAAATTAAGCAGCGTCGGGCGCGGTTAGTACTTAGATGGGGGACCGCTTGGGAACACCGCGTGTTGTTGGCATCGTCAACAACTTTTTGCCCCCTATTTTCCCCATTTTGCCTATGGCCTAGCCATCGCAGCTCCCCCTTCCAGTTTAGGTCATGAAAAACATAAATTACTTTCTTTTATTTGATTAGTTTTATTATTTTATCTATCCCCACGCCACCCCCAAACGGCTTATACATCTTTTGGATACACCTGGAATCACCTGTACTGTCGAGCCTTGAGGGAAAATTGGTTCTCCTTCTGGCTGGCGCTTTGGGCAAGCCCTTTGGTATCTTGCAGATACTCCTGCGTATAATGGCAGCCCCAAATAGAACACAGATACTATTTGGAAGAAAATATAAATATATAGATTAACCCTGCGACTTTCGCCAACGACCATACTACGCTGAATACATCGGTTCTCGTCCGATCACCGAAATTAAGCAGCGTCGGGCGCGGTTAGTACTTAGATGGGGGACCGCTTGGGAACACCGCGTGTTGTTGGCATCGTCAACAACTTTTTGCCCCCTATTTTCCCCATTTTGCCTATGGCCTAGCCATCGCAGCTCCCCCTTCCAGTTTAGGTCATGAAAAACATAAATTACTTTCTTTTATTTGATTAGTTTTATTATTTTATCTATCCCCACGCCACCCCCAAACGGCTTATAAATCTTTTGGATACACCTGTAATCACCTGTACTGTCGAGCCTTGAGGGAAAATTGGTTCTCCTTCTGGCTGGCGCTTTGGGCAAGCCCTTTGGTATCTTGCAGATACTCCTGCGTATAATGGCAGCCCCAAATAGAACACATATACTATTTGGAAGAAAATATAATTATATAGATTAACCCTGCGACTTTCGCCAACGACCATACTACGCTGAATACATCGGTTCTCGTCCGATCACCGAAATTAAGCAGCGTCGGGCGCGGTTAGTACTTAGATGGGGGACCGCTTGGGAACACCGCGTGTTGTTGGCATCGTCAACAACTTTTTGCCCCCTATTTTCCCCATTTTGCCTATGGCCTAGCCATCGCAGCTCCCCCTTCCAGTTTAGGTCATGAAAAACATAAATTACTTTCTTTTATTTGATTAGTTTTATTATTTTATCTATCCCCACGCCACCCCCAAACGGCTTATACATCTTTTGGATACACCTGGAATCACCTGTACTGTCGAGCCTTGAGGGAAAATTGGTTCTCCTTCTGGCTGGCGCTTTGGGCAAGCCCTTTGGTATCTTGCAGATACTCCTGCGTATAATGGCAGCCCCAAATAGAACACAGATACTATTTGGAAGAAAATATAAATATATAGATTAACCCTGCGACTTTCGCCAACGACCATACTACGCTGAATACATCGGTTCTCGTCCGATCACCGAAATTAAGCAGCGTCGGGCGCGGTTAGTACTTAGATGGGGGACCGCTTGGGAACACCGCGTGTTGTTGGCATCGTCAACAACTTTTTGCCCCCTATTTTCCCCATTTTGCCTATGGCCTAGCCATCGCAGCTCCCCCTTCCAGTTTAGGTCATGAAAAACATAAATTACTTTCTTTTATTTGATTAGTTTTATTATTTTATCTATCCCCACGCCACCCCCAAACGGCTTATACATCTTTTGGATACACCTGGAATCACCTGTACTGTCGAGCCTTGAGGGAAAATTGGTTCTCCTTCTGGCTGGCGCTTTGGGCAAGCCCTTTGGTATCTTGCAGATACTCCTGCGTATAATGGCAGCCCCAAATAGAACACAGATACTATTTGGAAGAAAATATAAATATATAGATTAACCCTGCGACTTTCGCCAACGACCATACTACGCTGAATACATCGGTTCTCGTCCGATCACCGAAATTAAGCAGCGTCGGGCGCGGTTAGTACTTAGATGGGGGACCGCTTGGGAACACCGCGTGTTGTTGGCATCGTCAACAACTTTTTGCCCCCTATTTTCCCCATTTTGCCTATGGCCTAGCCATCGCAGCTCCCCCTTCCAGTTTAGGTCATGAAAAACATAAATTACTTTCTTTTATTTGATTAGTTTTATTATTTTATCTATCCCCACGCCACCCCCAAACGGCTTATACATCTTTTGGATACACCTGGAATCACCTGTACTGTCGAGCATTGAGGGAAAATTGGTTCTCCTTCTGGCTGGCGCTTTGGGCAAGCCCTTTGGTATCTTGCAGATACTCCTGCGTATAATGGCAGCCCCAAATAGAACACAGATACTATTTGGAAGAAAATATAAATATATAGATTAACCCTGCGACTTTCGCCAACGACCATACTACGCTGAATACATCGGTTCTCGTCCGATCACCGAAATTAAGCAGCGTCGGGCGCGGTTAGTACTTAGATGGGGGACCGCTTGGGAACACCGCGTGTTGTTGGCATCGTCAACAACTTTTTGCCCCCTATTTTCCCCATTTTGCCTATGGTCTAGCCATCGCAGCTCCCCCTTCCAGTTTAGGTCATGAAAAACATAAATTACTTTCTTTTATTTGATTAGTTTTATTATTTTATCTATCCCCACGCCACCCCCAAACGGCTTATAAATCTTTTGGATACACCTGTAATCACCTGTACTGTCGAGCCTTGAGGGAAAATTGGTTCTCCTTCTGGCTGGCGCTTTGGGCAAGCCCTTTGGTATCTTGCAGATACTCCTGCGTATAATGGCAGCCCCAAATAGAACACATATACTATTTGGAAGAAAATATAATTATATAGATTAACCCTGCGACTTTCGCCAACGACCATACTACGCTGAATACATCGGTTCTCGTCCGATCACCGAAATTAAGCAGCGTCGGGCGCGGTTAGTACTTAGATGGGGGACCGCTTGGGAACACCGCGTGTTGTTGGCATCGTCAACAACTTTTTGCCCCCTATTTTCCCCATTTTGCCTATGGCCTAGCCATCGCAGCTCCCCCTTCCAGTTTAGGTCATGAAAAACATAAATTACTTTCTTTTATTTGATTAGTTTTATTATTTTATCTATCCCCACGCCACCCCCAAACGGCTTATACATCTTTTGGATACACCTGGAATCACCTGTACTGTCGAGCCTTGAGGGAAAATTGGTTCTCCTTCTGGCTGGCGCTTTGGGCAAGCCCTTTGGTATCTTGCAGATACTCCTGCGTATAATGGCAGCCCCAAATAGAACACAGATACTATTTGGAAGAAAATATAAATATATAGATTAACCCTGCGACTTTCGCCAACGACCATACTACGCTGAATACATCGGTTCTCGTCCGATCACCGAAATTAAGCAGCGTCGGGCGCGGTTAGTACTTAGATGGGGGACCGCTTGGGAACACCGCGTGTTGTTGGCATCGTCAACAACTTTTTGCCCCCTATTTTCCCCATTTTGCCTATGGCCTAGCCATCGCAGCTCCCCCTTCCAGTTTAGGTCATGAAAAACATAAATTACTTTCTTTTATTTGATTAGTTTTATTATTTTATCTATCCCCACGCCACCCCCAAACGGCTTATACATCTTTTGGATACACCTGGAATCACCTGTACTGTCGAGCCTTGAGGGAAAATTGGTTCTCCTTCTGGCTGGCGCTTTGGGCAAGCCCTTTGGTATCTTGCAGATACTCCTGCGTATAATGGCAGCCCCAAATAGAACACAGATACTATTTGGAAGAAAATATAAATATATAGATTAACCCTGCGACTTTCGCCAACGACCATACTACGCTGAATACATCGGTTCTCGTCCGATCACCGAAATTAAGCAGCGTCGGGCGCGGTTAGTACTTAGATGGGGGACCGCTTGGGAACACCGCGTGTTGTTGGCATCGTCAACAACTTTTTGCCCCCTATTTTCCCCATTTTGCCTATGGCCTAGCCATCGCAGCTCCCCCTTCCAGTTTAGGTCATGAAAAACATAAATTACTTTCTTTTATTTGATTAGTTTTATTATTTTATCTATCCCCACGCCACCCCCAAACGGCTTATACATCTTTTGGATACACCTGGAATCACCTGTACTGTCGAGCCTTGAGGGAAAATTGGTTCTCCTTCTGGCTGGCGCTTTGGGCAAGCCCTTTGGTATCTTGCAGATACTCCTGCGTATAATGGCAGCCCCAAATAGAACACAGATACTATTTGGAAGAAAATATAAATATATAGATTAACCCTGCGACTTTCGCCAACGACCATACTACGCTGAATACATCGGTTCTCGTCCGATCACCGAAATTAAGCAGCGTCGGGCGCGGTTAGTACTTAGATGGGGGACCGCTTGGGAACACCGCGTGTTGTTGGCATCGTCAACAACTTTTTGCCCCCTATTTTCCCCATTTTGCCTATGGTCTAGCCATCGCAGCTCCCCCTTCCAGTTTAGGTCATGAAAAACATAAATTACTTTCTTTTATTTGATTAGTTTTATTATTTTATCTATCCCCACGCCACCCCCAAACGGCTTATAAATCTTTTGGATACACCTGTAATCACCTGTACTGTCGAGCCTTGAGGGAAAATTGGTTCTCCTTCTGGCTGGCGCTTTGGGCAAGCCCTTTGGTATCTTGCAGATACTCCTGCGTATAATGGCAGCCCCAAATAGAACACATATACTATTTGGAAGAAAATATAATTATATAGATTAACCCTGCGACTTTCGCCAACGACCATACTACGCTGAATACATCGGTTCTCGTCCGATCACCGAAATTAAGCAGCGTCGGGCGCGGTTAGTACTTAGATGGGGGACCGCTTGGGAACACCGCGTGTTGTTGGCATCGTCAACAACTTTTTGCCCCCTATTTTCCCCATTTTGCCTATGGCCTAGCCATCGCAGCTCCCCCTTCCAGTTTAGGTCATGAAAAACATAAATTACTTTCTTTTATTTGATTAGTTTTATTATTTTATCTATCCCCACGCCACCCCCAAACGGCTTATACATCTTTTGGATACACCTGGAATCACCTGTACTGTCGAGCCTTGAGGGAAAATTGGTTCTCCTTCTGGCTGGCGCTTTGGGCAAGCCCTTTGGTATCTTGCAGATACTCCTGCGTATAATGGCAGCCCCAAATAGAACACAGATACTATTTGGAAGAAAATATAAATATATAGATTAACCCTGCGACTTTCGCCAACGACCATACTACGCTGAATACATCGGTTCTCGTCCGATCACCGAAATTAAGCAGCGTCGGGCGCGGTTAGTACTTAGATGGGGGACCGCTTGGGAACACCGCGTGTTGTTGGCATCGTCAACAACTTTTTGCCCCCTATTTTCCCCATTTTGCCTATGGCCTAGCCATCGCAGCTCCCCCTTCCAGTTTAGGTCATGAAAAACATAAATTACTTTCTTTTATTTGATTAGTTTTATTATTTTATCTATCCCCACGCCACCCCCAAACGGCTTATACATCTTTTGGATACACCTGGAATCACCTGTACTGTCGAGCCTTGAGGGAAAATTGGTTCTCCTTCTGGCTGGCGCTTTGGGCAAGCCCTTTGGTATCTTGCAGATACTCCTGCGTATAATGGCAGCCCCAAATAGAACACAGATACTATTTGGAAGAAAATATAAATATATAGATTAACCCTGCGACTTTCGCCAACGACCATACTACGCTGAATACATCGGTTCTCGTCCGATCACCGAAATTAAGCAGCGTCGGGCGCGGTTAGTACTTAGATGGGGGACCGCTTGGGAACACCGCGTGTTGTTGGCATCGTCAACAACTTTTTGCCCCCTATTTTCCCCATTTTGCCTATGGCCTAGCCATCGCAGCTCCCCCTTCCAGTTTAGGTCATGAAAAACATAAATTACTTTCTTTTATTTGATTAGTTTTATTATTTTATCTATCCCCACGCCACCCCCAAACGGCTTATACATCTTTTGGATACACCTGGAATCACCTGTACTGTCGAGCCTTGAGGGAAAATTGGTTCTCCTTCTGGCTGGCGCTTTGGGCAAGCCCTTTGGTATCTTGCAGATACTCCTGCGTATAATGGCAGCCCCAAATAGAACACAGATACTATTTGGAAGAAAATATAAATATATAGATTAACCCTGCGACTTTCGCCAACGACCATACTACGCTGAATACATCGGTTCTCGTCCGATCACCGAAATTAAGCAGCGTCGGGCGCGGTTAGTACTTAGATGGCGGACCGCTTGGGAACACCGCGTGTTGTTGGCATCGTCAACAACTTTTTGCCCCCTATTTTCCCCATTTTGCCTATGGCCTAGCCATCGCAGCTCCCCCTTCCAGTTTAGGTCATGAAAAACATAAATTACTTTATTTTATTGGATTAGTTTTATTATTTTATTTATCCCCACGCCACCCCCAAACGGCTTATACATCTTTTGGATACACCTGGAATCACCTGTACTGTCGAGCCTTGAGGGAAAATTGGTTCTCCTTCTGGCTGGCGCTTTGGGCAAGCCCTTTGGTATCTTGCAGATACTCCTGCGTATAATGGCAGCCCCAAATAGAACACAGATACTATTTGGAAGAAAATATAAATATATAGATTAACCCTGCGACTTTCGCCAACGACCATACTACGCTGAATACATCGGTTCTCGTCCGATCACCGAAATTAAGCAGCGTCGGGCGCGGTTAGTACTTAGATGGGGGACCGCTTGGGAACACCGCGTGTTGTTGGCATCGTCAACAACTTTTTGCCCCCTATTTTCCCCATTTTGCCTATGGCCTAGCCATCGCAGCTCCCCCTTCCAGTTTAGGTCATGAAAAACATAAATTACTTTCTTTTATTTGATTAGTTTTATTATTTTATCTATCCCCACGCCACCCCCAAACGGCTTATACATCTTTTGGATACACCTGGAATCACCTGTACTGTCGAGCCTTGAGGGAAAATTGGTTCTCCTTCTGGCTGGCGCTTTGGGCAAGCCCTTTGGTATCTTGCAGATACTCCTGCGTATAATGGCAGCCCCAAATAGAACACAGATACTATTTGGAAGAAAATATAAATATATAGATTAACCCTGCGACTTTCGCCAACGACCATACTACGCTGAATACATCGGTTCTCGTCCGATCACCGAAATTAAGCAGCGTCGGGCGCGGTTAGTACTTAGATGGGGGGGGACCGCTTGGGAACACCGCGTGTTGTTGGCATCGTCAACAACTTTTTGCCCCCTATTTTCCCCATTTTGCCTATGGCCTAGCCATCGCAGCTCCCCCTTCCAGTTTAGGTCATGAAAAACATAAATTACTTTCTTTTATTTGATTAGTTTTATTATTTTATCTATCCCCACGCCACCCCCAAACGGCTTATACATCTTTTGGATACACCTGGAATCACCTGTACTGTCGAGCCTTGAGGGAAAATTGGTTCTCCTTCTGGCTAGCGCTTTGGGCAAGCCCTTTGGTATCTTGCAGATACTCCTGCGTATAATGGCAGCCCCAAATAGAACACAGATACTATTTGGAAGAAAATATAAATATATAGATTAACCCTGCGACTTTCGCCAACGACCATACTACGCTGAATACATCGGTTCTCGTCCGATCACCGAAATTAAGCAGCGTCGGGCGCGGTTAGTTCTTAGATGGGGGACCGCTTGGGAACACCGCGTGTTGTTGGCATCGTCAACAACTTTTTGCCCCCTATTTTCCCCATTTTGCCTATGGCCTAGCCATCGCAGCTCCCCCTTCCAGTTTAGGTCATGAAAAACATAAATTACTTTCTTTTATTTGATTAGTTTTATTATTTTATCTATCCCCACGCCACCCCCAAACGGCTTATACATCTTTTGGATACACCTGGAATCACCTGTACTGTCGAGCCTTGAGGGAAAATTGGTTCTCCTTCTGGCTGGCGCTTTGGGCAAGCCCTTTGGTATCTTGCAGATACTCCTGCGTATAATGGCAGCCCCAAATAGAACACAGATACTATTTGGAAGAAAATATAAATATATAGATTAACCCTGCGACTTTCGCCAACGACCATACTACGCTGAATACATCGGTTCTCGTCCGATCACCGAAATTAAGCAGCGTCGGGCGCGGTTAGTACTTAGATGGGGGACCGCTTGGGAACACCGCGTGTTGTTGGCATCGTCAACAACTTTTTGCCCCCTATTTTCCCCATTTTGCCTATGGCCTAGCCATCGCAGCTCCCCCTTCCAGTTTAGGTCATGAAAAACATAAATTACTTTCTTTTATTTGATTAGTTTTATTATATTATCTATCCCCACGCCACCCCCAAACGGCTTATACATCTTTTGGATACACCTGGAATCACCTGTACTGTCGAGCCTTGAGGGAAAATTGGTTCTCCTTCTGGCTGGCGCTTTGGGCAAGCCCTTTGGTATCTTGCAGATACTCCTGCGTATAATGGCAGCCCCAAATAGAACACAGATACTATTTGGAAGAAAATATAAATATATAGATTAACCCTGCGACTTTCGCCAACGACCATACTACGCTGAATACATCGGTTCTCGTCCGATCACCGAAATTAAGCAGCGTCGGGCGCGGTTAGTACTTAGATGGGGGACCGCTTGGGAACACCGCGTGTTGTTGGCATCGTCAACAACTTTTTGCCCCCTATTTTCCCCATTTTGCCTATGGCCTAGCCATCGCAGCTCCCCCTTCCAGTTTAGGTCATGAAAAACATAAATTACTTTCTTTTATTTGATTAGTTTTATTATTTTATCTATCCCCACGCCACCCCCAAACGGCTTATACATCTTTTGGATACACCTGGAATCACCTGTACTGTCGAGCCTTGAGGGAAAATTGGTTCTCCTTCTGGCTGGCGCTTTGGGCAAGCCCTTTGGTATCTTGCAGATACTCCTGCGTATAATGGCAGCCCCAAATAGAACACAGATACTATTTGGAAGAAAATATAAATATATAGATTAACCCTGCGACTTTCGCCAACGACCATACTACGCTGAATACATCGGTTCTCGTCCGATCACCGAAATTAAGCAGCGTCGGGCGCGGTTAGTACTTAGATGGGGGACCGCTTGGGAACACCGCGTGTTGTTGGCATCGTCAACAACTTTTTGCCCCCTATTTTCCCCATTTTGCCTATGGCCTAGCCATCGCAGCTCCCCCTTCCAGTTTAGGTCATGAAAAACATAAATTACTTTCTTTTATTTGATTAGTTTTATTATTTTATCTATCCCCACGCCACCCCCAAACGGCTTATACATCTTTTGGATACACCTGGAATCACCTGTACTGTCGAGCCTTGAGGGAAAATTGGTTCTCCTTCTGGCTGGCGCTTTGGGCAAGCCCTTTGGTATCTTGCAGATACTCCTGCGTATAATGGCAGCCCCAAATAGAACACAGATACTATTTGGAAGAAAATATAAATATATAGATTAACCCTGCGACTTTCGCCAACGACCATACTACGCTGAATACATCGGTTCTCGTCCGATCACCGAAATTAAGCAGCGTCGGGCGCGGTTAGTTCTTAGATGGGGGACCGCTTGGGAACACCGCGTGTTGTTGGCATCGTCAACAACTTTTTGCCCCCTATTTTCCCCATTTTGCCTATGGCCTAGCCATCGCAGCTCCCCCTTCCAGTTTAGGTCATGAAAAACATAAATTACTTTCTTTTATTTGATTAGTTTTATTATTTTATCTATCCCCACGCCACCCCCAAACGGCTTATACATCTTTTGGATACACCTGGAATCACCTGTACTGTCGAGCCTTGAGGGAAAATTGGTTCTCCTTCTGGCTGGCGCTTTGGGCAAGCCCTTTGGTATCTTGCAGATACTCCTGCGTATAATGGCAGCCCCAAATAGAACACAGATACTATTTGGAAGAAAATATAAATATATAGATTAACCCTGCGACTTTCGCCAACGACCATACTACGCTGAATACATCGGTTCTCGTCCGATCACCGAAATTAAGCAGCGTCGGGCGCGGTTAGTACTTAGATGGGGGACCGCTTGGGAACACCGCGTGTTGTTGGCATCGTCAACAACTTTTTGCCCCCTATTTTCCCCATTTTGCCTATGGCCTAGCCATCGCAGCTCCCCCTTCCAGTTTAGGTCATGAAAAACATAAATTACTTTATTTTATTGGATTAGTTTTATTATTTTATTTATCCCCACGCCACCCCCAAACGGCTTATACATCTTTTGGATACACCTGGAATCACCTGTACTGTCGAGCCTTGAGGGAAAATTGGTTCTCCTTCTGGCTGGCGCTTTGGGCAAGCCCTTTGGTATCTTGCAGATACTCCTGCGTATAATGGCAGCCCCAAATAGAACACAGATACTATTTGGAAGAAAATATAAATATATAGATTAACCCTGCGACTTTCGCCAACGACCATACTACGCTGAATACATCGGTTCTCGTCCGATCACCGAAATTAAGCAGCGTCGGGCGCGGTTAGTACTTAGATGGGGGACCGCTTGGGAACACCGCGTGTTGTTGGCATCGTCAACAACTTTTTGCCCCCTATTTTCCCCATTTTGCCTATGGCCTAGCCATCGCAGCTCCCCCTTCCAGTTTAGGTCATGAAAAACATAAATTACTTTCTTTTATTTGATTAGTTTTATTATATTATCTATCCCCACGCCACCCCCAAACGGCTTATACATCTTTTGGATACACCTGGAATCACCTGTACTGTCGAGCCTTGAGGGAAAATTGGTTCTCCTTCTGGCTGGCGCTTTGGGCAAGCCCTTTGGTATCTTGCAGATACTCCTGCGTATAATGGCAGCCCCAAATAGAACACAGATACTATTTGGAAGAAAATATAAATATATAGATTAACCCTGCGACTTTCGCCAACGACCATACTACGCTGAATACATCGGTTCTCGTCCGATCACCGAAATTAAGCAGCGTCGGGCGCGGTTAGTACTTAGATGGGGGACCGCTTGGGAACACCGCGTGTTGTTGGCATCGTCAACAACTTTTTGCCCCCTATTTTCCCCATTTTGCCTATGGCCTAGCCATCGCAGCTCCCCCTTCCAGTTTAGGTCATGAAAAACATAAATTACTTTCTTTTATTTGATTAGTTTTATTATTTTATCTATCCCCACGCCACCCCCAAACGGCTTATACATCTTTTGGATACACCTGGAATCACCTGTACTGTCGAGCCTTGAGGGAAAATTGGTTCTCCTTCTGGCTGGCGCTTTGGGCAAGCCCTTTGGTATCTTGCAGATACTCCTGCGTATAATGGCAGCCCCAAATAGAACACAGATACTATTTGGAAGAAAATATAAATATATAGATTAACCCTGCGACTTTCGCCAACGACCATACTACGCTGAATACATCGGTTCTCGTCCGATCACCGAAATTAAGCAGCGTCGGGCGCGGTTAGTACTTAGATGGGGGACCGCTTGGGAACACCGCGTGTTGTTGGCATCGTCAACAACTTTTTGCCCCCTATTTTCCCCATTTTGCCTATGGCCTAGCCATCGCAGCTCCCCCTTCCAGTTTAGGTCATGAAAAACATAAATTACTTTCTTTTATTTGATTAGTTTTATTATATTATCTATCCCCACGCCACCCCCAAACGGCTTATACATCTTTTGGATACACCTGGAATCACCTGTACTGTCGAGCCTTGAGGGAAAATTGGTTCTCCTTCTGGCTGGCGCTTTGGGCAAGCCCTTTGGTATCTTGCAGATACTCCTGCGTATAATGGCAGCCCCAAATAGAACACAGATACTATTTGGAAGAAAATATAAATATATAGATTAACCCTGCGACTTTCGCCAACGACCATACTACGCTGAATACATCGGTTCTCGTCCGATCACCGAAATTAAGCAGCGTCGGGCGCGGTTAGTACTTAGATGGGGGGACCGCTTGGGAACACCGCGTGTTGTTGGCATCGTCAACAACTTTTTGCCCCCTATTTTCCCCATTTTGCCTATGGCCTAGCCATCGCAGCTCCCCCTTCCAGTTTAGGTCATGAAAAACATAAATTACTTTCTTTTATTTGATTAGTTTTATTATTTTATCTATCCCCACGCCACCCCCAAACGGCTTATACATCTTTTGGATACACCTGGAATCACCTGTACTGTCGAGCCTTGAGGGAAAATTGGTTCTCCTTCTGGCTGGCGCTTTGGGCAAGCCCTTTGGTATCTTGCAGATACTCCTGCGTATAATGGCAGCCCCAAATAGAACACAGATACTATTTGGAAGAAAATATAAATATATAGATTAACCCTGCGACTTTCGCCAACGACCATACTACGCTGAATACATCGGTTCTCGTCCGATCACCGAAATTAAGCAGCGTCGGGCGCGGTTAGTACTTAGATGGGGGACCGCTTGGGAACACCGCGTGTTGTTGGCATCGTCAACAACTTTTTGCCCCCTATTTTCCCCATTTTGCCTATGGCCTAGCCATCGCAGCTCCCCCTTCCAGTTTAGGTCATGAAAAACATAAATTACTTTCTTTTATTTGATTAGTTTTATTATATTATCTATCCCCACGCCACCCCCAAACGGCTTATACATCTTTTGGATACACCTGGAATCACCTGTACTGTCGAGCCTTGAGGGAAAATTGGTTCTCCTTCTGGCTGGCGCTTTGGGCAAGCCCTTTGGTATCTTGCAGATACTCCTGCGTATAATGGCAGCCCCAAATAGAACACAGATACTATTTGGAAGAAAATATAAATATATAGATTAACCCTGCGACTTTCGCCAACGACCATACTACGCTGAATACATCGGTTCTCGTCCGATCACCGAAATTAAGCAGCGTCGGGCGCGGTTAGTACTTAGATGGGGGACCGCTTGGGAACACCGCGTGTTGTTGGCATCGTCAACAACTTTTTGCCCCCTATTTTCCCCATTTTGCCTATGGCCTAGCCATCGCAGCTCCCCCTTCCAGTTTAGGTCATGAAAAACATAAATTACTTTCTTTTATTTGATTAGTTTTATTATTTTATCTATCCCCACGCCACCCCCAAACGGCTTATACATCTTTTGGATACACCTGGAATCACCTGTACTGTCGAGCCTTGAGGGAAAATTGGTTCTCCTTCTGGCTGGCGCTTTGGGCAAGCCCTTTGGTATCTTGCAGATACTCCTGCGTATAATGGCAGCCCCAAATAGAACACAGATACTATTTGGAAGAAAATATAAATATATAGATTAACCCTGCGACTTTCGCCAACGACCATACTACGCTGAATACATCGGTTCTCGTCCGATCACCGAAATTAAGCAGCGTCGGGCGCGGTTAGTACTTAGATGGGGGACCGCTTGGGAACACCGCGTGTTGTTGGCATCGTCAACAACTTTTTGCCCCCTATTTTCCCCATTTTGCCTATGGCCTAGCCATCGCAGCTCCCCCTTCCAGTTTAGGTCATGAAAAACATAAATTACTTTCTTTTATTTGATTAGTTTTATTATATTATCTATCCCCACGCCACCCCCAAACGGCTTATACATCTTTTGGATACACCTGGAATCACCTGTACTGTCGAGCCTTGAGGGAAAATTGGTTCTCCTTCTGGCTGCCGCTTTGGGCAAGCCCTTTGGTATCTTGCAGATACTCCTGCGTATAATGGCAGCCCCAAATAGAACACAGATACTATTTGGAAGAAAATATAAATATATAGATTAACCCTGCGACTTTCGCCAACGACCATACTACGCTGAATACATCGGTTCTCGTCCGATCACCGAAATTAAGCAGCGTCGGGCGCGGTTAGTACTTAGATGGGGGACCGCTTGGGAACACCGCGTGTTGTTGGCATCGTCAACAACTTTTTGCCCCCTATTTTCCCCATTTTGCCTATGGCCTAGCCATCGCAGCTCCCCCTTCCAGTTTAGGTCATGAAAAACATAAATTACTTTCTTTTATTTGATTAGTTTTATTATATTATCTATCCCCACGCCACCCCCAAACGGCTTATACATCTTTTGGATACACCTGGAATCACCTGTACTGTCGAGCCTTGAGGGAAAATTGGTTCTCCTTCTGGCTGGCGCTTTGGGCAAGCCCTTTGGTATCTTGCAGATACTCCTGCGTATAATGGCAGCCCCAAATAGAACACAGATACTATTTGGAAGAAAATATAAATATATAGATTAACCCTGCGACTTTCGCCAACGACCATACTACGCTGAATACATCGGTTCTCGTCCGATCACCGAAATTAAGCAGCGTCGGGCGCGGTTAGTACTTAGATGGGGGACCGCTTGGGAACACCGCGTGTTGTTGGCATCGTCAACAACTTTTTGCCCCCTATTTTCCCCATTTTGCCTATGGCCTAGCCATCGCAGCTCCCCCTTCCAGTTTAGGTCATGAAAAACATAAATTACTTTCTTTTATTTGATTAGTTTTATTATATTATCTATCCCCACGCCACCCCCAAACGGCTTATACATCTTTTGGATACACCTGGAATCACCTGTACTGTCGAGCCTTGAGGGAAAATTGGTTCTCCTTCTGGCTGGCGCTTTGGGCAAGCCCTTTGGTATCTTGCAGATACTCCTGCGTATAATGGCAGCCCCAAATAGAACACAGATACTATTTGGAAGAAAATATAAATATATAGATTAACCCTGCGACTTTCGCCAACGACCATACTACGCTGAATACATCGGTTCTCGTCCGATCACCGAAATTAAGCAGCGTCGGGCGCGGTTAGTACTTAGATGGGGGACCGCTTGGGAACACCGCGTGTTGTTGGCATCGTCAACAACTTTTTGCCCCCTATTTTCCCCATTTTGCCTATGGCCTAGCCATCGCAGCTCCCCCTTCCAGTTTAGGCCATAAAAAACATAAATTACTTTCTTTTATTTGATTAGTTTTATTATTTTATCTATCCCCACGCCACCCCCAAACGGCTTATACATCTTTTGGATACACCTGGAATCACCTGTACTGTCGAGCCTTGAGGGAAAATTGGTTCTCCTTCTGGCTGGCGCTTTGGGCAAGCCCTTTGGTATCTTGCAGATACTCCTGCGTATAATGGCAGCCCCAAATAGAACACAGATACTATTTGGAAGAAAATATAAATATATAGATTAACCCTGCGACTTTCGCCAACGACCATACTACGCTGAATACATCGGTTCTCGTCCGATCACCGAAATTAAGCAGCGTCGGGCGCGGTTAGTACTTAGATGGGGGACCGCTTGGGAACACCGCGTGTTGTTGGCATCGTCAACAACTTTTTGCCCCCTATTTTCCCCATTTTGCCTATGGCCTAGCCATCGCAGCTCCCCCTTCCAGTTTAGGTCATGAAAAACATAAATTACTTTCTTTTATTTGATTAGTTTTATTATTTTATCTATCCCCACGCCACCCCCAAACGGCTTATACATCTTTTGGATACACCTGGAATCACCTGTACTGTCGAGCCTTGAGGGAAAATTGGTTCTCCTTCTGGCTGGCGCTTTGGGCAAGCCCTTTGGTATCTTGCAGATACTCCTGCGTATAATGGCAGCCCCAAATAGAACACAGATACTATTTGGAAGAAAATATAAATATATAGATTAACCCTGCGACTTTCGCCAACGACCATACTACGCTGAATACATCGGTTCTCGTCCGATCACCGAAATTAAGCAGCGTCGGGCGCGGTTAGTACTTAGATGGGGGACCGCTTGGGAACACCGCGTGTTGTTGGCATCGTCAACAACTTTTTGCCCCCTATTTTCCCCATTTTGCCTATGGCCTAGCCATCGCAGCTCCCCCTTCCAGTTTAGGCCATAAAAAACATAAATTACTTTCTTTTATTTGATTAGTTTTATTATTTTATCTATCCCCACGCCACCCCCAAACGGCTTTTACATCTTTTGGATACACCTGGAATCACCTGTACTGTCGAGCCTTGAGGGAAAATTGGTTCTCCTTCTGGCTGGCGCTTTGGGCAAGCCCTTTGGTATCTTGCAGATACTCCTGCGTATAATGGCAGCCCCAAATAGAACACAGATACTATTTGGAAGAAAATATAAATATATAGATTAACCCTGCGACTTTCGCCAACGACCATACTACGCTGAATACATCGGTTCTCGTCCGATCACCGAAATTAAGCAGCGTCGGGCGCGGTTAGTACTTAGATGGGGGACCGCTTGGGAACACCGCGTGTTGTTGGCATCGTCAACAACTTTTTGCCCCCTATTTTCCCCATTTTGCCTATGGCCTAGCCATCGCAGCTCCCCCTTCCAGTTTAGGTCATGAAAAACATAAATTACTTTCTTTTATTTGATTAGTTTTATTATATTATCTATCCCCACGCCACCCCCAAACGGCTTATACATCTTTTGGATACACCTGGAATCACCTGTACTGTCGAGCCTTGAGGGAAAATTGGTTCTCCTTCTGGCTGGCGCTTTGGGCAAGCCCTTTGGTATCTTGCAGATACTCCTGCGTATAATGGCAGCCCCAAATAGAACACAGATACTATTTGGAAGAAAATATAAATATATAGATTAACCCTGCGACTTTCGCCAACGACCATACTACGCTGAATACATCGGTTCTCGTCCGATCACCGAAATTAAGCAGCGTCGGGCGCGGTTAGTACTTAGATGGGGGACCGCTTGGGAACACCGCGTGTTGTTGGCATCGTCAACAACTTTTTGCCCCCTATTTTCCCCATTTTGCCTATGGCCTAGCCATCGCAGCTCCCCCTTCCAGTTTAGGCCATAAAAAACATAAATTACTTTCTTTTATTTGATTAGTTTTATTATTTTATCTATCCCCACGCCACCCCCAAACGGCTTTTACATCTTTTGGATACACCTGGAATCACCTGTACTGTCGAGCCTTGAGGGAAAATTGGTTCTCCTTCTGGCTGGCGCTTTGGGCAAGCCCTTTGGTATCTTGCAGATACTCCTGCGTATAATGGCAGCCCCAAATAGAACACAGATACTATTTGGAAGAAAATATAAATATATAGATTAACCCTGCGACTTTCGCCAACGACCATACTACGCTGAATACATCGGTTCTCGTCCGATCACCGAAATTAAGCAGCGTCGGGCGCGGTTAGTACTTAGATGGGGGACCGCTTGGGAACACCGCGTGTTGTTGGCATCGTCAACAACTTTTTGCCCCCTATTTTCCCCATTTTGCCTATGGCCTAGCCATCGCAGCTCCCCCTTCCAGTTTAGGCCATGAAAAACATAAATTACTTTCTTTTATTTGATTAGTTTTATTATTTTATCTATCCCCACGCCACCCCCAAACGGCTTATACATCTTTTGGATACACCTGGAATCACCTGTACTGTCGAGCCTTGAGGGAAAATTGGTTCTCCTTCTGGCTGGCGCTTTGGGCAAGCCCTTTGGTATCTTGCAGATACTCCTGCGTATAATGGCAGCCCCAAATAGAACACAGATACTATTTGGAAGAAAATATAAATATATAGATTAACCCTGCGACTTTCGCCAACGACCATACTACGCTGAATACATCGGTTCTCGTCCGATCACCGAAATTAAGCAGCGTCGGGCGCGGTTAGTACTTAGATGGGGGACCGCTTGGGAACACCGCGTGTTGTTGGCATCGTCAACAACTTTTTGCCCCCTATTTTCCCCATTTTGCCTATGGCCTAGCCATCGCAGCTCCCCCTTCCAGTTTAGGTCATGAAAAACATAAATTACTTTCTTTTATTTGATTAGTTTTATTATTTTATCTATCCCCACGCCACCCCCAAACGGCTTATACATCTTTTGGATACACCTGGAATCACCTGTACTGTCGAGCCTTGAGGGAAAATTGGTTCTCCTTCTGGCTGGCGCTTTGGGCAAGCCCTTTGGTATCTTGCAGATACTCCTGCGTATAATGGCAGCCCCAAATAGAACACAGATACTATTTGGAAGAAAATATAAATATATAGATTAACCCTGCGACTTTCGCCAACGACCATACTACGCTGAATACATCGGTTCTCGTCCGATCACCGAAATTAAGCAGCGTCGGGCGCGGTTAGTACTTAGATGGGGGACCGCTTGGGAACACCGCGTGTTGTTGGCATCGTCAACAACTTTTTGCCCCCTATTTTCCCCATTTTGCCTATGGCCTAGCCATCGCAGCTCCCCCTTCCAGTTTAGGTCATGAAAAACATAAATTACTTTCTTTTATTTGATTAGTTTTATTATTTTATCTATCCCCACGCCACCCCCAAACGGCTTATACATCTTTTGGATACACCTGGAATCACCTGTACTGTCGAGCCTTGAGGGAAAATTGGTTCTCCTTCTGGCTGGCGCTTTGGGCAAGCCCTTTGGTATCTTGCAGATACTCCTGCGTATAATGGCAGCCCCAAATAGAACACAGATACTATTTGGAAGAAAATATAAATATATAGATTAACCCTGCGACTTTCGCCAACGACCATACTACGCTGAATACATCGGTTCTCGTCCGATCACCGAAATTAAGCAGCGTCGGGCGCGGTTAGTACTTAGATGGGGGACCGCTTGGGAACACCGCGTGTTGTTGGCATCGTCAACAACTTTTTGCCCCCTATTTTCCCCATTTTGCCTATGGCCTAGCCATCGCAGCTCCCCCTTCCAGTTTAGGCCATAAAAAACATAAATTACTTTCTTTTATTTGATTAGTTTTATTATTTTATCTATCCCCACGCCACCCCCAAACGGCTTTTACATCTTTTGGATACACCTGGAATCACCTGTACTGTCGAGCCTTGAGGGAAAATTGGTTCTCCTTCTGGCTGGCGCTTTGGGCAAGCCCTTTGGTATCTTGCAGATACTCCTGCGTATAATGGCAGCCCCAAATAGAACACAGATACTATTTGGAAGAAAATATAAATATATAGATTAACCCTGCGACTTTCGCCAACGACCATACTACGCTGAATACATCGGTTCTCGTCCGATCACCGAAATTAAGCAGCGTCGGGCGCGGTTAGTACTTAGATGGGGGGACCGCTTGGGAACACCGCGTGTTGTTGGCATCGTCAACAACTTTTTGCCCCCTATTTTCCCCATTTTGCCTATGGCCTAGCCATCGCAGCTCCCCCTTCCAGTTTAGGTCATGAAAAACATAAATTACTTTCTTTTATTTGATTAGTTTTATTATTTTATCTATCCCCACGCCACCCCCAAACGGCTTATACATCTTTTGGATACACCTGGAATCACCTGTACTGTCGAGCCTTGAGGGAAAATTGGTTCTCCTTCTGGCTGGCGCTTTGGGCAAGCCCTTTGGTATCTTGCAGATACTCCTGCGTATAATGGCAGCCCCAAATAGAACACAGATACTATTTGGAAGAAAATATAAATATATAGATTAACCCTGCGACTTTCGCCAACGACCATACTACGCTGAATACATCGGTTCTCGTCCGATCACCGAAATTAAGCAGCGTCGGGCGCGGTTAGTACTTAGATGGGGGACCGCTTGGGAACACCGCGTGTTGTTGGCATCGTCAACAACTTTTTGCCCCCTATTTTCCCCATTTTGCCTATGGCCTAGCCATCGCAGCTCCCCCTTCCAGTTTAGGCCATAAAAAACATAAATTACTTTCTTTTATTTGATTAGTTTTATTATTTTATCTATCCCCACGCCACCCCCAAACGGCTTTTACATCTTTTGGATACACCTGGAATCACCTGTACTGTCGAGCCTTGAGGGAAAATTGGTTCTCCTTCTGGCTGGCGCTTTGGGCAAGCCCTTTGGTATCTTGCAGATACTCCTGCGTATAATGGCAGCCCCAAATAGAACACAGATACTATTTGGAAGAAAATATAAATATATAGATTAACCCTGCGACTTTCGCCAACGACCATACTACGCTGAATACATCGGTTCTCGTCCGATCACCGAAATTAAGCAGCGTCGGGCGCGGTTAGTACTTAGATGGGGGACCGCTTGGGAACACCGCGTGTTGTTGGCATCGTCAACAACTTTTTGCCCCCTATTTTCCCCATTTTGCCTATGGCCTAGCCATCGCAGCTCCCCCTTCCAGTTTAGGTCATGAAAAACATAAATTACTTTCTTTTATTTGATTAGTTTTATTATATTATCTATCCCCACGCCACCCCCAAACGGCTTATACATCTTTTGGATACACCTGGAATCACCTGTACTGTCGAGCCTTGAGGGAAAATTGGTTCTCCTTCTGGCTGGCGCTTTGGGCAAGCCCTTTGGTATCTTGCAGATACTCCTGCGTATAATGGCAGCCCCAAATAGAACACAGATACTATTTGGAAGAAAATATAAATATATAGATTAACCCTGCGACTTTCGCCAACGACCATACTACGCTGAATACATCGGTTCTCGTCCGATCACCGAAATTAAGCAGCGTCGGGCGCGGTTAGTACTTAGATGGGGGACCGCTTGGGAACACCGCGTGTTGTTGGCATCGTCAACAACTTTTTGCCCCCTATTTTCCCCATTTTGCCTATGGCCTAGCCATCGCAGCTCCCCCTTCCAGTTTAGGCCATAAAAAACATAAATTACTTTCTTTTATTTGATTAGTTTTATTATTTTATCTATCCCCACGCCACCCCCAAACGGCTTATACATCTTTTGGATACACCTGGAATCACCTGTACTGTCGAGCCTTGAGGGAAAATTGGTTCTCCTTCTGGCTGGCGCTTTGGGCAAGCCCTTTGGTATCTTGCAGATACTCCTGCGTATAATGGCAGCCCCAAATAGAACACAGATACTATTTGGAAGAAAATATAAATATATAGATTAACCCTGCGACTTTCGCCAACGACCATACTACGCTGAATACATCGGTTCTCGTCCGATCACCGAAATTAAGCAGCGTCGGGCGCGGTTAGTACTTAGATGGGGGACCGCTTGGGAACACCGCGTGTTGTTGGCATCGTCAACAACTTTTTGCCCCCTATTTTCCCCATTTTGCCTATGGCCTAGCCATCGCAGCTCCCCCTTCCAGTTTAGGCCATAAAAAACATAAATTACTTTCTTTTATTTGATTAGTTTTATTATTTTATCTATCCCCACGCCACCCCCAAACGGCTTATACATCTTTTGGATACACCTGGAATCACCTGTACTGTCGAGCCTTGAGGGAAAATTGGTTCTCCTTCTGGCTGGCGCTTTGGGCAAGCCCTTTGGTATCTTGCAGATACTCCTGCGTATAATGGCAGCCCCAAATAGAACACAGATACTATTTGGAAGAAAATATAAATATATAGATTAACCCTGCGACTTTCGCCAACGACCATACTACGCTGAATACATCGGTTCTCGTCCGATCACCGAAATTAAGCAGCGTCGGGCGCGGTTAGTACTTAGATGGGGGGACCGCTTGGGAACACCGCGTGTTGTTGGCATCGTCAACAACTTTTTGCCCCCTATTTTCCCCATTTTGCCTATGGCCTAGCCATCGCAGCTCCCCCTTCCAGTTTAGGCCATAAAAAACATAAATTACTTTCTTTTATTTGATTAGTTTTATTATTTTATCTATCCCCACGCCACCCCCAAACGGCTTTTACATCTTTTGGATACACCTGGAATCACCTGTACTGTCGAGCCTTGAGGGAAAATTGGTTCTCCTTCTGGCTGGCGCTTTGGGCAAGCCCTTTGGTATCTTGCAGATACTCCTGCGTATAATGGCAGCCCCAAATAGAACACAGATACTATTTGGAAGAAAATATAAATATATAGATTAACCCTGCGACTTTCGCCAACGACCATACTACGCTGAATACATCGGTTCTCGTCCGATCACCGAAATTAAGCAGCGTCGGGCGCGGTTAGTACTTAGATGGGGGACCGCTTGGGAACACCGCGTGTTGTTGGCATCGTCAACAACTTTTTGCCCCCTATTTTCCCCATTTTGCCTATGGCCTAGCCATCGCAGCTCCCCCTTCCAGTTTAGGTCATGAAAAACATAAATTACTTTCTTTTATTTGATTAGTTTTATTATTTTATCTATCCCCACGCCACCCCCAAACGGCTTATACATCTTTTGGATACACCTGGAATCACCTGTACTGTCGAGCCTTGAGGGAAAATTGGTTCTCCTTCTGGCTGGCGCTTTGGGCAAGCCCTTTGGTATCTTGCAGATACTCCTGCGTATAATGGCAGCCCCAAATAGAACACAGATACTATTTGGAAGAAAATATAAATATATAGATTAACCCTGCGACTTTCGCCAACGACCATACTACGCTGAATACATCGGTTCTCGTCCGATCACCGAAATTAAGCAGCGTCGGGCGCGGTTAGTACTTAGATGGGGGACCGCTTGGGAACACCGCGTGTTGTTGGCATCGTCAACAACTTTTTGCCCCCTATTTTCCCCATTTTGCCTATGGCCTAGCCATCGCAGCTCCCCCTTCCAGTTTAGGTCATGAAAAACATAAATTACTTTCTTTTATTTGATTAGTTTTATTATTTTATCTATCCCCACGCCACCCCCAAACGGCTTATACATCTTTTGGATACACCTGGAATCACCTGTACTGTCGAGCCTTGAGGGAAAATTGGTTCTCCTTCTGGCTGGCGCTTTGGGCAAGCCCTTTGGTATCTTGCAGATACTCCTGCGTATAATGGCAGCCCCAAATAGAACACAGATACTATTTGGAAGAAAATATAAATATATAGATTAACCCTGCGACTTTCGCCAACGACCATACTACGCTGAATACATCGGTTCTCGTCCGATCACCGAAATTAAGCAGCGTCGGGCGCGGTTAGTACTTAGATGGGGGACCGCTTGGGAACACCGCGTGTTGTTGGCATCGTCAACAACTTTTTGCCCCCTATTTTCCCCATTTTGCCTATGGCCTAGCCATCGCAGCTCCCCCTTCCAGTTTAGGTCATGAAAAACATAAATTACTTTCTTTTATTTGATTAGTTTTATTATTTTATCTATCCCCACGCCACCCCCAAACGGCTTATACATCTTTTGGATACACCTGGAATCACCTGTACTGTCGAGCCTTGAGGGAAAATTGGTTCTCCTTCTGGCTGGCGCTTTGGGCAAGCCCTTTGGTATCTTGCAGATACTCCTGCGTATAATGGCAGCCCCAAATAGAACACAGATACTATTTGGAAGAAAATATAAATATATAGATTAACCCTGCGACTTTCGCCAACGACCATACTACGCTGAATACATCGGTTCTCGTCCGATCACCGAAATTAAGCAGCGTCGGGCGCGGTTAGTACTTAGATGGGGGACCGCTTGGGAACACCGCGTGTTGTTGGCATCGTCAACAACTTTTTGCCCCCTATTTTCCCCATTTTGCCTATGGCCTAGCCATCGCAGCTCCCCCTTCCAGTTTAGGCCATAAAAAACATAAATTACTTTCTTTTATTTGATTAGTTTTATTATTTTATCTATCCCCACGCCACCCCCAAACGGCTTTTACATCTTTTGGATACACCTGGAATCACCTGTACTGTCGAGCCTTGAGGGAAAATTGGTTCTCCTTCTGGCTGGCGCTTTGGGCAAGCCCTTTGGTATCTTGCAGATACTCCTGCGTATAATGGCAGCCCCAAATAGAACACAGATACTATTTGGAAGAAAATATAAATATATAGATTAACCCTGCGACTTTCGCCAACGACCATACTACGCTGAATACATCGGTTCTCGTCCGATCACCGAAATTAAGCAGCGTCGGGCGCGGTTAGTACTTAGATGGGGGACCGCTTGGGAACACCGCGTGTTGTTGGCATCGTCAACAACTTTTTGCCCCCTATTTTCCCCATTTTGCCTATGGCCTAGCCATCGCAGCTCCCCCTTCCAGTTTAGGTCATGAAAAACATAAATTACTTTCTTTTATTTGATTAGTTTTATTATTTTATCTATCCCCACGCCACCCCCAAACGGCTTATACATCTTTTGGATACACCTGGAATCACCTGTACTGTCGAGCCTTGAGGGAAAATTGGTTCTCCTTCTGGCTGGCGCTTTGGGCAAGCCCTTTGGTATCTTGCAGATACTCCTGCGTATAATGGCAGCCCCAAATAGAACACAGATACTATTTGGAAGAAAATATAAATATATAGATTAACCCTGCGACTTTCGCCAACGACCATACTACGCTGAATACATCGGTTCTCGTCCGATCACCGAAATTAAGCAGCGTCGGGCGCGGTTAGTACTTAGATGGGGGACCGCTTGGGAACACCGCGTGTTGTTGGCATCGTCAACAACTTTTTGCCCCCTATTTTCCCCATTTTGCCTATGGCCTAGCCATCGCAGCTCCCCCTTCCAGTTTAGGTCATGAAAAACATAAATTACTTTCTTTTATTTGATTAGTTTTATTATTTTATCTATCCCCACGCCACCCCCAAACGGCTTATACATCTTTTGGATACACCTGGAATCACCTGTACTGTCGAGCCTTGAGGGAAAATTGGTTCTCCTTCTGGCTGGCGCTTTGGGCAAGCCCTTTGGTATCTTGCAGATACTCCTGCGTATAATGGCAGCCCCAAATAGAACACAGATACTATTTGGAAGAAAATATAAATATATAGATTAACCCTGCGACTTTCGCCAACGACCATACTACGCTGAATACATCGGTTCTCGTCCGATCACCGAAATTAAGCAGCGTCGGGCGCGGTTAGTACTTAGATGGGGGACCGCTTGGGAACACCGCGTGTTGTTGGCATCGTCAACAACTTTTTGCCCCCTATTTTCCCCATTTTGCCTATGGCCTAGCCATCGCAGCTCCCCCTTCCAGTTTAGGTCATGAAAAACATAAATTACTTTCTTTTATTTGATTAGTTTTATTATTTTATCTATCCCCACGCCACCCCCAAACGGCTTATACATCTTTTGGATACACCTGGAATCACCTGTACTGTCGAGCCTTGAGGGAAAATTGGTTCTCCTTCTGGCTGGCGCTTTGGGCAAGCCCTTTGGTATCTTGCAGATACTCCTGCGTATAATGGCAGCCCCAAATAGAACACAGATACTATTTGGAAGAAAATATAAATATATAGATTAACCCTGCGACTTTCGCCAACGACCATACTACGCTGAATACATCGGTTCTCGTCCGATCACCGAAATTAAGCAGCGTCGGGCGCGGTTAGTACTTAGATGGGGGACCGCTTGGGAACACCGCGTGTTGTTGGCATCGTCAACAACTTTTTGCCCCCTATTTTCCCCATTTTGCCTATGGCCTAGCCATCGCAGCTCCCCCTTCCAGTTTAGGTCATGAAAAACATAAATTACTTTCTTTTATTTGATTAGTTTTATTATTTTATCTATCCCCACGCCACCCCCAAACGGCTTATACATCTTTTGGATACACCTGGAATCACCTGTACTGTCGAGCCTTGAGGGAAAATTGGTTCTCCTTCTGGCTGGCGCTTTGGGCAAGCCCTTTGGTATCTTGCAGATACTCCTGCGTATAATGGCAGCCCCAAATAGAACACAGATACTATTTGGAAGAAAATATAAATATATAGATTAACCCTGCGACTTTCGCCAACGACCATACTACGCTGAATACATCGGTTCTCGTCCGATCACCGAAATTAAGCAGCGTCGGGCGCGGTTAGTACTTAGATGGGGGACCGCTTGGGAACACCGCGTGTTGTTGGCATCGTCAACAACTTTTTGCCCCCTATTTTCCCCATTTTGCCTATGGCCTAGCCATCGCAGCTCCCCCTTCCAGTTTAGGCCATAAAAAACATAAATTACTTTCTTTTATTTGATTAGTTTTATTATTTTATCTATCCCCACGCCACCCCCAAACGGCTTATACATCTTTTGGATACACCTGGAATCACCTGTACTGTCGAGCCTTGAGGGAAAATTGGTTCTCCTTCTGGCTGGCGCTTTGGGCAAGCCCTTTGGTATCTTGCAGATACTCCTGCGTATAATGGCAGCCCCAAATAGAACACAGATACTATTTGGAAGAAAATATAAATATATAGATTAACCCTGCGACTTTCGCCAACGACCATACTACGCTGAATACATCGGTTCTCGTCCGATCACCGAAATTAAGCAGCGTCGGGCGCGGTTAGTACTTAGATGGGGGACCGCTTGGGAACACCGCGTGTTGTTGGCATCGTCAACAACTTTTTGCCCCCTATTTTCCCCATTTTGCCTATGGCCTAGCCATCGCAGCTCCCCCTTCCAGTTTAGGTCATGAAAAACATAAATTACTTTCTTTTATTTGATTAGTTTTATTATTTTATCTATCCCCACGCCACCCCCAAACGGCTTATACATCTTTTGGATACACCTGGAATCACCTGTACTGTCGAGCCTTGAGGGAAAATTGGTTCTCCTTCTGGCTGGCGCTTTGGGCAAGCCCTTTGGTATCTTGCAGATACTCCTGCGTATAATGGCAGCCCCAAATAGAACACAGATACTATTTGGAAGAAAATATAAATATATAGATTAACCCTGCGACTTTCGCCAACGACCATACTACGCTGAATACATCGGTTCTCGTCCGATCACCGAAATTAAGCAGCGTCGGGCGCGGTTAGTACTTAGATGGGGGACCGCTTGGGAACACCGCGTGTTGTTGGCATCGTCAACAACTTTTTGCCCCCTATTTTCCCCATTTTGCCTATGGCCTAGCCATCGCAGCTCCCCCTTCCAGTTTAGGCCATAAAAAACATAAATTACTTTCTTTTATTTGATTAGTTTTATTATTTTATCTATCCCCACGCCACCCCCAAACGGCTTATACATCTTTTGGATACACCTGGAATCACCTGTACTGTCGAGCCTTGAGGGAAAATTGGTTCTCCTTCTGGCTGGCGCTTTGGGCAAGCCCTTTGGTATCTTGCAGATACTCCTGCGTATAATGGCAGCCCCAAATAGAACACAGATACTATTTGGAAGAAAATATAAATATATAGATTAACCCTGCGACTTTCGCCAACGACCATACTACGCTGAATACATCGGTTCTCGTCCGATCACCGAAATTAAGCAGCGTCGGGCGCGGTTAGTACTTAGATGGGGGACCGCTTGGGAACACCGCGTGTTGTTGGCATCGTCAACAACTTTTTGCCCCCTATTTTCCCCATTTTGCCTATGGCCTAGCCATCGCAGCTCCCCCTTCCAGTTTAGGCCATAAAAAACATAAATTACTTTCTTTTATTTGATTAGTTTTATTATTTTATCTATCCCCACGCCACCCCCAAACGGCTTATACATCTTTTGGATACACCTGGAATCACCTGTACTGTCGAGCCTTGAGGGAAAATTGGTTCTCCTTCTGGCTGGCGCTTTGGGCAAGCCCTTTGGTATCTTGCAGATACTCCTGCGTATAATGGCAGCCCCAAATAGAACACAGATACTATTTGGAAGAAAATATAAATATATAGATTAACCCTGCGACTTTCGCCAACGACCATACTACGCTGAATACATCGGTTCTCGTCCGATCACCGAAATTAAGCAGCGTCGGGCGCGGTTAGTACTTAGATGGGGGACCGCTTGGGAACACCGCGTGTTGTTGGCATCGTCAACAACTTTTTGCCCCCTATTTTCCCCATTTTGCCTATGGCCTAGCCATCGCAGCTCCCCCTTCCAGTTTAGGCCATAAAAAACATAAATTACTTTCTTTTATTTGATTAGTTTTATTATTTTATCTATCCCCACGCCACCCCCAAACGGCTTTTACATCTTTTGGATACACCTGGAATCACCTGTACTGTCGAGCCTTGAGGGAAAATTGGTTCTCCTTCTGGCTGGCGCTTTGGGCAAGCCCTTTGGTATCTTGCAGATACTCCTGCGTATAATGGCAGCCCCAAATAGAACACAGATACTATTTGGAAGAAAATATAAATATATAGATTAACCCTGCGACTTTCGCCAACGACCATACTACGCTGAATACATCGGTTCTCGTCCGATCACCGAAATTAAGCAGCGTCGGGCGCGGTTAGTACTTAGATGGGGGACCGCTTGGGAACACCGCGTGTTGTTGGCATCGTCAACAACTTTTTGCCCCCTATTTTCCCCATTTTGCCTATGGCCTAGCCATCGCAGCTCCCCCTTCCAGTTTAGGTCATGAAAAACATAAATTACTTTCTTTTATTTGATTAGTTTTATTATTTTATCTATCCCCACGCCACCCCCAAACGGCTTATACATCTTTTGGATACACCTGGAATCACCTGTACTGTCGAGCCTTGAGGGAAAATTGGTTCTCCTTCTGGCTGGCGCTTTGGGCAAGCCCTTTGGTATCTTGCAGATACTCCTGCGTATAATGGCAGCCCCAAATAGAACACAGATACTATTTGGAAGAAAATATAAATATATAGATTAACCCTGCGACTTTCGCCAACGACCATACTACGCTGAATACATCGGTTCTCGTCCGATCACCGAAATTAAGCAGCGTCGGGCGCGGTTAGTACTTAGATGGGGGACCGCTTGGGAACACCGCGTGTTGTTGGCATCGTCAACAACTTTTTGCCCCCTATTTTCCCCATTTTGCCTATGGCCTAGCCATCGCAGCTCCCCCTTCCAGTTTAGGCCATAAAAAACATAAATTACTTTCTTTTATTTGATTAGTTTTATTATTTTATCTATCCCCACGCCACCCCCAAACGGCTTTTACATCTTTTGGATACACCTGGAATCACCTGTACTGTCGAGCCTTGAGGGAAAATTGGTTCTCCTTCTGGCTGGCGCTTTGGGCAAGCCCTTTGGTATCTTGCAGATACTCCTGCGTATAATGGCAGCCCCAAATAGAACACAGATACTATTTGGAAGAAAATATAAATATATAGATTAACCCTGCGACTTTCGCCAACGACCATACTACGCTGAATACATCGGTTCTCGTCCGATCACCGAAATTAAGCAGCGTCGGGCGCGGTTAGTACTTAGATGGGGGACCGCTTGGGAACACCGCGTGTTGTTGGCATCGTCAACAACTTTTTGCCCCCTATTTTCCCCATTTTGCCTATGGCCTAGCCATCGCAGCTCCCCCTTCCAGTTTAGGTCATGAAAAACATAAATTACTTTCTTTTATTTGATTAGTTTTATTATTTTATCTATCCCCACGCCACCCCCAAACGGCTTATACATCTTTTGGATACACCTGGAATCACCTGTACTGTCGAGCCTTGAGGGAAAATTGGTTCTCCTTCTGGCTGGCGCTTTGGGCAAGCCCTTTGGTATCTTGCAGATACTCCTGCGTATAATGGCAGCCCCAAATAGAACACAGATACTATTTGGAAGAAAATATAAATATATAGATTAACCCTGCGACTTTCGCCAACGACCATACTACGCTGAATACATCGGTTCTCGTCCGATCACCGAAATTAAGCAGCGTCGGGCGCGGTTAGTACTTAGATGGGGGACCGCTTGGGAACACCGCGTGTTGTTGGCATCGTCAACAACTTTTTGCCCCCTATTTTCCCCATTTTGCCTATGGCCTAGCCATCGCAGCTCCCCCTTCCAGTTTAGGCCATAAAAAACATAAATTACTTTCTTTTATTTGATTAGTTTTATTATTTTATCTATCCCCACGCCACCCCCAAACGGCTTTTACATCTTTTGGATACACCTGGAATCACCTGTACTGTCGAGCCTTGAGGGAAAATTGGTTCTCCTTCTGGCTGGCGCTTTGGGCAAGCCCTTTGGTATCTTGCAGATACTCCTGCGTATAATGGCAGCCCCAAATAGAACACAGATACTATTTGGAAGAAAATATAAATATATAGATTAACCCTGCGACTTTCGCCAACGACCATACTACGCTGAATACATCGGTTCTCGTCCGATCACCGAAATTAAGCAGCGTCGGGCGCGGTTAGTACTTAGATGGGGGACCGCTTGGGAACACCGCGTGTTGTTGGCATCGTCAACAACTTTTTGCCCCCTATTTTCCCCATTTTGCCTATGGCCTAGCCATCGCAGCTCCCCCTTCCAGTTTAGGTCATGAAAAACATAAATTACTTTCTTTTATTTGATTAGTTTTATTATTTTATCTATCCCCACGCCACCCCCAAACGGCTTATACATCTTTTGGATACACCTGGAATCACCTGTACTGTCGAGCCTTGAGGGAAAATTGGTTCTCCTTCTGGCTGGCGCTTTGGGCAAGCCCTTTGGTATCTTGCAGATACTCCTGCGTATAATGGCAGCCCCAAATAGAACACAGATACTATTTGGAAGAAAATATAAATATATAGATTAACCCTGCGACTTTCGCCAACGACCATACTACGCTGAATACATCGGTTCTCGTCCGATCACCGAAATTAAGCAGCGTCGGGCGCGGTTAGTACTTAGATGGGGGACCGCTTGGGAACACCGCGTGTTGTTGGCATCGTCAACAACTTTTTGCCCCCTATTTTCCCCATTTTGCCTATGGCCTAGCCATCGCAGCTCCCCCTTCCAGTTTAGGCCATAAAAAACATAAATTACTTTCTTTTATTTGATTAGTTTTATTATTTTATCTATCCCCACGCCACCCCCAAACGGCTTATACATCTTTTGGATACACCTGGAATCACCTGTACTGTCGAGCCTTGAGGGAAAATTGGTTCTCCTTCTGGCTGGCGCTTTGGGCAAGCCCTTTGGTATCTTGCAGATACTCCTGCGTATAATGGCAGCCCCAAATAGAACACAGATACTATTTGGAAGAAAATATAAATATATAGATTAACCCTGCGACTTTCGCCAACGACCATACTACGCTGAATACATCGGTTCTCGTCCGATCACCGAAATTAAGCAGCGTCGGGCGCGGTTAGTACTTAGATGGGGGACCGCTTGGGAACACCGCGTGTTGTTGGCATCGTCAACAACTTTTTGCCCCCTATTTTCCCCATTTTGCCTATGGCCTAGCCATCGCAGCTCCCCCTTCCAGTTTAGGCCATAAAAAACATAAATTACTTTCTTTTATTTGATTAGTTTTATTATTTTATCTATCCCCACGCCACCCCCAAACGGCTTTTACATCTTTTGGATACACCTGGAATCACCTGTACTGTCGAGCCTTGAGGGAAAATTGGTTCTCCTTCTGGCTGGCGCTTTGGGCAAGCCCTTTGGTATCTTGCAGATACTCCTGCGTATAATGGCAGCCCCAAATAGAACACAGATACTATTTGGAAGAAAATATAAATATATAGATTAACCCTGCGACTTTCGCCAACGACCATACTACGCTGAATACATCGGTTCTCGTCCGATCACCGAAATTAAGCAGCGTCGGGCGCGGTTAGTACTTAGATGGGGGACCGCTTGGGAACACCGCGTGTTGTTGGCATCGTCAACAACTTTTTGCCCCCTATTTTCCCCATTTTGCCTATGGCCTAGCCATCGCAGCTCCCCCTTCCAGTTTAGGCCATAAAAAACATAAATTACTTTCTTTTATTTGATTAGTTTTATTATTTTATCTATCCCCACGCCACCCCCAAACGGCTTATACATCTTTTGGATACACCTGGAATCACCTGTACTGTCGAGCCTTGAGGGAAAATTGGTTCTCCTTCTGGCTGGCGCTTTGGGCAAGCCCTTTGGTATCTTGCAGATACTCCTGCGTATAATGGCAGCCCCAAATAGAACACAGATACTATTTGGAAGAAAATATAAATATATAGATTAACCCTGCGACTTTCGCCAACGACCATACTACGCTGAATACATCGGTTCTCGTCCGATCACCGAAATTAAGCAGCGTCGGGCGCGGTTAGTACTTAGATGGGGGACCGCTTGGGAACACCGCGTGTTGTTGGCATCGTCAACAACTTTTTGCCCCCTATTTTCCCCATTTTGCCTATGGCCTAGCCATCGCAGCTCCCCCTTCCAGTTTAGGCCATAAAAAACATAAATTACTTTCTTTTATTTGATTAGTTTTATTATTTTATCTATCCCCACGCCACCCCCAAACGGCTTATACATCTTTTGGATACACCTGGAATCACCTGTACTGTCGAGCCTTGAGGGAAAATTGGTTCTCCTTCTGGCTGGCGCTTTGGGCAAGCCCTTTGGTATCTTGCAGATACTCCTGCGTATAATGGCAGCCCCAAATAGAACACAGATACTATTTGGAAGAAAATATAAATATATAGATTAACCCTGCGACTTTCGCCAACGACCATACTACGCTGAATACATCGGTTCTCGTCCGATCACCGAAATTAAGCAGCGTCGGGCGCGGTTAGTACTTAGATGGGGGACCGCTTGGGAACACCGCGTGTTGTTGGCATCGTCAACAACTTTTTGCCCCCTATTTTCCCCATTTTGCCTATGGCCTAGCCATCGCAGCTCCCCCTTCCAGTTTAGGCCATAAAAAACATAAATTACTTTCTTTTATTTGATTAGTTTTATTATTTTATCTATCCCCACGCCACCCCCAAACGGCTTTTACATCTTTTGGATACACCTGGAATCACCTGTACTGTCGAGCCTTGAGGGAAAATTGGTTCTCCTTCTGGCTGGCGCTTTGGGCAAGCCCTTTGGTATCTTGCAGATACTCCTGCGTATAATGGCAGCCCCAAATAGAACACAGATACTATTTGGAAGAAAATATAAATATATAGATTAACCCTGCGACTTTCGCCAACGACCATACTACGCTGAATACATCGGTTCTCGTCCGATCACCGAAATTAAGCAGCGTCGGGCGCGGTTAGTACTTAGATGGGGGACCGCTTGGGAACACCGCGTGTTGTTGGCATCGTCAACAACTTTTTGCCCCCTATTTTCCCCATTTTGCCTATGGCCTAGCCATCGCAGCTCCCCCTTCCAGTTTAGGCCATAAAAAACATAAATTACTTTCTTTTATTTGATTAGTTTTATTATTTTATCTATCCCCACGCCACCCCCAAACGGCTTATACATCTTTTGGATACACCTGGAATCACCTGTACTGTCGAGCCTTGAGGGAAAATTGGTTCTCCTTCTGGCTGGCGCTTTGGGCAAGCCCTTTGGTATCTTGCAGATACTCCTGCGTATAATGGCAGCCCCAAATAGAACACAGATACTATTTGGAAGAAAATATAAATATATAGATTAACCCTGCGACTTTCGCCAACGACCATACTACGCTGAATACATCGGTTCTCGTCCGATCACCGAAATTAAGCAGCGTCGGGCGCGGTTAGTACTTAGATGGGGGACCGCTTGGGAACACCGCGTGTTGTTGGCATCGTCAACAACTTTTTGCCCCCTATTTTCCCCATTTTGCCTATGGCCTAGCCATCGCAGCTCCCCCTTCCAGTTTAGGCCATAAAAAACATAAATTACTTTCTTTTATTTGATTAGTTTTATTATTTTATCTATCCCCACGCCACCCCCAAACGGCTTATACATCTTTTGGATACACCTGGAATCACCTGTACTGTCGAGCCTTGAGGGAAAATTGGTTCTCCTTCTGGCTGGCGCTTTGGGCAAGCCCTTTGGTATCTTGCAGATACTCCTGCGTATAATGGCAGCCCCAAATAGAACACAGATACTATTTGGAAGAAAATATAAATATATAGATTAACCCTGCGACTTTCGCCAACGACCATACTACGCTGAATACATCGGTTCTCGTCCGATCACCGAAATTAAGCAGCGTCGGGCGCGGTTAGTACTTAGATGGGGGACCGCTTGGGAACACCGCGTGTTGTTGGCATCGTCAACAACTTTTTGCCCCCTATTTTCCCCATTTTGCCTATGGCCTAGCCATCGCAGCTCCCCCTTCCAGTTTAGGCCATAAAAAACATAAATTACTTTCTTTTATTTGATTAGTTTTATTATTTTATCTATCCCCACGCCACCCCCAAACGGCTTTTACATCTTTTGGATACACCTGGAATCACCTGTACTGTCGAGCCTTGAGGGAAAATTGGTTCTCCTTCTGGCTGGCGCTTTGGGCAAGCCCTTTGGTATCTTGCAGATACTCCTGCGTATAATGGCAGCCCCAAATAGAACACAGATACTATTTGGAAGAAAATATAAATATATAGATTAACCCTGCGACTTTCGCCAACGACCATACTACGCTGAATACATCGGTTCTCGTCCGATCACCGAAATTAAGCAGCGTCGGGCGCGGTTAGTACTTAGATGGGGGACCGCTTGGGAACACCGCGTGTTGTTGGCATCGTCAACAACTTTTTGCCCCCTATTTTCCCCATTTTGCCTATGGCCTAGCCATCGCAGCTCCCCCTTCCAGTTTAGGCCATAAAAAACATAAATTACTTTCTTTTATTTGATTAGTTTTATTATTTTATCTATCCCCACGCCACCCCCAAACGGCTTATACATCTTTTGGATACACCTGGAATCACCTGTACTGTCGAGCCTTGAGGGAAAATTGGTTCTCCTTCTGGCTGGCGCTTTGGGCAAGCCCTTTGGTATCTTGCAGATACTCCTGCGTATAATGGCAGCCCCAAATAGAACACAGATACTATTTGGAAGAAAATATAAATATATAGATTAACCCTGCGACTTTCGCCAACGACCATACTACGCTGAATACATCGGTTCTCGTCCGATCACCGAAATTAAGCAGCGTCGGGCGCGGTTAGTACTTAGATGGGGGACCGCTTGGGAACACCGCGTGTTGTTGGCATCGTCAACAACTTTTTGCCCCCTATTTTCCCCATTTTGCCTATGGCCTAGCCATCGCAGCTCCCCCTTCCAGTTTAGGCCATAAAAAACATAAATTACTTTCTTTTATTTGATTAGTTTTATTATTTTATCTATCCCCACGCCACCCCCAAACGGCTTATACATCTTTTGGATACACCTGGAATCACCTGTACTGTCGAGCCTTGAGGGAAAATTGGTTCTCCTTCTGGCTGGCGCTTTGGGCAAGCCCTTTGGTATCTTGCAGATACTCCTGCGTATAATGGCAGCCCCAAATAGAACACAGATACTATTTGGAAGAAAATATAAATATATAGATTAACCCTGCGACTTTCGCCAACGACCATACTACGCTGAATACATCGGTTCTCGTCCGATCACCGAAATTAAGCAGCGTCGGGCGCGGTTAGTACTTAGATGGGGGACCGCTTGGGAACACCGCGTGTTGTTGGCATCGTCAACAACTTTTTGCCCCCTATTTTCCCCATTTTGCCTATGGCCTAGCCATCGCAGCTCCCCCTTCCAGTTTAGGCCATAAAAAACATAAATTACTTTCTTTTATTTGATTAGTTTTATTATTTTATCTATCCCCACGCCACCCCCAAACGGCTTATACATCTTTTGGATACACCTGGAATCACCTGTACTGTCGAGCCTTGAGGGAAAATTGGTTCTCCTTCTGGCTGGCGCTTTGGGCAAGCCCTTTGGTATCTTGCAGATACTCCTGCGTATAATGGCAGCCCCAAATAGAACACAGATACTATTTGGAAGAAAATATAAATATATAGATTAACCCTGCGACTTTCGCCAACGACCATACTACGCTGAATACATCGGTTCTCGTCCGATCACCGAAATTAAGCAGCGTCGGGCGCGGTTAGTACTTAGATGGGGGACCGCTTGGGAACACCGCGTGTTGTTGGCATCGTCAACAACTTTTTGCCCCCTATTTTCCCCATTTTGCCTATGGCCTAGCCATCGCAGCTCCCCCTTCCAGTTTAGGCCATAAAAAACATAAATTACTTTCTTTTATTTGATTAGTTTTATTATTTTATCTATCCCCACGCCACCCCCAAACGGCTTATACATCTTTTGGATACACCTGGAATCACCTGTACTGTCGAGCCTTGAGGGAAAATTGGTTCTCCTTCTGGCTGGCGCTTTGGGCAAGCCCTTTGGTATCTTGCAGATACTCCTGCGTATAATGGCAGCCCCAAATAGAACACAGATACTATTTGGAAGAAAATATAAATATATAGATTAACCCTGCGACTTTCGCCAACGACCATACTACGCTGAATACATCGGTTCTCGTCCGATCACCGAAATTAAGCAGCGTCGGGCGCGGTTAGTACTTAGATGGGGGACCGCTTGGGAACACCGCGTGTTGTTGGCATCGTCAACAACTTTTTGCCCCCTATTTTCCCCATTTTGCCTATGGCCTAGCCATCGCAGCTCCCCCTTCCAGTTTAGGCCATAAAAAACATAAATTACTTTCTTTTATTTGATTAGTTTTATTATTTTATCTATCCCCACGCCACCCCCAAACGGCTTATACATCTTTTGGATACACCTGGAATCACCTGTACTGTCGAGCCTTGAGGGAAAATTGGTTCTCCTTCTGGCTGGCGCTTTGGGCAAGCCCTTTGGTATCTTGCAGATACTCCTGCGTATAATGGCAGCCCCAAATAGAACACAGATACTATTTGGAAGAAAATATAAATATATAGATTAACCCTGCGACTTTCGCCAACGACCATACTACGCTGAATACATCGGTTCTCGTCCGATCACCGAAATTAAGCAGCGTCGGGCGCGGTTAGTACTTAGATGGGGGACCGCTTGGGAACACCGCGTGTTGTTGGCATCGTCAACAACTTTTTGCCCCCTATTTTCCCCATTTTGCCTATGGCCTAGCCATCGCAGCTCCCCCTTCCAGTTTAGGCCATAAAAAACATAAATTACTTTCTTTTATTTGATTAGTTTTATTATTTTATCTATCCCCACGCCACCCCCAAACGGCTTATACATCTTTTGGATACACCTGGAATCACCTGTACTGTCGAGCCTTGAGGGAAAATTGGTTCTCCTTCTGGCTGGCGCTTTGGGCAAGCCCTTTGGTATCTTGCAGATACTCCTGCGTATAATGGCAGCCCCAAATAGAACACAGATACTATTTGGAAGAAAATATAAATATATAGATTAACCCTGCGACTTTCGCCAACGACCATACTACGCTGAATACATCGGTTCTCGTCCGATCACCGAAATTAAGCAGCGTCGGGCGCGGTTAGTACTTAGATGGGGGACCGCTTGGGAACACCGCGTGTTGTTGGCATCGTCAACAACTTTTTGCCCCCTATTTTCCCCATTTTGCCTATGGCCTAGCCATCGCAGCTCCCCCTTCCAGTTTAGGCCATAAAAAACATAAATTACTTTCTTTTATTTGATTAGTTTTATTATTTTATCTATCCCCACGCCACCCCCAAACGGCTTATACATCTTTTGGATACACCTGGAATCACCTGTACTGTCGAGCCTTGAGGGAAAATTGGTTCTCCTTCTGGCTGGCGCTTTGGGCAAGCCCTTTGGTATCTTGCAGATACTCCTGCGTATAATGGCAGCCCCAAATAGAACACAGATACTATTTGGAAGAAAATATAAATATATAGATTAACCCTGCGACTTTCGCCAACGACCATACTACGCTGAATACATCGGTTCTCGTCCGATCACCGAAATTAAGCAGCGTCGGGCGCGGTTAGTACTTAGATGGGGGACCGCTTGGGAACACCGCGTGTTGTTGGCATCGTCAACAACTTTTTGCCCCCTATTTTCCCCATTTTGCCTATGGCCTAGCCATCGCAGCTCCCCCTTCCAGTTTAGGCCATAAAAAACATAAATTACTTTCTTTTATTTGATTAGTTTTATTATTTTATCTATCCCCACGCCACCCCCAAACGGCTTTTACATCTTTTGGATACACCTGGAATCACCTGTACTGTCGAGCCTTGAGGGAAAATTGGTTCTCCTTCTGGCTGGCGCTTTGGGCAAGCCCTTTGGTATCTTGCAGATACTCCTGCGTATAATGGCAGCCCCAAATAGAACACAGATACTATTTGGAAGAAAATATAAATATATAGATTAACCCTGCGACTTTCGCCAACGACCATACTACGCTGAATACATCGGTTCTCGTCCGATCACCGAAATTAAGCAGCGTCGGGCGCGGTTAGTACTTAGATGGGGGACCGCTTGGGAACACCGCGTGTTGTTGGCATCGTCAACAACTTTTTGCCCCCTATTTTCCCCATTTTGCCTATGGCCTAGCCATCGCAGCTCCCCCTTCCAGTTTAGGCCATAAAAAACATAAATTACTTTCTTTTATTTGATTAGTTTTATTATTTTATCTATCCCCACGCCACCCCCAAACGGCTTATACATCTTTTGGATACACCTGGAATCACCTGTACTGTCGAGCCTTGAGGGAAAATTGGTTCTCCTTCTGGCTGGCGCTTTGGGCAAGCCCTTTGGTATCTTGCAGATACTCCTGCGTATAATGGCAGCCCCAAATAGAACACAGATACTATTTGGAAGAAAATATAAATATATAGATTAACCCTGCGACTTTCGCCAACGACCATACTACGCTGAATACATCGGTTCTCGTCCGATCACCGAAATTAAGCAGCGTCGGGCGCGGTTAGTACTTAGATGGGGGACCGCTTGGGAACACCGCGTGTTGTTGGCATCGTCAACAACTTTTTGCCCCCTATTTTCCCCATTTTGCCTATGGCCTAGCCATCGCAGCTCCCCCTTCCAGTTTAGGCCATAAAAAACATAAATTACTTTCTTTTATTTGATTAGTTTTATTATTTTATCTATCCCCACGCCACCCCCAAACGGCTTTTACATCTTTTGGATACACCTGGAATCACCTGTACTGTCGAGCCTTGAGGGAAAATTGGTTCTCCTTCTGGCTGGCGCTTTGGGCAAGCCCTTTGGTATCTTGCAGATACTCCTGCGTATAATGGCAGCCCCAAATAGAACACAGATACTATTTGGAAGAAAATATAAATATATAGATTAACCCTGCGACTTTCGCCAACGACCATACTACGCTGAATACATCGGTTCTCGTCCGATCACCGAAATTAAGCAGCGTCGGGCGCGGTTAGTACTTAGATGGGGGACCGCTTGGGAACACCGCGTGTTGTTGGCATCGTCAACAACTTTTTGCCCCCTATTTTCCCCATTTTGCCTATGGCCTAGCCATCGCAGCTCCCCCTTCCAGTTTAGGCCATAAAAAACATAAATTACTTTCTTTTATTTGATTAGTTTTATTATTTTATCTATCCCCACGCCACCCCCAAACGGCTTATACATCTTTTGGATACACCTGGAATCACCTGTACTGTCGAGCCTTGAGGGAAAATTGGTTCTCCTTCTGGCTGGCGCTTTGGGCAAGCCCTTTGGTATCTTGCAGATACTCCTGCGTATAATGGCAGCCCCAAATAGAACACAGATACTATTTGGAAGAAAATATAAATATATAGATTAACCCTGCGACTTTCGCCAACGACCATACTACGCTGAATACATCGGTTCTCGTCCGATCACCGAAATTAAGCAGCGTCGGGCGCGGTTAGTACTTAGATGGGGGACCGCTTGGGAACACCGCGTGTTGTTGGCATCGTCAACAACTTTTTGCCCCCTATTTTCCCCATTTTGCCTATGGCCTAGCCATCGCAGCTCCCCCTTCCAGTTTAGGCCATAAAAAACATAAATTACTTTCTTTTATTTGATTAGTTTTATTATTTTATCTATCCCCACGCCACCCCCAAACGGCTTTTACATCTTTTGGATACACCTGGAATCACCTGTACTGTCGAGCCTTGAGGGAAAATTGGTTCTCCTTCTGGCTGGCGCTTTGGGCAAGCCCTTTGGTATCTTGCAGATACTCCTGCGTATAATGGCAGCCCCAAATAGAACACAGATACTATTTGGAAGAAAATATAAATATATAGATTAACCCTGCGACTTTCGCCAACGACCATACTACGCTGAATACATCGGTTCTCGTCCGATCACCGAAATTAAGCAGCGTCGGGCGCGGTTAGTACTTAGATGGGGGACCGCTTGGGAACACCGCGTGTTGTTGGCATCGTCAACAACTTTTTGCCCCCTATTTTCCCCATTTTGCCTATGGCCTAGCCATCGCAGCTCCCCCTTCCAGTTTAGGCCATAAAAAACATAAATTACTTTCTTTTATTTGATTAGTTTTATTATTTTATCTATCCCCACGCCACCCCCAAACGGCTTATACATCTTTTGGATACACCTGGAATCACCTGTACTGTCGAGCCTTGAGGGAAAATTGGTTCTCCTTCTGGCTGGCGCTTTGGGCAAGCCCTTTGGTATCTTGCAGATACTCCTGCGTATAATGGCAGCCCCAAATAGAACACAGATACTATTTGGAAGAAAATATAAATATATAGATTAACCCTGCGACTTTCGCCAACGACCATACTACGCTGAATACATCGGTTCTCGTCCGATCACCGAAATTAAGCAGCGTCGGGCGCGGTTAGTACTTAGATGGGGGACCGCTTGGGAACACCGCGTGTTGTTGGCATCGTCAACAACTTTTTGCCCCCTATTTTCCCCATTTTGCCTATGGCCTAGCCATCGCAGCTCCCCCTTCCAGTTTAGGCCATAAAAAACATAAATTACTTTCTTTTATTTGATTAGTTTTATTATTTTATCTATCCCCACGCCACCCCCAAACGGCTTATACATCTTTTGGATACACCTGGAATCACCTGTACTGTCGAGCCTTGAGGGAAAATTGGTTCTCCTTCTGGCTGGCGCTTTGGGCAAGCCCTTTGGTATCTTGCAGATACTCCTGCGTATAATGGCAGCCCCAAATAGAACACAGATACTATTTGGAAGAAAATATAAATATATAGATTAACCCTGCGACTTTCGCCAACGACCATACTACGCTGAATACATCGGTTCTCGTCCGATCACCGAAATTAAGCAGCGTCGGGCGCGGTTAGTACTTAGATGGGGGACCGCTTGGGAACACCGCGTGTTGTTGGCATCGTCAACAACTTTTTGCCCCCTATTTTCCCCATTTTGCCTATGGCCTAGCCATCGCAGCTCCCCCTTCCAGTTTAGGCCATAAAAAACATAAATTACTTTCTTTTATTTGATTAGTTTTATTATTTTATCTATCCCCACGCCACCCCCAAACGGCTTATACATCTTTTGGATACACCTGGAATCACCTGTACTGTCGAGCCTTGAGGGAAAATTGGTTCTCCTTCTGGCTGGCGCTTTGGGCAAGCCCTTTGGTATCTTGCAGATACTCCTGCGTATAATGGCAGCCCCAAATAGAACACAGATACTATTTGGAAGAAAATATAAATATATAGATTAACCCTGCGACTTTCGCCAACGACCATACTACGCTGAATACATCGGTTCTCGTCCGATCACCGAAATTAAGCAGCGTCGGGCGCGGTTAGTACTTAGATGGGGGACCGCTTGGGAACACCGCGTGTTGTTGGCATCGTCAACAACTTTTTGCCCCCTATTTTCCCCATTTTGCCTATGGCCTAGCCATCGCAGCTCCCCCTTCCAGTTTAGGCCATAAAAAACATAAATTACTTTCTTTTATTTGATTAGTTTTATTATTTTATCTATCCCCACGCCACCCCCAAACGGCTTTTACATCTTTTGGATACACCTGGAATCACCTGTACTGTCGAGCCTTGAGGGAAAATTGGTTCTCCTTCTGGCTGGCGCTTTGGGCAAGCCCTTTGGTATCTTGCAGATACTCCTGCGTATAATGGCAGCCCCAAATAGAACACAGATACTATTTGGAAGAAAATATAAATATATAGATTAACCCTGCGACTTTCGCCAACGACCATACTACGCTGAATACATCGGTTCTCGTCCGATCACCGAAATTAAGCAGCGTCGGGCGCGGTTAGTACTTAGATGGGGGACCGCTTGGGAACACCGCGTGTTGTTGGCATCGTCAACAACTTTTTGCCCCCTATTTTCCCCATTTTGCCTATGGCCTAGCCATCGCAGCTCCCCCTTCCAGTTTAGGCCATGAAAAACATAAATTACTTTCTTTTATTTGATTAGTTTTATTATTTTATCTATCCCCACGCCACCCCCAAACGGCTTATACATCTTTTGGATACACCTGGAATCACCTGTACTGTCGAGCCTTGAGGGAAAATTGGTTCTCCTTCTGGCTGGCGCTTTGGGCAAGCCCTTTGGTATCTTGCAGATACTCCTGCGTATAATGGCAGCCCCAAATAGAACACAGATACTATTTGGAAGAAAATATAAATATATAGATTAACCCTGCGACTTTCGCCAACGACCATACTACGCTGAATACATCGGTTCTCGTCCGATCACCGAAATTAAGCAGCGTCGGGCGCGGTTAGTACTTAGATGGGGGACCGCTTGGGAACACCGCGTGTTGTTGGCATCGTCAACAACTTTTTGCCCCCTATTTTCCCCATTTTGCCTATGGCCTAGCCATCGCAGCTCCCCCTTCCAGTTTAGGCCATAAAAAACATAAATTACTTTCTTTTATTTGATTAGTTTTATTATTTTATCTATCCCCACGCCACCCCCAAACGGCTTTTACATCTTTTGGATACACCTGGAATCACCTGTACTGTCGAGCCTTGAGGGAAAATTGGTTCTCCTTCTGGCTGGCGCTTTGGGCAAGCCCTTTGGTATCTTGCAGATACTCCTGCGTATAATGGCAGCCCCAAATAGAACACAGATACTATTTGGAAGAAAATATAAATATATAGATTAACCCTGCGACTTTCGCCAACGACCATACTACGCTGAATACATCGGTTCTCGTCCGATCACCGAAATTAAGCAGCGTCGGGCGCGGTTAGTACTTAGATGGGGGACCGCTTGGGAACACCGCGTGTTGTTGGCATCGTCAACAACTTTTTGCCCCCTATTTTCCCCATTTTGCCTATGGCCTAGCCATCGCAGCTCCCCCTTCCAGTTTAGGTCATGAAAAACATAAATTACTTTCTTTTATTTGATTAGTTTTATTATTTTATCTATCCCCACGCCACCCCCAAACGGCTTATACATCTTTTGGATACACCTGGAATCACCTGTACTGTCGAGCCTTGAGGGAAAATTGGTTCTCCTTCTGGCTGGCGCTTTGGGCAAGCCCTTTGGTATCTTGCAGATACTCCTGCGTATAATGGCAGCCCCAAATAGAACACAGATACTATTTGGAAGAAAATATAAATATATAGATTAACCCTGCGACTTTCGCCAACGACCATACTACGCTGAATACATCGGTTCTCGTCCGATCACCGAAATTAAGCAGCGTCGGGCGCGGTTAGTACTTAGATGGGGGACCGCTTGGGAACACCGCGTGTTGTTGGCATCGTCAACAACTTTTTGCCCCCTATTTTCCCCATTTTGCCTATGGCCTAGCCATCGCAGCTCCCCCTTCCAGTTTAGGCCATAAAAAACATAAATTACTTTCTTTTATTTGATTAGTTTTATTATTTTATCTATCCCCACGCCACCCCCAAACGGCTTTTACATCTTTTGGATACACCTGGAATCACCTGTACTGTCGAGCCTTGAGGGAAAATTGGTTCTCCTTCTGGCTGGCGCTTTGGGCAAGCCCTTTGGTATCTTGCAGATACTCCTGCGTATAATGGCAGCCCCAAATAGAACACAGATACTATTTGGAAGAAAATATAAATATATAGATTAACCCTGCGACTTTCGCCAACGACCATACTACGCTGAATACATCGGTTCTCGTCCGATCACCGAAATTAAGCAGCGTCGGGCGCGGTTAGTACTTAGATG